>OX328112.1:29380134-30580134 GCA_946811185.2 Hippopus hippopus
TGCAGAGAGCTTACCAGCATCAGACTGTTGTTTCTTTGCCTCGACGTATTCAAACTTTGGTGGAAGTTTTGCTTGTTGAAGTAAATGTCTCTTGTTTGCTGAAAAAAGGGTCAGAATAGAATTTAATCCTTTTCCACAGTGCTGATGTTTAATGAACATGGAAAGAAGCCCTTTATAAAACACTGTCAGAAAAGGAGAAAATGCTCGTAACTAGCATTTTCTCCTTTTTCCCCCCAATGTTTTCTACCCCTGAAAAATTGTATCATTTGATCCACATTGGAATTGTCATATGCAAATGCTAAAACACATTGGACAAGGTTCAGATTTTGTTGTGTGGTTAGGGGCTAAATGCCTGCTGTGACACTTTCACAACCTTGAAAATATTAAGTGTGTAAGTACACTCTGCCAGAACTTGAGATTCCAAGAAAAAATACAAAAAACCTGTTGTGTCCACTGCCCAGGGTGCCATTACTCAAAAAAACAAAATTTGAACTCGTGACACAATATATTCTACTGATGATAAGGAAACAACAAAATGAAATGAAGAATTTAGACATGAACATTAGCTAGAAATTACTTGCCTTCATAAAAAAATCATTTCTGATGACTTTCATGAAAAAAATTAACTTAGATAGCAATTCCCATGTTCAATGTGCATAAATAAACAAACATGCCGTCGGCCTTCTTGAGTAAACATGGCGTGACCTAATTCCGGTAACTCGGTAGTATTTATAACATGAAGTCGTAGATCTTTGCAATTTTTGTGAAGGAACACTATTATGATATAAGAAAAATGATGTCAATTTCTTTTAAATCAGATATTTGTCTGAAATCCAATGGCAATAAAACGTTCGATTACTGGTAAGGGTTACGAGCAGAAATACCGTGTGACGCCATCAAACTATGTACTTTACGAGATGTAAACAAAAAATCACCGGTTCAAGGACACTCACGGAATAAGGGCACTCGACGATATATCTGTGAATTTCCAGAAGTCATGGAGGTTAAGAAATTTACTTACGATGCATTTCACATGTAACTGCTTCATAAACTTTCTTTTCGAATACAGCTCTTATAAGATCTCCTTCCCTGTAACCATCTTTAACTGGACTGACAATCTGTTTCCTCTTATTAACAGACATAAAGCGATCTTCCCATTGAACGAGAAAGTTTTCCTCCGCCATGATTTCAAGTTTCACGCGGTAACGTTACTTTGCGGGGATTCCGCTTCCGATGCAGTCCTCGTTCCCGCCGAAAACGCGCCACCTATCGCGGTAAAGTTTTGGGCCGTTTAAGCACCATTCGGATATTAGATAAATACGTATTAGGTAACTAGATTTACCGATTTCTTCCCTATTTTTTGTTTCAATGTAGGATTAATGCACCGTTTATTATATATAATTATATCGTTTATTAGATTATATAATTTTGTCGAAATGAACCGGCCCAAGTAGAACTTTTAATATACAACAATGACGTAAGCGACCGATGTGTACAAATCCTGGATCGCAGACTACTCGGCTACCGACGGATGATTATCTCGCATTTTTGCATCAGCCTGGTATGTATGTTCACTCTAGTACGATCATTACGTAACTATTTTGTTTATTTACTTAAACAATCTTTTTTCTAGTGTTACCGAGTGGAAATTTCTCGCATGTCTAGAAAAACACGCAGTACTTTCGCACCATAACAAGTTTCGGGGACCACAGTTTCGCACCAATAAGATAATTTCTTAGCTCCACTGGCCAAAGGCTTATGTCATGGCCCGGTTTCCGTCGTGCGTGTGTTAACTTTTATTTCAAACGTCATCTCTGAAACTACCTATCGGATTTTGACGAAACTTCACAGAAATGTTCCTGCCATGGCCCTCTTCAAAATTCTTTAAAGGAATTTGATTCCTTTAAAAAGACTGGTTGCCATGGCCACAAAACTGAAAAATATTGGAAATCTTTGAAAATTTTCTTCTCCAAAACCATAAGGCCTAGAGCTACCAAATTTGGCATGTAGTCTTACCAAATGGAACTCTACCAAGTTGTATCACATTATAGGCCTGGAATCAAAATTGGCCACACCCTGGGGGTCAGACATTTTAAATGGGCTTCTACAGTGAAAACTTTAAAAAATCTTCTCCAAAAACTGTAAAGCCTTGGGTTACCAAATTTGGCATGTAGCTTTATCTAGTAGACCTCTACCATGTTCCTTCAAGTTTTAGCCCTGGGATCAAAATTTGCCCTGCCCCAGGGGGTCACAAGTTTTAAATTGGCTCTTGTACTCCTGTAGTGAAAACTTTTTGATCTCCAAAATCACAAAGCCTATAGTTACCAAGTTCAGCATGTAGCTTCATCTAATGGAGCTCTACCAAATTCTCTCAAAGTGAGCCCTTGGATTAAAGTTGGCCCCTCCCCGGTGGTCACAAGTTTGACATAGGTTTCTATAGTGAAAACTTCAAAAATCTTTTGATCATAAACCTTAAGGCCTAGAGCTACCAAATTTGGCATATAGCTTCATATAATGGACCTGTACTAAGATCTCTCATATTATAGCGGGGGGGGGGGTGTTATCAAAATTGGCCCTTCCCCAGGGGTCACAAGTTTGACATAGGTTTCTAGAGTGAAAACTTAAAAAATTTTCTGATCCTAAATCATAAGGCCTAGAATTACTAAATTTGGCATGTAGCTTCATCTAATAAACCTCTACTAGAGTACTACAAATTACAGCGCTAGGGTCAAAATTGGCCCTGCTTTGGGAGTTGCAAGTTTACATGAGCCTATATTGTGTTAACTTCAAAAATCTCTTTATTCCTAACCATAAGACCTTTGGCTACCAAAATTTGCATGTTTACTTTTGTAATGAACTTCTATTAAGATTGTTCAAATTATGGCCTCATCCTGTACTTTATCCTTTAGTTCCTCTACCGGGATTCAAGTAATTATAGCTCTTTGGTCACATAGCTTTGCCTTGTGGTCACAACTTCCACTTGGGCTTTTGAAGAGAAAAATTTTTGAAGTCTTCTTGTTTGACACCATTTGGCCTGGAATTATAATTTTTGGTATGTATGGTTTGTACTTATTAGCCAGTGGAGCAATATAGGGCCATCATGGCCCTCTAGTTCATTTGATACTGTAATATTGGTAACTGACAAGTTTGATAAATTGGTAAAAGCATCGGATATTTCAGTAAATTAATATTTTGGCATAATTCCTGCAAACCCCTGCCACTATATAGATTTATGCATATACATGGTATTGCTTTATGTGTGAAAAGATAAATTGAAATTTTCAGCTTCATCTGTTGACCAATGTTGTAAATGATGTGTACGAAATACATCTTTCAAAAATTACATAATTTCAAAAATTAATGGGTTTTTGCGATAAAGTGGTGGGGCGTTTGCAGGTATTATGCCGTTATTTTTATGTAGATATGTTACACACGCTGTACAATTTTTATGTTTTCCTCTTTGACAGATGCTTTCTTTTCTTATTTCAGATATTTATTATGTCTGATGCCTCAAGCAGTAAAGAATACTACCTGGCATATCATCTTAATGGTGTACAGAAATTTCAGCGTCAGCTGTGCAATTGCACTGTGAATTCGAAACGTTCGATCTTGAACCATTTGTTCAATTTACATGGATTTTGTAAGTACAAATCATATAGACTAGACTAAATATATGAACATTCTGTAATCAGTTAATCTATTTTCATGTAGTAAAGTTTGGGACTAATATCAACTGAAAACCTCTAAAAAAAATCCTCAAATAGGGCAAAGTTTTCTGATCAGGAAGGAACATTGTACGGAAAAGGAGAAATCCTTTTACTAGCAGGCATGTACAATACCTTATCTTCAGAGGTCCTCAAAATGGTTAAATGCCCGAGTTCAAAGTACTTGGGTGTTAAGCCATTTTGAGGGCCTCTGCGAATGTTAACGACCTCAAAAACCTGAAAGAATGCTATTATTGCATAAAATAAAAGTTTTCTTTATCAATAAGTTGTGACAAAAACGAAACATACTGCCACAGAATTGAAAAAAAAAAAACGGACTTAAAATGTACCGAGACTGATTAAAACTGGAATTCGGTAAACATATTTTTTGTGACATCATGTATGAATGAAACGTTCAGCACCCACTGTTTATCGCAATTCGGTGCACATGTTTTTCTTAAGCGCATTGACGTCGAACATGAATGAAACGTTCAGTGTCCATTGTTTACAACGTTGGCCCGGGTCGAGGGTACTGAAAGTAAAAAGCATGGCGTTAACGGCACGTGAAACGCACATTTTATGCAATAATACTGGTGAAATCCAGGATATGCATGAGTAATAAAGCTGGTGCCGTGATATAACTTGAACAATGTTAAAAGCAACATTAACCCTTTACCAAGCAAAAACGACCCCAAGAAAAAAGTCTTTTGTAAGACATAGTGGGGAAAGGAGAAAATGCCTGTAATCAGCATTTTTTTTCCCTTTCCCCTCTATGTTTTCTACCTTTTCAAATTAACATTTTATCATTTGAGCCACATTTGTCTTCTGCAAATGCTTTCAGTTGGAACCAATCTATAATTTGGCTGTCTGGTAAAGGATTAAACACTGTTCAATCAGATTGAGATTTCAATGGCTTGACAATTATTTAGCTGTATTTCTTTCAGATTGCATAGTTCTTTCATCAAACAATGCGACCAACAGCAGTGATGGTGACTTTAACAACACAAATGACAAAGAGAATGAACTATCAGGATTTGAAACAGATTCATCTGTAAGCAGTGTTGATCGTTGCATTTCATCCACAGACTCATTCAGTGTAATTTCTTCTGAGAGTGAAGAAGAGAATTCTGAAATACAATTCATGTTGAAAATTAACATGTGGTTTTTCATTTTGGGTGATTCCTAAAGTGCTTGTACAATCCATGTGTGTATGGATGAAAACAAACATGAAATGAACTTTTTGCCACAAAGATTCAACCTTTTTTCCTTCTCATTTCGTTGTAGAAAAGGAAACTCCAATTCTGCAATTTACATGTAAGGATTCTATGGCAAGAAGTGTAGGTCATGATCTGTATCCTCTTATATAGTCTGATCTTGATCCTGGTTAAGTACCCATTCAAGCGTAATACCAAAATGAAGGATAGTGATTGAGAAACACTTAGTGTTGTACAAAGAAACTGCTGATTTTTCAATGGTTTATGAAGTATAACTTAACTTTTTACCAAATTACAAAGTTATAGACTTCCCTATGTTGAAAGCATTTGCAAACAATGATTTAAATGTGGTTCAAAATGGCAGAATTTGTCTTTGAAGAGTAGAAAACATTTGTGGGAAAAGGAGAAAATGCTAATTTCCGCATTTTCTCTCTTTTCCCACAAATGTTCTCCACAGGCTTCTTTCTCAGTGTCGTTAAAAGTCAGGATTGTGTTGTAAAGGGTAAAATAGTATTTGTTTACTTATCCCAAGTTTTCATACTTTTGTGTCCCACTTTTGTATTCACCCTTTCCAAGTGAAAACACTTTGAATAAAGGCATCTCAGGGTTTGACCACTGATGGTAAAATTTACTGAAATGTATTGTTGGAAAAAAGAAAAATTGCTCATTGAGTGTTTTCTCCAATATTTTAAGTGCCTTGTTGAGACGTTTAGACAATTTTCTTTATGAAAGAAATGGTCAACTAGATATGTGTATACTTTGAAATAAATGTGTTTAACCCTAAAAGCACTGAAATATTCAAATGGATATTTTTAGTCAGGACAAACATTTAAATTATTGCAATTTCAGGGTTGTTTTGGCAAGAATATGGACTAAGTAGCGGAAACTGTAGATCTAAGATCATACTGCACGTTTTTTGCAGTCTGATCTTGGTTTACACTTTCTTCTAAAGCAACTTAAGTTGGTTCTAGGGCATTAGAGGTTAAGCAACACTAGATTGGAAGTTTTCGAAAAATGACAGAGGTATTATAGTAGCTCCTGTGTCATCATCGTTCACGTCATTTTGCCACAACTTTTAGCATTTTATAATATCTCTGTTATTACTGAAGATACTTACTTCAAACTTGGGCAAGTTGTTCATTATCAAAATGGAAATCTATACAAGAAGGGCAGGTAACAAAGTATTTTTGACACAGTTATGTCTCTTTTTTTGACTTGGAATTTTCACTGAAAATCAAGCACCCACAGCCAAGTGTTGGCACCCCCATATGGTGCTCTTATTTTTAACTTGGTTCTGTTGCAAGCAGCTTTGTGGCTTGTTGGGAATGTTTTATTAAAGCTCAGCATTTCATGTGATAGTTGATATAAAGATACAGAGTCAAAGTTAGGCCTGACAAAATTTTAATAAAATAATAAGGTTACAATTTATGTGGTATGATTACAATATTATAGAAGAAACTGAGTTGGGGACAGCTGAAGGCATGTGTAAAATTTAATGTAAATCGTAGAATTTTCTGATCAACAAAACCGTACAGAATCATGAATGTTTCAAGAACCGTATAGTTCTCAAGAAATTCATGAAACTTTCTTGATTTAACTGAATACTACATCATGGATACTTCAAGAACCTATTGGTTCATGATTAATTCATAAAATGTCGTCAATGAATTCATGGTCAGATCATGTGGTTTTCAAGAATTTTTTGTAAACCTTCATTGGTTCATGAACTGTTCATGAACACCTTTATATGGTCATTTCATGTCCAGTAGTTCATGAACCAAGTTTAAGGATTGTTGATGGTCATTTCATGAATTATTCTTGAAAAGTTTGAAGTGTTCATGATTTTAAGAACAGCATTTCGCTGGGGAGGAACTAGAGATTTGTCTTCAATTCAAACCGGATACTGTGTTTGTTATGTCTGGCTGCAATAGAATGAAATGGATTTTCGATCTGCCGTAACCTGTGCAACCTTGCAACAACCAGGGGCAATATTTGGCATGAAGATACAAGAGTGATTATAGTTTCATAAAATAAAGAAAAAAGCAGTTGAAAAACTGGATGAAAACGAATGAAGATGTATGCTTAAGGAGCAAGTGTCTACAGAAATGATGTGGGAAGCAAATTATTGCTTATCCCTTTACCAAACGACAAAATTGTGGACCAGTCCAAATTCAAAGCTTTTGCAGAGGACAAAATAAATATGGATCAAAAATTGAAAATTGTTTTGAGAAGGGTAGAAAACATTGTGGGAAAAGGAGAAAATGCTGGTTACCCGCATTTTCTCCTTTTCCTACAATGTTTTGAAAAGGCTTCTTTCTCAGTGTCGTTAAAAGTCAGGATTGTGTGGTAAAGAGTTAACCCTTTACTACACAATCTTGAGTTTTAACAACCCTGAAAACATTGTGGAAAAAGGAGAAAATGCTGGTAACCAGCGTTTTCTCCTTTTCCTGTAATGTTTACCAGACTATCTGATACAAATCCCCATCATTTGTGGCATACAAATGTTGTTGTCTGCAAATGCTTTCAAATTGGATCAGACTAAAATATTGTCGTGTAGGAAAAAGTTAAGTTACAGGTTAACTCTACCAAACAATTAAAAATTAGACTTGTCCAATTTAAAAGCATTTGCATAATCATTAATGAGCAATTTCTCCCTTTGCCACAATATTTTGCTTGCTAGCAAAATAGGAAAGTTGTTTGTTGGAGGTTGAGTTGTCATGTTTTGTCAACCAGTTAACCCTTTACCACACAATGACGACTTTTGACACCCGAGGAAGAAGCCTTTTGAAAACATTGTGGGAAAAGGAGAAAATGCTGGTAACCAGCATTTTCTCCTTTTCCCACAAAGTTTTCTACCCAATCAAAGCAAAATTGCACCATTTGAGCCACTTTGAAATTGACATCTGCAAATGCTTTCAATTTGAATAGGTCTAAAATTTTGCTGTGTGGTAACGGGTTAAACACTTTACCACATATTGAAAAATTTTGCAGACAACAAAATAGATATGGGTCATATGGTCACTAAGACTTGTGTGTAAAAGAGAAGAAAACATTGTTGGAAAGGGAGAAAATGCTGGTTACCAGCATTTTCTCCTTTTCCTACAATTTTTTCAAAAGGCCTTTTTCTCAGGGATGTTAAAAATCGGGATTGTTTGGTAAATGGTAAGTGTGTCAGTCACAGTTTTATGGGTCGGCAATAAAACTGTATTCAATTGAGGTAAAATTTGTACAGATAGCAATTGATAATATTGTTACTGCAGTGATATAACTTTGTTTATTTCCTTATTTGGGTGATTTATGCTGAACTCCTTTGGCTCCAGGTGACCCTTACTTGATAAGTTTTAGTGCCTCACTGCCAAAAAGCCCAGCCGAGCCCCGGTAGCTCAGTCGGTAGTGCACAGGACTTGAAAACGGGGTCGTGAGTTCGATCCCCGGCTCGGCCATTTTCTTTCTGAGGATTGATGATAGTCATTGCGACAGGATTCATTCCTCTCTCACCACTGATCATTGTTTTGACGATGGTTATGTGGGAAAGCAGCCAGTGGCTTGGAAAGAATATTGTGCGGAGTACTGGTAACAGGAACTCCAGGAAAGCATGGATAGGTGCACTGGCGGCCGCGATGTAACTGAAATAATGTTGAAAACGGTGTTAAACACCATACAACTAAAAAGCCCAGATTTGATTCAGTTTTTTTTTTAGGAGCTATAATTTGAAAATTCAAACAGAAACCAAGAGACATATATTCAGTAGGGGTCCTACGAGGCAAAGCGGTAAAGTGTAGACTCTTAATATGGAGGCCCCATGATGGAGCCTCTCTGGAAGTTTTTCATGGGAGTGTCCTTGAGCTAGACACTTCAGAGCACTGAGCCTATTACTGGTGAAACCCATGACATACATGAATAAGTGAGCTGTCACCATTATATGACTGAAATAGTGTTGAAATTATTAAATAGCCATTCATTCAATCAATCAATCAATCAGCCAGCAGTCTCTTCAGTATTTTGCTAACAACTTCATGAATAAATAGAATAGAAATATGAGTAAAAAAAAATCAACTTGCCCTCCATTTACTTTTGTAATGGTTATCGACCATAATAAATAATTATAGCTTCTCTGGAAGAACCAAGTTTTTCATGAGAGTGTCCTTTGGCTAGATGGTTCAGAGCACTAGCATCGTACTAGTGAAACCAAGGAAATACATGAATTAGTCGCAGCTTTCACCATTATATGACTGAAATAGTGTTGAAATTCGTGTAAGTAGCCAATCAGTCAGTCAATCAATCAATCAGTCAATCAGTCATCAGCCTCTTCAGTATTTTGCAAACAACTTCATGAATAGACAGAACAAATATATTAATTAAAAAAAAACTCAGCTTGCCCTCCATTTACTTTTGTAATGGTCATAGGCTGTAATAGTTATAGCGTACATAGATAACTGCATATGCATCAAGGGCACATCCAACCTTGTCTTAATACCAAGTGAATTGACAATAATATAAACAGACAAGCTATTTTCAAGGAATTTTCACTTCGAAATCTTTTACTCTTTACCAAGCAAAAAATTGTAGACTTGTCCCAACTGAAAAGGAGAAAATACTGGTTATCAGCCTGCAGTGTTTTCAAAAGCTGTCTTTCCCAGAGTAGTTATAATTGTTGATTGTTTGTTTCCCAAACAATCCCTGGTTTTTACGGGTCAGGAATAGAAGCCTTTTCAAAACATTGTGGGAAAAGGAGAAAATGCTGGTAACCGGCATTTTCTCCTTTTCCCACAATGTTTTCCACCCTATCATATAGAAAAATCGTCTTTTTAGCAACTGTTAATTTGTCATCTGCAAAATGCTTTCAATTTGGTCTGGTCCAAAATTTTCCGTTTGGGAAAGGGTTAACTTTTGAGTTGATACCAGACATCAGCTCCAAATCTGTCTTGTTCTGGTAAAGGGTAAGAAATACAGTTCTTCAGATCCTGGTATTAAATTTAAAAAAAAAAAGTCTGTGTTCAATAAAAAAAGATGTTTTGATGAAATGTGTGAGAACAAAAATATAACTCGAGGGTGAGATTAAAGGACCAGAAATATCTAGGTCAATCATTTAAATCCACTTTTCATATTTCACACCCACTTGAAGATATATTTAAATGAAAAAAATAACACAATCCTGTCCTTTTTGAAGTCCGAGGTTTAGATATGGGGAATAAAGTCTAAATGGTTCTGTAGGCAAACACTCAAGGGACACTCAAAATGTGTTTGTTTAAGACAGGTGCTTGCTAAGTACAGGTATATTTTAACCTAAGTATTTGCCAGGGAAATTAGTTTTGCTGGCTTAACTCTTTCGTAAACAGCATACACCAGACATTCAAATTAAAGAAAAATTGCAGAATACAAACTCAAAATGGAAACAAATGAGGTCAATTTCTCTGGAAAGGTAGAAAACATTGTGGGAAAAGGAGGAAGTGCTGGTTTCCAGCATTTTCTTCTTTTCCCACAGTGTTTTCAAAAGCTTTTTCTCTCAGGGTCATTGAAACACAGGATTATTTGGTAAAGGTTAACAGAGGTGGCCACTCAAACAGGTTTTATTTCATCATAGCATTTTCATATTTTCCGACAATGTTTTCAAAAGCCTCAGTCAGATTGTAAAATTTGGAATTTTATTGTAAAAGCTTATAAATGTGGTGTTTTTTAGTGTCAAGGACATTGTGACCAACAGTTACTGTATAAGTAAACTACAGTAGTCAGTATAGAGGACAAGCCATACTAGAGCTAAGGCTTATGCAATATGCTGAAGTCCAAGTTAACTCTTTACCACATGAGAAAATTTTAGACCAGTCCAATTTGAAAGCATTTTGCAGACGACAAAATAAATGTGACTGAAACATTGAAAGTTGGTTTGGGAAGGGTAGAAAACATTGTGGGAAAAGGAGAAAATGCTGGTTACCAGCATTTTCTCCTTTTCCCACAATGTTTTCAAAAGGCTTCATTCTCAGGGTCGTTAAAAGTCGGGATTGTGTGGTAAAGAGTTAATGACTTTTTGACCAATTGAGGGCAATCACTTGGGTTTTGTTTTGATACACTGCACAACAAAAGTGGTTGAATTTTGATGAAATGCTTAAATAAATAGCCTTTTCTATCTTCTTTGCTTAATTCTGTCTATTGATCTATGTATAATGATACCAAAATAGTGTCAGTAAAATTGATACTCTTTGCAAACGCTTTTTCATGAAATTTTAAGCAATGATAGTCAAAATTTTTAATTCCACAGAAAGAGCCATTTACCTTAGCATTTTGCCAGAATTTCACCATTTTCACTGCAAAAAAACAAAACTAAGCATGCCATTGTCCCCTGTGATACAAGTATCCCGATTGCTCAGTTTGATTAAGTATTGTGATCTCTCACAGAAATACGCAATTTTCACATGTTTATCAAGCTGACATAATGCTCAGACAGAAGTTACATCGGCTGTGTGGTGACTGCTTGAAGATCAGGGTCTGTATTCATCATGCTCTAAGTCTTATCCTCCTGAATTTTCTAAATTTGAAAGTAATGCAACTTATGGTTGGCTAAACCATTTAGTATAGCCAATCAGAAGTGGTGTTACTTTTAAATTAGAAAATTTGGAGTATGAGACTAACAATGTTCTTAAAACTGCTTGGTGAATACGGACCCAGAATCTCTGATGTAGGACAACAGGGTAATAAAGCAGATATTTACCTGTCCAGCTGAGACAAGGACCAATTGACAGATTTACATTTACCTGTGCAAAGTTAAACATATACCGTTGTCTGAGTATACAATGTGATGGAGTCCCCATCTGGTACAACATTTGTGTAACATTGTTCACTTGGCTGCAGGGAGGTTTTGTCCATGCAATATTTATGTCATCATTTATTTACTGAACCCTTTACCTTGAAATCCTGAATTCTAACAACTCTCGTGGAGAAGCCTTTTGAAAACATAGCCGGAAGGGAGAAAATACTGGTAACAAGCATTTTCTCCTTTTCCCACAATGTTTTCTGTCCTTTGCAAGTAAAAACTCATCATTTAAGCCTCATCTAATTTGTTGTCTGTAAAATGGATGAATCTAGAATTTGTAAGTTATATATCAATGACTCCAAACTTTGTACTCTGGTAAAGAGTTAACCCCCTTAGGTCTGTATAACTCTTTGGAAAAAGGCTTTTTAAAACACTGTTGAGAAAGGAGAAAATGCTGGTAACCAGCATTTTCTTCTTTTCCCACATTTTTTTCTACCATTTCTTAGACAAATCCATTAATATGAGCTACATGTAATTTGTTTCTTGCATTTGCAAAATAAATTCAACCCTTTACCACACAGTCCTAACTATAAAACGACCTTGACATAGGGCCTAATAAAATAATATCTGTGTTTAGGGTTTCGGTTCGAGACAATGTAGGTAGGGATTTTTTTTCCAGAAACTTTACATGGACCATGTACCGAAATCACACTAGACAGATTTTTTTTTTCAATCGTAGAGTTAAAAGTGTAGGGTCGGCAGCATTTTCTAGGTATGGTCTGGTCAAACACTAATCACAGATTTAATTTTGATAGCCCTAGACTGTAGGATCGAGGAAGGAAAAGGTTAAAATCATTGTGAAGTCACAATTGTAGTTTTTATTATTGGTAACTGTGTGTGTTTTCTAAATGAAACAATGGGTTAATGAAATATAATTAAAGCTATCTATTTCAGACATATGAGACACCAAGCTCTGATTATTTGCATAAAATAATTTGAAACTTGATGTTTTTAAGATAACGGATGGACTTTTGCAAAAGGGTGTCTTTGTAAACTTTTATCCTCCACCAAGTATTAGTTGTTTTTTTTTTTCTCAGCTGCAGATGGCATTTTAGAGCTACAGGAAAAACTGTGGTAAATGAGCAATTGCTTGTAAACATAAATATTACTTTCCCATAAGCAGTTCAAAAAGATACTGCCTTGATGCAAATGTGTAAACCTCATTAGTCCTGAATTATGGTAATTGGACTTTTTAATGGGGAAAAAGCAGTCAAAATGTTATAGCTTTTTAAAGGTACTATGTGCCAGAACATGTCACAGTGTAGCAGTGAGTGTAGATAGATGATCAGGCTGCTCATATTGTACAATCTGACCTTCATCTATACTATCTGCAAAAGCAGCTATAGCCAAGTTCATTGAGGTAAGGGTTAACTCTTTACCAGACGACAGAAATTTAGACTTATCCAGATTGAAAGCATTTGCAGAAGACAATTAAAATGTGCTCCAAATGATTGAATTTTTCTTGTTGACGGGGCAGAAAAACATTGTGGGTAAAGCAGAAAAAGGATTGAATTTTTCTTTGATGCAGCAGAAAAAACATTGTGGGAAAGCAACATTTTCTCCTTTTCCCACAGTTTTCAAAAGGCTTCTTTCTCAAGATAGCTAAAACTCTGGATTGTGTGGTAAATACTTAAAGAGATTAGACTTACTATAAATACCTGTTAGATCATTTAAATCTAGTCAATTTGAACTTGACCAATGAAAATAAATTTTCTTTTTGTTGTGATTAAATGGGTGATTACATTGTTTATGTTTATCTGGGTAATCTGCATTAAATAAAAAAAATTGGTCCAGGGCATTAACCAACTGTTGCATTGAACTTTAAGCAGTATGACAGAGTTACCTGCCCTTGAACTTTATATTTTAAGTTTAGTGCTGTCTGCCACTGTTCAAATGTATTAACCTGTTATTAAAATAGTTTTGCACTCTTACCACCTCTGGGGTAGACAGCTTTTTGAAAGATTGTGGAAAAAGGCGAAAATACTGTTAACAGCAATTTCTCCTTTTCCAACAGTCTTTTCTGCCCTTTCTGAGATAAACTGTATCATTTTTGCCACGTTAAACTCTGTACGAGACAGGAAAAGTTTTTTGCCATGGACAAATGTCTCAAAAGTGGGGGAGGTTGTCTCTGAGTGGGTAGAAAACATCAAAGGAAAAGGGAAAAGGTTCCATGCCAATTCTTCATTTCCGACATTGTTTTTAAAAGCCCTCTTCATGAAGGTCGTTCAAGCTATTTTGCAAGTTTAAATGCCTAACTTGATCCTGTCATTTGAACTACACATACTTGGTTGTCTGCAAATGCTTTCAAATTGGACAATTCTGAAATTTTGTCCTTTGTTAAAAAGGATTGTGTGGCAAAGGGTTATGGTTGATTTGGAAGAGTTTAAGATTTTGTAATTTCGTAAATGATTTAGTTTCTGTATGTCACAGTTCAAGATTTTTGTCATCATATTTTAGTGAGGTGGCATTGAATATTATGTGTGAAAAAAATCCGAATAATTGTCAAAATTGGCTTAAAACTATGTGAAACGAACCATTGTATGTTCTCATATAAAAGATTACTGAAGTTACATTCAGTGAACCATGGATAATTTACTTTTCTATCCTTACCCAGTGTTCAATCTAGCTTGGATTGTAAGGGGGCCAATTGGGCCCACAGACATTGAAATAGTGGGCCATTTTGGAAAACTGGGGGCCACACATAAAAAAATCATACTTTCTTACTGAATGTTATTTAACAAATATAATCTTGTTTATGTATCTATGGATACTATGCTTATAATACTGCAACACTGCAGAAATTATCATCGTTATTGAAACAACCTTGTTTCCACCATTAATTTAATCCCCAAATAAATGACGTAATGTGTGTGTCAGTGGTAAACTTTCGGAAATTCTGATATCCCGTCACAGAAGGATTTAACTTTCCCCTCGATCACTCAACTGACCAGAGTTAAATTTTCTCATCATAAACTAACCAACTTCTAAACTGATCGTCCGGAAGCCATTCTGGTTGAAACTCGCGTTTCTGCGGGGTTTCATTACAGTATCCATGCCTAACTACGGGTAGGTACTGGCCTGATTGTGCTTTCTGAAGTAATATTTTGAACAGCGTTTGCCTTTTTTGCCCCATTAACACTTAAAAAAAAAAAAACCTCAGAAAAATCACTTCATTGCGATATTGAATGAACAGTGGAAGCTAAAAGAATCGTAACCTCTGGTACCCGTCTTTCTCCTGAAACCGTCCAATACAAACATCAACAGCGGGCTACCAGTTTTATCTTAGCCATAACATCTGTCGGGTTATCGGTATATTCTCACTAGAAAGATCGGCATTATGTTTAATGAGCGGAAAAAGCAGGAACGGGCGAAAAGGACCCTTATTCACGGAATGCAACTTTTATGATCGAGTGCGCCTGACGGGCCTGAGGTTGGTTTAGAATTGCTCCATGTGAAATTTTTTGGGGACTATGGTGCAATGACGCG
Source organism: Hippopus hippopus (assembly GCA_946811185.2). Classification (NCBI taxonomy): domain Eukaryota; kingdom Metazoa; phylum Mollusca; class Bivalvia; order Cardiida; family Cardiidae; genus Hippopus; species Hippopus hippopus. The sequence goes on from OX328112.1 coordinate 29,395,347, forward strand.
CTCTAGATTGAACACTGCTTACCGTTTCACTCTTTTCTTCATAATCTCAAGACAGAGGGAGCAATGTTCTACACCATGCTACCTCTAACTCTTAAATTTATTTTGTTGTTTTTGAAGATGGTTATATGAGAAAGCAGCCAAAGGCTTGAGAAAAATATTGTGCAAACTCCAGGAAAGAATGGATTTGTGCACTTGCCTTTGCAATATTATAATGTATTAATATGTATATATAATGTTAAAAATGGTGTGGAAAACGCTATTCTAAAGACCAAATTCATTTTCACATATTAGAATGATCCTTTTAATGATATGAAATGTATTGTACAAAAAAAAGTGTAGCTTTTGAAATGCATTTGCTTCTTTTCTCAAATGCACTTGCTGCTTTTCTAACATTGTTTTTCTAGAGCTGCGGAGCTGTATAAAGCTATATTTGTATTGTAAGAAGTAACTTAGTTCATAAACCAGTTTGATGTACTCTATCAGAATTAGTATGCTATACAGAAAGAAAATATTTCTTTAACCCTTTCCCATGTAATCCCGAGTAATAAGACTGAAAAAATAGTCTTTTGAAACATTGTTGGAAAAGGAGAAAATGCTGGTGACCTGAGTATTTTATCCTTTTCCTGCAATGCTTCATACTTCATTAAAGGCAATTTCATTCATTTGAGCCACTTATGATGAGATGTCTGCAAATGCTTTGAATTTGGATGACTCTCTAATTTTATCATGTGGTAAAGAGCCAAAAGAAACATTGACCCATAACCCAGTTATGCTGCATATTAAAAAGCCAGAAGAAAAATGGTTTTGAAGACATTGAGGGAAAAGAAGCAAATGCTGGTAACAACCAGCATTTTCTCCTTTTCACACAATGTTTTCTATGCTTTAACTGACAAATCAATCATTTTACAAACATTTATTATTTGCAAATGCTTCCAGTTTGCATTTAAGTCTTAAGTTTGTTGTCTGGTGAAGCGTTGACAAAGATAAACTTGTTTGGATAAGGGGACACCATTGTTTTTTGGCCAAGATGACTATCAAAGCATAGATAAGTTAGTATCGACAATGGAGATGATTGAGCTTGGTTGTATCGATAGTAGTACAGTATCGGTTGTGTATCGAATTTGGATTATCTGATTGGCTGGTTTTTCTACGATTGTTTGTGTTTGCTAGGTCGGGTATGTGGAATTCATGTTATTGTTTGAACCTTTACCAAATGACAATACTTCAGACTTGCCCAATTTGTACAGCAATTGCAGTTGACAAATGTAGCTCAAATGATGGAATTTGTCTCTAGCCGGGATTGAAAAAATTGTGAGAATATGAGGAAATGCTGGTTGCCAACATTTTCTCTTTTCCCCCACAGTGCTTTCAAAAGTCTTTTATCATCTGGTTGTCAATTTAGAGATTATTTGATGAAGGTTTAAATATTCTTGACTCAATCTACTTTTTTTACTTCGGCATTCGGTTGTGATGATGTAGACAATATTTGTAAAGATTGAACCAGATTGTCACACAATTGGTTGGCTGAAAATCAGAGTGTGTATTCTAATTCTGCTTGCTGATCTCAGTCTATTTATCTAGTTAGGCTCGTAAACTTGCAAAATAGCTTTAACACCAATGTCTTACTTGTACAAAGTTTGGGGCTTTTGGTGATGTTCACAAAGTCTAAGGATAATACTTGAGTGTACTAATTAGTGGTTACAAGTATAGTGCAATCTCTCTACAACAGCCACCCATTCATTATATTAAAATGACTGTCATAAAGAGGTGACTATAATAGAGTGATTAAACACATAGTAAAACTGCAAAAAAGCTTCTTCTTATCAAGAGATGGTTGCTGTAGGGAGTTGACCATCATGGAGGTTCCAGTATACATCATTGTTTGCTTGTGTTCAGCCTTGAAGCCTTAGCGTAAAGCCATATAAAAATCTGGGCCAAATTTTTGTTAAAATTTTTTGTTACCTTTAATAGCAAATATGGCTGGTCATTGGTCAAACAAGCAAAGTCTGTGTAAACAAAGGGAACCCCTATAAATAGATATTGTTGAAACTCATGAATTTTTGAAGAGCCCTTGATTTTGTAGTTATCAGTATTGCTTTCCTTTTCATTTGCAAACTTTTTAAGTGTCAGAGAAAACTGGCTTTATTTTCTTGTGAAATAAAATGGTTTTGCTGTTTTGGTGTGTTACTATACAAGAATACTGGCAGTTGATTGGTTGAGTCCTCCATTGTGACAAAAACTAGACTTCACCATCTTGAAAGATTTTAGAGATGAAAATTTAAATGTGGTTCAGTATCTCTTTATGCAAAAAAAAAATGTTTCTGATTTGTTACACTGCCTTCTAAAACAATATTTTAGGCATATCACTGTGACATCTCACTCATTCATGTCTTCCCTGGGTTTCACCAGTACAGGGCTGGGCCTCTTAAGTCCCTTGTTCAATGACACTCACATGTGACCATCACTCATATATTTTAGGATTTCTTGTTGTAAAGATCAAACACCTTAACTTTCTATCAGCCTGGCCAGGTAGCTCAGTGGTTAGCATATTTGACTTTTGTCCTGGTGGTTGCGAGTTCAATAACTAATTGAGGCAAGCTTTCTTCATGTAGATTTTTTCGCCTATCATCTCTGATGTATGTTAGAAAAGTAGTCAGTGACTTGGAAAGGAAGTTGTGTCAGTACTGGTGAGAGAAAACCAGGAAACATGTGACGTGCACTGACCATGATTGACCTAGGCTGTTAAAACAATGTTAAACTCTGATACGATTAACTTGTTACCAAATACTCATATTTTAATGACCTGGACGACAGAAGTGACTGAAAACGTTGTTGGGAAAGAATAAAATTCTTGCAATTATGGAAAGGATACATGTCACAAACATAATTATTCAACAGTGTTTTGTTGATCATGTCTGATTCCTGAATTCCAAAGACATGAAAGAAGATCAGCATGCAAATGTATTGTAGATTGGTGAATAGTCTTTTCTCCTTTTACCACAAAGTTTTCCACCCTTCAAATAACAAACCTGTCAGTTTAGCCTTGTTTAATTTGTGTTACGCAAATTTGAACCTCCAATTATGAAGAGATCTAAAATAATGTCATGTGGTAAAGAAGTTGACAGCTACAAGTAGATCATTTTCAGGTCATGTTAGCTTTAATTTTTTTACCACATGACAAAAATGTAGATTTGTCCAAATTTAAAGCATTTGCAGACAATCATTTAAATGTGGCTCAAATTATGGAATTTGTCTTTGATAGGGTAGAAAACATTATGGAAAAAGGAGAAAGTGCTGGTTTCCAGCATTTTCTCCTCTTCTTACAATGTTTTCAAAAGCTGTATTCAATTAAGTCGTCAAAAGTTGGGCTTGTTTGATAAAGGATAAAACAGATGTACAAACATAGGCTTTATTGATTCATTAACATTTTGGGTCACACCTCTTGCTTAATTTGTATTTCAGAATTTTTAGGTTTAATGACCCTGATGAAGAAGGCTTTTGAAAACATATTGGAAAAAGGAGAAAGTGCTGGTAACCAGCACTTTCTCCTTTTTCCAGTATGTTTTCTACCCTGTCAAAGGATAAAATCATCATTTGAGCTACTCTTAATTTGTTGTCTGTAAATGCTTTTGATTTGGACAAGCCTACGATTGTGTTATTTGGTAAAGAGTTAAAACCTGTACTATGAGAAGAAGTGGTTTGAACAAACTGATTTGCTGAGTACAGAGTCTGAGTGAAGATGGAAATGAGACTTGTAAAAATTGCAGTATGATCTATGATCTACGCAACTGGATACTATGTTACAGTTTCTGTCATAGGCAACCGTAGAATTGCATGAGTTTGACTGTTCCTTCTTGTAAAGGTCTAATCAATTAAATTGTCACTGTAAGAGTTATTTCCCATAATGGATGGAAATCAGTGTAACAGCAGGGATGAATGATAACACATTGGTTTGTTTATTTAACCCTCTACAACATGACAAAATCTTAGACTCAACCAAATTGAAACCATTTGCAGATGATCAATTAAACATGACTCAAAAGATGATTTCTGTCTTTAGAAGGGTAGAAAACATTGTGGAAAAAGGAGCAAATGCTGGTTACCAGCATTTTCTTCTTTTCCCACAATGTTTTTAAAAGGTTTCATTCTCAGGGTCATTAACACACCGGATTGTGTGGTAAAGAGTTAAAAGGACAAACAATGTGGAACCTGAATGGTTGTTGAAGATATTTAAATCTCCTAGCGATAACTTTTTGCATCTTAACCTAGACTTCTATTGAAAACATTGAGGCAAATGGAGAAACTGCTTGTATCAAGCCTTTTCTCATTTTGATAGAACTTTAATGAAACCAAAATTTGGAAAAAAAGAGGAAAGGGCCAGTTGTATGTAGGGTCAAAGTTGTGATTATTTAGGACATATTTAGGTGGTCAAGAAGGCTTCTAACTTGAAAGTTGGCCAGCCTCTGTTTACTAACAAGGTGATGATAATTAATATAAAGACCAATAAAAGACAGGAGTAAAAGGGGCTGAGTGGCTTGGAAATTGGCATCTAGAAATTAACCATCCAATTTGAGGAATCAACAGGAAATGGGAATATGGATGACAAGATGGTAAAATTGATTGTCACCTCCAACATTCTTCATGTAGCATACTCTTTGTCAGTCTTTTTAACCCTGTATCAAACAATACTATGTTTTGGCAACCTGAAGATTAGAAGCCTCTTCAAAATATTGTGGTATAAGGAGAAAATGTTGGTAACCAGCATTTTCTCCTTTGCCTGCAATGTTTCTTCCCTTTTGGAGACTTACAGTTTATTTGTTCCGCATTCAAATTTGTCATCTGTATATGCTTTTAGATTGGAAGAGTCTTAAATTTGTTAAATCTTACATTTTTGTCCAAGCTGAAAGAATTTGCAGATGGCAAATTAATTATGGCACAATTTATAGGAGAAAGTGTGGTCAGCAGTGTATCTTTCTGTTCTCATTATATTTTCAAAAGCCCTTTTTTCAGCGTCATTTTGGAAAGAGTAAGGAAAATATGATTCAAATACTTATGAATAAAAACAGCCACACAAGTCATTTGTGCAAATTACATAGTTGTAGGTAAAGTTGTCAATATGTAGGGGTCCTGTGTGGCTTTGTATAGAAGGTCTAAGATCGCAAACCATTGGGCCATAGGTTCAGTCCTCTACTCAAACACTGGGTTTTTCATGGGAACGTCTGTGGGCAAGACACTTCAAAGCCCAGGCCTAGAAATGTTGAAAGCTAGGACACTCATGAATAAGTTAGCTGTTTCAGTGATATGGCTGAAATTAGTTGACAGCAGTATAAAACTTGATTCGGTTTATTTTTCATTGGTTTGAACAAACATGGTCTAAGGCAGAAAGTCCCTGTTTCTGATGGCCAGGTGTAGATAATGTTGTCTCGAGTGGTTCAACTATTTTTGAATTTGTTTGTATAGAAATGGACAGTGTAAACAAACTCATGTTTGGAACTGATAAGCCAATATTGATGTGAAAGAAAGTGAAAATATTGAATATTTAAAATAATGACCCAAGTTTGATCTACAGTGTACTTTATGATAGTTCATAACCTATTACCGCTTTGGGGACCAGCTTGAATGCTAAAACAGAAAAAGCCCATCATACAACCAAGGTTCTACTAAGTCTGCACAGATTTGGCAAAGGGGTGGCATAAAATATTGTTATAAACAGTAAAGTGTTAAAATACAGTGTAGTCAAAGCAGGCCAAACATTCTTTTTGGATTGCTAAGTCTGACCGTAAATTAAGAAACTAGCATGATTTCGTATTTGCCAAACCATTTGGTTTAATCATTCAGAATTTGAATATCTTTGAATTTTTGAAAATTATTGAGAGAATAAGAAGGCAGTGTAGAGTGAAGGGTGAATATTGTTGCTCTTGGGATACTGAAATATTACAAAAATATAAAATGAAAAATATAAAATGAAAATAAAGTGATCTTGTGTCCCTGCAAATACGATTTTATCTGCTGAAATCTGGGTCCGCATTCACCAACCATTTCTTAGTGATATTCTCCAGATTTTTCCAGATTTAGAAGTAACACAACTTTGATCAGCTAAACCATTTTGTGTTTTTGAAGGACTGCAAAGTATTTTTGGTCTGAAAGAATGATTTCTGGTTGACCAGATTTGATGAAATGTTGAGCTGTAGTACCAGTAGTTAGTGTGATTTTGCCCCATACATTTTCTGGTTGTTACAATATCTAATCCACTATAGTACACTTTAGGATCAACTCTTTTCCTTCAAGCACATTTCAAAGGTCATGATTTGTGTGAACAACCAAAATTTCTGTAAAAAAGTAAAAACATTGTGGCAAAGAATTCTGTCAAAATAATAATGTAACCTTTTACCAAAATATCAAGTTAAATGCTTTCAGTTACAACACGTCTAAGTGTTCTTCTCTGATAAAGAGTTAAATAAATGAATAAAACAGTGTTAAATGTACCTTAACTCTTTACGACACAATCCCGACTTTTAACGACCCTGAGAAAACAGCCTTTTGAAAACATTTTGGGAAAAGGAGAAAATGCTGGTAACCAGCATTTTCTCCTTTTCCCAAATTGTTTTCTGACCTTCCCAAAACAAAATTTCAATTTTTCAATGACATTTATTTTGTCATCTGCAAATGCTTTCAACTTGGACTAGTCTAAAATTTTGTCGTTTGGTAAAGAGTTAATGAAGGAAAGGATTAACCCGTTGCCACACAATCCCAAGTTTTAACCACCCTTAGAAAGAGGGCTTTTGAAAATATTGTGGAAAAAGGAGGAAATATCGGTCACCACAATTATCCACAACTTTTCCAGTCATTTTCAGAACAAATCTTACCACTTTAGTCCCTTAGAATCTGTCATCTGCAAATGTTTTCTATTATGTACTTGCCTATATTCTTTACGACAAAATTTTAGCCTTTTCCAAATTGAGATCATTTGAGTGACAATAAATGTCACTCAAAAACATGGAATTTGTCTTAGCAAAGATAGAAAAAAATTGTGGGAAAAAGAGAAAATGGTGATTACCAGTATTTTCTCCTTTTCCCACAATGTTTTCAAAAGCATTCATCCTCAGGGTCATTAAAAGTGTTAGGTTACATTATACTATCTGATAAAGGGTTAATTATAATCCAGTTGGTAATAAGGGGATAATTAATAACTTTACTATCATGAATCTGAGATGTTAGTGGACAGGTTGAGATGCTGACATAGTCACTTGGTAGAGTTTGAGAGATAACAGCGAAATGTTCCCAGGAAAATGTTTGTGACTTGGATTAGATTTGTTTCTTTGAGAAATCCTTAGAAGTGCCTATCAGAACTTATTTTCTTTTGCTGTCAGTTAAATCTTTATCAAATGAGAAAATTTCCGACAGGTCCAAATTGAAAGCATTTGCAGATGACATAGGAATGAGGCTCAGCTGATGAGCTTTGTCTTTAAAAAGGTAGAAAAAAATTTTTGAATGAGAGAAAGTGCTTGTAATCAACATTTTCTCCTTTTCCTACAGAATCTTTATTCTTCAGGGTCATTTATGATTGCATAGAAAAGGGTCAAGAGGTCTAAGCTGCGCAAAAAGGAAACCAAGACCAGATTGCTTTTTTCTGTGCAGTCTGATCTTGGATCCATACCATCAACCATCTTTATTGTGGTATTCCAGACAAAAACAACCTTTAAATTGCAATTAGTGTTTCTTTTTTTTTTTAAATTGAAAAATGTTCATTTTATTTCATTTTATTGTTATGATTGAAAAATGTTCATTTTATTTTTTTTTTCCCAGCCTATGGATGTACAGTTGCAGTTCCTTTTTGAGCAAAGGGCTTAACCCTTTACCAAACAATCCTGATTTTTAACAACCTTGAGATAAAAAGCTTTTGAAAACATTGTGGGAAAAGGAGAAAATGCTGATAACCAGCATTTTCTCCTTTTCCCACAATATTTTTTTACCATATCTGAGACAAATTCCACTGTTTTAGCCCACTTTGAATTTGTTGTCTGCAGATGCTGTGAAATTGGAAAGGTCCAAACTTCGAACAATCCTGAAAAGATAGAGTGATAATAAGCTTTTGTGTTGCTATGGAAACAGAAAATGTGTGACAAATCGCTGAATATTTTATCAGCTTATTTCATTTCTATTTTCAGTCAGAACAAACTGGACGAAGCTTTGTTAACGTCTGGGCGAGTTGCCGACGCCCTGACCTCCATGTTGGAATGGCTAGGAAAAGTTCAGACCAGTCTGGCAGAAGATCAGCCCATCCTGGGTGACCTTGACACTGTCAGCATGTTAATAGAACAACATAAGGTAAGGAACTAGAGGTCCATATTGTACAAGGGGATGGGTGGGGTTGTTAATTGTGATCTTGCTAAATAACTTCAAGTGAAACTTTCAGCTGACAGTAAAAACCCAAGTTTTACTTTTTCAAAGATGTTTTTGGGGAAAGATATCTCACTATCGGATGGTGGAGATCCAAGATCAGACTGCAAAAGGTCAGCAAGTCGCGCTTCGCAGCCTATGGGTTAAACTTCATATTTTGTCCAAATCTATGTTTTCGTTATTCCCTAGAGTTGTCTATTTCTTCAGCTGTTTAGCATACAATAAAATTTTGCATACGACCAAATTGAAAGCATTTGCAGATGGCAACATTAATGTTTCTCAAATGATGATTTCTGTCTTTGTTTTAGTAGTGGGGGTGTCTGGAAAATCAAATAGATCATTACATAGCAGATTTGCTCCTGCGTAAAATGTTTGTATTTTCTTGGCGGTGTGTATACTGGTATAATACAATACCTGCAAACAATTTCTCAAGAAAACCTATGCAAAGAAATGTTCTTTGAATAATACTTGGTCAAAATTTCAGGCAGACAGTGGTTACTTTGAAAATTTGAAGGGGGGGGGCAGTCTGGACCCTCACCCCTGCTGGATCTGCTGATGAAGAGAAAAGAAATCTATAAGCTGGCACTAGCGAATGTGTTGTAGGGCTAGGGCTTGACCGTTAGCATACCATGAATGTGCAAATATTTGAAATTTTTCTTGCCCTTGTCTTGTGTGTGTGTGTGTGTGTGGGGGGGGGGGTAAAAAGTGTCATTTTCATTTGATATGCTGCCTATTTTTTCATAGGACATAGAACAAAGACTTATGGAAGGCCACAAAAATATTATGGTGAGATATCGGGATACACTGTTATGTTTTTGGTTGCCCTGTACCAACAAATTTTGTATCATTTTTACTTTGGGTTTTGAAATTTTCTTTGAACACCTGAGGTCAGATTTTGGGGTTTTTTCCTTTTTAGGGGTTTCTGGGGTACCTTTCACTAAAATGCGTACGGATGAAATTTGTATACGGGTACCTTTCACTAAAATGCGTACGGATTAAATTTGTATACCAAGTCTCTGTCAGCAGGCATTAAGTCTGATAACAGGTTTCACCCAATGCATAATTTAACGATTTGAGTAAATAGTTGCATAATTTTACACTAGTTCATTGCTTTGGGTAAAGCAGGGATCGTATGTGTGTACATTCAATCCCCCAAAATTTGCGTAAATCTATGCAGTTTAGTGAAAAAAGGTACCCCTTATACTTAATAGTTGTATTACTTAAAGAATGAAATCAGCATTCTCAGTAAAGACTTAAGATGTATTGCAATTTCAAGGCAAAGACTTCCCTGTTACTGCTGAGAATGAAGTTATTGTGAATGATAAAAGCTACATAAGCTATGATGATTCCATGAAATGAAGTCTTTGTCCCAAAGTTTGTAGGGAATATTTCCTTCTCCTTATCTTCTTATTACCCTGACCTTGGCCCAGTTTCACGATAAAACTTAAGTCTCTTATTTTGCTCAAGTCTGCTAATAGACTCATCTTCCAACTTAAGTTGAGTTTGTTATTTCAGACGCACTTCAGTGACATTGACAGACTTTTGTACTCAACATTTCAGGCTCGGCTCAGCAATATAATGGACCTAAGTCCATTATTTTGCCGAATTGTCAACTTAGGATTTGAGAATGTTTCTTAAGTCTGTTAATATTAGTAAAATGGGTCTGAAGTAACAAACTCAACTTAAGTTGTAAACGGGGTCCGTCACCAAACTTGAGCAAAATAAGAGACTTAAGTGTTTTCGTGAAACCGGGCCCAGGTTCTTATTCACTTGTAAGCAGGTTTTAATCCGTAACCTGCTAACTAAATTAAATGAAACTTTCAAGCTAATATTAAAAACCCCAAATGTTGCTAATTCACAGTTATTCTTTGGGGGAGAAATATCTCTTTATTGGACAGTGCATGTTCTGTGCAATCTGATCTTGATCTACACTGTTCAAAAAAGGTCTTAGCATAAGGATTAAATCTTTACCAAACAGAATATTTCAGACTTGTCCAAATTGAAAGCATTTGCAGACTACACATTAGATGTTGCTTGTAACATGAAATTAATCTCTCATAGGGAAGAAACTTTGAGGAAGAAGGATTTTGAAAACATTGTGGGAAGAGGAGAAAAAATGCTGGTTACCAGCATGTTCTCCTTTTCCCAGTGTTTTCTATCCTATCAAAGACATTATTTATTTCATTATTGGAGCTACATTTAATTTGCAGTCTGCAAATGCTTTCACTCTGGTTGCCTCGAATACTTTGTCATTTCGTATAGAGTCGAGCACTTCTTTCTTTCTTTCAAATTTTACAAAAGAAAATCAGAAAAATGCACAACATACACTAAATTTGCTTTGCATGAATTTATATTTTAGGCGTTACAGCAGGAGTTGACTGCTCGAGAACAGACTATAGCTGCCATGAAAGCGTCAGGTAACCTGCCCCCATCCCAGTTGGAGGAACTCAACTCTCTTTGGGACTCTGTGAACAGTCTTAGTGATATTAGGGAATCAAAACTGAAGGAATCTCTGCAGTTGGTAAGGCACTGTTACCATGGCAACCCATTTATTGACCCTCACAATGTGAAGGACAACTTGGTCTATTAACCCTTTACCACACAATCCCGACTTTTAACGACCTTGAGAAAGACGCCTTTGAAAACATTGTGGGAAAAGGAGAAAATGCTGGTAACCAGCATTTTCTCCTTTTCCCACAATGTTTTCTGCCCTATCAAGTACAAATTTCATCACTTGGGCCACCTTTAATTTGTCGTCTGCAAATGCTTTCATTTTGGACTGGTCTACAATTTTGTCGTTTGGTAAAGGGTTAATCCTGCTAAATAACTGAAATGAAATTTTCAGTTCGGTAATAAAAACCCAAATATTGCTATTTTAAATATATGTTTCGTGGAATAATTATCTCCTTCTCGGACCGTGTAGATCCAAGATCAGACTGCACGTTCTCTGCAGTCTGATCTTGATCTACACTGTCTGCAAAAAGTCAGTGAGTCGCGCTTAGCAGCTTAAGGATTAACTTATTTTTCTTTCAACAAGCTATTTCTTCTTTTTTCCAAATTTTTTCATAGATGTATTTATGTCTAATTCATGTTGGGTAAGACACTTCACAGCCCAAGCTAAGTACTGGTGAAAACCAGGAAATACATGAATATTGGAGCTGTTGCCGTGATATGACTAAAATAATGTTGAAAGTGGTGTAAAACACCGTTCAATCAGTCAGTCAACTAATTCATGTTGGTTATCATAATTCTGTAATGAAATCATTCTCCTGCTACAAAGATTTTTTTTTCTTCTTTTGTTACCCTTAGTACAAATTAAACACACTTTTTCAGCCTCAAAAAAGTCTAATAGTGCACTTTCAAGTTATTTTTGGCAGATTTTTTTCCCCGCAAAATAGCCTTGTAGATCCAAGATCAGACTGCACATTATGTGTGTGGGGGGAGGGGTTTACAGTTGTAAGACTAAACTAAATGGTTTTGCCAATCAGAAAATGTGTTACTGTCTAAATCTAGACTAAGGCGAAGAATACATGTACAGTGTTCAATGGTTTGTGAATAAATGCCTAGGTAAGGCATGAGCAGATGTAACTTCAGCCCTGTTTAATGCTGTATGATTAAAAGTGTCCAGACATTTTTGCTTTATTCAGTCTTGAAACATGCTTGTTACCTGATTCAGTTACTATGGAAACATGTGCATAAAATGATATATTGCAAGTAGTAATGAGACTTAATTAGTTCCTTGTTTACTGGTAATAAATTTTTCATGGACAGCAAGATGTATCTATTTAACCCTTTTAACAACCGACAAAATTTCAGACTGGTCTAGATTCAAAGCATTTGTAGTCAACAAAATAAATGTGACTCAAAAATTGAAATTAATTTTGGAAATGGTAGAAAACATTGTGGGAAAAGGAGATTATGCTGGTTACCAGCATTTTCTCCTTTTCTCACAACTTTCAAAAGTGTCCTTCTTCAGAGTCATTAAAACTTGGGATTGTGTGGTAAAGGGTTATAGGATTTATTTGCATGAGCATGTATTGAGGACCTACTTATTTTTGTTGAATTTGACTTACAAATAAATGCATGTTTGTAGTCTTATTTGCAAGTCAGTTTTCTATTGAACTCTCAACTAGATGACAAAATTTAAGGCTTGTCTCAATTGAAAGCATTAATGCCAAATTTAATTTATTGAAAGGATGTTTCCATATTTGTCTTTAAACTGGTATAAACATTGTTGGAAAAGGAGAAAATGATGGTTACCAGTAGTTGCTCCTTTTCCCACAATATTTTCAAAAGCTGTCTTCTTCAGAATTATTTAGTAAAGGGTTAATTCATGGCATGCATGAGAAGGCTGAAAATTTTGCATTTATTTAGAAAAATAGAAGATGACAAAATTTCAGACATGGTCTGTATGGATAGGGGAGGCTTAGTAAGAGTAGGACTCGTGACCTGGAGGCCCCCAGTTCAAGCTTCACTGGATCCATTGGTTTTTCATGGGAGTCTCCTTGGGCAAGACACTTCAAAGCCCCAGCCTAGTACTGGTGAAACTCAGGAAATACATGAATATGTGACCTGTCGCTGTGGTATGACTGAAATGATGTTGAAAGCAGCATAAAACACCATTCAATCAATCAATCAATCAACCAACTAACTTGTATGGATAGAGCTAACTCTGTACCAGACAATCCTGAGCTTTTGATTTGTTTGTTTGATTGTATGAATGGTGTTTTACACCGCTTTCAACATTATTTCAGTCATATCAAGGCAACAGTTCACATATTCATGTATGTCCTGGGTTTCACCAGTACTAGGCTAGGGCTCCGAAGTGTCTTGCGCAAGGACACTCCTGTGAAAAACCCAGTGGAGCCAGCGAGGCTCGAACCCAGGGCCTCCTGGTCACGAGTCCCACACTCCACCACTGAGCCACAAAGGACCCCAGTGCCTTTTGAAAACCTTGTGGGGAAAAAGAGAAAATGCTGGTAACCAGCATTTTCTCGTTTTCCCACAAGGTTTTCTACACTTTCACAGATGATTACCATCATTTTAGGTGAATTTTAGCTAAATTTAATTTGTTGCCTGCAAATGCAATCGATTTCGACAAGTCTATAAAATCTTATCATTTGGCAAAAAGTTAAATTGGCAAATGACAAATCAGATTTTGCTCAAATGATTTGTACTCGAAAAGGTGAATATTTTTGAAATAGGGGGAAATGCTGGTTACAAACATTGTGTCATTTTCATTGTATAAAAGTTTTTCCTGAAGGTCATAAAAATGACCCAGAGGACATAGGATTTTGAAAGTTGTAAATGGGAAAATGAGAAAATACTGATAACCAAGATTAAACTATAATATATTTGAGCCATACTTTGGCAAAAGGAGGTTTAATACATCTCTGTGAAGCAGTATACCAAGCAAGTCATCACATAATTATGGATCTATAAAATCCATCTTACCTAAGAAACAACTGAACCCTGGGGTAGAATGGTCCTAGGACATGCAGTAGATTGATCAAAAGCAAAAAGTTTTGACCCATGTCAGCCTGTGCGGACTGCACAGGCTGACCTGGGTCGATACTTGTTGCAGATGAATGGAGCCCTCTTTTCACAGAGCATGGTTCATTTAAAGGTTGAAGGAATATAAAGATATTTCAGGAGTACAAAGATGTTGATTTTTGTTCCTCCAGGCTGAAGAGTTCCAGTCTGTTGTTCAGGTGATGAGGGAGTTCCTTCCTCGGGCAGAGGCAGAGCTGAAATTTAGATCCCTCCCAGATGATGAAATGGCGATTATTAAACACTCATTTGCCAGAGCATGGCTCATTTGTAATTTGCAGAAACAGAGAAATACAAAGATAATGTTTTTTTGTCCTCCAGGCTGAAGAGTTCCAGTCTGTTGTCCAGGTGATGAGGGAGTTCCTTCCTCAAGCAGAGGCAGAGCTTAAATTTAGATCCCTCCCAGATGATGAAATGGCGATTATTCAACTAATAGAGAAACATGAAGTAAGAATTCTTTTTTGTCTCAATGTAAAAAACACTTTACTTTTTGGACTGTTTATTTTAATTAAATTAATCTTTCATTTTCATTTAGAACAAATTCATGATTTTTTCACATTATTCACATCTTAACAGTCAAAATTTTGAATGTTTCCCATTAACCCATTACCACACAATCCGAAGTTTTAATGACCCAGGGAGATTAGGCTTTTGAAAATATTGTGGGAAAAGGAAAAAATGCTGGTAACCAGCATTTTCTTCTTTTCCCACAATGTTTTCTAGCCTCTCAGAAACAAGTCCAATTATTTTGAGCAACATTTAATTTGTCGTGTGCAAATGCTCTCAATTTGGACCAGTCTAAAATATTTTTGTGTGTTAAAGGGTTAATCTTGTATTTAGAAGAGCCCAATCACTTCCTTTATGCTTTGGCGTCTAACAAACAACAAATTGGACTGAGAGATGAAGTTTGTAGTTGTGCCAAAAATGTTCAACCCTGGTGCAAAGACAGTAATAACTGCAGCTTACTTTGTGTTTATTTTATTTGGAAAAAGCGTTTTATGTGTATAAATGATACAGTTATGTGTGTGTTGTAGCAACAGGTACCGCACATACTTATATATGAGCCATGCTCTGTGAAACAGGGGTTTAATGCATCTGCAAAATGTATCATCCGTGGTCAGCATGCGAAGACTGACCTGGGTTGAAACTTTTTGCTGTTGAGAATTTTCTGCATGTCAAAGGGCCATGATCCAGTTCTTTGTTATACAAAATGGATGTTACAGATCCATGAACATGATTGTAATGACTTGCTTGGTATCATGCATCACATAAATGCATAAAACCCCTTTTCCCCAGAGCCCACCCGTGTAGCTCAGTGGTTAGCTTATCGGACTCATGACCTGGTGGTTGTGAGTTCGATACCCAG
Source organism: Hippopus hippopus (assembly GCA_946811185.2). NCBI lineage: Eukaryota > Metazoa > Mollusca > Bivalvia > Cardiida > Cardiidae > Hippopus > Hippopus hippopus. The sequence continues at coordinate 29,410,663 of OX328112.1, forward strand.
TTGAGGCAAATTTTCTTTCAGGCGAGGTTTCGCCTCTCACCCTTGATGCATGTGAGAAAGTAGTCAGTGACTTGGAAAGAAAGTTGTGTCAGTACTGGTGTGAGAAAGCCAGGAAACACATATGTAGGTATACTGACTGCTGTGAAATGACCTAAGCTGTGAAAATGGCATTAACCCTTTACCACACAATGATGCCTTTTAACACCCCTGAAGAAGAGGCCTTTTGAAAACATTGTGGGAAAAGGAGAAAATGCTGGTAACCAGCATTTTCTCCTTTTCCCACACAGTTTTCTACCCTATCAAAGAAAAGTTGGCTCATTTGAGCCACTATGAAATTGTCTTCTGCAAATGCTTTCAATTTGGATAAGTCTTAAATTTTGCCGTGTGGTAAAGGGTTAAACTCCAATTCAATCAATCAATCAACCTATTCCTCAGAACTGTGTTTATATACCTGTCGATGACAACATGTTGGAAAGGGAGCATAAAAGAGCGGTAGTAATGACTTCCTATCTTATTCTTTTCACCAGAAATTCCAAGGAGATTTGCGTGATCATCAAGAATGTGTAGACAAAATCAAAATGTTGGCGGAGGAGATTTTACTGAACTGTCACCCAAATGCCATCAGATTTGTGAAGTATTACTTAACTATAACACAGACTAGATGGGACCAGGTAAATAAGTTACTTTCACTTACTAATTGTAGATGATAGCAATCTGTTACAAGCTAGGGTTGGATAAAAGAAATTTCTGCCATGCTCTTGGTGGATAAGAGAAATTTCTGCTATGCTAATGGTGGATAAGAGAAATTTCTGATTTGCTGTTGATGGATTATAGCAATTTCAGAAATGCTTTTGGCGGATACAGAAATATCTGACTTGGTGAATACTGTTTAATTGGAAATTTTTGCAATGTGGAAATTTCTGGAATTTCACGAATTTGAAAAATTTGCAAACTTTTCTGTTTGCATATTTTACCACAAGTTTACCAACAAATAACGAGTCTCATGAATTTGCAAACATTTCTGTAGGCAAAATGCCTGTAATCGGTAATTCTCAATTTTTTCAGCATGCTTAAATATATCCACATATTCAGTAATAGAAATTAACGACTTGCTATATGTGGATTGTGGAAATTTCTGACATGCTTTTGGTAAATACAGAAATATGAATATGAGCCAAGGTCTGTTAAAAAGGGGGCTTAATGCATCTGTGAAAAGTACCGACTCTGGTAGGCCTGTGCAGTCCGTGCAGGCTGACCCGAGCCAAAACTTTTCGCTATTGGTCAATTTTCTGTGTGTACAAGGATCAGTCTACCTCATGATTAAATCAGTTGTTAAAAGAAGTGACTATTATAGATTCATATTTAATGACTTGCTTGGCACCATGGATCAGGGACATGCGTTAAGCCCTCTGTTGCCGGAGCATGACTCATATCTTTTTTATTGTTTTTAAGCAAAATTTTAAATTGTTAGCTGATTCAATCAGTAAAAAAAAACAGGGCTAGTCAAGTTTTGAACAAGCACACCATCTGGAGGTCCTTTGTTTGTCCATGGTTAACCCTTAACCACACAGTCCCAACTTTTAATGACCTTGAGAGAGAATACTTTTAAAAAATATTGTGGGAAAAGAAGAAACTGCTGATTCCCACAATGTTTTCTACCCTATCGAAGACAATTTCAGCAATTTGAGCCTCATTTGTCATCTACAAATGCTTTTGCTTTGGACAAGTCTAAAATTTTGTCATGTGATAGAAGGGTTAGAGCATTGGTGTTTGTATAAAAAAATCCTTGTTTGAACCTCACTAGAAATAGTTGGTCTTGAGCTGGTCAAGTTGAAAAAAATGTGTTTGTTGCGAGCTTTTATTTCAAGAGACTTACTGTTTAACCCTTTACCAAACAGTCCCTGGTTTTCACGACCCTCAAGGAAGAAGCCTTTTGAAAACATTGTGGGAAAAGGAGGAAATGCTGGTAACCAGCATTTTCTCCTTTTCCCACAATGTTTTCTACCCCACCCAAATTAAAGTTCAATTTTTGGGTAACATTAAATTTGTTGTTTGCAAAAACTTTCAATTTGGACTAGTCCAAAAATTTGTCATTTGGTAAAGGGTTAAGCTTTGGTAATGCAATAGGGCTTGTAATCTAGAGGTTGTTGGTTTGATGTCCAGCTTGGCCTAAACTTTTTTCATCTACTGATGAAAGTTGTTGAAACAGGATTCATTCCTCTCTCAAAGCTATTCATTGTTTTGACTTATTTTGTATAGTAAAGCAGCTAATGTTCTTACCTATTGTTATTTCAGTTATTACAAAGGGCTAAACAGCGTGAACACAGATTACAGGAGGCTCTGCGGAGTATACAGGGTAATGCAGCTTTGGTGGAAGAGCTTTTGTCTTGGTTGTCAGAAGCTCAGGTAAGGTTTTATAAGCTTTATCCAAAGTTTATTTGGCTCAAAGTTGTTAACCTATATCAACATATTTATCCTTCTGGGTGAAATCACGAGTGAATTTAAGTTTTATAGAGTTCAATTCACCAGCCATTCTGAATTAGATCCTACGAAATTCAATTCACTTACCATTCTCAATTCAATTCAGAAGATGTCAATTCAGCAAATATTCTGAGATCAATTATGTATACTTCAACTCACCAACCATACTGAATCCAATTCAGTAGAAGTCAATTCACCAGCCATTCTAAATTCAACTTCGCATGAGTCAGTTCATGAATCATTCTGAATGCACATCAGTAGAAGTCAATTCAAATTTAAATTCCAAGATTTGCCAATCAGATTTGTAGCCTTGGAATTTGGATAGAGCAATATTATGAAGTGTTAGTAAATACAAATCTGGACAAAAATGAACAAAGGCTAGCTTGTTTGTCCGTTATGATGATTATGATGATGATGATGACATCTTTATAGAGGTTTACCAGCTTTTGGGAAACATGTTACCTTTTTGTCAAAAAATTCAGAATAATAAATACTGTATAATTATGTATAAACAGGTGCTACTGTCCACTAAAGAGAAGGATCCCATTCCAGAGGACCTAAGTGTGGTGGAGACGCTGTGTAAAGAACATGGGGTAAGCTTGTTTTTTTACCCTTTACCAAACGATTCTGTGTTTTATCTACTTCTTAGGAAGGCTTTTGAAAACATTGTGAGAAAAAGGAGAAGTGCTGGAATTCAGTATTTTCTCCTTTGCTCACAATGTTTTCTACCCATCCCAAAACACATTTCAAGTTTTGAGTTGCATTTTTGTCAACTGTAAATGCTTTCAATATGGACTAGTCTACAATTTGTTTTTTTTTTTTAGCTCACCTAAGCACGAAGTGCTCATGGTGAGCTTTTGTGATTGTGCTTCGTCCGTCGTCAACTTTTACCTTGTGTACGCTCTAGAGGCCACATTTTCAATCCGATACTCATGAAACTTGGTCAGAATGTTTGTCAGGATGATATCTTGGACGATTTCGAAAATGGGTCATGTCGGGTCAAAAACTAGGTCACTGGGTCAAATCTTAGAAAAACCTTGTGTACGCTCTAGAGGCCACACTTTCGGTCCGAAATGCTTGAAAGTTTGTCAGAATGTTTGTCTTGATGATAGCTCGAACTATTTCGAAAATGGGTCATGTCGGGTCAAAAACTAGGTCACTAGGTCAAATCATAGAAAAACCTTGTGTACGCTCTAAAGGCCACATTTTCAGTCCGATACTCATGAAACTTGGTCAGAATGTTTGTCTCAATGATATCTCGGATGAGTTTGAAAATGGGTCATGTCGGGTAAAAAACTAGGTCACTAGGTCAAATCTTAGAAAAACCTTGTGTACGCTCTAGAGGCCACATTTTCAGTCAGAAACCAATGAAAGTCGGTCAGAATGTTTGTCTTTATGATATCTCGGACGAATTCGAAAATGGGTCATGTCGGGTCAAAAACTAGGTCACTAGGTCAAATCTTAGAAAAACCTTGTGTACACTCTAGAGGCCACATTTTCAGCCCAAAACTCTTGAAAGTTGGTCAGAATGTTTGTCTTGATGATAGCTCGATCGAGTTTGAGAATGGGTCATGTCGGGTCAAAAACTAGGTCACTAGGTCAGATCTTAGAAAAACCTTGTGTACACTCTAGAGGCCACATTTTCAGTCAGAAACTAATGAAACTTGGTCAGAATGTTTGTTTTGATGATACCCGGACCAGTTCGAAAATGGGTCATGTCGGGTCAAAAACTAGGTCACTAGGTCAAATCTTAGAAAAACCTTGTGTACGCCCTAGAGGCCACATTTTCAGTCAGATACTCATGAAAGTTGGTCAGAATGTTTGTCTTGATGATATCTCGGACGAGTAAAAAAATGGGTCATGTTGGGCAAAAAACTAGGTCACTAGATCATATCTTAGAAAAACCTTGTGTACGCTCTAGAGACCACATTTTCAGCCCAAAACTCTTGAAAGTTGGTCAGAATGTTTGTCTTGATGATATCTCGGTCGAGTTCGAGAATAGGTCATGTCGGATCAAAAACTAGGTCACTAGGTCAAATCTTAGAAAAACCTTGTGTACGCTCTAGAGGCCACATTTTCAGCCCAAAGCTCTTGAAAGTTGGTCAGAATGTTTGTCTTTATGATATCTCGGATGAGTTTTAAAATGGGTATTGTCTGGTCAAAAAGTAGGTCACGAGGTCATATCTTAGAAAAACCTTGTGTACGCTCTAGAGGCCACATTTTTGGTCCAAAACTCTTGGAATTTGGTCAGAATGTTTGTCTTGATGATATCTTGGACATGTTAGAAAATGGGTCATGTCAGGCAAAAAACTAGGTCACTGGGTCAAATCTTTAAAAAAAACCTTGCGTACGCTCTAGAGGTCACAGTTTCAGTCCAAATTTCTTGAAAGTTAGTCAGAATGTTTTACTTGATGACATCTCGGATTACGTTGAAAATCGGTCATGTTGGGTCAAAAACTAGGTCGGTAGTTCAAATCTTAGAAAAAACCTGTGTATGCTCTATAGGCCACATTTTCAGTCCAATACGTATGAAAGGTTGTCAGGATCTTTGTTTTGATGATATCTACAATGGGAAAATTGGCTATGGTTGGATAAAAAGTAGGTTACTGAGAGAAATTCTAGAAAAAGCTTGTGTATATGCTACAGGCCAAATTTTCAGTCCAATAATTATGAAAGCTTAGTAGATTGTTTGTCATGATATCTCAAAAGAGATTGAAAATGGGTCATGTTTGGTCAAAAGACTCAGGTGAGCGACTTTAGGGCCATCATGGCCCTCTTGTTTTGCAAAGAGTTAACCTTTCACCAAACAGTCCCTTGTTAGCTTGGCTATTTTTGAGTTATTGTCATAGGCCCGGTGTCTTCGTCTGCATTGTCGTCATGCAAAAACTTTGACATTTTGTAATATATCTGTTGTTACTGAAGATATTTACTTCAGACTTAGACAAATTGTTAACTATCTAAAGGGGAATTCACACAACAAGGGCAGGTAACTATCATAGTACTTTTGACACAGTTATGCCCCAGTTTTGACTGGAAATTTCCACTGAAAATCAAGCACTTGCAGCCGAGCGTTGGCACCCTCATATTGTGCTCTTATTCTATCTACATCATCTGAAGAAAGCTTTTTTCCCTTACTCTTTATAGGTGCTTGCTTTTTTGCAGGTTGGACTGTATCTATAAATAGTTATTAAATAATTATTTTAAATTAATAGAGTTAATCAAGTTTTCAGTGTCCCAGAATTTGATCACATAAGTAATAAAGATCTATAGAAACATATATACATTTAAAATTAACACAGAGATTTTGATGTTTCAGGAATTTCATGATGAAATCACAAGTAAAAACGCAGATGTAGAGCGATTAACAAAAATTGTCACACAAGAAGCGAAATCCCCAGGTGGTCCGAGATCATTTGGGAGGTAAGATATCATAGTGCTCTTACTCTGTTAAATAGATGAAATTTTGGATAATTGTTTGTTTTGATGTTAGATCAAATGAGCGCTTAACTGCATGAATAACAAAATTGATATTTTGACAAGTGATCAGTGCAGCCCAAAGGTTCGTTTAGGAATTAGTGATGATTGTGATTGCGGCAGGAATCATTCCTCTCTCAACATTAAATACCATTTCAGTGTTTGTGTGGGAAAACAGCCAGTCTCTCACCAGTGAACATTGTATCAGTAGTGTTTATGTGGAAAAGCAGCCCATGGCCTGGAAAGAATGTTTAAAGAAGCACTGGAATAAGATACTCATTCCTCTGTCACAATTGAATATAGGTCTGATTTTGAATTTTTGTGGGAAACCTGCCTGTGCCATGGAAAATGGTGTCTGTGGTCGTGAGGTAGAGCATTGGCCTCGCAATCATAAGGTCCCAGGTTCGATTCTCGGGAGTGGGTGTCAACTGTGGGACCATTCATTGGTCCACACATTCACCATGAGTACTGGTGTAGTTCCCAGGAAGCAGAATCGAGAGAGATTAGTAAAAATTTCAAGAACTTGTTTCTCAATCGATGTAAAATAAATATGTTTAAACTAAACTAAAGGGTGTAGTGTATAGGACTTTTGTTAGTTCTTGAACATATGGATAGCAGCACTGGCTGATGGTACATAATCCAAATACTGTTGAAAACAGGTTTAACCCTTTACCAAACAATTCAGAGTTTTTGAACACAGAACATACAAAACATAGCAGGAAAAAGGAGAAAATACTGGTAACCAGCATCTCTTTTACCCACAGTGTTTTCTACCATTTAAAGACGAATCAAACCTTTTGAGCCTCAATTTTAATTTGTCACATGCAAATGCTTTCAATTTGGACAAGTCTAAAAATTTGTTGCTAATTTAAAAGTTAAGCCTTTACCACACAATCCAGGCTTTAAACAACCCTGAGAAATAAAGCTTTCAAAAACATTATGAGAAAATACTGGTTACCAGCATTTTCTCCTTTTTGCACAATGTATTCTATCCTTCTCAAAATAACTTTCAGGTTTTGAGCCACATTCGTTTTTTCGTCTGCAAATGCTTTCAATTTTGACAGTTCTAAAGTCTGTTGTTTGGTAAACAAGTTAAACACCAGACAAAGAAAGAAAATAAATATTGCCAAAATTTCTTTTTCCTTCACCACATGGCAAAAGTATAGACCCATTCATCTTGGAGACATTTGCAGAAGACAAAATAAATGAGCATCAAATGATGGGGTTTGAGAAACGGCAGAAAAAATTGTAGGAAAAAGAGAAAATGCTGGTTACCAGCATTTTCCCCTTTTCCCACATTGTCTTTCAAAAACCCTCTTCTTTAGGGTTTGTAAAACTCAGGATTGTGTGGTAGAGTTAACCTTTTTATCTTTTATGTTTAGCAATGCAAGGCTGGATGAAATCGGAAACAATCCTCGGGTGATAGCTTTACAAAACAAATGGAGAACAGTGTGGCGGATGTCTGTGGACAGGAAAAAAATGTTGGAGGACGCTTTAGATACACTCATGGAGATGGAAAGCATTAAAAACTTTGACTTTGAGCTTTGGAAAGCTCGTTACTTAAAGTGGTTACAGTCAAAGAAAATGAGAATTACAGATTTCTTCCGCCGTCAGGATAAAGACGGCGATGGATTCTTGTCACGAGAAGAATTTGTGAATGGAATGTTGCAACAAGGTAGCGTCAAATTTATGAGTATTCAGTTAATCATTTATGTGGTAACTTAAGTTTGAGGAAAGTATTGTTGAAATTTGGGTGAAGAAAATTTTATTTTTCAATACAACATGAAATCCGGGCTTTAAATCCCTTCTCATACAAAACACTTGCTATGAAGGTTTGAGAATTCATGCACTCACTTTCTTCTGTAGTATTTCTCATCTTTTCATTACACAATTCAACTGAAAAATGGAAATGAACATTTACGACTGGCATCAGAGATGCTTTTTTTACATGATAAAGGTTGTTATTAACATTATTCAACCTGCATGTTGCACAACTTTTTTTAGAATTCACATGTTGAGACATTAATAACTTTGCATAACTAGAAAAGAATCTAGCGCATGAATCAGGGAAATTTTCCACAACTTCGAGGGATAATAAGCTCAGAAAATATTCAAAATCCTTTTGTGATCCACAATTGCTTGAAGTTGTGCAGCAAGTGTACTGTTTTACATTTCTTTTTATCAGTAGCTAAGTTAATCAATTTTTTGCAGGGTTCAAATCAAACAAGACAGAGTTGAATGCAGTGTTTGATATATTTGATAGAGAAAATCGAGACTTTATTTATTATGAAGAATTTATTGAAGCCATGAAACCAAAAAGACATGTAAGTATGGAAATCTACTTCTTACTTCATGACAGCCTAATAATAAATCATCATATTGACAAACCCACTTGTTGCAATTACAAAGCAGATTCGACCAAATTATCTCAGTGTAGATCAGTGATCTAGCTGCAGGTTCTGTCCATTCTGATCTTGACCTACACAGAACACCTTATGTTGTAAATAAAATGATGAGTGAATCCTCTTCACTTGTAAGGTGACTAATACCTTTAATTTCTTATGTAGTTTTCAGTGTTTATTATCTGTTAGATTAGCATGAAAAAAAGGTGTATGGGTATGAAAAATCTTTGATCCAATTTTATACTCAAAAGGAGTTTCTTAGATCCTAGTAGCTCCATGGCCCAAAATAACCAAAATTCTTTCTGGAAGGTTACGGTGGTCGAACAAGAGCTATAGGATGCCGTAGGATTTGTAGTCCTAATGATTTGACCCTGTTTAAATGATTTCAGTTTTTTGAATTGCAAAGCAGCAGTTTGCTTTTCAAAAGTGTTGTGCACATAGTACTATTGAAGAAACTGCAGAAATGCATGGATAGATGCACTGACAAATATGATTTATTATGTAACTATGGGGAAATGCTTTACTGATATGCATTTAATATGATGATAACCAAGTATAATTCTTGAACTTCAGCAAAAAGAGAGGTTAAAAGGCAACAATAAGATGATGTCTGATACAGAATTAATTCATGATGAAATTGACCGAGAAGTGGCCTTGTGTTCATGTAGAAGTCCTTTACGAGTTGAAATGGTTGATGAAGGAAAGTACCGAGTAAGTTGCAACTTTCTGGTTGGGTGATAATTTATTTTGGTTATGCAAATGAATTGCTTTACAGGCATTTTTATATAGTAAACTAAGTTTTTCTTTGCAAGCACAGCCGGGTAGCTCAGTGGTTAGCGTATCTGACTTGCTACCTGGTGATTGTGAGTTTTGATACCCGGTTGAGGCAAACTTTCTTTTTAGCGATTTTTCGCTTCTCACCTCTGATGCATTTGAGAAATTGGTCAGTGGCTTGGAAAGAAAGTTGTGCAAGTACTGGTGTGAGAAAGCCGGGAAACACATGGGAAGGAGAACTGGCTGCCATGATATGACCTAAGCCTTTAAAATGGCTTTAAACTCCAATAGAAGACAAAAAAATAACTTTCCTTGCAACTGATAGCTTTAACCCATGACCTTACAACCCTGTTTATTTGGGACCTTGAGGAAGAGTCCATTTTAGAACATAGTGGGAAGAGGCTAAAACACTGGTATACAACAATTTCTCCTTTTTCTAGAATGTTCCCGCCCCTTTCCCAAACAAATCCAATCATTTAAGCTACATTTAATTTATGGTCTGCAAATGATTTCAAACTGGAGCAGTCTTAATTTTTGTCATTTGGTAAAGAGTTCACAGCAGTTAAGTATTGTAAAAGTTTGCTTTTCTTCCCATGCTTTAATTAATAATTGGTAGCTTTAACTAATTGTCAAACAACAAAGTTTTAGACTTGCCCAAATTGAAGGCATTTGCAGACAATAAATTAGAAATTACCCCAAACCTGAAATTCTTATTTCAAAGGATAGAAAACATTGTGAGAAAAGGACAAAATGCTGGTTACCAGCATTTTCTCCTTTTCCCACATTGTTTTCAAAAAGCTTTCCCAACCCAGAATTCTGTGGTAAGGGGTTAAGAAATGTCCGTTTCACTAGTTGTAGGCTCTTACGGATAAAACTTGAATTTTGATTGTCTGGTTTCTTGATGCCTTCTTAAATTCCCTTGGAATTAATTTAGTTTCTTTCATTCTGTATTCTAGCCCTTTACCACACAACGCCCCCAGTTTTAAAGACTCTGATGAGGAATGCTTTTGAAAACATTGTTGGAAAAGGAGAAAATGCATTTTATCCTAGTTCCACAATGTTGCTGCCCTATCAAAAACAGAAATCATCATTTAAGCTACATTTATTTTGTGGTCTTAATTGCTTTAAATTTGATAGAGTACAAAATTTTGTTGTTTTGTAAGGTGTTACAGGTGAATTGTTATATACCAGACATGTACCTTTTTATTCCCCTATTTCAGTTTGGTGAGAAGAGTGCCATTCGACTTGTACGATTCTTAAATAGCACAGTTATGGTGCGAGTGGGTGGGGGATGGATACGTCTCGATGAATTTTTAGAAACCAATGACCCCTGCAGAGGTACGGTTTTTCTAGAATTAGTTTTAAGGCAACAGAAAATTCTTTCTTTCTCTCCCAGAGCTTTGGCTATCCACATAGACTTTTAAATTGGCAACACTGACTTTTTTTTAATTATTTGAATATTATACTTTATGTAAAGCAGCATGTCTGATGTTTTGAGCTAGGAAAATTTTTCGTTGCTTTTGGCAGTGAAGACCAAGATCAGGCTGGAGTATTTTATCTGACCTTGGTCTTCACTGTGGAGTTCTTTCTGAGATATTCAGAATTGGTCAATACTGGAATGGCAATTTCTGAAACTTATTTTTTTTTTCCTGACTTACAAATACATGTCATGGAGTTGGTAACACACAAGTTGAATGTTTGTTTATTTCAAATTGTACAGACACTTACTTTCTTACATGTTTTTATGCCATAATCTTTTTTCAATCCACACATTTTAACTAGGTGTAAAAGCTTTTGTGTGTTTATCATTTTTGTTTTAGAAGAATGACTACAATTTAAATATATTTCACTAAACTTGGAAATTAGAGGATTGGCTTTGTTTTGGAGTTGGGATTAGATACTAAAGAATTTATTATTGTAACCACTTTGTGTTATACAAATGGAGAATTATAGGCATACCATGGAAAAAGCCCAAATGTTTGCAATGTCAAGGCCATTTTTACACAAAATGTTCAAGATGAGATTGCATAATCTCTGCAGTCTCATTATTACCAAACTGTCCACAAAAATGAGAGGTATAATATGTGTGCTGTGGGTTATATTACTGTTTATATACAAGATTTTTGAAACTATACAAATATGACCATAAGTTCAGATTAGGCTGTGGTCCAATCATATACATAAAATGGCTACATTGGTTCGGACTGATCAAATTCACACATTAGTCATAAACCAGGGACATTGTACCTGTCCAGAATCCAGCACAACTTATGCAGCGTAATCAGTGAAGGTTCACAATGAGATTGCACAAAATAAGCTTTATGACCCTGGATCTACATAAAAAAGTAAGGGAACTATTCTTCAAAAAAGTTCTACAACAAATACTGGTATGTGTTATTAATGTGTGTAAAAGAGTACTAAATTCATCTTTTGTTTACAAATTTTGAATTTACTAACAGGGGGTAATAGTAAATTAAACAAAAGCATCAATTTGAATGAAAGCCTTAGTTCTTGTAAGTATTTGTACATGAGCCATGCTCTGGGAAAAGGGGGTTTAATGTGTCTGGAAAAATGGCTATATCATGAAGTAGAAAGGTCCACTGACATTCAGAAAAGTTACTCATAGCAAAAAAGTTTTGACTCACATCAGCCTGCCTGGACATGCACAGGCTGACAGATGCGTAAAACCCCTTTTTAAAGAGCATGACTCAATTTCCTTTTCCATGGGCAGACTTCAACAACTTTTGTCATGGATTGAGGTCTGCCTAAAACAAATGTTTGACTCTGTTCTGTTTTTGGTAGGCTAGAGGGTTTGAACTGCTTGTTTCTGTTACAGTTTGTTGGTTATTGGTTCTGCATACTAAACATGCACATGCGTGACTTAAAAAATAACCCTTTACCAGATGACAAAATTTAAGACTTGCCTGAAAGGGAAACTAATTGCATATAACTATATAAAAGTGGCTTATATGGTACGATTTGTCTTTGAAAGAGGAGAAAACATTGTGTGAAAAGGAGAAAATGCTGGCTACCAGCATTTTCTTCTTTTCTCGCCATGTTTTCAAAAGTGCTTCCTCTTTATAAATTAGAATCGTTTGGTAAAGGGTTAACTCGTTACCTCCTTATGCAAATTTGCAGCAGAAAACTTCGAATTATATCCATGTAAAAAATGGACAATCAAAATGAGTAAGGGTTAGATAAATCAATACATACAAAAACATTGTGGCAAAAGGAGAAGTTGTTTATGAGCAATTTATCCTTTTCCCACAATGTTTTTCCAAAAGTGGTATGCTGCAAAACATAGTCATCTACAGTTCCTAATCTATTGAAATCAGCTACTCTTATTATTCAAGAAAACCTAAGATGATGCACATGCTTCTCTAATTGGAACACACTGATACCTCAGAAAAAAAGCTTGTCTTTCTATGCCATATTTTATTGGTCGAGCCCAGTGGCTCAGTTCATAATGCACATAGCTTGAAACAGAGGTCCCCGGTTTGATTCTCAGCTCCCAATAGTCTTTCCAAGATCTGATGATAATCTTTGCTTCATTCCCCTCTTACAGCTTAACATTATTTTTAACGATCTTAATGTAGGAAACCAGCCAGTGGCTTGGGAGGAAAGAAGTGCTAAGTACCAGTAAAAAACTCCAGGAAAGCGCTGTCTGCAGTGATTTGGCTGTAGTAATGATGAAAATGGCATTAAACACATCTTAACAATTAAACCTGGAAATGTTGCATAAATATGGAGAAGGTTGTTTAGGGTGTGAAACATTATCCAAGATGCACCTTTGTGACAGTCCTTTGTCGGAAAAAGTGGGAATTTTCACGAAGGATATAGAAAGAAATAATGCAGATGTTGTTGCAATAGAGAAATAATCTAGATGAACATATCTCCTTTGTCACATAGATTTTTTGCTTATTTCTTGAATCTTAACTCATTGCCTCGTTGGTAAAAAAAGCTGAAGACAATTTTGAAATATTCTTGTAAAATATGTTTAACCCTATACCACATGATCCTGACTTTTAATGATTCTGAGAAAGAAAGCTTTTGAAAACATTGCAGAAAAAGGAGAAAATACAAACAATGTTTTTTACCCTTCACAAAACAATTTCCAATTTTTGAGTCACATTTATTTTGTCATGTGCAAATGCTTTCAATTTGGACAAGTCTAGAATTTTGTCATATGGTAAAGAGTTAATCAACATGAAACAGTGTCACACAAGACAGATGTAGCTAAAGGAGGAATCGCTTTCTTAAGCCATCTGCTGCGAGAGGAAAAAGTTATCTGCAAATTTGGTTTAAATGGATTAAATCTTCATCTCTTCAAAAACTATCAATTTAGAATAGTTTGATATTAAGCAGATGGGGTAGTTGGTTGACTGGTGAATGGCAGATGACTAACTTCATTTTTATTGTTTTCTCTCCAATTCTTATTGATAATATAGCCAAGGGACGAACAAATAATGATCTCAGAAAGACACTAGGTGGTGCTGAAACGCCCACGTCTCCCGGAAATTCAACATTTAGATCAAGAAGTGGTAGTGGGACCTTTGGTTATAAATCTCGTCAAAACGATACAGGTTATGCCTCATCTATTTCATCAGGTTTGTAGCCGTAACATTGTAACCAATCGAAAAATACTATCTTTAAAATTAAATATTTTCTGACAGTTGAGGACTGAATCTTTGAAAATAAGGATCTGACGAGTGGAACCTTCAATTGTCTTATTCTTTGCCTAACAACAATATTTTAGACTAGTTCGTATTGAAAGAATTTTCAGACAATATTTAAGATGTAGCTCAAATGATAAAAAATTTTTTTGAATCAATAGAAAACCTTGTTGGATAAGGAGAAAATGTTGGTTATCTGCATTTTCTCCTTTACCCACAATGTTGGAAAAAAAACTTCTTAAAAGACCGTAGAATAGGATAGCTGTGGCTAAAGGATTAAGACAATTGTTCCGGTGAAAACCCAATATTCAGTTACCTTGGAGATCAAGCTGGTGTTTTATTGTAGTTTTTAGATTGCTCATATTTGCATTTTCTTACAAAGAACTGAAATTTTGTAAAAATTTTAATTAAAACATATTTTGGCCAGAATCGGGTGCAGTGGTGCAGATCTAAGATCAGAGTGCATGTTCATTTCAGTTTGATCTTGATCTACACTGTCTAAAAAAAGCAATGAAAGTTAGCTTTAGCCTGCAGAGTTCAGGAAATTAATCTTGTGACCTGTGTAAAATTTATTTTTCTAACATTATTTTTCTAACATTATTTTGTAGTAAATCAAGATCTATATAAATTATATAGTGCTACATTTTATCTGCTTCATAGTGAAATGCCTGCTCATATAAATTAATAGATGTAGTTGTACCTTGTTGACAAGTGTGAAAAAGACATTTTCTATATATTAAGAATTTTCTTCACATACGAAGGTTTTTCAGAGTTTATTTTTTATGATCATAATAAAGTATCCGCCTAAAGAACATTGGAATAAGCTTGTCAACAATCATAATAAGATTTTATACAAATCTTAACTAGTTTAGCACACTTTAATTCTTTACAAAACTATCTCATGTTTGAACAACCCTGAGAAACAAGTTTATCTGAAAATGTTTTGGGAAAAGGAGAAAATGCTGGTAAAACCAGCATTTCCTTCTTTTTCCACAATGTTTTCCATTCATTTACAAACTCTATCATTTGAGCCACATTGAATTTGTTGTCTCCAAATGCTTCCAATTTGGACAAGTCCAAAGTTTTGTTATTTTGAAAAGGTTTTTTTTTTTAAAAAGATCACTTGGAATTAAGTTTTTCTCTAATCAGAGTTTTATTTGTATGGGGTTGTTTTCTTACAAACTATATATATCATCACAC
The DNA here is from genome assembly GCA_946811185.2 of Hippopus hippopus. Taxonomy (NCBI): domain Eukaryota; kingdom Metazoa; phylum Mollusca; class Bivalvia; order Cardiida; family Cardiidae; genus Hippopus; species Hippopus hippopus. The sequence continues at coordinate 29,425,667 of OX328112.1, forward strand.
TAATTATGACCCTATAGAAACTCATTGCTCCATATTGAAGCTGAAAGGTGTCTAAATTTGACTTTTACTTTTCCCGCTGATACATGTACCATTTAATTATTTAAGCGCCTTTCTCTAGCTGTCTTTGCGAACAGTGTAGATCAAGATCAGACAGCCAAAACTTGAAGTCTGGGTCTATATTCACCAACCACTTGTGCACACTCTTAGTCTAATTCTCAAAAACTTTCTAAAGTTGATAGAACACAATTTCTGATTGGCTGAATGAAATGGTTTGACCATTCAGATGTTGTGTAACTTTCTAAAGCTAGAATAAGACTATGAATGTTCTTTTAAAAAAGTTGATGAATATTGACCCTGATCTTTGATCTACCCTGTCCACCTTGCTGGACAGAAGTAACCTTGATATTGCAGTTATTTGGGTCTGGACAGAAGTAACCTTGATATTGCAGTTATTTGGGTCTGGACAGAAGTAACCTTGATATTGCAGTTATTTCGGTCTTATTTCAAAATTCAAAATGTCTCCTTTGTTTATTCAACACTCTATGGGTTAAGTTGATATCAAGAAATACTGTCCTTTTGAGAGCCTGAAAAGTGACTTTTGATAGCATTGTGGGAAAGGGAGAAAATAATTCTAGCAATGCCAAGCTGTTTTTGAGGATTAATGTTGGACATTGGGACAGGATGCATTCCTATTTCACCATTGAACATTGGTTGGACTTTGTCTATGTGAAAAAGCAACCGGTGGCTCGGAAGAAGTTTTATGCATAGAACTTGTATGAGGAAGCACCAGGAACACATTGATAGGTGCATTGGCTGCTTTGATAAAATTGACCTTTTCTTGAAAGAGCCATAATGCACTTAACTAACAAAACAAACAATAGTATGAAATTGTACACAGTATATTTCCCCCTTTCCCACAATATTTTCCAAAACAGTCAACTGCAGGGATGTTAAATTTATTAATTTTATCAGATTAAATATTGCATCAAATATGGCTAAATGAGTTTCTACAGAGTCAAGGGGTCAACTTGTTCATTTGTCTAACATGTACCCATATATATATCAAGTTTGTTCGAATTTTGTGTAAGAATTTGCAGTGGATTTTATCAACATAATTATACATGTAGTGTGATTTGTTGGTTAAAGGATCCTTGCTGAAAATTGGAACATATTAATCATGTCTTTAATTTTGCTTCACTAATGAAATAATTCTAGCAAAGTCGATTTTTAAATGAAAGTATTAGAATCAAATAAATAAAGAAATGCACTGATATTAAAAAAAACTCTTGAATCTACGATAATTTATTGCAAAAAAGACTACAAAAATAAAAAAATCATGTCAATCAACTACATGTACATGAATTAATCATATTAATCAAGTAGAAAAAGATAAAGGGAAAATTGAATTAATGCATGTTAATCAATTACAAATAGATTAAGAAATAAATCTATGTTAACCAATTACTAGTTCGCAGCCTGCTCCAATCATTGATAAATGAAAGCGCTGGGAAAACTAGTTGCCATGGTTACCTAAGGAGCGATTGCTGGACCTGCGGTACTTTTTCGATGTTGTCCCCAGAATGCATCAGTGTTCCACTTTATAAACATGCAACCTTTATTATTCAGTCAGGCACATCTTGGTTCATTACATACCATAGTTTTCCATATTTAATACTCTTCAAAACTGAAATTATTTTCAGGAACAGCACACCCTTTTTTTTTTGTTCCTTGATTTCAAAATTTTGGCATTTTAGCTCGACTGGTCAAAGGCCACAAGAACTTACGTCATGGAATGTTTTCGTCTGTTAGGTTTTTGTCTTGTGACAAAGTCTGCATTTTGACAAGAGGCTTTGCTATAACCATTTTCTTTACATTAAGATGTATTGGTCAGTAACTGCAAGTAGAGTGATTCAGGCCCACATTGGCCTCTTGTTTTTGTTTCTTATGCACTCAGATAGTGTCTTCGAAAAATATTTAGTTCCACTTATTTAAAGTAATTGAGAATTGGTTGCTTGTGGTATTTCTTTTTATTTTTGAAAAAGTGTGCATGAATTTGAAAATGTTCGCTGACACAAGCTTTAAACGTAAATTATTCTAGAATAGTTTTCTTGACAACATGTTATCAAAACTGGAAAAAAAGCTCTAAGAATTTCAGTTTTTTGGTAGGTTTCTAGACATCATGTTCTTAATACTGAAAGAAGAGCTACTAGAATCATATTTGTCCAAGTCATCGCAAATGGCAGGGTGGTAGGGATGGATAGGTTTTTGGAAAGGTAGGTAGAAATCAATACCCTTTGTTCAGATAAAAATGTTCATCATAAATATTAGGGCATAATGATTGTATTCTCATCACTTTGCTCACTTATATATTTTTCATATATCTGTATATAACATAGTTAGATGTACATTTATCCACACAATCACAATTTCATTGTAGCCGGAAGTTCAGGGGATTCGTCACTACGTCGCAGTAAACAGATGACGACATCAATGGTGAATCTGTCTGGAGGATCAAGTACAAATAATTTTGTGAATTCTTTGCGCAAACATCCTGATTTTGGTACGTCTCATTGCAAATGATATCTGAAAGAAAGTTCTCGGACCTTAAGTGGTTTTAGGTTTTGATGTTGTGATAGATGCATGGTGTCCTTATCTAGTGCAATCGCAGCATGCCTTTCCGTGTAGAGGCATGTTGATCTTGATCATTTTTTCAGCTTAATTCTAATGTTGCACAAGATAGGGTGTATTAAAATCCCCAGCTAAAAAAGTTCATAGCTGTCCATCGTTGATAGGGGCTTTGTGTGGCTCCCAAATGAAGATATAAGATTTTTACAGTCATTAAATTCTGGTTTCAATCAATGATTGCCACTCTCATCACATGAGATTTTCCCTGGACCAGTGACTTCTGAGTCCCAGCCTAGTTATGATGAAATGCAGGAAAGACATGAATAAGTGAGCTGTTGCTGTAATATAATGATACACTGTTTGAAAACAGCATAACCTATTCAGATAAACCATTTGTTGACAAAATTGTTTGTACCGTATTGTCTCTTTTTAATGCCCCCTGGGCATTACATTTTCCAAAAGGGGGTGATAAATAGTCAGGTGAAACAACTTACAATGATAATGTAAGGACAGTGATAATGTTACCATCTGGCATTTATTCATCCCTCACTGAAGCGATCGTCATTTGAGACACCCACTGTTTGTAATGCAAGAATTTATTTAGTGCCAGCCATAATTTATTTGGACATTAAATAGCATTCATGATTAATGATACTGTTCTTAGATACTTTTATTTTCTTAGAGTTTTCAAAGTCAATTGACAAAAAGTTTTAAGTTTATTATGTTATCAGAAGTGTATGTATATTTGGATTGTCAGGTGATAATGACGTTGATTTTTGAAGTAATTAGGATTATGTTGATGCTGAAATTTTATTCCAACTGATTTATTTAAATTTATCCATGGATTGGCCGTCTTGTAAGCCTATTTTCAGTTAGAAAAAAACTGGGAGAGCGTTAATTGGAGGGCAAGCATCAATAAGGGACATTACAGTAGTCACTAACATAGAAAGTTCTTTTACGTTTTATAATAGGACTTCCATCTTTTCATCTGCAGTCTACTTTCTGCATAAGATTTTCACTAGTTCATTAAATTTTCCTCCAGACAAAATTGTATAGGACTAATTTTAAACATCCTTGTGAAATAAGGAAAATTTGTGCAAGATAAATGTTAACATTTGAAACTCATGAAAAGATAGAGGCAGAATGAGAAATTCTTCGTTGCAAGCAAATTTTTCACTTTTGCCCAAATATTTTCAAGTTGTCTTTTTCAAAAAAAAAAAGAAATTACCCCTAGAAAGTTACATGTGTTATGGTGTGGTGCAACTTTGTTGCATCTGCCATGTTAGTATAACATATATGTTTTTTTTTTTTTTTATTGCATATTCCTACATATAATTTCACTTTTTCCATGACTAAGTCATTTGTTTGAAATGTCAGGGAAGTATAACAGACTGATTACATTTTTCAGACCAATTTAGAAATAGAATTTTCCTGGACAAAGAAAGAAATCAAAATAATTGTAATTTTGTACAAATTTTGTGAAAGGTGCCATTTGCTAGGAAAAAAATATCAATTTTTTGGAAGCAGTAACTTTCATTACAAATTTTCAAGCTGGGAAAAATGCATGATCTTGATATTATATACCTGTATATTGGTATTTATAATCAGTGTTGTTCTCTACAAAGCATTATTATGCATGATGATTTACTCTGTGAAATTAAAATACAGTAATTCAATTATGAACATCTTAAAGACAAGTTGGCCCTTTACCAAACAATCCTGTGTTTTAACAAAACAAGCCTTTGAAAATATTTTAGAATGCTGGTAACCAGCATTTTGTCTTTTTGCCACACATTTTCTACTCCTTTAACTCTTGACCACACAATAAAATTTTAGACTTGTCCAAATCGAAAGCATCTGCAGACAACAATATGAATGTGAGTGGAAAATTAAAATTTGTTTTGGGAAGGGTAGAAAACATTGTGGGAAAAGGAGAAAATGCTGGTTACCAGCATTTTCTCCTTTTCCCACAATGTTTTCAAAAGGCTTCATTCCCAGGGTCGTTAAAAGTCTGGATTGTGTGGTAAAGAGTTAAATACAAATCATAACATTTGGCCACATTTGATTTGTCATCTGCACTTGCTTTCAATGTGGTCATATCTGAAATGTTTTCGTTTTGTAAATTGTTGACCTGTTTCACATGCCCTCTCCTATGTGGAAAAATTTGTGGCTGTGTGGTAAAGGGTTAACTCTTTACCAAACATGAAAATTTCAGACTTGTAAAAGTTGAAAGCATTTTGCAGACTACAAAAAAATGAGACTCAGAAATTGAAATTTGTCTTTGGGAGGTTTGAATACAATTTGGGAAAAGGAGAACATGCTGCTTATCTGGTTACTTTTTTCAAAAGCCTTCTTTTTATGGATTGTTAAAAGTTGGATTGTGTAGTAAAGGGTAAAGTCACAGTTTGTGCCTTTTCCTTTCTAACAGTTTGTTTGAAGTGCAAAAGTTCTGAACTGCTGACCTTTGATTGAATACTAATATTTCGTAAAACTGTTTCTAACTTCACTTGTGTGTTCTGAGCACTGTTGAGTCTTACCATTACTTTGGTCCCATCTTAAACGATTCTTCGGTTTTATCTTTTTAGCTGGTCTCTTGCCTGGTTTTCTAAATGCTTTTCAGTAACACATACCTTCTTAAGAGGCTTTTTTTCCTTGGGTTGCTGCAAGACATTTTCAGGTCGGCTGTTTTTCGAAGAAAACGTTAAGTTATTGTCATATCCCTGGCTGCGTCATCGTCATGCAAAAATTTTGTAATATCTCTATTATTACTGAAGATATTTACTTCTAACATGGACAAGTTGTTAACTATCAAAACGGGAACTCGCACAGCAGGGGCAGATAATCATCAAAATATTTTTGACAGTTATGCCCCTTTTTCGACTTAAATTTTTCACTGAAAATCAAGCCCTTGCAACCAAGCCTTGGCACCCACATGTGTGCTCTTATTTAAAAATATTGTTGAAAATGCAGCAGTTCTCCTTATAAGATGGAGCTTTCTTTACAAGATATACAATTATATACACTTAGGAAACTATAGAGCATACAGATAAGTTTAAGTATATAATAATTGCTAGAGACATGGATAAAGTCTGATTGATGATAGAATCAAATCAAGCTTCAATTTCCAGAAGATTTTTTTTTTTAAATCATTCAAGGTATGTCGGTACTTGTAATGTTTACTAGATGAGCTATAATTACAGTTGTATTGGAAAAAATATATTCCTCATATAGGAGTGAATAATTTATGCCTAGAAACTGAAGGCCAAGTAGATGTGTGGCTGTTTTTTGTAGCATTAGTTTTTCTTTTCTTCATTTTCTTTGATCACTTCTATATTTAGAATAGAGGTAGACACGCACAAACCATAGCGTTTAGTCTCCCCAAGAGATTTCTATGAAAATGCAGTGATTTTTGGTTATCTCCAATGAAGTCCTCAGCAAGAGTTTCTAATTTTCTGTCTTTGCGCTCGGCTGTTTTCCTGTATCAATACACTTCCTGAAATTAATTTGGAATAGACTGCCGTAAAAGTTTAGTTATGGATTATGGATAATAGACATAAAACATTTCCCTTTAATATGAATAGATGTGAAAACATCGAGAAAAAACAAGTAAGTGTTTGTGAGCAATTCCTCTTGTAGGTAACAATGTTTTCAGAATATAATATGGAAAAAAAGTGCTACAATAAGCAAATGATCCAAAATATACAATCACTCATTTTCAGATCAACATGAACTGAATATGATATGTATTTTCTTTAATCTACTTTCTCTTGAAACATTGTGACAAAGTGGAGATAATTTCTTCACCAGAAATTTTGTCTTCTTGCTTTCTAATCATCCATTACTTTAAACCAAAAACTTCCTTTTTCAGCTCCCCTTAGCACAAAGTGCTCAAGGCGAGCTTTTGTGATCATGCTGTGTCCGTTGTGCTTCATCCAGGCAGCAACAATTGCCTTGTGTGCACTCTAGAGGCCACATATTCAGTCCAGTAGTCATGAGACTTGGTCAGAATGGCTGTCTTGATAATATCACTGGGTCACTTGGACAGATCTTAGGGAAAAAACCTTGTGTGCACTGTAGAGGACACACTTTCAGTCTGATTCATGTGAAACATTATCAGATTGTTTGCCGTGATGATTTCTTGGACATGTTTGAAAATGGGTCATGTCCAGTCAAAAAATAGGTCACTGGAACAAATCTTAGAAAAACCTTGTTTGCACATGAGAGATCTTATTTTTAGTACAATACTCTTTAAACTTGGTCAGAATGTTTGTCTTGATAATATTTTGGAGAAGATTTTTTGAAATTTGGTCATGCCTGGTCAAAAAGCAGGTCACTGGGACAAATCTTCGAAAAACTTGTGTGCATTCTAGAGGCCACATTTTCAGTCCAATACTCATGAAACTTGGTTGGACTGTTTATCTTGGTGATATCTGGTACAAGTTCAAAATTGCATCATGTTTAGTCAAAAAGTAGTTCACTTACACTCGCATGTTTTACATCATCACAACTAGGATGTCTTCAAATTTATCAGTCCAAGATAACTTTACTCAGGTGAGCACTTTAGGGCAAATGGTCCTTTGTTTACCTTTTTGCAGAAATTATCATGGAAAGATTTACCTGATGAGTTCATATGTCAAAGCATGCTTTGTACTTTTGCAGGTTCATCAGGGAGTTTAACCAAGTCTAAACGTTTAAGCAGCTCATCATCCAACATCAGCACACCAACTAAACCACGCACACCATCTACGAGTTCAAGTACAGGTACACCCAGATATATGAGCCCCAGACAGCCTTTTGGGCGCTCCACAACTCCCACACCCACTTCGTATGGCACTCGTACAACTCCAACTCCACCTCGCCCGAACCCCTCTACCCCAAGGTCAACAGGTACTCCAAAATCAGCAGCTGGGAGTAGGTCAGGGCGAGTCACTCCATCAGGAAGGACAACTCCGACAATGTCTGGTCGCACCACACCCACATTTGCAAATGGACCTTCAAGGAGATTACCAACTACCCCGAAACCAAAAGTGTAGCAAACAGCTTGTTATTGAAAGCCCTTATCATTGTATTGTGATTATAAATTAGCGAAACTCTTTACCGGGGGACAAAATCTTATACTTTGTCTTGAGAGCATTTGCAGATAACAAATTGAATGTAGCTCATATGCTAGAATCAGTCTTTCAGAGGGAAAAAAACATTGTTGGAAATGTAGAAAATGCTGGTTTACAGCATTTTCTTCTTTTGCAACATTGTTTTCTGAAGTCCTTTTTCTTTGGGAAAAAAATGGGTAAAGGGTTTTTCCCACATCATTAAACAGGCTTTTCTTAGACCTACCATCTTTTGTTGTCTGCAAAATATTTGTTTTTAAATTTGACAAGTCAACAATTTTGTCATCCGGTAAAGAGTTAACACCAAATCTGCAGATGAGTTTTTCCTCTATCAACATGCCAATTTTAAATATTGTGGCAAATGGATAAAAATCTTATGACAATGTTAGACATTTGCTTTTTATTATAGAGTGCCAGTAAATCACATCAACTCTGTAGCAAAGAATCTTGTATTTTAACAACCCTGATGAAGAGGCCTTTTGAAAACATCATGGGAAAAGGCTTTTCTTTACCCCCACAATGTTTTCTACCCTTTCAAGGACAAAATATACATTTGAGCCACATTTAGTTTGTTGTCTGGAAATGCTTACAATTTGGATGTGTGAAATTTTGTCACCTGTTAAAGAGAAAGATTTAGAAGGAACATTTTACTGGTAGTGTTTTCTGTATGGGTTGTGTGAAAGAAATGATACATTCCTGTTAAATTACATTCCAAGGTTGTCATATCATTTATTATCTCTCCCCCTGTCAGGGTCAGGAGACATATTGTTTTCCCCCGTGCGTCCGTCTGTCCGTCACAAATCGTGTCTGCTATATAACTTGAAAACCTTTTAAGATATTTTGATAAAACTTCACACATTTGTAAAGCACCATGAGACAAAGTGTCATGCACAACAACCATAACTGTGGCTTGTATATTTTTCGAGTTATTTCCCTTAGATTATTTTCCTTACTCATTTTACATAGAATTTCGTGTCCGCAATAGAAATCTGGGAGAAAATGTTATTAACTTTATCATGGATTATTAATCCTGACACCAAAAAGGGGGGAGACATCTGTTTTCTTTTTTTTTGTAGAAAAACAAGTTCTAGTTTGTTTGTTTTTCCTTGTCTAGAGGCCCACAAGCTGCCAAATGTAAACTATTCGGGGATCAAAATGCATCATATCATGTAAAAGTACGGATATTACTATCATATCTGATAATGTGTTAAAGTACAGTCTGTCAGAGTTTCAGTGGCTGGCAGAAAAATGTATTGTAAAACTAGAACAAAATTTGCCAACTTTAAACCCAGTTTTACGACACATTTCTCTGCCAGCGACAGGAACTGACAAGATTGCACTGTAACATATTATCAGACTCATAATAATATCCATACTTTTAAATGGTATGAATTAAATTTGACTCCCGAATTGTTCACTTTTGGCAGATAGAGTGCCTTTAATGTTGCAAATCATGTGATTAACGGGGGGGGGAAAAAAAAAAATCTATATTCAGTTGTAACAGCTCTCGATTTTCTAACAATTTTTTGAAGTTAGAGGAAAGTGTCTTGATTAATTTCATCATTAACCCCTTACCAACATTCTCATGTTTTGATGACCCTTTGGAAGAAAGCTTTTTGAAAGCCTAGCCGGGTAGCTCAGTGGTTAGCGTATCTGACTCACGACATTAAAGTTGCTGCGGGTTCAATACCCGGTTACGGCGAACTTTCTTTCCAGCTGATTTTTTGCCTCTCACCTCCGATGCATGTGAGAAAAGTAGTCAGTGGCTTTGGAAAGAAAGTTGTCAGTACTGGTATGAGAAAGCCAGGAAAACACATGGGTGCGTCACTGACTGCCATGATATGATGTAAGCTGTTAAAATGGCGTTAAATTCCAATACAAACCAAAGCTTTTTGAAAACATTGTTGGAAAAGGAGAAAATGCTGGTCACCAGCATTTTCTCCTTTTCCCACAATGTTTGAAAGTCTGTATCCTCACGGTCATTAAAATTCAGGATTGTGTGGTAATTATTTATTTAATTACTATTTTTTGAGACTTGTCCATATTGAAAGCATTGGTAGATGACAAATTCAGTGCAAGCTAATTGATTGAATTAACTTTTGAAAGGCTAGAAATTATTGTGAGAAAAGGACAAGTTACTGGTCACATGCCTTTTCTTCTTTTTCACTGTTTTCTCAAAAGCCTTCGTTAGGGTCACAAAAATATGGTTTTGTATAATGAAGAATTTAACTGATCTCCACATAAATTAAGTCAATAAAGACTGTCCAATAAAAAATGGTTAAATTGCTTAATAATGAGCATTTTCTCTATTTGCCATAATGTTTTCAGGATCTAGCAACAGCATATACCTGAAAATGTGACTACTTGAGGGTAAGGGTATTCAGAATTGTTGTTGTACATCATGTTCAATCATTATGTTATACATGTATCTTTTATACATGCTTGTTTTTGATAAAATGTATAATATTTATTTTTATACATTCCATAGGTACTTTCAAATATGTCTCATTTATAAATTAAAACGGTTGTGCATGTATAAAGATCTTGAATTTGTAAACTTTTGATCTACTTAGTTAAAAAGATGTTGGCGATTCTATAATAATTTGAACCATGCTATATGAAAAGCGGGCTTAATACATCTGCAAAAAGTATCGACCCAGATCAGCCTGCGCAGGCTGACCTGGGCCAAAACTTTTTGGTTTTGGTAAATTTTCTGCATGTCCAAGGACCATTTTACTACATGATTCATTCGGTTGTTAGATAAAATGGACTTTATGGATCAAATTATGTGATGACTTGCTTGATATAGTGCATCACAGAGATGCATTAAGCACCCTTTTGTCAGAGTATGGCTCATTTACTTTTAACCCTTGAGCGCCCAATAAACCTAATTGATATTTTTCAGTGTAGAAATAAGACCCAAAATTGTAATTTCAAGGCATCTCTTGTCCAAAATAATTTGGAAAAGTGGCCAGTATAGATCAGAGATCAGACTGCAGATTTTGTATACTAGTAGTCTAATCTTGATCAACACTGGCCATAAAGGCAACTGAGGTATTGGAAGGTGGTTTTAAGGTTAGGAGAAAGAAAAAGTTTTATTTTTCAAGTCGGGCAAGGTTAAATATTACACAGTATGCATATCATGGAAATGAATTTTATTGGTTGTTATCTTTGTTTATACATGTTTATGTCTATATTATATGTTTTCATAATTAAAACTTTCAAAAGCTAATAAATTCAGATGGACATTTTCAATCTGGGAAAAGAACTGGATTTTAATAGCAAATTATCGTTATGCTTATCATCATTATTTTTTTCTTCAAAATGTTTCACAAAATGTTGGATACAACAGATTTAAGATCAGACCACTGAATTTCTGCAGCCTTATTTTCATCTACACTGTCCCCTAAGGTAGCAGTGCTTCAGTTTATTCCTGGCACTCTGAGGGGTTATTGGTGTGTTTCTACCTCATGATTTCTCAGAAAGTAAAAATAGCCCTGGGTCTGTATTCACAAACCATTCTTTACAACATTCCTAAGTCTTATTCTTTGAGATTTTCTAAATTTGAAAGTAACACTTCTGATTGGCTAAACCAAATGGTTTAGCCAGTCAGAAGTGGTGTTTCTTTCAAAGTTAGAAAATTGTGGAGAATAAGACTAAGAATGTTCTTAAGAATTGTTGATGAATATGGACCCCGACTTTCTAATTTCAAAGATTCTTCAGCCAGAATAATTTATATTGCAACATACCGGTGTCAATCTAATATCGGACTCCTTCGTTAGCTATCAGCACAAGCAGGTAAATGGTATTAAAAGAGTTCATATCCATCAGTGTTGTGTAGTCTTCAATTGTTAACTCTTCGAAATAAAACCCAAGGAACACTTCCCCAAATGACACCCTGATAGTTGCAGTGCCAAGGTTGTTACTGTTCGGAAATGTCTCGGCAAAGCCAACAGTGTAGATCAAAGATCAGACTATGTTTTGTGCAGTCTAATCTTGATCTACACTGGCCACAAAGGCAACAATAATAGTGAAAGGCACTTTCACAAGGGTTAATTGCTGGGTGGGGCATTGGAGGATTTATCCATTTCCATACAAATCTGCTATGTCCCTGCATTTACAATTTTTGAAAACCGTGAGATTAAAGAAGCTATTGTTTTTAGTAAGCAATTGGTCCTTTTCCCACAATGTTTTCTGTACTTTTGAGAGTCAATAATTTCATTTCGTTTTAAATGATTGTAATTCAAATGTTTTAATTGCGCTAACTTTTAGTGAATCTGAAAATAGCCCAGTTAGTGTTGGTTTAATGCTTTCCCACATGACAGACTTTTAGACCAAACTTTTTCAAACAAAAAGCATATGCAGATACAAAATTTAATTAGGCGAAAATTGTGGGATTGGGTAGAAAACGTTGTGGGAAAAGGCTGGTTACCAGCATTTTCTCCTTTTCCCGCAATATTTTTTAGTTCTTCTTTCTCAAGGTCATTGAAAGTTAGCATTGTGTGGTAAAGGGTTAAAAATGTATTACATGTACTTCCGATCAAGTTTTTTGCCTTTCTTGTATTCTGCTCAAAATCTGGAGTTGCCTTGATCTACAGATTTCAAGCTCAAATATGGATAGAGTGCTTTAATTGTTTAACTTTTTGCCAAAAAAGCACTTGCATGAAATTTGTATTTTTTTCTAGGTTTTTAGGACAAGAATGCCCATAATGTTCTGTAGTTAGGATTTATAAAACTACTCTTTATCTAATTACAAAATATTAGACTCGTCAAATTGAAAACATTTGCAGGCGGCAAATCAAAGTGACTCAATTGATGACACAACCAATCCTAAGACTACAGAATGAAGCTTTTGAAAACTTTGTGGTAGGAACAGAAAATGATGGTTACCAACATTTTCTCCTTTTCACATCGAGTTAGTTAACCCTTCAAAGATAAATACCATCAGTTTAACCACATTTTTAATGTATTGTCTGCAAATGCTTTCAATTCGGACAAGTTTAAAATGTTGTTTTGCTGTAAGAAGTTCAACTGGGTAATTAATGTACAAAGCTTTTGTATTTAGACAATGCATTCAAGCAAAATATTGCAGATTGTATTACGATTATTAGATTTTGTAAATAAGTTATACATGTCATATCGGTTTTTAGTTCAGTAGATTTTGGACAATGGTCCAGGGGCGTGTATTAGTCCACTATTCTTTATATTAATTTAAATTTTAATTAAAGTCTTCTGATTGGCTTAAATATCATCCTTTGGCCAATCAAATGGGTTGTTTTAAAATTTAAATTGATTGAGAATGGTTGGCAAATATAAACCATGGTACTGTTATTTCACATGTTACCTCTTAATGACAGCACATTCTTACAGGAACTTAAGGCTATTCTTAAATTAATGCTTTGCCTCATGACACCAGGGTCCGCATTCACCAAGCACACTTAAGAACATTCTTTGTCTAAATCCCCACATTTTTCTAAATTTGAAAGTAAAACACTTCTGATTGGCTAAAGCAAATTCTGATTGGCTAAACCATTTGGTTAAGCCAGATCAGAAGTTGTTTTACTTTCAAATTCAGAAAATCTTTGAAAACAGAACTAAAACTGTTCTTAAGAATGGTTTGTGTATATGGACCTTGACCTTATTAACAGACGACAAAATTTTAGACTAGTCCATGTTGGAAAGCATTAGATGATGACTATCAATTAGGATAAAAAGATGGAATGAGCTTATGAAAGGGGTAGAAAACAGTGAAAAAAGGAAAAAATACCAGTTTTCAGCAGTGTCTCCTTTTCCACTATTTTTTCTGCAATTTCGAAGATAAATCCCATCATCATGTGAAACAAAATTTTTGTCACCTGTAAATGCTTTCAAGAAGATCAAGTCTGAACTTTTGTTGTTTGGTAAAGACTGAAATGGACATCATGCTAAGTATTTGAACCCTGTCACAACTCTTTAGATGTCAAAATTTTGGGCTCTTCAAAAATGAAAGAATTTGCAGGCGACAACAGAAAACCTGGCTCAGATGATAATTGACGTGAATTGTCTTGCAAAGGGTAAAAAACATTGTTGGAAAAAGGCTTTTGAAAACATTGTTGGAAAAGTTGTTGTCTGCAAATGATTTCAATTTGGACCAGTCTAGAATTTTGTGGGAAAGAGTTAACTAGGTAAGGTAGCAAAGACCCCTAAAATTAGGGGCTGAATTTCTTTTTGTATACAAATACTGTTAATAAAATATATGCAAAGATAAAAATAGGTTTTCTTGGTTTCTTTTACTTCACGAACAGTGAAACCTGTTGATTGACTCTATTGGAGTTTAATGCCCCTTTAACAGCTTAGGTCATATCACAGCAGTCAGTGCACCTACACATGTGTTTCCTGGCTTTCTCACACCAGTACTGACACAACTTTCTTTCCAAGTCACTGACTACTTTTTCTCACATGCATCAGAGGTGAGAGGCAAAAAATCACCTGATGGAACTGGGTATCGAACCCACACTCTCCAGGTCACAAGTCGGATAACCACTGAGCTACCAGGCCAGGCAAAACCTGTTGAAAAGAACCACTTGTACTAAGCAACTCCTTGATTTATTCTACCAAATGACAAAATTGTAGACTTGTTCAAATTAAAAGCATTTGCAGACAATAAATTCACAATGGCTTGAAATATGGGATTTGTCTATGAAAGACTGGACAGCATTGTTGGCAAAGAACAAAATGCTGGTTACCAGCATCTCCTTCCACAACGTTTTCAAAAGCTTTATTCTCGCGGTAATTTACACATGAGATTGTTTGGTAAAGGGTTTAGAAAATAACAAGTCCACTAATACCGCTTACAATCTACTGAAACTGAAATTCAGAAATTACATCACTGACTTTTGACAAGTCCAAAATTTTCTACATAGAAAATGGTTTGAACACACACACACATCAATAAATATGCATAGTTCATGTAAATATATCAGTGCAAATGACAATTTCCCTGTAATTTATGCAACAAGTGGTTGAAATATCATTTAAACATTAATTATGAAACAGTGCATTTAGTTCACAAACAATGAAAGAGTTGTCCATACTGAAAGCATCTGCAGACGAATGTTGCTCTAATGGTAGTATCTGTCATTGAAAAGGCAGGAAATATTGTTGAAAAAAGAAGAAACTGCTGTTTTCTAGCTTTTCCTCTTTTTCCCATGGTGTCTCCCAAATGTTTCACAGTGTTGTGAAAACAAAAAATTCCACTTACTGTAAATGATTACCCTTAGTTCTAATGACTAAGGAAAAAGGCTTTTAAAAACATTATGGGAAACGGAAAATATGCTAGTAACTACTGGTAGCATTTCCTTCTTTTCCCACAATGTTTTCTTTCCACCGAAAAACAATTTCAATCATCCCAGACATCTAATTTGTTGTCTGCAAATCCCTTGAAAATATGAATCTAAAATTTCATCATTTGGTACAGAGTTAACCCGTTACCAGATGAGAAAATTGTAGACTTGTCCAAGTTGAAAGCATTACAAATGTTGTTGACATGATAAGATTTGTCTTTAAAAGTGTAAAAACATTGTGGAAAAAGGAGAAAATGCATTTTCTCCTTTTTCCACAATGTTTTCAAAAGTGCTTCTTGTCAGAGTCGTTAAAACTTGGGATTGTGTGATAAAAAGTTAAATAATGGAACGATGCATTTAATCCTTTACCAAACAACTATATGTTTTAATGACCTTGAAGAAATAGGCCTCAAAAACATTGTGGAATAAGGACATAATGCTGGTAACCAACATTTTCTCTTTTTTCAATAATGGTTTTTTCCCGCTCCATCATTTGAGTTATTTACCGGTAATGCCATCTACAAAGGCTAAAATCTATCGGCATGGTAAAGAGTTAAATTACGAAATAATGCACACACATGATAAAAATTGCTACATTCTATCCAAAATTCCTTGAAACTATGCATTACTTGGGCAAGAGAATGGCAGACAGGTGCCAGCTCTCAGCTATGCTTACTTTTTCAACAGAACTCTGCATATGGGTGCCAACTCTTGTCTGCGGTTCCTTTTTCAGCAAAAATTTTGTGTCTAAAAAGGGGCACAACTGTCAAAACATGTTTTGAAAGTTACCTGCCTTTATGGTATGGTTTAACCTTTAATAATTAATTAACAATCAGCCCAACAATACACAAGGGTAACGACACCTAGACCTTGTAGGGATTACCCGTCATTTTGATACAGGCTCCCCTTTTGATAGTTAACAACTAGCCTATATTTGGAGTAAATGTTGTCAATAACTACAGAGATACGAGATTCAGAAAATGTCAATTTTCAGCTCGAATGTTTATGAAGAAAACATCAAGGTACTGTCATAGCCCTGGCCCAATCATCTGGGTTGTCGTCCTGTAAAAACTGACATTTTCAGAAACTTTGACATTTCATAATATCTCTGTCATTATTGAAGATATATACTTCAAACATGGACAAACAAGTTGTTCACAATCAAAAGGAGAACTCGTACAACAGGAGCAGATAACCATTAAAATGTTTTTAACAAAGTAAAGGCCCTTTTTGACTTAAAATTTTCACTGAAAATCAAGCACTTGCAGGCGTTGGCACCAGCATGCCGTGTTCTTGTTTTGCAAAATAGTCTTTGTAGTAAAAGTCCACAGAACTGAGCAATGCAAATTGGTAAAGAAAAGAAGGATCTATAAGAATGCCTTTTAACAATGACAGTAGCATTTACAGATAATCAAGATTAGCTCAAGATTAGACTGCAAAATTCAGTATGCAATCTCATGTTTGATCTACTCTTTCTGATAAACCCTTTACCACACAATCCTGAGTTTTAACGACCCTGAGGGCGAAGCCTTTTAAAAACATTGTGGGAAAAGGAGAAAATGCTATCCTATCAAAGACAAATTTCAGCCAAGTTTATATTGTAGTCTGCAAATTCTTTCAATTTGGACAATTCTTAAATTCTGTCCTTTGGTAAAGGGTTGACTCTTTCCCAAACGAAAAAATTTCAGACTTGGCCAAAGTGAAAACTTTTGAAGAGGACAAATCAAATGTTACTCAAAACACGGAGTTTGTTCTCCAAAGGGAAGAAAAAAAGGGTAGAAAACATTGTGGGGAAAGGAGAAAATGCTGGTTACCAGCAACAAGCTGGACCATAAGAAAATTTTGTTTTCAGGTCAAATGTTGTCTCTTAGTACCAGAGTGAGACATAAAAATTTTACAGACAACAAATCAATTGTTGCTTTAATGAATTGACTTTACCTTAAAAGTGGTACAAAACTTGGGGAAAAAGGAGAATATGCTAGCACCATAAAACATTTTCTTGTTTTCCCATGATGATTAAAAAAAAAACTGTCCTCAGGATTCTGGATCCCTTGACCAAACAATCCTGAGTTTTAATGACCCTGAGAAAGAAGGTTATTGAAAACATTGTTGGAAAAGAAGCATTTTCTCTTTTTCCCACAATGTTTTCCACCCTATCAAAGTCAAAATTTCCATTGCTTGGTCAATATTTCACTAGCCGTCTGCAAGTGCTTCCAATATGGACCAGTCAAAAATTTCGTAATTTGGAACTACACTTGAAATGAAGTACGGTTGAAACGGAGAAATGTTCA
Organism: Hippopus hippopus; assembly: GCA_946811185.2. Lineage (NCBI taxonomy): Eukaryota > Metazoa > Mollusca > Bivalvia > Cardiida > Cardiidae > Hippopus > Hippopus hippopus. The sequence goes on from OX328112.1 coordinate 29,443,013, forward strand.
GTCTTCTGCTTTTCCAAGCCATTCATTAAAGAACCTGATCCCTCCATACAATGACAATTTTTTCTTCAAAGCGTAGCAAGTATGTCCCTTAATGTCTAACTTCACTCTTGGACCTTCCCAGGAAGCTTGTATATCTGTCGACTTGAAACTAATCTGAACTTGTTGATTGAAATTCTTTCTCACAATGGCTATAAATGTTTTTGATGATTCATCATAGTACATTCTAATTAAGAGTGAATTCCGAAAGGATATTGTGAATAAAGCATACAGAATTAACGTAGTGCATCCAACAAAATACAATGTGTTTATACCTCCCATAGCTTCCGGCAGCTTTCGACCACATGAAATTACCACAGTTGCCATTGTACCAATATAGAGCAACACACTCCCTATCTGTCGCGTCACAATCCAGTGATAAAGTGAATCAAAAAGGAAATTTGGGGTGGAAGGAAAACGGCTGTCATAAATTACAGTGTAGCCTTCTGGAACATCATCTCTCTTGTTTTCCTTCTTGCCAGATACTTTAAACTCTTTGGCATTCAGCCAGCACTGGCTTGACACTGTAATATGTTTCTTCAATACTAAATTTGATGTTTTACAGCTGAGTTGATGTGTCGGTCTTTTAGGAGGGTTGACCTAAAAAAAAAATGATAAAAAAAACCAAGAGAAAAATATGCAAACAAAATGAACATCAAGATGAAAAAAAAAATCATTTTTACTCTTTACCAAATGACAAAATTTTAGACTGGTCCAAACTGACAGCATTTGCAGACGACAAATTAAAGATGGCAGCCAAATGGAAGAATATGTACTTGATAGAGTAGAAAACTTTATGTGAAAAGGAGTAAATGCTGATTACCAGCATTTTCTCCTTTTCCCACAATGTTTTCAAAAGGCTTTCCTCTAAGGGTCATAAAAACCCAGGATTGGTTGGTAAAGAGTTAAGTAACCTCCTTGATTAACTTTTGTCCATTGATTGATTGAATTTGTGTTTATTTCTTGTCCCCACTGGTTGCCCATATGGGCAATGCCCCCTGAAGACTTAAATTTTGTTATGGGGTATAGTGCAAGATACAGGACGAAACCCAACCTAAGTTACGCCTGGTTCTTTAACATGCCCTGTGTATAGCACTGTCACAGAGGACTTCCTTTTAATGTCTCATCCGAAAGACTATTAGTAATTTTAGATGGCCAGCCGTGGGGCTCTAACCCACACCCTCAATACTTGATGTTTGCAAGTCCTACGCTCTACCACCTGAGCTATGCAGGCTGGTCTTTTTGTTTATTTATCATCACCACCAGTTTTAAATATGGCAAGGCCCCTAGACAGCTCTTAATTATGTTGGATAGTGCAAGATATAGGACAAAAATCATCCTAAGTGATGCCTGCTTCTTTAATAGCAATATCACACTGGACCTTGGTCTGACCTCTCATCCAAAAGACTAATTTTTTTTTTTGGCCAGCCATAGGGATCTATCATAAACGGTCCAGAGATTTGATGCTTACAATCACTTGAGCTGTTCTGTCTGAGTAGGAGGTATTCGAAGAAAGAATCAATTAGTGATCCTGACATGTAATTTGAGGTAATGCATGGGTAATGCTACTGGCACGATAATGAAAAAAAATAATTAGATTGAATAAACCCTTAAAAAACAAAACAATTCTGGGCAAACATTAGCTTACCACAAATTAAATGTAGCAAAACAAACTAAGTTTGTCTTGGAAAATGCAGAAAACATTGTGGAAAAGGAGAAAATGTCAGCTATCAGCATTTTCTCCAGGTTATAAGCATTTTCTCCTTTTCCCACAATGTTTACAAAAGGCTTCTACCCTTGGGTCTTTAAAACTCAAGCTTGTGTGGTAAAGGATTAATGAACAGAAGTTGTACAATTCTACTTTTACTTATCATTTCAACCACTCCTCTTTTCTTTTTTAATCTTAACTAAATATTCCAAAAGGAGGTATTTGCTTACTAATTTTTGTTATGAAAATAGAAAATTACTTACATATAAATGAAAATTTGAAGAAAGCATAAATAGTAACCACCATTTTCCAGAGCTCCAGATAAGAGGGAGTGATGGTTTTCTAAAGTCATTATTTCTCTTCCAAACCCTATGTTGTGGGTACTCATTAGAATCGTCTCAATGAGACGATTCTAATGAGTACCCACAACATAGGGTTTAGTGGAGAATAATTAATATTTTCAATTTTGAAATCAAAATCACTCTCTCTATCTGGAGCTCTGATTTTCTTCTTTTCCGTATATTTTTTGACCCTTTCAAATACAAGTCTTTTTCTCTACAATGTTCTCAAATTCCTCTTTCCCGAGTCACATTTAACTCCAAAGAAGTTGGTAAAGGGTTAAGCAAAATGGAAGGAAAAAAGGAAAGAAAATGGTTGCAGAGGCATAATAGTAAAGACCAAAGGCTGTACTTTGGTCATAGAAAACATGAAAAACATTGCGTGAAACGGAGAAAATGGTGGTTACCAGCATTTTCTCCTTTTCCCACAGTGTTTTCAAATGGTTTCTACTCCGTGGTCTTTAAAACTCATCTACCTGGTTTGGTAACTCTAGGGACGTCAGAGTTCTACTAATCTGTGAATTCACTGCTAAAAGCTTCGTCAAAGTATAGCTCTGTCTTTCAAATGATAGCAGTAACATCATGACTTGGATTTGACAAAGTTAAAAGTTCTGTTCAAAGCACCAGAGCGCTAAAGTTTATAGCTATTTTCTTTTTAGTTGTTTAGTTTTTTACAATAGGTTACTGCAAGTGACCTGAAACAGTAACGTATAAATCGAAAGGAAAAGAGTGAGTTCCATGTACTTCTTGCGTAATTTATCCGAATACTTTTCTATCCGAATAAAGGCCAAGTTTCATCTGAATCGCGTGTCACACCACACCACAGTTTGATTGCTTTCATGTATCGATTTCTTTATCCTTAATGTTTCATAGTAACTTCTGCCGAATACAATTTCCGGGTCCAATAAATTTGAATTCTTCAATGTTAAAACTTCACTCTCTCATCAAGGGCGATTTGTAACGAGGCCGTCAGGTCATATTTACGAATGGTATGTGTATTCCTCGGCCCCACTCGAAAAATAAGTTATTAATATGAACAAGAGGACCATGATGGTCGTATATCGCTCACCTGAGTACTAAGCAGTAAAAGTCTACAATGAAGATAAATACCAAATATCGAGTTTCAAGGCAAAATGATAATGAAACAAGAGCGGCAAATTGTCGCAAGATATGCCCGTCCCACCGCCGGTTGTTAAGGAGGTATAATAATCGCAAAGGGCAGGTAATGCAACAAACATGTTTACCAAGTCTCAAGTCAATTTGACTTGCGACTTCAAAGTTCCGTTCCGGACAAGCAAGAAATACTGTAAAAAAATGAAGATCAAAGTGGAATTACTCAAAATCAGCGCTAGGTAGAGTTATTGTTCTTGCGCACTGTACTCGGTAATATTGCAACAAACATGCATACCAAGTTTGAAGGATGTATTGCAAACAGAATAAAATCATTCCTTCCTAAACTTATCCACACTGACCAGTCCGGATTTATAAAAGACAGATACATCGGAGAAAATTTACGATTGATATATGACCTATTACATTACACTGAAGAAAATGATATTCCTGGAATTTTACTTTTAATTGACTTTGAAAAAGCCTTTGACTGTCTTTCTTGGTCTTTTATCAACAAAACCCTTGAAACCTTTCGATTTGGACCATCAGTTATAAGATGGTTTAACATTTTTTATCAGGATGCAAAATCAGCAGTTTCTCAATGTGGATATCTATCTAACTTTTTCAAAATCGAAAGAGGATGTCGTCAAGGAGACCCTTTGTCCAGCTACATCTTCATTTTATGTGCCGAAATATTATCTATTAACATCAGAAATAACAAACATATAAAAGGAATAAAAATAAATCAAACAGAATTTAAACTTTCACAATTTGCTGATGATACAAGTATTATTCTTGACGGATCTGAAAGATCCTTAAACGAAACATTAAATGTTCTATCAAGATTTTCAAAACTATCCGGTTTAAACATTAATTTTGATAAGACTAAAGTTATTTGGATTGGAAAGAAAAAATACAGTGCTGATACTATCAAAACAAAGTGGAAACTAATATGGGGCCAAAACAAATTTGAATTGCTAGGTATCATTTTTCATGTAGACCTAAATAAAATAATTGATTTAAATTTTTTGGCAAAATTTAATGAGATAGAAAACATAGTAAAAAAAATGGAATCGATGTGTCCTTACACCAATTGGTAAAATTACAGTATTGAAGAGTCTACTGATTTCGAAGATGAACCATTTGTTTTTTGCTCTACCCAATCCTTCTGAAAAACTGCTTTTGAAACTAAAAAAGGTTTTCTACTCATTTATTTGGGAGGGTTGTCATAAAATAAAGAAATCAGTAATCACAAAAGACTATGTAGAAGGCGGACTAAAAATGTTGAATATTGAAGTTTACATTAAAGCACTTAAAATCACTTGGATAAGGCGCTTATTCAAAGATAATGGTGGATGGGCAAATATCATTAAGGAATTGATCGATATTGAAAAGTTGTGTTTATGTGGAAACAATTACATAAAAAGCCTAACTAAAAAAATCAATAACCCTTTTTGGATAGACACGCTAAAAGCACTAAATCAGCTATTCGATAATATCAGTATTGTGAGTACTAATATTGCAGGTTGTCCTATTTTTCACAATAACAATATTCACATCTCTGCAAAAAGTTTTTATTTAAAAAAACTGTTCAATGCCGGTATTCACTGCATTGGAGATATACTTGATATTAATAGTTGTTTCCTAACTCTCGATCAGTTAAACACAAAATATAACATATCAGCAAATTACTTAAATTATATACAGATAAAATGTGCTATTAATGAATACTTTAAAAAATTGTTGATAAAACCTCAAGACATAATTTTACATCAAAAACCACATCTGCCACCATACCTTCAGATCATTCTTAAAGATTCGCAGGGTTCTAAAAGCATCTACCAATGTCTAAATAAAAATAAAGATGAGCCTGCCTGCATAAAAACTTGGACAAAAAAAATAGACATCGATATTGACAAAAATGAATGGAAACAATTTTTTTCTTTACCATTTTTAGCGACAAGGGACACATACATACAGTGGTTCCAATTCCGTATAAATCATTGTATTCTTGGAACAAACTATTTTTTGTATAAAATAAAATATATAGATTCTGCGAACTGCACACTTTGTTCCAATGATCAAGAAACAATTGAACATTTATTCTGGAATTGTCCCAAAGTTCAACAATTAATTACAAATTACTTGAAACATGACAATGCCATTTACATGGACCTTGACATCAGTAAAATGTTATTTGGTTACACAAAAAATTCAAAAAGCGCTAAAAACATTCTCCTCATTCTTTTTAAACTGTATATTTATAAATGTCGAACATCAAAAAACACACCCACTCTAACAGGTGTTGCAAACTTTATATCCTATAAATATAAAGTTTTGAAGAGAGTTGCTATTGAAACAAGAAAACTAGAAGAATTCGAAAGAAACTGGAATGATTTTGGGTCTTTTCTAAAAGAATAATAGGTAATTAACAACTTAATTACTGTTCTATTTTATTTTCAAACGCTGGGAAGATTCGAACCTTTATTATTACTTATTCTTTACATCTTTTCCTCACCATTCTATTTTCTCCTTTTTTCTTCACTTTCCAGTTTCTTTTTTTTTTTTTTTTTTATTTTCACCAGTTTGTTTTTCTTTTTTTTTTTCTTCACCTTTTATTTGCACATAAAAATGTTTTTGTTCCTTGTTACATGTATAAATGTCAGAGATTGTAAGATGTGGAGAGGGATAGATCCCCGACCCTCCTACATCAGTATACGGGGACAATAAACACAATAAACATTGAAAAAACAAAAAAAAAAAAAAAAAAAGTTTGAAGTCGTTCTGACTTGAGATGACCAAGTTATATTCCAGACAAGCACTAAATGCTGTAAAATGATGATCAAAGGGAAATAACTCAAAGACAGCACGAGGTAGAGTTACAATTCTTGTGCACTGCACTTCCAAATATTGCAACAAATAAGCATACCATATTTCAAGTCATTCCTACTTAAGATGACAAAGTTTTGCTCCAGACAAGCAAGAAATGCTATAAAAATGAAGGTCAAAGGGGGAATAACACAAAATTCGTGCTAGGAAGAGTTATGGTTCTTGTGCACTGCACTCCGTAATTTTTCAACAATCATGCATACCATATTTGAAGATGTTCAGGCTAGAGATGACAAAGTTATATTCCTGACAAGCAGAAAATGCTGTAAAAATGAAATCAAAGGGAAATAACTCATAGACAATACGAGGTAGAGTTATGGTTCTTTCACACTGCACTCCGTATTATTGCAACAAACACAAAATGCCAAATTTCAAGTCAATCGGACTGGAGATGACAAAGTTATGCTCCGGACAAAGAAATATTCTACAGAACTTTCTTATTCAAGAGCAAATAACTCCAGTTGTTCTGGTCCGATTAGACCCATAATCAAACTCATCCGAGATCTTACGGTCATATGTATTTTGACTAAGTTTGGTGCTGATTGGTTGATATTTGTAGATGCTAGAGTGTAAACAAAGTCAAATATAGCAATTTTTCTAATTCAAGGGCAAACAACTCCAGTTGTTCTGGTCCAATTAGACCCATAATCAAACTCATCCGAGATCTTACGGTCATATATATTTTGACCAAGTTTGATGCTGATTGGTTAATATTTGTAGATGCTAGAGTGTAAACAAAGTCAAATATAGCAATTTTTCTAATTCAAGGGCAAATAACTCCAGTTGTTCTGGTCCGATTAGACCCATAATCGAACTCATCCGAGATCTTATGGTCATATATATTTTGACCAAGTTTGGTGCTGATTGGTTAATATTTGTAGATGCTAGAGTGTAAACCAAGAAATGTGAACGGACGACGGACGCCGACGAACGGTGAGTGATCACAATAGCTCATCCTGAGCACGAAGTACTCAGGTGAGCTAAAAATTTCCTTCGTTATCTCTATGTAAAATCTGTGAACCCACAACATAGGGCTCATTATGACACTATGGTTATAATTTGAAGTCTTTTAGAAGGGGTCCACCAGACAATGCTACATGCCATATATGAGAGCTCTAGCCCTTAAGGTTTGGGACAAGAAGATTTTTAAAGATTTCCTTCTTTATCTCTATGAAAATCCGTGACCCACAAAAAAGGGCCAATTTCCTCACAAGGGCCATCATTTGAAGTATTTTGGTAGAGGTCCACTAGATGATGCTACATGCCAAATATGAAAGCTCAAGCCCTGAGGATTTAGGACAAGAAGATTTTTAAAGATTTCCTTCTTTATCTCTATGTGAAATCCGAGACCCCACAACATAGGGCCAATTTCCACACCAGGGCCATAATTTGAAGTATTTTGTATAGGGTCACTAGATGATGCTACATGCCATATATGAAAGCTCTAGTCCTTACGGCTTGGGACAAGAAGATTTTTAAAGTTTTTTCTTTCGGTTGCCATGGCAACCAGAGTTCTTCATGGAATTCAAATCTTTGAAGTATTCTGAAAGTGCATCACCTAAGGATCATTTCTGTGAAGTTTCATTGGAATCTGTTTGCCGGTTTCAGAGGAGAAGATTTTTAAGTAATTGTTCACGGACGGACGGACGGTCATACAGACGGACGGACGGATGCCGGACGGTGATCGATCACAATAGCTTACCCTGAGCACTACATGCTCAGGTGAGCTAAAAAGGCAAAGCCTCAATATGAGCGACGTGAATGATTTGTTGAACAAATAGATCTACATAGTAATTCAAATGACGAGCTAGATCTTGAAATCACAGGGTTTTGAGTTCGAGTCCCGGCTTTGCCAAAACTAATTTTGAGCGTTGTCAAAAGTAGATGCATTCTTCTTTCGTAGATGCATACATGGAAAAGCGGCCGAACGGTCCCGGATTCTCTTACCAAAATACAGTTCCCCGACAATTTTGTTAATTTAGGTTCAGAGTCAAATGACTTTGAAAGATTATTGGTACAAATACTTTTAAAGACGTTTCGTTGGGTTGTCATTGAGCAACATTTCTGCGCATGTCTCTCCGCTTTCTTGTTTTCCTTGCCCGTAATTTTCTTGTAATACTGTTATTGGACTGCCGACTTCAGCTGCAAGACATGGAGGAAGTAGTGGTAGATACAAGTTTTTTTTTAAAAGATCAATCTAAGTAAAGTATGTCGAAACAGCGGAGACGGAAAAAGTATATTTTTCGGACATCACTTATCAGGATAGTAAGTTTAGTGTGCGAAAAAGAGAAAATCACAAGTATTTCTCCTTTTCAGTGTTTTCAAAGTCTCTTCCCTGGATATTGATAGAAATCGGGATCGTTTTGGTTCATTTTGCTATAAGGTTCATTAGCAATTTATGCCTTCGAGTATTCCTGGACAGTTTTACTTGTATTGTTCTTCCTTCTATCAAAATGTACTGTTTAGCATTTAACCGTTCCTAAATGAATTTAATTATAACTGCTAAACTGAAAGAAGCTACAGACGATAAATTAAAAAAAAAAAAAAAAATGTTTAAATGCGAGTTAAAATGCTGCTTGTGTAGAAGATGTTGTGGGGAAAGGCAAATTTGTTTGTTATGAGCAATTACTCCTTTTACAACAATGTTTTCGAAAGCCGTCCCGTTCCAGTGTTAAATCGAGTATATATCTGGAAAAGGGTCGACAATTTCATCTGTTAAACACATGATTGTGTGCTAGAAATAATACATCTTGCTGATTAATTTGACTCTTGGATGTTTTGTGTCATTTTCATTGTTCCAAGGGAGGTAATTGAGTTCGAATATTGGGAAAAGTAGTCTGGCAACCTATCTCTTTTTTTTGCATTTTTTGATAAAGGATATAATCATGTATATTTCTGAGAAAAATGAGAAAAATCTTTGCGCTAGATTTTTTTGAGGGTCAAATAATGTCCTGATTTTCTGTGATAAAATAATCATTTTTGGGTTTTATTGAAACATAGATAGCGTATCATTAATTTGAAATATCTGTTAATTTCTCATCAAAGTCAGAGAATCCATTGGTTCACTATGAATTTAAAACACAGAGAACATGATTTGACTGAAATTACAGATTTTAATCACAAATTTCTGACGTATGCTGCAATAATTGGGTTTTTGAGTAATTTGAAAAAAGGGTTATGTTCATCGTGGGCTCAGAACTTTTTGGTTCATCAGGCAACGTCTGATTATCTCTTCGCTCATACTTTGAAGTGTTTCTGTGTCAAATTTCACGAAATTCTCTGCGCCAAAAGTAACTCGCTGAAATGCCTTTAAAGAATATTTTTGGGAGAAATTTCTTCACTGCATGTAGATTTAGATCTAGATCTATAAAAAAAGAAGGAAGAAATTCACGGTCACATTTTCATAATTGCTTGTAAAAACGCGAAGGAAAAAAAAAAAAACGTTCACATTTTATAACTCTATATCATTCCATGGAACACTAATGTCTTTCTGCAATACCCATAGTGGCTCTGATTGCCAGAGAATCATGTATGACCGACACATTTTCAAGGCTTTAGTTGGTGATCAAGGCCGACTATATTGTATCCCTCGTTACCCGGGTGCTAACTAGTACTACAGCGACATCTGATCATTCTTGGACCTGATTCACATCTTGATCTCTCCATCTTTGGAGATTTGTGATGTTTTGTCACAGTGCGTCCTGTTTATTTTTTCGATTATGATTTTTACGGGGAATCAGCCTTTAGGTTGCGAAGATCCGTATTTGTAAGCATCCACATTTTAAAGGCTACAGGTATACATGTATATGAAATAATGTTGAAATCAACGTCAGACATCATACAAACAAACGATTCTGCACGGATTGTAAGCACTCGGCTTGTTTTATTTGAATGTATCGATAAAATACCAATATAAGTATCTAAATCCCTTATCAACGAAAAAATTTACTAGATCTATGTGTTCAAAGATGGGAGACAAAATTGAAGAAAATTCCCAGACACTTTTGTTCAAATTCAAATAGATCTACATCTGGCATGCTGCGGAAAATTTCATTCGGTATCCGGATGATTAGAGATACAATGTCATGTATATGTTCTGCACAGAGTAGGAATCGGGACAATTCCGGAATTGTCCTGCGCAAAGTAGGAATTCCTACTTTGTCTGCCGATTCCGGAATTGTACCGGACAATTCTAGAATTGCGCAAGGGAGATATATCGTAATTATGGTCAGATATAGTCTGTGCGCAAAGTAGGAATAGGCTTGGACAAAGTAAGAACTTTAAACGTAACATAACATAACATAACATTTATTGAGAATTATAAGGCCACTGGCCCATAGTTCACATAGTTGAGGTTTAACACATATGAGTGGTCTCACCCTAAACACTTAATCAAAACAATACATACAGAGTTATGACATTTACCCTTATAAATTTATTGCGTATGGAAGTTGACTGAAAGGGAACTCAAGCCTCGCAAATGAGAGGCCTGTTCTCCCTTCCAAATCACTTTCTTCTGAAGATATTACTCTAATCAGGAAAATGCCAAGGTAGTGCAAAGTGAGAATAGTCAGACAAAGTACTATTAGGAATAATCAAAGGGATTTCTTTACAAAAATTGAGAAGAAACAGAAATCGTGAATAAAAGAAAAGTTATTTCGAAACTTGATATAGCCGAGGAGACAGATCAAGAGAACAGTAATAAATATGTCATAACGATCCCATATGTTTCAAGGGATTTTGATTCTGGTGACCATGATTTTCTTCTCATTGTCTCTTCATTCTTAAAACTGACTTTGCCCGATTTTCATACAGATTGTTTTGATAAGTCTATTATTCTATGAACCTCGGTCATTCCGAATCCATAAGACAGGGAAGGTCTCATTTTATATCTGTAATTGAAATGTTCTTTGCATTATTTTGGTTTGCCTGCGTTTAACAGAGAGAGAGAGAGACAGACAGACAGACAGACAGACAGACAGACGGCACGCTTATTGCAAATGAAAAAAAAAATCTATTAGTTTCCGTAAATAAAATAATTCATTTCATCTAACCCCTTTGATCATTATGATAACCACGGTTAATTAGGCAATTATTAGTTTAATTCACAGCTCCGTGATTGGTGCTTAAGTAGAACCGTCATAATCCCGAAACTACCAGTGACCAAAAACGTTTATATTTCTTATTATTACAGAAAATGTTGCACATAGTGTTATTTGTCATGAGTATCGATCACTCTCAACCAATAGTCTCACTGGACTAATGAGCAAACAACAATAATAATGGTCATACAATGACGGAAAAATGAAAATGAAAAATAAGAAAGAAATCTTACTTTGTTCCCAATTCCTGCTTTGCGCAGGGAAAATAATAGATTCTCACTTTGTCCCGATTCCTACTTTGCGCAGGGACAATTCCGGAATTGAACCGCGCCAGGTAGGAATTCTTACTTCTCACGGCAAAGTGAGAATTCCTACTTTGCGCAGGACAATTCCGGAATTGTCCCGATTCCTAATTTGCGCAGAACATATACATGTATATGGGTTGAAACAGATGACTTGTAGATCTACTGACGAGGACCCTCTCTTCTTTCCTACACGTCCATCGTTGAAACAGTGAAAACAATATTTTCAGGAGTTATCTGCAAAACTATTTCGACTAGACAAAAATAGCTTCTTCTAGCGAAAATAGCTTCCTTTAGCCAAAAAAGTCCCTACTTCCTTCTTCCACAGATTTTGTCAACTATAATTATTTTGTGTATAATTATATTCTATACAGTCCAATTCAAATGGTAACTGACTCGACAGAGTATGAACCCTATATCCAGTACTGACATCATTGATGGTACCCCTCCAAACGAAAATAGCTTTTTAGCGCCTTCTGTTTAATGTTTGATGATGGTTTTTCATTTTTTCATTTTTTTTTTTAATATCTTATCGTCGATGTATGATTGGCATCTCAATAGAAATGAAACTGATTGTTGATGAGATACCAATATTTCATGGAGCTCACTTTTACTAAGCAACCCCTTTAGGAAAATAGCTTTATGTTGTCACGTAAATAGCAATATAAATTTTCCTCCTAGTAAAAATAGGGCTCAAAGGACGTGCTCCTTTTCCTTTCCAACCAACACAATTTTGGGATCTGTACAGACCGCTAGAAAATAAAGTAAAAGTATCTGCTTTCTCGCTGTGAAAATATCATCCTTTGTACGAAAATAGCTTGTGTCTGCATAAGGTTTCCACGAAAATAGCGTTCTCATCTGACACTACGAAAACAGCTTGTGTATATTTATTTACCATACATGTTTGTTTCTAAATTATATTTCTTTTGCGAACCACAATGTTTCTTTTTTTTTTTATATACATATTGATTTAATCACAATTGACTACAAATTTTGTAGAATCAGTTAATAGGAAACAGTTTTAGTAGCTTTCTCGCGAAAATATCAACCCTTCCTACGAAAATAGCTTGTGCTTGAAACTAGCTACCACGTGTTCTCATCAGACACTACGAAAATCGCCTTTAAATATAAATTCCATATAAATACACTTCAGGATCTGAGTAAGTTTTTTTAATTACTGACTGGAAATAATTATTCATCTTCATTTTATCCATAATAGATTGCTTTCTTTGGTAGGTTGCAATCCCGTGATCTGTAAATCACCTGTAATCATAACTTGTATGCGATTTACACATTTCCAAACAACAATTCTCGGGTCTAATTGGATTATAACACCTCCAGTAATGTTTCATAATTAATTTAGCACATTCATTTAATATGCACCAGCCCTTTTCGGTATTTTCCTTGGTTCTGTGGCGTTTTACCTTAAGGATAGGGCACCCTAATCATGCGGCGGATTCCTGTAACATCGCCTTTCATCGCCGAAAAACGTACGGATTCGGCTCGGGTAAACAGTAATCGATCCGCCGATAGATACTGGTTCCCCGCATCGTTTACGGATTACCCGAGTCTTAGCCGAATCTGTACGATGAAAGGCGATGTTACACGAATCCCATTAGGGTGCCCTATCCTTAGTTGGTTTTAAATCTGCTCTTTACCATACGACGACATTTTGGACAAGACCAAATTCAAGACATTTGATGACATCAAATAAGTGTTGCTCAGATGGTGATATCTGACATTGATAGGATGGAAAGCATTGTGGGGGAAAAAAAAGAGAAAGTGCTTGTTAACATGATTTTCTCCTTTTCCCACAATATTTTCCAATGCTATCTTCTTCAGTGTCGTTAGGACTCAGGATTGTGCTGTAAAGAGATGATTTTTTTCATCTTCCATGGCGGAAAAATGGGCTGAAGTCAGCATTGATCAAGATTAGACCGCACATAACGTTCAGTCGGATCTTAACTTTTTATCCCGTCCTCTTATTTAGTCAAGCCTAGTTGGAAAATCAAAGCGCTGAAAGCACTGATGGCTAGGGGCAAGTGGAAAATGCATATATATATGCGTAAAGCAATTTGCATTCAATCATGAAATGTCCAGTTAAAAAGTAAAAAAAAATATGGATGCCTATGCTCGGCTGAAGTTGCTTTAGGTGAAAATTGTAAGTCGAAAGACCTGGCATTACTGTGTCAAAAATATTTAGATGTTTACCTGCCCCTGATTTATAGGTTCCCTTATGATAGTTAACAACTATCCCAAGTTTGAAGTAAATATGATGGTTAGCAACTACTTCAAGCTTGAAGTAAATGTAAAAGTAATGACAGTAATGACAAAGATTTTGTAAAATATCAAAATATTAGAACATTCAAAGTCAAGAAGGGGCATTTGTAACTGTTTGAAAAATACTTTGATGGATACCTGGCCCTTTTGTATGCGTTTTGACATCTAAGACCAGTCCCAGTTTGAAATAAATATCTTTGGTAATGACAGAGATATTATAGCCTTGGCTCTTGCAAGTTCCTATTTTACCTTACATGAGTAGGTTCAGGTTTTCCCCCATTCCATTGTCAAATTAGTTAAGTGTTGCTACAAGAGTTTACATCGTATCTTGAAGTCCATTCCGGTCCACTCTAGTCTGTTCCGGTCCATTCCGATACTTCCATGCACCAGGAAAACATCGAGTAATCAACTGCCCAATTTGTACATGTATTACGGCTGATAAGGTAAAGGGTTTTGTCTGTTTACACACCATACGTGGATACACACCATACAAGACTTTCGCCACGTTCCATCTGGATCCAAAGGTGTGCACACAGCGACGACCCAAGGTAAACACGGGTGTTGGTTGTGTCGTGCTCTGCATAAGTATTTGGTGAAATTAAGGGGAGAATTTCTTTCTGTTTTAAGCGTTCTCATTTAAAAATCATCACGCCAACAAACACCGTTAAAATTTTTTTTGCTTTGAATATATTTTCTTTGGCATTTTCTCGGTAAATGTAGACACCGACCCCCTCCCCCCTTTCAATTTCTATTTTACATCACGGATGAATAACTCGCAAGGTGAAAGGCGGTTTTGAGGGGTGTGTCGTTTCAAGCCAATTAGAAACGGCAGTTGCAGTTCCATGAAATCAGAGACAGCGAATAGTGCGCATTTATACATGATGTTGAGAGTGGTTACAGCTTTCATGCAAAAGTCTGAAACGTGGTTACTAAGGCTAGGCGCCGTTGGCCTCTAGCCAAAAACCTTTTAAATACGTTCATTTCATTTTATATTTGGGTCTGAAAAACTTTTTCCCCTGCTACGAAAATAACTTGCCCCATTCGATACGAAAATAGCAGCTCTGTACGAAAATAGCTTTTATTAACAGTAAATCACCATGAAAATAGTTCTGCCAAATGAATACACAAAAATAGCTTGTTAATTTTTTATTAAATTTGATTGTGCATGCTTTCATTGTTTCATTCACATTCAACAGACATTTCATCTATATCGTTCTCATATAATTCTTTTTTGGGGGTAAAAAAAAATCAAATAACATAATTATTTTGATTAACCCAAAGCCTATCTTAAGCAACTCCCATCTGATCGGATTATAACACCTCTGTTAATGATGTATTATCAATGTAATATACGCTATTTTCGTAAAAGTAATGTGCTCTTTTCGTCAGAAAAGCCATGCATTTGTAAGGCTGGGTAATTAAAATTTCCTGTTTATTTTACACTTTGTTGTTACATAATAAATTCATGTTTACAAAAAGTGAAAAAATACAATGTACTATGATTGGAAATCTATTTTCATACAGGGAAACCATGGCATTAATCAGTTATTTTCGCCATGACTATACAGTGTTTGATGTAAATCTATATACACACGTATTCAAGTCGTATATAAACTCTACTAAGGTTATTTAACACCATTTCTCCTTTTTTCAACACATTGTCTATATGTAATTCAAATTAGTCAGTAAAAATGACAAATGAATGCAATATATTCAATAGTATCTTTATT
This sequence comes from Hippopus hippopus, assembly GCA_946811185.2. Lineage (NCBI taxonomy): Eukaryota > Metazoa > Mollusca > Bivalvia > Cardiida > Cardiidae > Hippopus > Hippopus hippopus. The sequence continues at coordinate 29,458,508 of OX328112.1, forward strand.
TAATATGAAAATAGGCAAAGCCTAGAAACGAGCGAAAGACGCCCTTTTCTCAAACATATTCAAACATAGTGAATACAATAACTGATCAGTTCAGATACGATGACCAGCCTGCATATCTCAATTGGTAGAGTGTAAGACTCGTGAACGTGATGTTTCGGGTCACCCGAGAGTGTGGATTCGATTCCAACGGCTGGCTATCTAAAACTAGTAATATTGCCTTTCGGATAAGACGTTAAACGGAGGTCCCGTGTAACGGTGCTATACACTGAGCACGTTAAAGAATATAACTTAGGATGGGTTTCGTCCTGTATCTGCACCATACCCCAGAACAAAACTAACAGCCTTCAGGGGGGCGTCGCCCACATGGGCAACCAGTGGCGATGATAAATGAACGCAAATTCAATCAATTAAGATATTGTTACGTGACTTTGCCCGGCAAATTTCCATGGCAGCACTCCTTTTAACCGCGAAGAATATTAGCCCCAAACTATCAGGGGTCGCTGGATAGAATCCAAGGATTGATGATAGTCATTGCGACGAGATTCAACCTCCTGTCATCACTGATTGTTGTTTGAGTGAAAATTAGGTGGGAAAGTAGCCAGTGGCTTGGGAAGAAGTCGGTGTGAAATCTTGATAAAAGACACCTAAGGAAAGCATGAATTTTTAGCATGTCAAATGATCAAGGCATCCCCCTGTATTGTTCTTAGGAAGATTCACAGCGCACATGTATACGTGTTCCTGTTATGATCTATACATAACCGTGAAACAAATATCTGGATATGAAGATTTTATGATAAATATCTAAACGATTGAACAATCATTAGCTCTACTTACCGTGTGAACAAACTTTTAACACCAAGTAACATTCCGTCACTGTACAGACTCCCAAGTCACCTACAATCCCAAACACTGTTCACTTCCCACCCTACACTTTGTTACTAGTGTTCGTGTACTTGACAAATTACTTTCACTCGATGACTGTGTTCCGTCTTCGTAGTAAACCTATTAATTTACCCTCAATTGTCTCCATAGTGTAGGACCGGAAGTATACATTGCATGTGATTTGGAATTCCGTACAGTGATGGTTGAAAACACGCAGAAACTATATAAATCAGCTACAGTTTTGACCCCTTCACCCGTGCCATAGATCTGGATTTGTTGGATATAATTACCCTCATTATTTTGGACACACATTCGGACAGCACAGTAATATCTATCATTTCGACCACCCCTTTGTATTAAATTATAGAAAAATGAACACAGGGTTGCATGACAGTCTTCATCTTTGACATTTGATCCTGGACCCCCCCCCCCCACACACACACACACACAAAACTGGTTCAACCGATACACCCAGCTTCGTACCGCCGGATTTATGGTTCCCTGAATTTCCACCGGATGTCCCCTAAAATTTTTCTTTTCACTTGTAACACAGTGCTGTGATTCAGGAGATAAGCGGTCGTGTTTTCGTGACCAAAAAGATTGTTCAAACCTGGCCCAAAAAGCATCCAAAATAGAGAATAGATGGTTGGTGTCTTGGATGGGTTAAGTTTATCGGGCAAGGCGGAGGAATTTATCTGGTGAGCCGAAGGCGAACCGGATAAATTTTGGAGCCGAGCCCGATAAACTTAACCCATCCAAGACACCAACCATCTATTCTATTTATCCTGTCACTCACTGTAACGGAACAAAACAAAACAAAACAAACGAAAAAAAAACATTGATAAAGACCGTACCTTTAATAAATTTCCGGAGCCGAGCCTGATCGACTTTCCCAATCCAAGACACCAAACGTCTATTTTATTTATCCCTTTTCTCAATTACAATCCAAAATCTGACTAGATTGAACATTTCGCTCGAAATAAGGCACATATTGACATCATTCTCACTAGATCTATGAGAAACTTTAAAAAATGAAGAACCGTGTTTACAAAACCCTCTGGATATGCAGCTACAATAATGACGTCATGAATGATATTGGCTACGTCATAATTAGTAAACGTGACGTATATCCGCAGAAAAATATTGTGGCGAAGAAGACAATATGTTTTAACATAACAGACTATTAATTATACGAGCAAAAGTATTCGCTAGCGATTACTGATTCATTCATTACGGCAGTAAGACGCTTGGTTGAAATAGTCCCAGTCAGCAAGTGCGCACTTAGCGGTCACGTGACCAACTGACGGATAACATAAAAAATATACGGCACCCTGTTATCCGTCAGTAAACCCGGAAGTGACAGGATAAAATGCATTAGAAACACATGTATACAGGCGCCCATATATTATAAAAAATTCTCTCGGGGTGGGGCCCTCAAAACCCCTTACGAAAGGGGGTGCTCTCCGTCTCTTATGTTTCGACACTATCTACAGCGATGGGCCTGCGTGACTGCACCGTACATGTATCAAACTTGGACCCAACTACAGTCCGTGTTCAAGCTTTAAGGACTACCAGTCCTTTGATAATTTCGTTCTGACCTTTCACCTTTCACGTGTTGCATATTTCAACCAATCAAAAACGGACAATACTTTTCAAGCGGGAAGGCTAGCTCGGGAACAAGGGAAGCCGTGTCGATTCTGGGGGATAATAATAAGTGAGTCTTCTGAACCCTCTGTAGTATTTAGATATTGTAATCCTGTACTATTTACAGCAACACGGTAATTGCCAATTATCATTGGCTATTTGCTGTCTTCCTCGTATTTTCAGACTCGAGGATACACCATGCCTATCGCCCCACCCAGGGATCGCCCTGCACCGGCCCTCCGATTTTCCTGTGAGAAATGTTGCTCTAATAGATTTAGATCTACATATCATTTGAATACTGTTGTTGTATTGGAATAGTTTCCCTTAAACTGGTATTGAGACCAAAAGCATCATAAATTGAAAACAATGAAAGTCAAAATGCTTGCAGTTGACGAGTTTTTTTCGTCCCCGAGCTTTTTTGTCCGGGATTGATCGTACCAACCGGTTTATTGGCATAGTATGAATGAAATTACAGTGAGTTTGCCAGCTTGCCTATTGTTCGTCAAACTTACATAATTTTAAACGTGTTGAAGGGGCCTATTATACATTTTATTGATCATATGACAAAACTTCAAAAATATTTTAGATCTAGTCTATTACAAAATTAACCCTGTACTTAACATCAATTTTTTTTTTCACTTGTTCATACTGAAGTAGATCTATTTGCATACAACAAATAGAGTGTGTCACAAGTGATAGGATTTTTCTCTGGAAGGGAAGAAAACATTGTTGATAAAGTAGAAAATGTTAGTTAGATCTACCAGCATTTTCTTCTCTCAGAATGTGTTTAATGGCCTTCTTCCGCCGGGTTATTGGGAAAGAGTTAACCCTTTTCTGAACTACAAATTTTATATTTTTTCATATTGAAAACATCTGCAGACGACAAATTCAAAATTGGTACAAACAAGCCTAAGCTCTCTGATAGGGTAGAAAGCATTTGCTGGATACCAGCTTTGTCTCCTTTTCCCACATTGATTTGAAAAACCTGTCTCAAGGTCAAGAAAACCTAGGATTAATTGATAAGGGTTAAGTTGGGCAATAGTTGACAAGCCATCAAAAATTGATGGGAGAGAGAAGTGTAAATGAAAAAGTTCATTGGTGTTTTGTTAACCCTTCACAACACAATGCCAAGTTTTAACATCTCTGATAAGGAAGTTTTTTCAAAGCATTGTGGTGAAAAGACAAAATGCTGGTGAGGCCAATACAAAATATATGTGGCTCTGGTTACCGGACTGTGTCTAATTTTTGCGCCTGATCCTAAACACTGTTTTCATCTGTTGATCACATAATATTTTATCACACCTTAATGTAATTGTCATCTTCCGGAAAATCTGGAAAATTCTGTATCGTTTTATGTCTATTAGTTACTCTCGGGTATGTTTGAAAAAAAAAAGAAAAAAACATACTTCTGAAAAATGAAATGATTTTCTGACCTACCGACATCATTTAATTCTCAAAAGTATGTGACCAGAACCACACATATTTTGTTTTGGCCTCACCAGCATTTTCGTCTATTTTCACATGATGTTTTCTTCCTTTCATAGACATGCCTAAGCAAGGATGAGGACCACTGTTAATTGTCTGCAAATAATTTCAATATGGACATATCTCACATTCACCTTGTTTTCTTCTCTTTCAGACACAAATACCAGCACATTTATTGTCATCTGCAAATGCTTTATACTTGGGAAAATTGACATTTTTGTCGTTTGGTAAGGAGTTAACCCTTGGGCTGTTAAGCACAACTCCAGGTAGTTTTGAAGACAATATAGATCAAGATCAGACTGCACAAAATGTGCTGTCTGATCTTTGATATGCACTGTCCTCTATGGTATTTTCTTTCCATTGAAATCAACTATGAAATCGCAATATTTGGGTTTTTATTATAGAGTGGAAATTTTTGTTTCAGCTATATAGCAGTTCAGTGGTTTACCCTTTACCACACAACAAAAAGCTAGACTTGTCCAAATTGAAATCACTTGCAGCTGACATTTGAATGAGGCTCAGATGATTCAATTAAACTCTGTTGGCAGGGTTCGACATTAAGGCACGTCCGAACAACATTGTCTAGCAAAAAAATCGGTTCGGGCTAGTAGAGACTGCGTCCAGCTAGCCCGAATGGTCTAGTGCAAAAATCGAGACAATTAATTAAGTACCAGTTTTAATGCTTGGCATAAGTGACAAAAATCGACCTAACGTGCCGTTCGTCGACAAAGATCGCTTGCATAACTTGTGATTTTGTTCAACGAGCGACAATTTATTGACAATTTCTACAGGAAGTCGATCGCGCATGCGCGGTAATCAATATTTTCACTGGAAAAACCAAATCGAACAGAAAATTGATGTAGTAGAGCGACCGTAGTCCACGGGCTTTTTTGTCATCAAGGATATGTCATAATTTTTAACGTGATTGTTATCATTCTGTCAGAGTATTTAATTTTTAAGCAAGAATTTCCTATGTCTAGCTCTTTTTCTTGGAATACCGTAGTTTCATTTTGACGACAACCGAAAATGAGTCGCCCAGACGTTTACATAGACAACGGAGCGGACGAGCGGGGAATATGCCAAGCTTGCATAACTTCAAAATAACATCTGATCGGGGAGAAGTAGAGTCATAATGGATCGAAACAAAAATAGATCTAGGTGAATAATATTAGATCTAGAACACAGAAAAAAAAATATCATTTTAGACCTTGAGTGGAACGCTGAATTCGCGCCACTGGTTTCTGTTTGATCCAGAGGAAAACATCATGTTTTCTCTGACAGTTTAATAAACTGAAGATCTGTTGAAGGATCTGATAACATTATATCACAATGGTTTTGTACTTTTAAACTCAAATTCTGTTATTTGAGCCTAAATTAGACTAAAATGTGTGTCTGGTACTGCTTTCAAAATGGGCAAGTCTAATTTTTTTCCTCTTGAAAAGAAATTGTAATTGAAATTCTTAAAGGAGAAACATTCATTGATCATTACTTAACATGACATTGTTCTTTTTTTTTTTAAAAATTTTGGTATATTAGTAAGAGAAATAACATAGATTTAGATCTATTTTATACATTTTTTTCATTTTGCAAAAACGGTCTAGTAGAAATCTGAAGTGGTCTAGTTGAAAAAAATGTTAATGTCGAATCCTGGTTGGGGTAGAAAACTTTGCGGGAAAAGGAGAAAATGCTGGTTATCAGAATTTTCTCCTTTTCCCACAATGTTTTCAAAAGGCTTTGTTCTCAGGGTCTTTTAAACTCAGGATTCTGTGGCAAAGGATTAGAGGGGCATTAAACCAGATTTTGACCCAAAGTTTTTTAGCAGGTGGAAATTCAATACCTTATAAGAAAAATAGGACATCACTGTATACCATTATAAGGGGAAAACAAAAGTATTCTGGGAAAAGAATTGTGTCCAGAGGAAGTCAAACTGAAGATTGTCAACCACTGCTTCAGCCAGGGTAAAAAAAAGGGCAGGGTGCTGGGGCTGAGAAGGGCATTAAAGTGCCAAGCGGGGATAAGAATGGGAGTGGGTGTCTCCCTCTCACGGGGGAGGGGGGGGCGAATTTTATAAATTTGGACCCTATTGACAGTCTCTCCAGTTTTACAACAGAAATCATTTTGTGATAATGGCTTACATGGATCTTCCAGCTTCGTCTTAACGAGAAAACTATTTTTCATTATGAGTGGCTTACATGGATCTTCCAGCTTCATCTTAACAAGAAAACTATTTTTCATTATGAGTAGTTTAGCTAAGTCCAAAAGTAATACAAGTAGTTCACATAATAACCCTTTATTATCTCTTTACCAGATAACAGACTTGCCCAATTTGAAAGCCATTGTTGAACACAAATAGTTACCAGCATCTTCTCCTTTTCACACAATGTTTCCTAAAGCCTCATGCCATTCAACTACAGACTTGATACCAATATTTTTCTTCATTTTTATCAGTGCTTTGCAAGACAGGCAAGCTTCAGAAACTAACAAATACAAACTTCCAACCCTTTCTTTCTTTCATTGCATTGTAATGTTCAGTGTCTTTCATCTTTCGGAAACTCATTTATTCAATTTACAGAGTTTCAAATCTGTAGAGTTGGTGAAATGAGGCAAAAACAGGTCTTTATTGAGTAACTTATTACTTTGCACATCGTTCAACATCATGAACATCATGGATAAATGGTCAGTGTTCCATAAATGTTGCATACTTCCTTGCATTACCACTTGTTTCTATATATCCTCGAGTGGAAAGGAAACCAGGAGTAAATCAAAGAATAGATTACTTTGCTTATGAACAGAAAATACTACATAAAGGGTAATTTTACCAATCATGCACCCTAGATTCAACACTGAACATGTAAGTTGATACAGGAAAATAAGCATTCGTGGGACATATTTATTTACGACATTAACGATAAATTGAGATTGATAACAAAAAAAAAAAAAAGATTTAATCTTCAGAGGCAGCCTCCAATATTGTTGAATAAGAATACTTATCGTAAAGATACGATAATCTGTTTAACTGAACATAGAAGAATGATGCATAATTACCTCTATTGTTCTCAGCACTTGTGTAATTTGATGGACTTGTAATATACAGTCGGGGTCGATCTTTTCACACTAAAAAGTTGCTGCCTGGAGAGGATTAGTGACAAGTTGTAAATTGGATTGTATATTCAGAGGCAGATATCCATGAGGTCTTAAACAGGCTCGTGGCATGGTTTACAGGTTACAATACTGAAGAAATGGCACTCCAGGGTGCTCAGATATGGCAGGGCGCTCATATATGGCAGGGTATCCAGAAAAAGGGCAGGGCGTCTAGAACAAGGGGCAGGGCGCCACCTCCTTCTATTCCCCGCTAGCTGGAGCACTGTCAACACTAGAGTCAATGACTGTACCACTGCACTATCAGACCAACTAGTCTTTCATAAGGCCTAATAAAAATATATCTGTGTTTAGGGTTTCGGGCTGAGATGCTGTAGGTAGGGTAGGTAGGGACTTTTTTGCCCAGAAGCTTTTTACATGGACCATGTACCGAAATCACACCATACATTTTTTTTTTTTCAATCGTAGCGTAAAAAGTTTAGGGTCGGCAGCATTTTCTAGGTTGCATTAGATCTGGATTAGAAGGGTATATTGATAACATCTATCAAACAGTTGATTTTTCGCTCTGAAATACTGTATAAATAGAAATTTTTGTGACATGAAATTTTTGTGATTTCGAAAATTTGAAAAATTGGCAAACTTTTCTGTACGTGTATTTTACCACAAGTATACAACAAATAATGTTCTCTTCTGTTATGGATGCACAGGATTATTTATAGACGCATAGATACTGATTTCTGCGGCTAGTTTTTAATGACATCATTTTGTGTTGTGTGTCGATAAGGCATTGGCTTCAGCAAAGCCGTCTACATTGTGGATGTGGGACTCCAGCTGTCGATCTCTTGTTTGCCAGGCCTGATGGTGCATTCAGGAGCTTGCAGGACTCAAGAACAGGGGGTCGCTGGTTCAATCCCCGGCTCGGCCTATTTCTTTCCAAGGATTGATGATAGTCATTGCACCAGGATTCATTCCTCTCTCACTGCTGATCACTGTTTCAACGATGGTTATGTGGGAAAGCAGCCAGTGGCTTGGAAAGAATATTGTGTGGAATACTGGTAAAAGAAACTCCAGGAAAGCATGGATAGGTGCACTGTCTGCCACCATATAACTGAAATAATTTCATTACATTAATTATGCTAATTCTAATTCTAAATTACATAATACATGGCAAGCAATCTTATTGAATGAGAAGCCTGTCTCTTCCAATCAATAAGGTCATTCAGATATAGAATTTCATTCACTCTTGTGTCGAGCTCTGGTAACTTAGTCATTAGGGTACAGGACTCAAGAACAGGGGGGTGCTGGTTAGATCCCCGGTTCGGCCAATTTCTTTCTGACGATTGATGATTGTCATTGCGACAAGATTCACTCTTCTCCCACCGCTGATCATTGTTTTGACGATGGTTATGTGGGAAAGCAGCCAGTGGCTTGGAAAGAATATTGTGGAGTACTGGTAAAAGAAAGTCCAGGAAAGCATGGATAGGTGCACTAGCCGCCACGATAAAACTGATATAATGTTGAAAACGGTGTTAAACATCAAACCATCAGTCAACAATCATTCATTAATTTTACAATGTTTGATGAATGCAGGCCAAGGTTGACACAAATAGATGTTTGTTTCATGAAAGGACCAAAGTTTTTCACTCATTATAAAAGTTCCCCGTCTACTCATTTTAGCCAAATGTAGAAATGTGTTTAAATCAACAAAATAGCAATATCTTTGGCATTAAAGAATGAAAAGAAGTTTAAGACTTATTTGAAAATGAATCTTGGTCTGGAGAAAATTATGTCAAGTAAACAATGGGGTAGTGTATAGGTAGAGTTGTTAAATGCATACTCCCATCTAAAAATAGAAAGCTAGACTACTTGTTGTTTCAACATGGGAAATGACGCAATAGTCTGTCTGTAGGATTATGTCTTTTTGCCGTCTTTCAGCAATCTAAAAATGCTTTAAATATTAATGTGCATGTATGAAATTTACAATTATACTGTCTTTAAAATCATTCCACTGCACACTCTGTATAAAAATCCGACATCCTAGAGTAAATTGGTGTTGGGTTCTTGTGACATAGATTATTGCAACAGTAGACCTGTGTAGTGTATCTCGACTCTACTTTTTTGCCAACTACATGAACATGCAAGGCGAAAGTCGTACACAGTCACTTGGAAAGCATCAAGCAGTAATCCTTGATTAAACGAGTGGATAGGAGCCAAGTCCAAAATTACATTTTCTGTCCTTTGTAATCTATCCAATCTCACAACTGCCAGATGTAATATTTGTCGTGAAGCCACAAGAATGACTATAGTTTGGTAAAATATCGATGAAATTGGTTATATTTAGCTTGAAATGAGTAAATGGGTATCTTTAAACAAAGATTTTAGCTTCCACTTATTATTTTATACAGGAATTTGTGTAAATTCATGGTTTAAATTCATTGGTTAAGATGACAAAACAGTTTGAAGTGCCTCTGATTGGATGATGTCAAACTGACCTTTGTTGTGCCATGGGTATTCATGTTTTTTTCAGCGATCAATTTTTCAATTATTTGATTTTTGGAGAAGTGTTACAGCATGATTTGATATGAAACTGTCAATTAGAGAAGCAGGTAACTTTAAAACCTACCATTTTATACCAGAAAAGTTGATTAACACCCTTAACATCTTTTCATAGATGACTTGCCAGCTTGGTTAGCTGACAGACTTGATTTGCTACTCGGTTTCTTCCAAAGAACTTTCTAAAGTTAAGTGCGCTGTAACAGCTGCGCGGTTAGACACTTATATCATAGAATTGAAAATAAGTAGCATACAAAATCTTATTCATGAAAATACTGACTTTTCTGTCTTTAGTGACAGACAATTGTGCCGACGACCTTTAGTCACGACATATATGGAAAGTACCGGAGATTGCAAATCAAATATGACCCTATTGTCCAAAAACTGTGATTGCATTGTGTTGACTGCAGTGCAGTAGAGAAATTTTTTAAAGAAACGATGATCAAAGAGAGATATTTTGTTTTATTAGGACTCTTTCTGCAGATTAATAATTAGTTTTTATACGTCCATGGGACACATGCTGCTGAAAAATGTATGCACAGTCTAAGATTTAGGAGTATATGGACACAGAAATCTGCATCTCGTAAAACCCTGAACTGCTGAAAAAAATGTATAGGGTCTGGTTAAAAAAAATAGACATGGTTTGGTAACCTGAACCACTATTCCCTTGTTATGCAATAATGGCTGTACAATTACTAATGCTATTAGAAATTTTATATTCGATGAAAAAAAACCTCAGTTATTGTTTTACATATGTACGAGGGTTGTTCGATATGTAATGTGTATTGTACGATATCTCAAAAGCATTCGACTCAAATAGTGAAATGAACATTACATCCCTTCAAAGTATTCTCCGCGGTTTGAAATACATAATTTCAATCTCTGAATCCATTTCTGAAATGTGTCACGGTACGCTGATTTAGGTAGACCTCTGAGGCACTGACTGATGGCTGAGCTAAGGGCTTGTCGGGACTTGTAACGACAACCAGATAAGAACTTTTTAAGTTTTGGAAAAAGGAAAAAGTCGCATGGGGCTAGATCTGGAGAGTATGGTGGGTGTGGCAAGACGGTAACCTTCTCCGACTTCAAAAATTGCTTCACAAGCTCAGATGTATGTGATGGAGCATCATCATGAAGTAGACAAACATGCCTAAATCCTGACACAGGGCGTTGTTTAAGATAATATTTCTTGACCTTTTTTAGTATAACATCTCGGTAATACCAACCTGCAGACTTCCCGAAAGTTCACAAAAAGTGTCAGACATTCGGTCTGACAAGGCCTGAAAGTCTGTCAGACCGAAAAAAAATCTGTCAGACCGAATCAAATTTAACAAAAACAAAGAAAACATAAGAAAGAAGGGTACCAACTATATCAACTTTAAGCATATGATGATGATATTAAGCTATTTCTCCACTCATTAAGACTTTCAAAAGTCACTGACATTTCACCCCTTACCAAGCAATCATGAATTTTAACAACCTTGAGGAAAAATGCTTTTGAAAACATTATTGGAAAAGGAGAAAATACTAAACAGTACAAGCAAGTCAATTCATTAAATTTGTGCATCCAAGAATAAATATGTTTGTATTGCGAAGATGTTGGTCCGTTCTAACTTTCTCGCCGTAAAAAACCAGGCAGTCTGTGCAGCGCATTTGCACCTTTTCCGAGTCATAAACCAACCATTCTCATTGATGCTTACTTTTCTCGATCAATTTTCTCTCTGGTCTCTTTTTTTCATATTCTTTTTTCTATTCAGTGTGCTCCTCTGTCGTTAATTTTCTTTTTACATTTTAACGACGCCATTTTTTGTCCAAAACATTGCGATTACGTTTTCAGCGGCTCGGAATAAATGCCGGACAGTCGGACCGATCTAGCCCGAAAAATCGTTGGTCCTTGTCAAGATTCGTCGGTCATGTCCGTCAGACCGACATATTTCAGGAAGTCTGAACCTGTAACACTTTTGCCCTTCGGCACCGGAATTTGTACGGCTATACCATCACATGAGAAGAATATGCAATAAAGAACCTTCTTTGTGCTTATGCTTCTTTTGGCAAGTACAGGCCTTCTACCGTGTTTAGTTAGCCATATTTTGTTTCCAGTTTTTCTTACTGGTTCGAAATAGTGAACCCATGTTTCGTCACCAGTAACAATGTTTGCAAATTGTCTTTGATTGAATTTGGGAAACATTTTCAGCAATTAGTTAGCGGTTTGCACTCGTACCCGTTTTTGGTCATCTGTCAATATATGCGGTATCCATCTGGCAGAAATCTTTCGTACTTTCAAAATACGCTTCAAAATGAAATGCACCCGCGATAGCGATATGCCTACAGCGTTGGCAATATCACGAATTGTGTATCTGCCATCACTTTCAATTATTTCCCTGACTTTTGAGACATTTGCCTTGCCTGTTAAAGTCACAGGTCGGCCAGATTTTGCTGCATCTTTGACGGACTCTGTGCCAGTCGGGAATTTCTTTCTCCAACTACGAACTGTCTCATAAGATACCTTATCAGACCCATAAACTTCCCCCAATTCAGTAAAAATCTGCATTACCGAATGATCGAGTTTTGTGCGAACTTTTATATAAGCTCTAATTTCTTTGATATTCTTAATCCGTTTCCCAACCATTTTTACAACAGTGGTCAACGACTAGCTCTATTGAAATGACTATAAGTTTAAAACTGTGTGGAGCTGAAGGCTCGTGTTTATACCGTTGGAAAGGTATTGAATAGAGCTATTCAAGCGTATCATCATCCACGAAATCGTGCAAAGTGTTATGGCGCTGTGGTACAATACACATTACATATCAAACAGCCCTCATATTTCTCTGTATGTTTTGATTTTAAAGCCATTTTTTCACATGACTGAAAATTGCCTGCCCATTAAAATTGTATAAAAAACTTGTGAAACAAAATCTGGTTCAATGCCCCTTAAATGCCCCAGGGTTTATTATATTAAACACAGACTGGTGTTAAGAGGATTTTTAAGATTTCCTTTATCACACAATCCCGCATGCGGTGTTCTTGTTTTTTCTTCTCTTACTAGCATTTCCCCTTTTCCCACAATTTTTTAAAGGCTTCTTCAGGAGGGTTGTTAAAATTGGAGATTGTGTGGTAATCAAAAAAGTTTTCTCTCCTTGTACTGAATTTATTTTCATCATTTGTTTATTCATTTTACAGGAAACAACAACAAAGGTCAGGTCACAAGAACAGCTGGGGCTCAACAATCAGCATCATAACTGGGAATCATTGTAGGGGAATCAGGTAGAAACATTTTCACATCATCAGGAACTGCTACGCTAACTCGTATCATGTCATCAAGAAGCACAAGTAGTCGCGCCGACAAAAATGTCAAAGCTCACACCACTGCCATGGAGGCACATGAAGGAATTGTGGTCGGACTGTACTCTGATGTGTTTAATGCCGTTATTTCCCATATTGACAGGTAATAGAAAATACTTTTCTATAGAAAGCTTAACTGTTTACCAAGCAACAAAATTTTGTACTCTACCAAATTGGAAGCATTGATAATGATCAGTTCTGTCAGAGGATCAAAACATTGTGGGTAAATGAGAAGATGCTGGTAACCAGCATTTTCTCCTTTTATCACGACGTTTCAATCCATTACCAAATAATCCCGAGTTATAACAAACCTGAGAGAAAAGGCTTTTGAAAACACTGTGTGGTGTCCATGGTCGTGAAATAGAGCCTTGACCTTGCAATCATAAGGTCCCAAGTTTGATTCCCAGAAGCAGGTGTCAAACTTAAGAGACTGCTCGTTGGCTCAGTAATGTCTGCTGTCCTTTCGTAGATAAATTTCATCATTTCAGCTACATTAAACTTGTCGTCTGCAAATGCTTTTAATTTCGATGTGTACTTTATGTCGTTTGGTAAAGAGTAAACTCTCAGCGTCTGTTCTAGAAACTGAAAGTGAGGGAGGGATTCCCACCCCCTTCCATCTAAAAAATAAAAAGGAGTTTAAAAAATGGGTGGGACAATTTTCGAACAGATAAACACATAACAGACATTTATTCCTGTCCAAGACTATACATTAGACTTATTGACCTGTTTACATGTGAAAAGACAATTATAAAATTCATTCTAATAAATTTAAAATAACTGTAGTCTAAGACTAGGTAAAGTGGGTCGTTTTGGATGGGGTTGTTTTGGAAGTTGGCGGTTTTGGCCACTTCCTGTCTAGGAAGGTTACTTTAACCCTTTACCACATAATCCTGACTTTTAATGACTCTGAGGAAAAAGGCTTTTGAAAACATTGTGGGAAAGGAGAAAATCCTAGTAACCAGCATTTTCTCCTTTTCCCCCAATCTTTTCTACCCTATGAAGAACAAATTTCATCATTTTGGCCACCTTTTAATTTGTCATCTGCAAATGCTTTGACTTTGGACCAGTCTAAAATTTTGTCATTTGGTAAAGGGTTAATGGACATAGTAATTTACAAAACAGCTGTGGTAATTATGCTGTTTTATTCAAAATGGCAGTATTTTCTGCAAGGCCAGTGTAAATTCTCTGTTTTTGGACTAATTAATTGTTGATTTTTTACGCGGAACTGTCACACATAGGGCAGGCTTCATTCTAGAAATCAAATCTATAGTGCTGAACGACTTCCTTATTAAATAAGAAAAAGTAGGGACCATCAGAGAAATTTATGGGGCCAAGGGAAAAACTACCCAAACCAATGTATTTTAATTTAATCCTTGCAATAAAGAGTAAATTTTTTATTCCATTACTGCCCTAATGACATTTTCTCTCTGAAAGCCTCGCGCGTGTGCATGTGAGAAATTGTGTAAACTTCAGTCAGCATGTCTGTCTTCGTGCTTAGAGCACAAAACACTGTATATTTTGTGATTATTTAGAGCTGTTAAATGACAACAATGAAATTATCTCTGTAGATCTAGTGTTTTGACTGGATTTTAAATTTCTTCCTGTCCCACACTGGTTTTGCATCCAGCAACTTCTTGTTTATCACTTATTGGGAAAATTTAGTTGTCAGTATTACCTTGACATTATTTCTTTGGTTACTTGTGCCCCAAAATGTAAAAAATGTCGGCTGAGACCTCTGCTGTATGATGTAAGTAACATGGTGTTTTATCAGGTTTTCAAGGATGCCATTTTTGATTGGATGATATGGGTGACACACCCACAAATATAACCAATAAGAGCCCTTGTAAAAATTCTTATTCATATGTTGGCTGCACTCAGCAGCCAACATTTAGTGTGAATTGGAGAACGAATTGTCATTATCAATTTAACACCTTACAAAAAGCATGTGCCTGTTAAGCCCTGAGGTAAGATTTCTGATGCGTCTTGTTATAAAAAATATGAGCCAATGGTCCAAGGGTGCACTCTAGAATGAACCCATGTAGGGTCTTAATTTATGTGGGGTATGAGAAAATTAGGCCTAAAAAAAAAATAGTCGTGTTTTGGGTAGTGGTGGGCTGATGATTGACTATAGTCGAAAGTCAGTTGGTTTTGGCTTTCGATTGCGATAATCGATTGAGAAATCCCGGAATCGATTGTAGTCGGTTCCGGAACTCCCTCGGTCCTTAAACATGAATACCCCAGGTTTTTAGCGCTTGGTTTTGTGACTTATTAATCACAAGCTCTTTGATTCAACATGGTGTACAATAAGCACAAAAATTGGCCGGAAAATGAGCAAGAAATGTTGTCCATAGTTGTCTTGACAAAACTTGCTAATTCAGCAGGGTTCTCATTTGACCCTGGGTTTGATGCCTGATGCTTGGAAATTTGAAATGACCTGTCTTTGACGCTCAAAAAGATCTTCCTAAACATCAATCTGATGCGTGAAATTATCGTATAAAGCTTTTATTTACACTAGCTGGCGTGCAACGGCAGAAATATGGGCTTTGATGAACATGATCAGTATTCAATGCGAAGGACACGCGACTCTGTTTAGGCTATCACAGCTAGTCATGCTGGCGAGTCATTTATTAAAATGTAGTACAGGTGTTAATCCTCTTATGACAAATTTTAAGGTTATCTGCTATTCTAAATGACAAATACATGTCAAATCATGCCGTAACATTTCTCCAAAAATTGACAGACATGAAAAATAGATTGCAAAAAAAACCGCGAAAACCCATGACACTACAATGATCAGTGTGGCATCGTCCGATCAGAGGCACTTCAAACTATCTACTCATCTTTATTAATGAATTTAGATAGTGATTTTAGATAAATCTATGAATAAAACACTAAGTGGAAGCTAAAATCTCTGTTTATGATTGAAAAAGAAAATGGTTGTTTAATGAAATGAAAGATCTATAACAGACGGGGTGGGGGGGGGGGTGTCATCTGCAAATGCCAAATGCTTGAAGTATGAACAAGTTGTTTTTTTTTTCAACTGTTTTGGAAATTAAGACTTTTAAGACTTAAGGACCAAAATAAAGGGTATTAAATAAAGAATTTAACGGTATTGTATTTCCTTTGATTTTTAAAGAACAAAACATAACATCTTACAGGGTTTTCCCTTTGCAACAAAAATAGGGGGTCATTGTGACCCCCTAGTCAAAAATAATGGGGGTCATTTTGGAATTTGTGGGGGTCACACTACAATGTAATTAGCTTGGACAAAAGCTACTATTTGTGAAACTATGTGTCTTTTTCGTGTTTTGTATTCACTGTAAATCTTTGTATACCATACATATGTATTATTACATGGTGATAGATACATAATAACACCAGAGAGCTTCTATATAGAGGGAGCTTGCAGCCTAGATGGTACCTTTTTCATAAACAGTATCTGGAGTATGCTTTATTTTTGCCTGTTTTTAACATGCAAATATGCTCTAGTTTCAGACAAGCTGTCATATTTCTAAGTAATTGTAATCTTGGAAGGGTATCATCATGAACGCTAGTGTTTTGATGATGCACAAGGGTTGAATTTCGAATTTTGTGCAGCCTCTGTCTGATGAAAAAGGTTGTTTTGTTTTGATCTCAGGAATCGACTATTTAATTGGTAAAAATAGCTTGTTGTTGGCCGGCTTGGAAAGCCTCTATTGTTTTGCTTGATAGAGAATATCCATTTCGGCCGAAAATAACCTATTTTCACCAGTTAAACTGCCGATTCCTGTATTTCAACACACAGGTCGCTTAATGCCGCTGTTTTCAACGAATAACGAAGTGTATCTCTTTAGCTATATTGTAATTTACAGTAAACCCTCGAGTCCTTGAAGCGTGTTTCTGTGTGCTCTTACAGGCGTTGTGTAATCTTTGTGGACGGGCTATTCTTCTTTGCAGACAGCAAGAATGACGTCGATCTTGACAGAGCCATATTGTTTTCATTAGAGATCGACTGGTTTAGTTTTGACCCGTTTAAAAACGAACTGTATGCAAGTAAAATCAATACACAGTCCAGTGTTTCGTCCCATTTTCTCTTTGTACTCCAGATTTTTCATCTACTCGCGATGTAACAGTGTCGGTAGTATATACGATTGTTAGTAACTCTTATCGTATTTGTGCGTCCACAATGACGCATTGTTGAAAAAATTGCAGGTCATTTTCCATAAACATGCGTCAAAACGCACAAAATTGTGCGTCAAGGAAAACCCTGCATCTTACATCTTTATAAACATGTAGACAAATTGTCACAGTATTTAAAGCAAAAAGGCATTTTCAGTTAAATGGAGAAACCGATTGTACAACCGATAGCTAGTTGGTTTGCTCTTCCGATTATAAAGCGATAATCGACTGAGATTTTAAACCGATTGCCCAACACTAGTTTTGGGTTTCCCGACCCTACCTGGAAAAATGCTACCGACCCTAAAGTTTTTTTTCACTATGATCGAAAAAAAAAAATCTGTTGGGTGTGATTTTAGTACATCTCAATACTTTTTGGCTGTTACAATTTCGTTCGCTCTCACTCATCTGCATTGAAATATACTGGTACCTGTTGTATGTCCTAAGCCGTCCAAAAGAGTTGATATGAAAATCAATAACAGGCTAGGCTTTGTCTAGTTACACACCAAGCATGCATACACACCATAAAATGCCTATCAATCAAATGTCAATTTTGCCACGCCCCAGCTGCAAACTCTATTGCAAACCACTAAATCGGGAATCATGCACGAGATTTTATTGTAGCCGCCCATAATGTCATGCTTTGATTCTGTGTTACATGGTGTTCATCCTGTCATGATAGCCTAAAAGATCAATTTTCAATGCCTCTTTAACCGTAATCTCTGTTTGAATCATGCATATTCAATGTTAACGACATATTTCACCTTTCAATCTTGTTCCCAAAGCTGAAAATGGCGCAAGGGAAAACTTGCTGTCATTTCGTGGCCTTCACTATCCATAGAAAAGTTCATGAACATGTATTAAAGTACTGAAAAACATTGTGTGCACCAAACTCAACTAAAATGTTAACTATCACGAGAAGGAACTGTTTTTAACAGCATAAATGACCAGTTCTAAGTCAGCTGTCTTCAGTTTTTGAAGCGCTTTGAAGGGGACAGATAAAATCATGGCAGCCATTGGCTCCCTTTTGACAGTAGCACTAGAATACCTCAATAGCTAAAATAAGACCTTTTGGTGCCTTCTACCAATTTATATGCACCTTTGAGGACAGATTAGGAATTTTTCTAAAACTTACAACATAAAGCATCTGAAAGTATTCAGTGTCTTTATAAAAGGGTTGGAAACATGTACTCTCAGTAGCAGCAAATGTTCTGGAAAAGTTGTTCTGTCATTAGTGACGGAACGAAATAGGTCATGAAATTCTCTGATCTAAATAAAGATCAGAATCTTGTCACATTATTCCAGTATGGTTATATGACTTTTTGGCATCTGCACCGACTATGTCACGCCGGAGCCTTTTCAGGATTAAACTTGAACTTAAACAAAGAATTTAAATTGGGCATGTATCAGGTTTAAAATGGTAATAAGAAACTTGTCACTAAAACTGATCTTTCCTTTAGAAACATGCATAGTGTCTGCTTTTGTTGCATTTCGTAAATTAACAGTAGTTACTCTGTTATTTTACATTCAAATAAGTGGTTGACACAAAATGGTGATGTCATTCACTTCATAGTTCGCAAGGAAAGTGGGATATCATTTCGGGTTCGAAAACAGGTACCGCTCAAAAACAGGTCGGTCTACAAATCCATATGAATTTAGCCACGACCGAACAGGCTAACTGAGATGGTTCTCGTTTTATAAACAATATGATATGCGATAGCTACTCGGTGAGGTAGCTAATCTACAAAAATTGAAAAATTAAGAATTAAAAAAACTAGGCATGGGTCTTTATCTGATATCTCAATGGAAGACGAGTTAACGGGTATAAAAGCCGATAAGATTGTATCACTCTGTATGGCTTCAAGCTTCCCTTCCCTCGGACTAAAACTTGCCTCCTGCTGTCAACAGCTACAACAGAGTAGCGAAAGTGCAGCATTTTCATATCACCAGTGATTCTGGGTTTTGACGCCTGGAAAGTTGAAATGAACTTTTTCGACGCTCTAAAATTATCTTTCTCAGAGTCAATCTGGCGCATGAGATTATCGACTAAAGCTCCATATAAAGTAGTCTGGCTCAGGTGCATACGGCAGAATTATGGGCTTTAATAAACACAATCAGTAACAAATGTGAAGGGCACGCGGCTCTGTTTATCACAGCTAGGAAGCTGGCAAGTCAATTATGAAAACGTGATATAGGTGTTGGTCCACTTATCTAGTGTAAAATGATAGGTTTGAATGTTACCTGCTACCATAATTGACAAATCATGGGGTAATACTCCTCCAAAAAATTTAATTTGCATTCATAAAAGATGGCTGGGAAAAAAAAAGCGAAAACCAATAACACAACAAAGGTCACATTGGCATCATTCTGTCTTTTCATCTTTAATAATTAATTTAAACAGTGATTTTACATAAATTTCTGTATAAAACAATAAGTGGAAGCTAAAAATCTCTCTTTAATGAAATCTTTACATGGTCCATGTAAAAGAAAAATTCCGAAAAAAACAAAAATTCTGACCTACCCTACCTACAGCATCTCGGACTGAAACCCGAAGCACAAGTACTTTTTTATTAGGCCTTAGTATGAGTCCCCCAACTGCTTATCCTAGAACAGACCATGAATTCTGTCGAATGGTTTCTTAGTGTCTGTTGCAGAAGTAAATTTTAGGTTTTGGGGGAAAAGACTTACAAAGTAGAGGATCACGCCATTTGGTTAAACCCTTTACCAAACAACGAAACTTAGACTTTTCCAATTCCAAAGGATTCGCTGATGCAATATAAAATGTGACTTAACTCTTTACCAAACGACAAAATTTTAGACTGGTCCAAATTGAAAGCACTTGCAGACAATAAAATGAACGTAACTCAAAAATTGAAATCAGTTTCCAGCAGGGTAGAAAACATTGTGGGAAAAGGAGAAAATGCTGGTTACCAGCATTTTCTCCTTTTCCCACAATGTTTTCAAAAGGCTTCTATCTCAGGGTCGTAAAAACCAGGGATTGTTTGGTAAAGGGTTAAAGCATGAAACATGTCTTTGAAAGGGTAGAAAACATTGTGGGAAATGGAGAAAATGCTGGTCACCAGCATTTTCTCCTTTTCCCACAATTTTTTCAAAAGTCTTGTTTCTTGGGGTTGTTAAAACTCGGGAAATGCTGGTTACCAGCATTTTCTCCTTTTCCCACAATGTTTTCAAAAGCCTTCTTCCTTATGGTCGTTAAAACTCAGGATTGTGTAGTGAAGGGTTAAAAGTTCATTATTAGATTGTCCTTTCATGCAATGTTTTTTTCCCTGTCTTATGTGTTGTTTCCCCAATTGAAAGAATCTAGAATTGACTCTGAGGCTATTGGCGCGACTCAAGGACCTTTTGAAAAAAGTGTAGATCAATATCAGATTGCACAGAACGGCAGTCTGATCTTGGATCTACTCTGTCCGATAATGAGATTTTTTTCACCAGAAAATTACTTTGAAATAGTAACATTTGGGTTTTAATATCAGTTTGAAAGTTTTATTTGACCTATTTAACAGGTTAAGGTTTAATCCCTACGAATAACCCTAATGAAAACAGGCTTTTGGAAACATTGTGGGCAAAAGGAGAAAATGCTCTTAACCAGTATTTACTCCTTTTTCAATAAAGTTTTCTTTCTTACCACAGACATATCTCACTATTTGAGTTAATGTTTGTCTTCTGCAAATGCTTTCAATTTGTACCAGTCTAACATTTTATTGACAAGTAAAGACTTTAATTTTTTTTTCAAGCCTGACTCGATTGGTCATTGTTTAGCGTATCTGACTGGTGACCTGGATGTTGCGGGTTTGATACCCCTGGTTGTAGCAAACTTCTTTCTGGCAATTTTTTGCCTCTCACATCTGATGCATGTGAGATAAGTAGTAAGGGGCTTGGAAAGAAAATTATGTCACTACTGATGTGAGAAACCCAGGAAAAACGTGTTGGTGCTCTGGCCGCCGTGATATGACCCAAATGCAAACAAAATGCAGTATTTGATTTTCTGTCTTATGTATTCAGTGTCTGACCCAGAGTGCAAGAATCGCCCGAGGTTTTCATCATTCACACACATTTTCAAAACCAGTGCGCAACAATTGCACACAAAAATGATCAGGCAATTAGTGTTTGATCATTTGTTAATACTCGAACGTCGATGTAAAAATCACTTTCACAGGCAACACAACTGTATCAGTTCATTTCTATGACGTCCCTTTCTCACCTCATAGATTTTTATTTACGAGAAAAAAAGACTTCCAGTTTGTTTTTTTCTTTATTTATATTTATTGATTACAGGTCTCCAACACTTATTTATCAAAATGGATATGAGCGAAGTACTGCCTTTCCATTCAAATATATACCAATGCTGTTAAGGTGAATTTATTTCGATATCACTTTTTTTGTTTTGATTAATACCAGTTTCCAAAAGTTGATATTTTTGCATGGAACCCAAACAAATAACAGTTGATATTGACACATCTGTTTCCTAAGATGGACAAAAATATCAAATTACTGATTTCTTTATGCATAGAACAGGTGGCAATGAAGATAAGTAGTCAGTTTTGAGAAAATCTGTTATTCAACATTCAGCCAGTGATGCAGAGGTGAGCAATGAAAGCGTAGGGACTAGTGTTTTAACTTATATTTACTGTTATGTCTTGCAAAGTAAGACTTTGTCTTAATTATGAACAAGACTGAAGCACAGCACTATAGAACTGAAAGGGTTTAATAAAAAGAGAATGGTTCTGTTTCGTGCATTTTGTAGTTAATTTTGATTCTCCATACTCTTTAGAAATCCACCATGCTTTTCAGAGTGATTGGGGACAATCCCCACACTTTCTCCAAATCCTGGATCAGACACTTTATTGTTTCCTCAAGTGAAAGAACTAAACCTCTACTAAACAATGCTAACTATTAGTGACCCTTGGAGAAAAGGCTTTACAAAACACTGGGGGAAAAAGAGAAAATGCTGGTGACCACAAAGTTTTTTTTCTTATCACAGACAAACCTCACCATTTGAGTAATGTTTATTTTCTGTAAGTGATTCAACTTGGACCAGTCTAAAATCTTGTTGTCTAGTAAAGACTTTACTTTTTACCAGTGTTGAACTTGTGCTTATTGAAAGCATTGCAGATGTCAAGTAAAATCTGGCTAAAATTATGAGATAATTATGTCTTTCAGAAAGTAGAAAACATGTTAGGAAAGGGAGAAAATGCTGTCTACCAGCATTTTCTCTTTTAACCATTATGTTTCCCTTCGAATTAAGAAATAATCTTCTTTGCATCGTGGTTTATCGTTCAATAAGCCACAGTTGTGAGTTATGAGGCACAATACATAATTCACATTTCTTTGAAACTTGCAGGGATTTTTTAATACATTAAATACTGAAACCCTGTTAAATTTGGTTGGGTTTCAAACTATTGGTTTTGAAAAATTGTATGACAATTATTTCAATTATGTGTTCAATTCACCACCCTACACAATTATGTATACTAGAAATTCAGTAAAATCACTGCCGGTAGAGCGATTCAGGCCCTGAAGGGCCTTTATGGTTTGTTTTTCTTTGATGGAAAATTAATTTAGCATTACAAAAAAATGGAAAAATAATATTTGAATATGAAGTTCATATTAAAATATTTGACTGTCTTTAGAATAGTGAAGTATTTGATTATTTGGTCCCACCCCTAATTATTACATCATGACCAGGTGATTGTATTTTTTAGGTACCAGCAGTGTTCAAATGGATCTGAGGTTCTGCCTAGCATGCTTTTTCTGAGGAGATGGAACGCATTAACCTGATACAGATAAAAACTTTATTGAAGTCGCATGTGTTGGGAGGGCAAAGGTCAAAGGTAGAAAAAGCTTCATGAATTACACTGATGACCTACTTTTGAGATATGAAGCTAAGGAAAAACAGAACAAACCTCTAAAAGAGGAGGATGTGTCTAACAGACTGAGCTAGAAAAGAAACTCAAGTGTTAAAAGTACCTAGTGTTCTAAAGAATGAAATAGTAAAACAAAATGAACTACAGAAAATCTCGCAGTAACTGTATTTCAAGTGTTGTGTGGACCAACAAATCTCCTTGTGGAAGTAATGGAGACATGAATAAGCAAGATCATGGTGATGGAAAAAGTATAGTAGTGAATATTTAAGTGAAGGCACAGCTTGGGAGAATTTATCTAAAGGACTGCATTTGCAGGGAACCGTGTGAAAGACATGTTCTCAGATTTTCATGAGCATCCTGAAGGTCAAGGACACTATGACATCCAAAATCAGAGTCAAGGTCATTGTCAGCCTTACCATGGCAAGCAAATGAAAACATTCAATAGAATATTGACGTTCAGGACTGCCCAGCATGACATTGCACTGATCAGTTTGGACAAAACACAGACCATTATCGAGAGGAAGTTTAAAAATGGTTCATCAGTGTCTGAAGTAAGTGTTTTTTGGGAATTCATGTGATAAAGTTCTGTAACAATTCAGGTGTCGTAATTGCTAACAATTCTAAAGTGAATTTCTAAATTTGAGTACCCAATATCTAATTGGCAAAACCAAATGGTTCCGCCAATTAAAGATGGTATTGCCTTAAAACTTAGATAATACTTGCAGATTAGAGAAAGAATGCTAAATTATGGTGTAAAGTTTTGCTTTAAATTTATTCTCAAATTCAACCCCTGATTTTCAGCTCATGAGCACAAAGTGCTCAAGGTTAGTTTTTGTGACTGTGCTGTGTCTTTTGTCCAGTGTGCATTGTGCATCATAGGGGTGTCAATGGGTATGAGTTTGACATTGGGTCATGTTGGGTCAAAAAGCTGGTTTCTCAGACAAAGTTTTGAAAAATCTTGAATGCACTGTAGAGGCCACATTTTCAGTCCGATAAAGTTTGTCAGAATGTTCGTCTTCATAATATCAAGGAAAACTTTAGACTATGTCAAAGGGGTTCAAAAAGTCAGTCACTGAGACAAATCTTAGAAAAACCTTGTATGCACTCTGAAGGCCACATTTTCTGTTGAATTCTCATGAAGCCCAGGATTCAAGCCACACTTCAGAGTCCAAGCTTAGTACTGGTTAAAAGCAGGACATGCATGAATATGTGAGCTATTACTTTGATATAACTGAAGTGATCTTGAAAGCCACTCAAAACAACATTTAATCAATCAGTGAGGGTGATACTCATGAAAATTGGTCAGAATGTTTGTCTTGATGATTTCTAGGAAAAGTTTGAAATAGGGCCACATCAAGTTCTAAAATTCGTCATGAACATTTACCTTAGAAAAACCTTGTGTGCAATCTGGAGGCCACGTTTTCAGTCTGATGCTTATAAAATTGGTATGAATGTTTGTTTTGGATTATGTCTGGGGCAAGTTTAAAGTCAGGTCATGTTTGGGTCAAAAAGTAGGTCACTGGGACACTTCTTGAAAAAGCCTTGTGTGCACTCTAAAGGCCACATTTTCAGCCTGGTACACATGAAAATTAGTCAGAATGTTTGTCTTGATATCATGGACAAGTTTGAAATTCAGTCTCTTTGGGTCAAAAAGTAGTTTGCTTGGGCAAATCTTATAAAAACCTCATGTGCAGTGTATGTGGTGGCCACACTTTCCGTATGATACTTATGAAACTTGGTCAGAATGTTTATCTTGAACAGATTTGAAATGAGCCACATTATGTCAAAAAATAAGTCACAGGGAGCATATCTTTCAAAAATTTTGTGTGCACTGTAAAGGCAAATTTTTTTAGTCTGATCCACATGAAATTTAATAAAATAGTCAGGTTCTGTACCAAACTGTCACAGGAATGACATTTCAATGTTCAGCAGAAAGTGCCTTTTGAAAATGTTTTGAAAAAAAAGGAGAGTTTAAGTCAAAAAGCTCATGAACCTTGGTCAGTAATGAGTATGTTTGTAGTGATAATATCTGAGATAGGTATGATGATGGGTGACATCAGGCCAAAAAATATGTCATGATTTCGTATCCTGGAAAAATCGTGTGCTGTAGAGGTGTCATAGCACAAGTTTACATGTTAGAGTTGTCCATTATGATAAAAGATCTTAGGTATTTATAGAAGCACGCTTGAGAACAAAAGGGTTAATAATATCCATCTGGTCACCTATAATTGAAAAGTATGTTACCAAGTCAAATAATACAGAAAGCTTTTGTGCACTTCAGACGCTATATTTCACATCAATTGCTTGTTCATGGTTTCCTTTATTAATTGTATTAGTGAAATGAAAGCTAATTTTACAAAGGAGATGATTTTAATTGACAATTTTGCAAGGTACACGATTTTATAAATTAGTTTTCAAGCAATCAGAACTATTGCTGCACCATGTTTAGAGTCAATAACTAGAATGATGACTGAAGACTGACATAAATAATGTTCATTATCCCAGCCCATTTCTTTCTGGATGTAAAAGACACCAGATGATTCAGAAGATGTCAGTGTAGAATTGTAGACACTAATGAGAATATAACAATTAAAAATAACTATTTAAAGTCTTAAAAAATGATGACAGAGGAAAATGAAATTGAAATACTTTATGGGAAAAAAAAACACACACACACACACACACACACACACACACAAAACAAACACACACAAATACAAAAATTAAATGAGAGAATAGGAAAAAACTTCAATAAATGTGTTAAGAATAAAAAGGAAATAAAATGAAAAAAAAAAGTAAAACTTAAATAAAGAAATAAAAATTGATATATTTTATGAAAAATTCCTATAATGAAAGTGGGAAAAACTGATTGTAAAACCTGACTTAAAAAACTAATAAAAATTGATACATTTTATGAAAAACTCCTAAGATAAAAGGACAAAAAAAAGGAAAAAAAAAATAATGACAGTGTTTGTGAAAAACAAATTGGAAATGAGAAATTAAGGGAAAAAATGGAAGAAAACTTGTAAATATTAAAAAAAAACAAACTAGGGGTGAAAATTGAAATATATTATGGGAAAAAAAAAAAACCACACACAAAAAAAAAAATTAAATTTGATTAAATCAATTGAGAAAATTGTGGAAAAAAAACAAAAACGATAAATATAAGAAAAAAAGTAAATAAATAAAATGGAAAAAAAATGTAAAATTTGAAAACAAATAAAAATTGATATATTTTATGAAAAATTCCTAAAAAAAATGTATATATAAAAAAAAAAACTGGGGGTGTGTGGTGACTGAAGCATATTATAGCTTTTCTTAATTTTACCTAAGATTTGCTTCTTTCACTGTGACCAAAAAGTTACAAAAAAAAAAAAGATTTTTTTTTTATCATCATGCAAAGTCACATGTTCAGGATCTTAACCCTTTACCAAATGACAATATTTTAGACTTTGCCAAATTCAAAACATTTGCAGACGACAAAATAAATGTGGTTCAAAAATGAACTTTGTTTTAGGAAGGGTAGAAAACATTGTGGGAAAAGGAGAAAATGCTGGTTACCAGCATTTTCTCTTTTTCCCTTAATGTTTTCAAAAGGCTTTTTCTTCAAGGTCGTTAAAACTCGGGATTGTTTGGTAAAGAGTTAATTGCAAAAGAATATATTGAGAGACTTTGACAGATTGTTGAAGGAGTTTTCAGTTTTCAACTTAGTCCCCCCCCCCCCTATGTGTAACACAATGGTTTATGTAATCTAGTAATAAATGAATAAAGATAATAATAATAATAATAATCATTCAATGGCACCTGCAATGTTGGGTGTAGAGGATCTTAAATACAAAAGTAAATACTTGAAAATTGTACTGATAGATGTGTGCCAATATGTCTTGATTGTCTGAGGACAAAAATTAAAAATAATTTGAAGAATGTAACTCAAAATTTGGTAAATGTAAGGATTTGTGTTTGAAATGATCGAAAATAATTTCAAAGTTATCAGCAAGAGCTATACTTCAGAACAGAAAGAGTTAAAATCAAATGCAAACAAATCTGGCATGTTTGAGGATATAGCTAATGAATAATTGTAGCAAGTGCAACAAAGTGAACAAAAATCACACGAAGCTCTTAGGTCTGAATAGGCACTGTTCAATTGATCATAAGCCTTTAATGAGCTGATATGTTGAATAGTTTAAATGTTTTGATTGTGTCCATTGGGCCTTTAACTTGTAATTCTTGGTATGTGAATGTCTGTACAAGGATTCTTCAAATATCTGCTGTTGAGTCAAAAGTGACCCTTCTCCAAGATTGTTAAATTAAAATCCTAGAGTCAAATATGGTTTAATGATAAAGATGCAGAAGCTTAATATTTTCAGGTAGGGTATTTTTAATTTTTGGAAGAAACTATTAAGAATTTACAGTATGATCCACTACTAATGACACTTGGGAAGGAGATTTTTGAAAATACTTTTCAATTGGTTTTTCAACTTTTTGAAAGAAAAATCTGCTTTCAAGAAGATTTAGTTTGTTGTTGAAAATGCTCTCAATTTGCACAAGTCTGTACGATTTATAATAAGGTAAGGAAGAAAACTTTGGTCTACCAAGTTCAGAATAAACAATTGTTCTGTTGACCTGTCCAAGCTCTTTTGTATGCCTCATTTTACGAAAGAAGAGATGATACTAGTTCTACCAAATTTGGAATAAACTGTTTTTTGGAATTTTTAAAGGTTATATTCGTATATCTTATTTTAAGTTAAGTCAGTCATTGCGTTTTTCTCTATTCTTAATTTGGTACCAGTTGATAGCAAAGACATGCTTGCAGTTGTAAACCGTAGTCATGATTGAGCCACTGGCATTTCTTTTTAATCTAAGGATGCTGGAACCACATGCCATTTTAGTAGACCCCTCTTTCTTAATAATTTTTAATGTAATTTTATTGCTATCACATTGTTCTACTTGGGATATCAGAATGGAGAATTTCTTAGGATAGATGGAGAGGTAGAAGTTTTTTTTGGGAATGGAAGGATGTATTTTCGATTGGGACATGAAATGGGTTTGGTTTGTTTGGGGGTGTGTAGGTGGGTATTTTTAGGGGTGGTTGGGGTTGGGTAGGGATGGATGGTTTCGGAGGGGAAGTAGGTTGTCAAGTAGTTTAGTAGGTGTGGTTGTTTTAGTAGAGTGGTTGAGTGGAAGTGGGATATTGGTATGGAGGTAGAGTAGAATAAGTAGGTAGTTAAGGTTATTGTAGGTAGGGTAGAGTAGGTAGGTAGGTAGGATAGAAAATAAAGTAGACTAATTATGTAGGATAGATAGGTAAGGTAGGTAAAGAATGTTGGGAATGAATAATAGGTAGGTAAGTTGGGTAGATAAAGTGGTAAGGTAGTTAGAGGTAGGTAGGCAAGAACAGTAGGGTTGTACACAGGTCAGTTGAGTAGGTAGGGTGGTAGAGAGGATAAAGTAGAGTTGGTACGCAGAGTTAGGAGGTTGTTGATAGCAAAGTAGAGTAGTTACGCAGGTATAGTAGGAAGGTAGATTGGGTTAGGTATGTAGACTGACAATTCAGAAGAATAGGTAGGCTGAAAAGTATGTATGTTAGTAGTGTATTCAGTTTGGTAGAGTCAGGAGTAAAGTAGAGCAGGCAGTTAGGTAGTTCATTAAAAAAGTAGGTAATTAAAATGGTAGGTATGTAGGATGATTTGATAGGAAGGTTGGTAGAGTAGGTAGTTTGGATGGCAGTTTTGTAAAATTTAATAGGTAGATGTTAGAGGTAGGTTTGAAGGTAGACAGAGAGAAGGGGATGAAAGAGGGAGCTAGAAGAGAAGGAAGGAAAAAAGAAGGAAGGGGAAAGGGGAGCTATAAGAGAAGGAAGGAAGGAAGGGGAGATAAAAGGAAGAGGGAGAGAAAAGGGGAGGGAGGAAGGAGGAACGGAAGGGGTAAGAGAGAGATTGAAAAGAAGGAAGGGAGAGGAGAGAAAAGGAAGAAAGGGAAAGAAAGAAGGGAGGAAGTGAGAGAGAAAAGGATGAAGGAAGTGTGAGAGAGGGAGAGTGGTGAGGTTTGAGTAGTCAGGTAATGTAGAGTAAGGAGGGAGGGTATGGGAAAGGGAGTGGAAAGTGGAGGAAGGAGAGGAGGAAGGAAGGCGGGGGGGAAGGGGGGAGGAATAAAGGGAGGGGGAGGTGGGGACTAAGTTAAAAAGTAGGAATGTCGGAAGAAATGGGGGGGAGGAAGATAGGAAGAAAGGGATCAAGGGAACTTCTTTAGGGATTACTTTAAAATAGAGAGAAATGAATTTGAGGTAGATTTTTGGCCATCTGGTTCCAGAGAATTTTAGTTTAAAGTCTGTTTCACCTTTTACACAATATGACCTACATAACATTTATAAAAGATAGTACACATCTTTTTTTAACCATTTGCAAAATGTTTGTAAATAAGTTGTAACTTTTCTTTAGGAACTGTATTCTTTTTGATTTTCTGACCCTCATTTTTCATGTTCTATTGAACTGAATAGGCCAAACTAAGTCATACCTTAGAAAAATTGAGAGGGTACATTCTAGAGGCAGTATTTCCTGCCTAGTTCTCAAAAAACTTAGAATATTTGTATCTACTATATCTCAGACAATTTTGAGAGTGGATCAACTTGGGTTAAACAAAATTATCAAGATGTAGAAAATACTTGTACAATCTAGATACCACATTTAAATTCCATTGCTCATGAACTGTGGTCAGAAAGTTTGCCTTGATAAGTTCTCTGGGGAGTTCAAAATTTGGTTACTTGGGGTCATAATGTAGGTCACAATTTGAAATTTTTTAGAATATATGTGAACTCTTATAAAACAAGGTAGAATAGAAAAACCTTGTGTGCCCTCTGCAAACCTTCTTCAATCCAATTCTAATTGAATGTAGCCAGAAAAGTTGTCTTCACCCTTCATTCTTAGCATTATTTTAGAAATATATATCGCTTACCGTGAGAGTCATTTGCTTTGAAAAAATCTTAAAAATTGATTTTTGTGCTGTGTTTGACATGTTTGTTTAGTAGGGACATTAACTTTTGGTTAACACTATGCCATAGCACTAGTGTACTTGTTAAAATTGTCCATTATGATAATAGAACTTACGTATATATAGAAGCATGCTGGAGAATAAAAAAGGTTAATAAAATCCAAAATGAGCTCCCAATCTGGTCACGTCTAATTGAAAATTATGTGACCTAGTCAAATAAAACAATTATATTACATGAACCCAAGGGGCTATATTTATGTCAATTGCTTGTTCATGATTCCCTCAATTTCATTAGTGAAATAAAAATTCAGGTCATCTAATGTTTTGCCCTAATGCTTTACATGATACTACACCGAAATGTTTACCCAAAGAAATGACATTAAATTGCCTGATGATGGGTATAACTATTTTTACAAAGAAGATGACTTTTATTGACATTTTTGCAAGGTACATGATTTTATGAAATAGTCTTCAAGCAATCAGAATTATTGCTGCACCACTTTTAGAGTAAATAACTGGAATGATGACTGAAGACTGACATAAATAAGTCATTATCACGGCCCATTTCTTTCTGGATGTAAAAGGCAGCAGATGATTCAGAAGATGTCATTGTAGAAATGTAGATACTAATGAGAATATAACAATTAAAAATAACTATTTCAAAGTCTTAAAAAGTGATGAAAGAGGGAAGTGAAATCGGAATATTGTATGGGGAAAAAAAAAAAAAAAATACACAGACACCCCCCCACAAAAAAAAAAAAAAAAAAAAAAAAAAAGAGAAAAAAGAAAAAATGATATATTTTATAAAAAAAAATCCTAACTTGAAAAAGTAACTTAAAAAGCAAATAAAAATGGAGATATTTTATGAAAAATTCCGAAGTTCGAGGACAAAAAAATGAGAAAAAAAAAAGAGGAAAATACACACAGAAACCCCCCCCCCCCCAAAAAAAAAAAAAAAGAAAAAAACAATAAATGTAATGAGAAAAAAAAACTGATATATTTTATAAAAAAAATCCTAAAATAAAAGGGGGGAAAAATGAATGTAAAACTAACTTAAAAAACAAATAAAAATTGAGATATTTTATGAAAAATTCCAAAGATTGAGGACAAAAAAAAAAATAAAAATAAAATAAAAATAAAAAAATAAACATAAAAAGATAAAAATAATGACAGTGTTTGCAAAAAACGGAATTGGAATTGAGAGAACAGAGAAAAAAAAAAAATGAAAAAAAAAAAAAAAAATGAAAAAAAATGGAAGAAAACGTGTATAAGTAAAAACAATTGTGGGTGTGTGGTGACTGAAGCATATTAAAACTGCTCTTAATTTTACCTAAAGTTTTGCTTCTTTCATCTGTGACCGAAAAGTTACCCACACAAAAAAAAGATGATTTTTCATCATCATGCAGTCAGATGTTTAGATCTTAATTGCAAAAAAAATATACTGAGAGACTTTGACGTATTTTGAACACTTTAAATGTTTTGATTGTGTCCATTGGGCCTTTAACTTGTAATTCTTGGTATGTTGTAACATTTTGTGAATGTCTCTACAACGATTGTTCAAATAACTGCTGTTAGGTCAAAGTGACCCTTCTGCAAGATTGTTCAAATTAAAATCCTAGAGTCAAATATGGTTTAATGATAAAGATGCAGAAGCTTAATATTTTCAGGTAGGGTATTTTTAATTTTTGCAAGAAACTATTAAGAATTTACAGTATGATCCACTACTAATGACACTTAGGAAGGAGGCTTTTGAAAATACTTTTCAATTGGTTTTTCAACTTTTTGAAAGAAAAATTTGCTTTCAGGAAGATTTAGTTTGTTGTTGAAAATGCTCTCAATTTGCACAAGTCTGTACGATTTATGATAAGGAAGAAAACTTTGGTCTACCAAATTCAGAATAAACAATTGTTCTGTTGACCTGTCCAAGCTCTTGTATGCCTCATTTTACGAAAGAAGAGATGATACTAGTTCTACCAAATTTGGAATAAACTTTTTTGAATTTTAAAAGGTAATATTTGTATATTTTATTTTAAGTTAAGTCAGTCAGTCATTGCGTTTTTCTCTATTCTTAATTTGGTATCTGTTGATAGCAAAAACATGCTTGCAGTTGTAAACCGTAGTCATGATTGAGCCCCTGGCATTTCTTTTTAATCTAAGGATACTGGAACCACATGCCATTTTAGTAGACCCCTCTTTCTTAATAATTTTTAATGTAATTTTATTGCTATCACATTTTACTACTTGGGATATCAGAATGGAGAATTTCTTAGGGTAGATGGGTAGGTAGAAGGTTTGTTTGGGAATGGAAGGATGTATTTTCGATTGGGACATGAAATGAGTTTGGTTTGTTTGGGGGTGTGTAGGTGGGTATTTTTAGGTGTGGTGGGGGTTGGGTAGGGATGGGTGGTTTGGGAGAGGAAGTAGGTAGTTAAGTAGTTTAGTAGGTGTGGTTGTTTTAGTAGAGTGGTTGAGTGGAAGTGGGATATTGGTACGGAGGTAGAGTAGAATAAGTAGGTAATTAAGGTTATTGTAGGTAGGGTAGAGTAGGTAGGTAGGTAGGTTAGAAAATAAAGTAGACTAATTATGTAGGATAGATAGGTAAGGTAGGTAAAGAATGTTGGGAAAGAATAATAGGTAGGTAAGTGGGGTAGATAAAGTGGTAAGGTAGTTAGAGGTAGGTAGGCAAGAAGAGTAGGGTTGTACATAGGTCAGTTGAGTAGGTAGGGTGGTAGAGAGGATAAAGTAGAGTTGGTACGCAGAGTTGGGAGGTTGTTGATAGCAAAGTAGAGTAGTTATGCAGGTATAGTAGGAAGATAGATTGGGTTAAATATGTAGATTGACAATTCAGAAGAATAGGTAGGCTGAAGAGTATGTATGTTAGTAGTGTATTCAGTTTGGTAGAGTCAGGAGTAAAGTAGAGCAGGCAGTTAGGTAGTTCATTAAAAAAGTAGGTAATTAAAATGGTAGGTATGTAGGATGATTTGATAGGAAGGTTGGTAGAGTAGGTAGTTTGGATGGCAGGTTTGTAGAATTTAATAGGTAGATGTTAGAGGTAGGTTTGAAGGTAGACAGAGAGAAGGGGATGAAAGAAGGAGCTAGAAGAGAAGGAAGGAAGAAAGAAGGAAGGGGAAAGGGGAGCTATAAGAGAAGGAAGGAAGGGGAGAGAAAAGAAAGAAAGAGGGAGAGAAGGGGGGGAAGGAAGGAAGAAAGGAAGAGGTAAGAGATTGAAAAGAAGGAAGGGAGAGGAGAGAAAAGGAAGAAAGGGAAAGAAAGAAGGGAGGAAGCGAGAGAGAGAAGAGGATGAGGGAAGTGTGAGAGAGGGAGGTGGTGAGGTTTGAGTAGAAAGGTAATGTAGAGTAAGGAGGGACGGTATGGGAAAGGGAGTGGAAAGTGGAGGAAGGAGAGGAGGAAGGAAGGTGGGGGGGAGGGCGAGGTGGGGGAAGGGGGGAGGAATAAAGGGAGGGGGAGGTGGGGACTAAGTTAAAAAGTAGGAATGTCAGAGGAGATAGGGAAGGAGGAAGATAGGAAGAAAGGGATCAAGGGAACTTCTTTAGGGATTACTTTAAATAGAGAGAAATGAATTTTAGGTAGATTTTTGGCCATGTGGTTCCAGAGAATTTTAGTTTAAAGTATGTTTCACCTTTTACACAATATGACCTGCATAACATTTATAAAAGATAGTACACATCTTTTTTTAACCATTTGCAAAATGTTTGTGAATAAGTCATAACTTTTCTCTAGGAACTGTATTCTTTTTGATTTTCCATCCCTCAGTTTTCATGTTCTACTGAACTGAATTGACAAAACTAAGTCATACCTTAGAAAAATTGAGTGGGTACATTCTAGAGGCAGTATTTCCTGTCTAGTTCTAAAAATAACTTAGAATATTTGTATCTACTATATCTCAGACAATTTTGAGAGTGGATCAACTTGGGTTAAACAAAAGGTCAAATTGTCAAGAAGTAGAAAATACTTGTACAATGTAGATACCACATTTAAATTCCATTGCTCATGAACTGTGGTCAGAAAGTTTGCCTTGATAAGTTCTCTGAGGAGTTCAAAATTTGGTTACTTGTGGTCATAATGTAGGTCACAATTTGAAATTTTTTAGAATATATGTGAACTCTTATAAAACAAGGTAGAATAGAAAAACCTTGTGTGCCCTCTGCAACCCTTCTTCAATCCAATTCTAATTGAATGTAGCCAGAAAAGTTGTCTTCACCCTTTCATTCTTAGCATTATTTTAGAAATATATATCGCTTACCGTGAGAGTCATTTGCTTTGAAGAAATCTTAAAAATTGATTTTTGTGCTGTGTTTGACATGTTTGTTTAGTAGGGACATTAACTTTTGGTTAACACTATGCCATAGCACTAGTGTACTTGTTAAAATTGTCCATTATGATAATAGAACTTATGTATATATAGAAGCATGCTGGAGAATAAAAAAGGTTAATAAAATCCAAAATGAGCTCCCAATCTGGTCCCGTCTAATTGAAAATTATGTGACCTAGTCAAATAAAACAATTATATTACATGAACCCAAGGGGCTATATTTATGTCAATTGCTTGTTCATGATTCCCTCAATTTCATTAGTGAAATAAAAATTCAGGTCATCTAATGTTTTGCCCTAATGCTTTACATGATACTACACCGAAATGTTTACCCAAAGAAATGACATTAAATTGCCTGATGATGGGTATAGCTATTTTTACAAAGAAGATGATTTTTATTGACATTTTTGCAAGGTACTTGATTTTATGAAATAGTCTTCAAGCAATCAGAATTATTGCTGCACCACTTTCAGAGTAAATAACTGGAATGATGACTGAAGACTGACATAAATAAGTCATTATCACGGCCCATTTCTTTCTGGATGTAAAAGGCAGCAGATGATTCAGAAGATGTCATTGTAGAAATGTAGATACTAATGAGAATATAACAATTAAAAATAACTATTTCAAAGTCTTAAAAAGTGATGAAAGAGGGAAGTGAAATCGGAATATTGTATGGGGAAAAAAAAAAATACACAGACACCCCCCCACAAAAAAAAAAAAAAAAAAATGTAATGAGAAAAAAGAAAAAATGATATATTTTATAAAAAAAATCCTAACTTGAAAAAGTAACTTAAAAAGCAAATAAAAATGGAGATATTTTATTAGAAATTCCGAAGTTCGAGGACAAAAAAATGAGAAAAAAAAAAGAAAAATACACACAGAAACCCCCCCCCCCAAAAAAAAAATGTAATGAGAAAAAAAAAAATTGATATATTTTATAAAAAAAATCCTAAAATGAAACGGGGGAAAAGTGAATGTAAAACTAACTTAAAAAACAAATAAAAATTGAGATATTTTATGAAAAATTCCAAAGATTGAGGACAAAAAAAATAATAAAAATAAAATAAGAAAAATAAAGAAATAAACATAAAAAGATAAAAATAA
The DNA here is from genome assembly GCA_946811185.2 of Hippopus hippopus. NCBI lineage: Eukaryota > Metazoa > Mollusca > Bivalvia > Cardiida > Cardiidae > Hippopus > Hippopus hippopus. Next base: position 29,493,980 of record OX328112.1, read on the forward strand.
TGACAGTGTTTGGAAAAAACGGAATTGGAATTGAGAGAACAAAAAAAAACAAAACAAAAAAAAAAAAAAATGGAAGAAAACGTGTATAAGTAAAAACAATTGTGGGTGTGTGGTGACTGAAGCATATTAAAACTGCTCTTAATTTTACCTAAAGTTTTGCTTCTTTCATCTGTGACCGAAAAGTTACCCACACAAAAAAAGATGATTTTTCATCATCATGCAAAGTCAGATGTTTAGATCTTAATTGCAAAAGAAATATACTGAGAGACTTTGACGTATTTTGAACACTTTAAATGTTTTGATTGTGTCCATTGGGCCTTTAACTTGTAATTCTTGGTATGTTGTAACATTTTGTGAATGTCTCTACAACGATTGTTCAAATAACTGCTGTTGGGTCAAAGTGACCCTTCTGCAAGATTGTTCAAATTAAAATCCTAGAGTCAAATATGGTTTAATGATAAAGATGCAGAAGCTTAATATTTTCAGGTAGGGTATTTTTAATTTTTGGAAGAAACTATTAAGAATTTACAGTATGATCCACTACTAATGACACTTAGGAAGGAGGCTTTTGAAAATACTTTTCAATTGGTTTTTCAACTTTTTGAAAGAAAAATTTGCTTCCAGGAAGATTTAGTTTGTTGTTGAAAATGCTCTCAATTTGCACAAGTCTGTACGATTTATGATAAGGAAGAAAACTTTGGTCTACCAAATTCAGAATAAACAATTGTTCTGTTGACCTGTCCAAGCTCTTGTATGCCTCATTTTACGAAAGAAGAGATGATACTAGTTCTACCAAATTTGGAATAAACTTTTTTTTGAATTTTAAAAGGTAATATTTGTATATTTTATTTTAAGTTAAGTCAGTCAGTCATTGCGTTTTTCTCTATTCTTAATTTGGTATCTGTTGATAGCAAAAACATGCTTGCAGTTGTAAACCGTAGTCATGATTGAGCCCCTGGCATTTCTTTTTAATCTAAGGATACTGGAACCACATGCCATTTTAGTAGACCCCTCTTTCTTAATAATTTTTAATGTAATTTTATTATCACATTTTACTACTTGGGATATCAGAATGGAGAATTTCTTAGGGTAGATGGGTAGGTAGAAGGTTTGTTTGGGAATGGAAGGATGTATTTTCGATTGTGACATGAAATGAGTTTGGTTTGTTTGGGGGTGTGTAGGTGGGTATTTTTAGGGGTGGTGGGAGTTGGGTAGGGATGGGTGGTTTGGGAGAGGAAGTAGGTAGTTAAGTAGTTTAGTAGGTGTGGTTGTTTTAGTAGAGTGGTTGAGTGGAAGTGGGATATTGGTATGGAGGTAGAGTAGAATAAGTAGGTAGTTAAGGTTATTGTAGGTAGGGTAGAGTAGGTAGGTAGGTAGGTTAGAAAATAAAGTAGACTAATTATGTAGGATAGATAGGTAAGGTAGGTAAAGAATGTTGGGAAAGAATAATAGGTAGGTAAGTTGGGTAGATAAAGTGGTAAGGTAGTTAGAGGTAGGTAGGCAAGAAGAGTAGGGTTGTACATAGGTCAGTTGAGTAGGTAGGGTGGTAGAGAGGATAAAGTAGAGTTGGTACGCAGAGTTGGGAGGTTGTTGATAGCAAAGTAGAGTAGTTATGCAGGTATAGTAGGAAGATAGATTGGGTTAAATATGTAGATTGACAATTCAGAAGAATAGGTAGGCTGAAGAGTATGTATGTTAGTAGTGTATTCAGTTTGGTAGAGTCAGGAGTAAAGTAGAGCAGGCAGTTAGGTAGTTCATTAAAAAGGTAGGTAATTAAAATGGTAGGTATGTAGGATGATTTGATAGGAAGGTTGGTAGAGTAGGTAGTTTGGATGGCAGGTTTGTAGAATTTAATAGGTAGATGTTAGAGGTAGGTTTGAAGGTAGACAGAGAGAAGGGGATGAAAGAAGGAGCTAGAAGAGAAGGAAGGAAGAAAGAAGGAAGGGGAAAGGGGAGCTATAAGAGAAGGAAGGAAGGGGAGAGAAAAGAAAGAAAGAGGGAGAGAAGGGGGGGAAGGAAGGAAGAAAGGAAGAGGTAAGAGATTGAAAAGAAGGAAGGGAGAGGAGAGAAAAGGAAGAAAGGGAAAGAAAGAAGGGAGGAAGCGAGAGAGAGAAGAGGATGAGGGAAGTGTGAGAGAGGGAGGTGGTGAGGTTTGAGTAGAAAGGTAATGTAGAGTAAGGAGGGACGGTATGGGAAAGGGAGTGGAAAGTGGAGGAAGGAGAGGAGGAAGGAAGGTGGGGGGGAGGGCGAGGTGGGGGAAGGGGGGAGGAATAAAGGGAGGGGGAGGTGGGGACTAAGTTAAAAAGTAGGAATGTCAGAGGAGATAGGGAAGGAGGAAGATAGGAAGAAAGGGATCAAGGGAACTTCTTTAGGGATTACTTTAAATAGAGAGAAATGAATTTTAGGTAGATTTTTGGCCATGTGGTTCCAGAGAATTTTAGTTTAAAGTATGTTTCACCTTTTACACAATATGACCTGCATAACATTTATAAAAGATAGTACACATCTTTTTTTAACCATTTGCAAAATGTTTGTGAATAAGTCATAACTTTTCTCTAGGAACTGTATTCTTTTTGATTTTCCATCCCTCAGTTTTCATGTTCTACTGAACTGAATTGACAAAACTAAGTCATACCTTAGAAAAATTGAGTGGGTACATTCTAGAGGCAGTATTTCCTGTCTAGTTCTAAAAAAAACTTAGAATATTTGTATCTACTATATCTCAGACAATTTTGAGAGTGGATCAACTTGGGTTAAACAAAAGGTCAAATTGTCAAGAAGTAGAAAATACTTGTACAATGTAGATACCACATTTAAATTCCATTGCTCATGAACTGTGGTCAGAAAGTTTGCCTTGATAAGTTCTCTGAGGAGTTCAAAATTTGGTTACTTGTGGTCATAATGTAGGTCACAATTTGAAATTTTTTAGAATATATGTGAACTCTTATAAAACAAGGTAGAATAGAAAAACCTTGTGTGCCCTCTGCAACCCTTCTTCAATCCAATTCTAATTGAATGTAGCCAGAAAAGTTGTCTTCACCCTTTCATTCTTAGCATTATTTTAGAAATATATATCGCTTACCGTGAGAGTCATTTGCTTTGAAAAAATCTTAAAAATTAATTTTTGTGCTGTGTTTGACATGTTTGTTTAGTAGGGACATTAACTTTTGGTTAACACTATGCCATAGCACTAGTGTACTTGTTAAAATTGTCCATTATGATAATAGAACTTATGTATATATAGAAGCATGCTGGAGAATAAAAAAGGTTAATAAAATCCAAAATGAGCTCCCAATCTGGTCCCGTCTAATTGAAAATTATGTGACCTAGTCAAATAAAACAATTATATTACATGAACCCAAGGGGCTATATTTATGTCAATTGCTTGTTCATGATTCCCTCAATTTCATTAGTGAAATAAAAATTCAGGTCATCTAATGTTTTGCCCTAATGCTTTACATGATACTACACCGAAATGTTTACCCAAAGAAATGACATTAAATTGCCTGATGATGGGTATAGCTATTTTTACAAAGAAGATGATTTTTATTGACATTTTTGCAAGGTACTTGATTTTATGAAATAGTCTTCAAGCAATCAGAATTATTGCTGCACCACTTTCAGAGTAAATAACTGGAATGATGACTGAAGACTGACATAAATAAGTCATTATCACGGCCCATTTCTTTCTGGATGTAAAAGGCAGCAGATGATTCAGAAGATGTCATTGTAGAAATGTAGATACTAATGAGAATATAACAATTAAAAATAACTATTTCAAAGTCTTAAAAAGTGATGAAAGAGGGAAGTGAAATCGGAATATTGTATGGGGAAAAAAAAATACACAGACACCCCCCCCACAAAAAAAAAAAAAAAAAAATGTAATGAGAAAAAAGAAAAAATGATATATTTTATAAAAACTATCCTAACTTGAAAAAGTAACTTAAAAAGCAAATAAAAATGGAGATATTTTATGAAAAATTCCGAAGTTCGAGGACAAAAAAATGAGAAAAAAAAAAAAAAGAAAAATACACACAGAAACCCCCCCCCCAAAAAAAAATGTAATGAGAAAAAAAAATTGATATATTTTATAAAAAAAATCCTAAAATGAAAGGGAGGAAAAGTGAATGTAAAACTAACTTAAAAAACAAATAAAAATTGAGATATTTTATGAAAAATTCCAAAGATTGAGGACAAAAAAAATAATAAAAATAAAATAAGAAAAATAAAAAAATAAACATAAAAAGATAAAAATAATGACAGTGTTTGCAAAAAACGGAATTGGAATTGAGAGAACAAAAAAAACAAAAAAAACCAAAAAAAATGGAAGAAAACGTGTATTAGTAAAAACAATTGTGGGTGTGTGGTGACTGAAGCATATTAAAACTGCTCTTAATTTTACCTAAAGTTTTGCTTCTTTCATCTGTGACCGAAAAGTTACCCACACAAAAAAAGATGATTTTTCATCATCATGCAAAGTCAGATGTTTAGATCTTAATTGCAAAAAAAATATACTGAGAGACTTTGACGTATTTTGAACACTTTAAATGTTTTGATTGTGTCCATTGGGCCTTTAACTTGTAATTCTTGGTATGTTGTAACATTTTGTGAATGTCTCTACAACGATTGTTCAAATAACTGCTGTTGGGTCAAAGTGACCCTTCTGCAAGATTGTTCAAATTAAAATCCTAGAGTCAAATATGGTTTAATGATAAAGATGCAGAAGCTTAATATTTTCAGGTAGGGTATTTTTAATTTTTGGAAGAAACTATTAAGAATTTACAGTATGATCCACTACTAATGACACTTAGGAAGGAGGCTTTTGAAAATACTTTTCAATTGGTTTTTCAACTTTTTGAAAGAAAAATTTGCTTCCAGGAAGATTTAGTTTGTTGTTGAAAATGCTCTCAATTTGCACAAGTCTGTACGATTTATGATAAGGAAGAAAACTTTGGTCTACCAAATTCAGAATAAACAATTGTTCTGTTGACCTGTCCAAGCTCTTGTATGCCTCATTTTACGAAAGAAGAGATGATACTAGTTCTACCAAATTTGGAATAAACTTTTTTTGGAATTTTAAAAGGTAATATTTGTATATCTTATTTTAAGTTAAGTCAGTCAGTCATTGCGTTTTTATCTATTCTTAATTTGGTATCTGTTGATAGCAAAAACATGCTTGCAGTTGTAAACCATAGTCATGATTGAGCCCCTGGCATTTCTTTTTAATCTAAGGATACTGGAACCACATGCCATTTTAGTAGACCCCTCTTTCTTAATAATTTTTAATGTAATTTTATTGCTATCACATTTTACTACTTGGGATATCAGAATGGAGAATTTCTTAGGGTAGATGGGTAGGTAGAAGGTTTGTTTGGGAATGGAAGGATGTATTTTCGATTGGAACATGAAATGAGTTTGGTTTGTTTGGGGGTGTGTAGGTGGGTATTTTTAGGTGTGGTGGGGGTTGGGTAGGGATGGGTGGTTTGGGAGAGGAAGTAGGTAGTTAAGTAGTTTAGTAGGTGTGGTTGTTTTAGTAGAGTGGTTGAGTGGAAGTGGGATATTGGTATGGAGGTAGAGTAGAATAAGTAGGTAGTTAAGGTTATTGTAGGTAGGGTAGAGTAGGTAGGTAGGTAGGTTAGAAAATAAAGTAGACTAATTATGTAGGATAGATAGGTAAGGTAGGTAAAGAATGTTGGGAAAGAATAATAGGTAGGTAAGTGGGGTAGATAAAGTGGTAAGGTAGTTAGAGGTAGGTAGGCAAGAAGAGTAGGGTTGTACATAGGTCAGTTGAGTAGGTAGGGTGGTAGAGAGGATAAAGTAGAGTTGGTACGCAGAGTTGGGAGGTTGTTGATAGCAAAGTAGAGTAGTTAGCAGGTATAGTAGGAAGATAGATTGGGTTAAATATGTAGATTGACAATTCAGAAGAATAGGTAGGCTGAAGAGTATGTATGTTAGTAGTGTATTCAGTTTGGTAGAGTCAGGAGTAAAGTAGAGCAGGCAGTTAGGTAGTTCATTAAAAAGTAGGTAATTAAAATGGTAGGTATGTAGGATGATTTGATAGGAAGGTTGGTAGAGTAGGTAGTTTGGATGGCAGGTTTGTAGAATTTAATAGGTAGATGTTAGAGGTAGGTTTGAAGGTAGACAGAGAGAAGGGGATAAAAGAAGGAGCTAGAAGAGAAGGAAGGAAGAAAGAAGGAAGGGGAAAGGGGAGCTATAAGAGAAGGAAGGAAGGGGAGAGAAAAGAAAGAAAGAGGGAGAGAAGGGGGGGAAGGAAGGAAGAAAGGAAGAGGTAAGAGATTGAAAAGAAGGAAGGGAGAGGAGAGAAAAGGAAGAAAGGGAAAGAAAGAAGGGAGGAAGCGAGAGAGAGAAGAGGATGAGGGAAGTGTGAGAGAGGGAGGTGGTGAGGTTTGAGTAGAAAGGTAATGTAGAGTAAGGAGGGACGGTATGGGAAAGGGAGTGGAAAGTGGAGGAAGGAGAGGAGGAAGGAAGGTGGGGGGGAGGGCGAGGTGGGGGAAGGGGGGAGGAATAAAGGGAGGGGGAGGTGGGGACTAAGTTAAAAAGTAGGAATGTCAGAGGAGATAGGGAAGGAGGAAGATAGGAAGAAAGGGATCAAGGGAACTTCTTTAGGGATTACTTTAAATAGAGAGAAATGAATTTTAGGTAGATTTTTGGCCATGTGGTTCCAGAGAATTTTAGTTTAAAGTATGTTTCACCTTTTACACAATATGACCTGCATAACATTTATAAAAGATACTACACATCTTTTTTTAACCATTTGCAAAATGTTTGTGAATAAGTCATAACTTTTCTCTAGGAACTGTATTCTTTTTGATTTTCCATCCCTCAGTTTTCATGTTCTACTGAACTGAATTGACAAAACTAAGTCATACCTTAGAAAAATTGAGTGGGTACATTCTAGAGGCAGTATTTCCTGTCTAGTTCTAAAAAAAACTTAGAATATTTGTATCTACTATATCTCAGACAATTTTGAGAGTGGATCAACTTGGGTTAAACAAAAGGTCAAATTGTCAAGAAGTAGAAAATACTTGTACAATGTAGATACCACATTTAAATTCCATTGCTCATGAACTGTGGTCAGAAAGTTTGCCTTGATAAGTTCTCTGAGGAGTTCAAAATTTGGTTACTTGTGGTCATAATGTAGGTCACAATTTGAAATTTTTTAGAATATATGTGAACTCTTATAAAACAAGGTAGAATAGAAAAACCTTGTGTGCCCTCTGCAACCCTTCTTCAATCCAATTCTAATTGAATGTAGCCAGAAAAGTTGTCTTCACCCTTTCATTCTTAGCATTATTTTAGAAATATATATCGCTTACCGTGAGAGTCATTTGCTTTGAAAAAATCTTAAAAATTAATTTTTGTGCTGTGTTTGACATGTTTGTTTAGTAGGGACATTAACTTTTGGTTAACACTATGCCATAGCACTAGTGTACTTGTTAAAATTGTCCATTATGATAATAGAACTTATGTATATATAGAAGCATGCTGGAGAATAAAAAAGGTTAATAAAATCCAAAATGAGCTCCCAATCTGGTCCCGTCTAATTGAAAATTATGTGACCTAGTCAAATAAAACAATTATATTACATGAACCCAAGGGGCTATATTTATGTCAATTGCTTGTTCATGATTCCCTCAATTTCATTAGTGAAATAAAAATTCAGGTCATCTAATGTTTTGCCCTAATGCTTTACATGATACTACACCGAAATGTTTACCCAAAGAAATGACATTAAATTGCCTGATGATGGGTATAGCTATTTTTACAAAGAAGATGATTTTTATTGACATTTTTGCAAGGTACTTGATTTTATGAAATAGTCTTCAAGCAATCAGAATTATTGCTGCACCACTTTCAGAGTAAATAACTGGAATGATGACTGAAGACTGACATAAATAAGTCATTATCACGGCCCATTTCTTTCTGGATGTAAAAGGCAGCAGATGATTCAGAAGATGTCATTGTAGAAATGTAGATACTAATGAGAATATAACAATTAAAAATAACTATTTCAAAGTCTTAAAAAGTGATGAAAGAGGGAAGTGAAATCGGAATATTGTATGGGGAAAAAAAAATACACAGACACCCCCCCCCCACAAAAAAAAAAAAAAAAAAATGTAATGAGAAAAAAGAAAAAATGATATATTTTATAAAAAAAATCCTAACTTGAAAAAGTAACTTAAAAAGCAAATAAAAATGGAGATATTTTATGAAAAATTCCGAAGTTCGAGGACAAAAAAATGAGAAAAAAAAAAAAAAGAAAAATACACACAGAAACCCCCCCCCCCAAAAAAAAAATGTAATGAGAAAAAAAAATTGATATATTTTATAAAAAAAATCTTAAAATGAAAGGGAGGAAAAGTGAATGTAAAACTAACTTAAAAAACAAATAAAAATTGAGATATTTTATGAAAAATTCCAAAGATTGAGGACAAAAAAAATAATAAAAATAAAATAAGAAAAATAAAAAAATAAACATAAAAAGATAAAAATAATGACAGTGTTTGCAAAAAACGGAATTGGAATTGAGAGAACAAAAAAAACAAAAAAAACCAAAAAAAATGGAAGAAAACGTGTATTAGTAAAAACAATTGTGGGTGTGTGGTGACTGAAGCATATTAAAACTGCTCTTAATTTTACCTAAAGTTTTGCTTCTTTCATCTGTGACCGAAAAGTTACCCACACAAAAAAAGATGATTTTTCATCATCATGCAAAGTCAGATGTTTAGATCTTAATTGCAAAAAAAATATACTGAGAGACTTTGACGTATTTTGAACACTTTAAATGTTTTGATTGTGTCCATTGGGCCTTTAACTTGTAATTCTTGGTATGTTGTAACATTTTGTGAATGTCTCTACAACGATTGTTCAAATAACTGCTGTTGGGTCAAAGTGACCCTTCTGCAAGATTGTTCAAATTAAAATCCTAGAGTCAAATATGGTTTAATGATAAAGATGCAGAAGCTTAATATTTTCAGGTAGGGTATTTTTAATTTTTGGAAGAAACTATTAAGAATTTACAGTATGATCCACTACTAATGACACTTAGGAAGGAGGCTTTTGAAAATACTTTTCAATTGGTTTTTCAACTTTTTGAAAGAAAAATTTGCTTCCAGGAAGATTTAGTTTGTTGTTGAAAATGCTCTCAATTTGCACAAGTCTGTACGATTTATGATAAGGAAGAAAACTTTGGTCTACCAAATTCAGAATAAACAATTGTTCTGTTGACCTGTCCAAGCTCTTGTATGCCTCATTTTACGAAAGAAGAGATGATACTAGTTCTACCAAATTTGGAATAAACTTTTTTTGGAATTTTAAAAGGTAATATTTGTATATCTTATTTTAAGTTAAGTCAGTCAGTCATTGCGTTTTTATCTATTCTTAATTTGGTATCTGTTGATAGCAAAAACATGCTTGCAGTTGTAAACCATAGTCATGATTGAGCCCCTGGCATTTCTTTTTAATCTAAGGATACTGGAACCACATGCCATTTTAGTAGACCCCTCTTTCTTAATAATTTTTAATGTAATTTTATTGCTATCACATTTTACTACTTGGGATATCAGAATGGAGAATTTCTTAGGGTAGATGGGTAGGTAGAAGGTTTGTTTGGGAATGGAAGGATGTATTTTCGATTGGGACATGAAATGAGTTTGGTTTGTTTGGGGGTGTGTAGGTGGGTATTTTTAGGTGTGGTGGGGGTTGGGTAGGGATGGGTGGTTTGGGAGAGGAAGTAGGTAGTTAAGTAGTTTAGTAGGTGTGGTTGTTTTAGTAGAGTGGTTGAGTGGAAGTGGGATATTGGTATGGAGGTAGAGTAGAATAAGTAGGTAGTTAAGGTTATTGTAGGTAGGGTAGAGTAGGTAGGTAGGTAGGTTAGAAAATAAAGTAGACTAATTATGTAGGATAGATAGGTAAGGTAGGTAAAGAATGTTGGGAAAGAATAATAGGTAGGTAAGTGGGGTAGATAAAGTGGTAAGGTAGTTAGAGGTAGGTAGGCAAGAAGAGTAGGGTTGTACATAGGTCAGTTGAGTAGGTAGGGTGATAGAGAGGATAAAGTAGAGTTGGTACGCAGAGTTGGGAGGTTGTTGATAGCAAAGTAGAGTAGTTAGCAGGTATAGTAGGAAGATAGATTGGGTTAAATATGTAGATTGACAATTCAGAAGAATAGGTAGGCTGAAGAGTATGTATGTTAGTAGTGTATTCAGTTTGGTAGAGTCAGGAGTAAAGTAGAGCAGGCAGTTAGGTAGTTCATTAAAAAGTAGGTAATTAAAATGGTAGGTATGTAGGATGATTTGATAGGAAGGTTGGTAGAGTAGGTAGTTTGGATGGCAGGTTTGTAGAATTTAATAGGTAGATGTTAGAGGTAGGTTTGAAGGTAGACAGAGAGAAGGGGATAAAAGAAGGAGCTAGAAGAGAAGGAAGGAAGAAAGAAGGAAGGGGAAAGGGGAGCTATAAGAGAAGGAAGGAAGGGGAGAGAAAAGAAAGAAAGAGGGAGAGAAGGGGGGGAAGGAAGGAAGAAAGGAAGAGGTAAGAGATTGAAAAGAAGGAAGGGAGAGGAGAGAAAAGGAAGAAAGGGAAAGAAAGAAGGGAGGAAGCGAGAGAGAGAAGAGGATGAGGGAAGTGTGAGAGAGGGAGGTGGTGAGGTTTGAGTAGAAAGGTAATGTAGAGTAAGGAGGGACGGTATGGGAAAGGGAGTGGAAAGTGGAGGAAGGAGAGGAGGAAGGAAGGTGGGGGGAGGGCGAGGTGGGGGAAGGGGGGAGGAATAAAGGGAGGGGGAGGTGGGGACTAAGTTAAAAAGTAGGAATGTCAGAGGAGATAGGGAAGGAGGAAGATAGGAAGAAAGGGATCAAGGGAACTTCCTTAGGGATTACTTTAAATAGAGAGAAATGAATTTTAGGTAGATTTTTGGCCATGTGGTTCCAGAGAATTTTAGTTTAAAGTATGTTTCACCTTTTACACAATATGACCTGCATAACATTTATAAAAGATAGTACACATCTTTTTTTAACCATTTGCAAAATGTTTGTGAATAAGTCATAACTTTTCTCTAGGAACTGTATTCTTTTTGATTTTCCATCCCTCAGTTTTCATGTTCTACTGAACTGAATTGACAAAACTAAGTCATACCTTAGAAAAATTGAGTGGGTACATTCTAGAGGCAGTATTTCCTGTCTAGTTCTAAAAAAAACTTAGAATATTTTTATCTACTATATCTCAGACAATTTTGAGAGTGGATCAACTTGGGTTAAACAAAAGGTCAAATTGTCAAGAAGTAGAAAATACTTGTACAATGTAGATACCACATTTAAATTCCATTGCTCATGAACTGTGGTCAGAAAGTTTGCCTTGATAAGTTCTCTGAGGAGTTCAAAATTTGGTTACTTGTGGTCATAATGTAGGTCACAATTTGAAATTTTTTAGAATATATGTGAACTCTTATAAAACAAGGTAGAATAGAAAAACCTTGTGTGCCTTCTGCAACCCTTCTTCAATCCAATTCTAATTGAATGTAGCCAGAAAAGTTGTCTTCACCCTTTCATTCTTAGCATTATTTTAGAAATATATATCGCTTACCGTGAGAGTCATTTGCTTTGAAAAAATCTTAAAAATTGATTTTTGTGCTGTGTTTGACATGTTTGTTTAGTAGGGACATTAACTTTTGGTTAACACTATGCCATAGCACTAGTGTACTTGTTAAAATTGTCCATTATGATAATAGAACTTATGTATATATAGAAGCATGCTGGAGAATAAAAAAGGTTAATAAAATCCAAAATGAGCTCCCAATCTGGTCACGTCTAATTGAAAATTATGTGACCTAGTCAAATAAAACAATTATATTACATAAACCCAAGGGGCTATATTTATGTCAATTGCTTGTTCATGATTCCCTCAATTTCATTAGTGAAATAAAAATTCAGGTCATCTAATGTTTTGCCCTAATGCTTTACATGATACTTCACCGAAATGTTTACCCAAAGAAATGACATTAAATTGCCTGATGATGGGTATAGCTATTTTTACAAAGAGGATGATTTTTATTGACATTTTTGCAAGGTACATGATTTTATGAAATAGTCTTCAAGCAATCAGAATTATTGCTGCACCACTTTTAGAGTAAATAACTGGAATGATGACTGAAGACTGACATAAATAAGTCATTATCACGGCCCATTTCTTTCTGGATGTAAAAGGCAGCAGATGATTCAGAAGATGTCATTGTAGAAATGTAGATACTAATGAGAATATAACAATTAAAAATAACTATTTCAAAGTCTTAAAAAGTGATGAAAGAGGGAAGTGAAATCGGAATATTGTATGGGAAAACAAAATACAGACACCCCCCCACAAAAAAAAAAAAAAAAAAATGAGAACAAAGAAAAAATGATATATTTTATGAAAAAAAATCGTAACTTGAAAAAGTAACTTAAAAAGCAAATAAAGATGGAGATATTTTATGAAAAATTCCGAAGTTCGAGGACAAAAAAATGAGAAAAAAAACAGGAAAGAAAAATACACACAGAACCCCCCCCCAAAAAAAAAAAAAAAACATAAAATTAAACAACCAAACAAAAAAAAAAAAAAAAGAAAAAAAAAACGTAATGAGAAAAAAAAATTGATATATTTTATAAAAAAAAATCCTAAAATAAAAGGGAGGAAAAATGAATGTAAAACTAACTTAAAAAAGAAATAAAAATTGAGATATTTTATGAAAAATTCCAAAGATTGAGGACAAAAAAAAATAAAAATAAAATAAGAAAAATAAAAAAATAAACATAAAAAGATAAAAATAATGACAATGTTTGCAAAAAACGGAATTGGAATTGAGAGAAAAAAAAAAAAAAAAAAAAATGGAAGAAAACGTGTTTAAGTAAAAACAATTGTGGGTGTGTGGTGACTGAAGCATATTAAAACTGCTCTTAATTTTACCTAAAGTTTTGCTTCTTTCATCTGTGACCGAAAAGTTACCCACACAAAAAAAGATGATTTTTCATCATCATGCAAAGTCAGATGTTTAGATCTTAATTGCAAAAAAAATATACTGAGAGACTTTGACGTATTTTGAACACTTTAAATGTTTTGATTGTGTCCATTGGGCCTTTAACTTGTAATTCTTGGTTTGTTGTAACATTTTGTGAATGTCTTTACAACGATTGTTCAAATAACTGCTGTTGGGTCAAAGTGACCCTTCTGCAAGATTGTTCAAATTAAAATCCTAGAGTCAAATATGGTTTAATGATAAAGATGCAGAAGCTTAATATTTTCAGGTAGGGTATTTTTAATTTTTGCAAGAAACTATTAAGAATTTACAGTATGATCCACTACTAATGACACTTGGGAAGGAGGCTTTTAAAAATACTTTTCAATTGGTTTTTCAACTTTTTGAAAGAAAAATTTGCTTTCAGGAAGATTTAGTTTGTTGTTGAAAATGCTCTCAATTTGCACAAGTCTGTACGATTTATGATAAGGTAAGGAAGAAAACTTTGGTCTACCAAATTCAGAATAAACAATTGTTCTGTTGACCTGTCCAAGCTCTTGTATGCCTCATTTTACGAAAGAAGAGATGATACTAGTTCTACCAAATTTGGAATAAACTTTTTTTGGAATTTTAAAAGGTAATATTTGTATATCTTATTTTAAGTTAAGTCAGTCAGTCATTGCATTTTTCTCTATTCTTAATTTGGTATCTGTTGATAGCAAAAACATGCTTGCAGTTGTAAACCGTAGTCATGATTGAGCCCCTGGCATTTCTTTTTAATCTAAGGATACTGGAACCACATGCCATTTTAGTAGACCCCTCTTTCTTAATAATTTTTAATGTAATTTTATTGCTATCACATTTTACTACTTGGGATATCAGAATGGAGAATTTCTTAGGGTAGATGGGTAGGTAGAAGGTTTGTTTGGGAATGGAAGGATGTATTTTCGATTGGGACATGAAATGAGTTTGGTTTGTTTGGGGGTGTGTAGGTGGGTATTTTTAGGGGTGGTGGGGGTTGGGTAGGGATGGGTGGTTTGGGAGGGGAAGTAGGTAGTTAAGTAGTTTAGTAGGTGTGGTTGTTTTAGTAGAGTGGTTGAGTGGAAGTGGGATATTGGTACGGAGGTAGAGTAGAATAAGTAGGTAGTTAAGGTTATTGTAAGTAGGGTAGAGTAGGTAGGTAGGTAGGTTAGAAAATAAAGTAGACTAATAATGTAGGATAGATAGGTAAGGTAGGTAAAGAATGTTGGGAAAGAATAATAGGTAGGTAAGTGGGGTAGATAAAGTGGTAAGGTAGTTAGAGGTAGGTAGGCAAGAAGAGTAGAGTTGTACATAGGTCAGTTGAGTAGGTAGGGTGGTAGAGAGGATAAAGTAGAGTTGGTACGCAGAGTTGGGAGGTTGTTGATAGCAAAGTAGAGTAGTTATGCAGGTATAGTAGGAAGATAGATTGGGTTAAATATGTAGATTGACAATTCAGAAGAATAGGTAGGCTGAAGAGTATGTATGTTAGTAGTGTATTCAGTTTGGTAGAGTCAGGAGTAAAGTAGAGCAGGCAGTTAGGTAGTTCATTAAAAAAGTAGGTAATTAAAATGGTAGGTATGTAGGATGATTTGATAGGAAGGTTGGTAGAGTAGGTAGTTTGGATGGCAGGTTTGTAGAATTTAATAGGTAGATGTTAGAGGTAGGTTTGAAGGTAGACAGAGAGAAGGGGATGAAAGAAGGAGCTAGAAGAGAAGGAAGGAAGAAAGAAGGAAAGGGAAAGGGGAGCTATAAGAGAAGGAAGGAAGGAAGGGGAGAGAAAAGAAAGAAAGAGGGAGAGAAGGGGGGGAAGGAAGGAAGAAAGGAAGGGGTAAGAGATTGAAAAGAAGGAAGGGAGAGGAGAGAAAAGGAAGAAAGGGAAAGAAAGAAGGGAGGAAGCGAGAGAGAGAAGAGGATGAGGGAAGTGTGAGAGAGGGAGGTGGTGAGGTTTGAGTAGAAAGGTAATGTAGAGTAAGGAGGGACGGTATTTGAAAGGGAGTGGAAAGTGGAGGAAGGAGAGGAGGAAGGAAGGTGGGGGGGGGGGAGAGGTGGGGGAAGGGGGGAGGAATAAAGGGAGGGGGAGGTGGGGACTAAGTTAAAAAGTAGGAATGTCAGAGGAGATAGGGAAGGAGGAAGAAAGGAAGAAAGGGATCAAGGGAACTTCTTTAGGGATTACTTTAAATAGAGAGAAATGAATTTTAGGTAGATTTTTGGCCATGTGGTTCCAGAGAATTTTAGTTTAAAGTATGTTTCACCTTTTACACAATATGACCTGCATAACATTTATAAAAGATAGTACACATCTTTTTTTAACCATTTGCAAAATGTTTGTGAATAAGTCATAACTTTTCTCTAGGAACTGTATTCTTTTTGATTTTCCATCCCTCAGTTTTCATGTTCTACTGAACTGAATTGACAAAACTAAGTCATACCTTAGAAAAATTGAGTGGGTACATTCTAGAGGCAGTATTTCCTGTCTAGTTCTAAAAAAAACTTAGAATATTTGTATCTACTATATCTCAGACAATTTTGAGAGTGGATCAACTTGGGTTAAACAAAAGGTCAAATTGTCAAGAAGTAGAAAATACTTGCACAATCTAGATACCACATTTAAATTCCATTGCTCATGAACTGTGGTCAGAAAGTTTGCCTTGATAAGTTCTCTGAGGAGTTCAAAATTTGGTTACTTGGGGTCATAATGTAGGTCACAATTTGAAATTTTTTAGAATATATGTGATCTCTTATAAAACAAGGTAGAATAGAAAAACCTTGTGTGCCTTCTGCAACCCTTCTTCAATCCAATTCTAATTGAATGTAGCCAGAAAAGTTGTCTTCACCCTTTCATTCTTAGCATTATTTTAGAAATATATATCGCTTACCGTGAGAGTCATTTGCTTTGAAAAAATCTTAAAAATTCATTTTTGTGCTGTGTTTGACATGTTTGTTTAGTAAGGACATTAACTTTTGGTTAACACTATGCCATAGCACTAGTGTACTTGTTAAAATTGTCCATTATTATAATAGAACTTATGTATATATAGAAGCATGCTGGAGGATAAAAAAGGTTAATAAAATCCAAAATGAGCTCCCAATCTGGTCCCGTCTAATTGAAAATTATGTGACCTAGTCAAATAAAACAATTATATTACATGAACCCAAGGGGCTATATTTATGTCAATTGCTTGTTCGTGATTCCCTCAATTTCATTAGTGAAATAAAAATTCAGGTCATCTAATGTTTTGCCCTAATGCTTTACATGATACTACACCGAAATGTTTACCCAAAGAAATGACATTAAATTGCCTGATGATGGGTATAGCTATTTTTACAAAGAAGATGATTTTTATTGACATTTTTGCAAGGTACTTGATTTTATGAAATAGTCTTCAAGCAATCAGAATTATTGCTGCACCACTTTCAGAGTAAATAACTGGAATGATGACTGAAGACTGACATAAATAAGTCATTATCACGGCCCATTTCTTTCTGGATGTAAAAGGCAGCAGATGATTCAGAAGATGTCATTGTAGAAATGTAGATACTAATGAGAATATAACAATTAAAAATAACTATTTCAAAGTCTTAAAAAGTGATGAAAGAGGGAAGTGAAATCGGAATATTGTATGGGAAAAAAAAATACACAGACACCCCCCCCCCCCCCAAAAAAAAAAAAAAAAATGTAATGAGAAAAAAGAAAAAATGATATATTTTATAAAAAAAAATCCTAACTTGAAAAAGTAACTTAAAAAGCAAATAAAAATGGAGATATTTTATGAAAAATTCCGAAGTTCGAGGACAAAAAAATGAGAAAAAAAAAAAGAAAAATACACACAGAAACCCCCCCCACCAAAAAAAAAAAAAAAAGCAAAAAATAAAAAAAATAAAAAATAAAAATAAATGTAATGAGAAAAAAAAATTGATATATTTCATAAAAAAAAAATCCTAAAATAAAAGGGGGGAAAAATGAATGTAAAACCTACTTAAAGAACAAATAAAAATTGAGATATTTTATGACAAATTTCAAAGATTGAGGACAAAAAAATAATAAAAATAAAATAAGAAAAATAAAAAAATAAACATAAAAAGATAAAAATAATGACAGTGTTTGGAAAAAACGGAATTGGAATTGAGAGAACAAAGAAAAGAAAAAAAAAAAAAAAAAAAAATGAAAAAAAATGGAAGAAAACGTGTATAAGTAAAAACAATTGTGGGTGTGTGGTGACTGAAGCATATTAAAACTGCTCTTAATTTTACCTAAAGTTTTGCTTCTTTCATCTGTGACCGAAAAGTTACCCACACAAAAAAAGATGATTTTTCATCATCATGCAAAGTCAGATGTTTAGATCTTAATTGCAAAAAAAATATACTGAGAGACTTTGACGTATTTTGAACACTTTAAATGTTTTGATTGTGTCCATTGGGCCTTTAACTTGTAATTCTTGGTATGTTGTAACATTTTGTGAATGTCTCTACAACGATTGTTCAAATAACTGCTGTTGGGTCAAAGTGACCCTTCTGCAAGATTGTTCAAATTAAAATCCTAGAGTCAAATATGGTTTAATGATAAAGATGCAGAAGCTTAATATTTTCAGGTAGGGTATTTTTAATTTTTGCAAGAAACTATTAAGAATTTACAGTATGATCCACTACTAATGACACTTGGGAAGGAGGCTTTTGAAAATACTTTTCAATTGGTTTTTCAACTTTTTGAAAGAAAAATTTGCTTTCAGGAAAATTTAGTTTGTTGTTGAAAATGCTCTCAATTTGCACAAGTCTGTACGATTTATGATAAGGTAAGGAAGAAAACTTTGGTCTACCAAATTCAGAATAAACAATTGTTCTGTTGACCTGTCCAAGCTCTTGTATGCCTCATTTTACGAAAGAAGAGATGATACTAGTTCTACCAAATTTGGAATAAACTTTTTTTGGAATTTTAAAAGGTAATATTTGTATATCTTATTTTAAGTTAAGTCAGTCAGTCATTGCGTTTTTCTCTATTCTTAATTTGGTATCTGTTGATAGCAAAAACATGCTTGCAGTTGTAAACCGTAGTCATGATTGAGCCCCTGGCATTTCTTTTTAATCTAAGGATTCTGGAACCACATGCCATTTTAGTAGACCCCTCTTTCTTAATAATTTTTAATGTAAATTTATTGCTATCACATTTTACTACTTGGGATATCAGAATGGAGAATTTCTTAGGGTAGATGGGTAGGTAGAAGGTTTGTTTGGGAATGGAAGGATGTATTTTCGATTGGGACATGAAATGAGTTTGGTTTGTTTGGGGGTGTGTAGGTGGGTATTTTTAGGGGTGGTGGGGGTTGGGTAGGGATGGGTGGTTTGGGAGGGAAAGTAGGTAGTTAAGTAGTTTAGTAGGTGTGGTTGTTTTAGTAGAGTGGTTGAGTGGAAGTGGGATATTGGTACGGAGGTAGAGTAGAATAAGTAGGTAGTTAAGGTTATTGTAGGTAGGGTAGAGTAGGTAGGTAGGTAGGTAGGTTAGAAAATAAAGTAGACTAATAATGTAGGATAGATAGGTAAGGTAGGTAAAGAATGTTGGGAAAGAATAATAGGTAGGTAAGTGGGGTAGATAAAGTGGTAAGGTAGTTAGAGGTAGGTAGGCAAGAAGAGTAGAGTTGTACATAGGTCAGTTGAGTAGGTAGGGTGGTAGAGAGGATAAAGTAGAGTTGGTACGCAGAGTTGGGAGGTTGTTGATAGCAAAGTAGAGTAGTTATGCAGGTATAGTAGGAAGATAGATTGGGTTAAATATGTAGATTGACAATTCAGAAGAATAGGTAGGCTGAAGAGTATGTATGTTAGTAGTGTATTCAGTTTGGTAGAGTCAGGAGTAAAGTAGAGCAGGCAGTTAGGTAGTTCATTAAAAAAGTAGGTAATTAAAATGGTAGGTATGTAGGATGATTTGATAGGAAGGTTGGTAGAGTAGGTAGTTTGGATGGCAGGTTTGTAGAATTTAATAGGTAGATGTTAGAGGTAGGTTTGAAGGTAGACAGAGAGAAGGGGATGAAAGAGGGAACTAGAAGAGAAGGAAGGAAGAAAGAAGGAAGGGGAAAGGGGAGCTATAAGAGAAGGAAGGAAGGAAGGGGAGAGAAAAGAAAGAAAGAGGGAGAGAAGGGGGGGAAGGAAGGAAGAAAGGAAGGGGTAAGAGATTGAAAAGAAGGAAGGGAGAGGAGAGAAAAGGAAGAAAGGGAAAGAAAGAAGGGAGGAAGCGAGAGAGAGAAGAGGATGAGGGAAGTGTGAGAGAGGGAGGTGGTGAGGTTTGAGTAGAAAGGTAATGTAGAGTAAGGAGGGACGGTATTTGAAAGGGAGTGGAAAGTGGAGGAAGGAGAGGAGGAAGGAAGGTGGGGGGAGGGAGAGGTGGGGGAAGGGGGGAGGAATAAAGGGAGGGGGAGGTGGGGACTAAGTTAAAAAGTAGGAATGTCAGAGGAGATAGGGAAGGAGGAAGAAAGGGATCAAGGGAACTTCTTTAGAGATTACTTTAAATAGAGAGAAATGAATTTTAGGTAGATTTTTGGCCATGTGGTTCCAGAGAATTTTAGTTTAAAGTATGTTTCACCTTTTACACAATATGACCTGCATAACATTTATAAAAGATAGTACACATCTTTTTTTAACCATTTGCAAAATGTTTGTGAATAAGTCATAACTTTTCTCTAGGAACTGTATTCTTTTTGATTTTCCATCCCTCAGTTTTCATGTTCTACTGAACTGAATTGACGAAACTAAGTCATACCTTAGAAAAATTGAGTGGGTACATTCTAGAGGCAGTATTTCCTGTCTAGTTCTAAAAAAAACTTAGAATATTTGTATCTACTATATCTCAGACAATTTTGAGAGTGGATCAACTTGGGTTAAACAAAAGGTCAAATTGTCAAGAAGTAGAAAATACTTGTACAATGTAGATACCACATTTAAATTCCATTGCTCATGAACTGTGGTCAGAAAGTTTGCCTTGATAAGTTCTCTGAGGAGTTCAAAATTTGGTTACTTGTGGTCATAATGTAGGTCACAATTTGAAATTTTTTAGAATATATGTGAACTCTTATAAAACAAGGTAGAATAGAAAAACCTTGTGTGCCCTCTGCAACCCTTCTTCAATCCAATTCTAATTGAATGTAGCCAGAAAAGTTGTCTTCACCCTTTCATTCTTAGCATTATTTTAGAAATATATATCGCTTACCGTGAGAGTCATTTGCTTTGAAAAAATCTTAAAAATTGATTTTTGTGCTGTGTTTGACATGTTTGTTTAGTAGGGACATTAACTTTTGGTTAACACTATGCCATAGCACTAGTGTACTTGTTAAAATTGTCCATTATGATAATAGAACTTATGTATATATAGAAGCATGCTGGAGAATAAAAAAGGTTAATAAAATCCAAAATGAGCTCCCAATCTGGTCCCGTCTAATTGAAAATTATGTGACCTAGTCAAATAAAACAATTATATTACATGAACCCAAGGGGCTATATTTATGTCAATTGCTTGTTCATGATTCCCTCAATTTCATTAGTGAAATAAAAATTCAGGTCATCTAATGTTTTGCCCTAATGCTTTACATGATACTACACCGAAATGTTTACCCAAAGAAATGACATTAAATTGCCTGATGATGGGTATAGCTATTTTTACAAAGAAGATGATTTTTATTGACATTTTTGCAAGGTACTTGATTTTATGAAATAGTCTTCAAGCAATCAGAATTATTGCTGCACCACTTTCAGAGTAAATAACTGGAATGATGACTGAAGACTGACATAAATAAGTCATTATCACGGCCCATTTCTTTCTGGATGTAAAAGGCAGCAGATGATTCAGAAGATGTCATTGTAGAAATGTAGATACTAATGAGAATATAACAATTAAAAATAACTATTTCAAAGTCTTAAAAAGTGATGAAAGAGGGAAGTGAAATCGGAATATTGTATGGGGAAAAAAAAATACACAGACACCCCCCCAGAAAAAAAAAAAAAAAAAAAAATGAGAACAAAGAAAAAATGATATATTTTATGAAAAAAAATCGTAACTTGAAAAAGTAACTTAAAAAGCAAATAAAGATGGAGATATTTTATGAAAAATTCCGAAGTTCGAGGACAAAAAAATGAGAAAAAAAACAGAAAAGAAAAATACACACAGAACCCCCCCCCCAAAAAAAAAAAAAAAAAAAACATAAAATTAAACAAACAAACAAACAAAAAAAAAAAAAAACGTAATGAGAAAAAAAAATTGATATATTTTATAAAAAAAAATCCTAAAATAAAAGGGGGGAAAAATGAATGTAAAACTAACTTAAAAAAGAAATAAAAATTGAGATATTTTATGAAAAATTCCAAAGATTGAGGACAAAAAAAAATAAAAATAAAATAAGAAAAATAAAAAAATAAACATAAAAAGATAAAAATAATGACAATGTTTGCAAAAAACGGAATTGGAATTGAGAGAACAAAAAAAAAAAAAAAAAAAATGAAAAAAAATGGAAGAAAACGTGTTTAAGTAAAAACAATTGTGGGTGTGTGGTGACTGAAGCATATTAAAACTGCTCTTAATTTTACCTAAAGTTTTGCTTCTTTCATCTGTGACCGAAAAGTTACCCACACAAAAAAAGATGATTTTTCATCATCATGCAAAGTCAGATGTTTAGATCTTAATTGCAAAAAAAATATACTGAGAGACTTTGACGTATTTTGAACACTTTAAATGTTTTGATTGTGTCCATTGGGCCTTTAACTTGTAATTCTTTGTTTGTTGTAACATTTTGTGAATGTCTTTACAACGATTGTTCACATAACTGCTGTTGGGTCAAAGTGACCCTTCTGCAAGATTGTTCAAATTAAAATCCTAGAGTCAAATATGGTTTAATGATAAAGATGCAGAAGCTTAATATTTTCAGGTAGGGTATTTTTAATTTTTGCAAGAAACTATTAAGAATTTACAGTATGATCCACTACTAATGACACTTGGGAAGGAGGCTTTTAAAAATACTTTTCAATTGGTTTTTCAACTTTTTGAAAGAAAAATTTGCTTTCAGGAAGATTTAGTTTGTTGTTGAAAATGCTCTCAATTTGCACAAGTCTGTACGATTTATGATAAGGTAAGGAAGAAAACTTTGGTCTACCAAATTCAGAATAAACAATTGTTCTGTTGACCTGTCCAAGCTCTTGTTTGCCTCATTTTACGAAAGAAGAGATGATACTAGTTCTACCAAATTTGGAATAAACTTTTTTTGGAATTTTAAAAGGTAATATTTGTATATCTTATTTTAAGTTAAGTCAGTCAGTCATTGCGTTTTTCTCTATTCTTAATTTGGTATCTGTTGATAGCAAAAACATGCTTGCAGTTGTAAACCGTAGTCATGATTGAGCCCCTGGCATTTCTTTTTAATCTGAGGATACTGGAACCACATGCCATTTTAGTAGACCCCTCTTTCTTAATAATTTTTAATGTAATTTTATTGCTATCACATTTTACTACTTGGGATATCAGAATGGAGAATTTCTTAGGGTAGATGGGTAGGTAGAAGGTTTGTTTGGGAATGGAAGGATGTATTTTCGATTGGGACATGAAATGAGTTTGGTTTGTTTGGGGGTGTGTAGGTGGGTATTTTTAGGGGTGGTGGGGGTTGGGTAGGGATGGGTGGTTTGGGAGAGGAAGTAGGTAGTTAAGTAGTTTTGTAGGTGTGGTTGTTTTAGTAGAGTGGTTGAGTGGAAGTGGGATATTGGTATGGAGGTAGAGTAGAATAAGTAGGTAGTTAAGGTTATTGTAGGTAGGGTAGAGTAGGTAGGTAGGTAGGTTAGAAAATAAAGTAGACTAATTATGTAGGATAGATAGGTAAGGTAGGTAAAGAATGTTGGGAAAGAATAATAGGTAGGTAAGTGGGGTAGATAAAGTGGTAAGGTAGTTAGAAGTAGGTAGGCAAGAAGAGTAGGGTTGTACATAGGTCAGTTGAGTAGGTAGGGTGGTAGAGAGGATAAAGTAGAGTTGGTACGCAGAGTTGGGAGGTTGTTGATAGCAAAGTAGAGTAGTTATGCAGGTATAGTAGGAAGATAGATTGGGTTAAATATGTAGATTGACAATTCAGAAGAATAGGTAGGCTGAAGAGTATGTATGTTAGTAGTGTATTCAGTTTGGTAGAGTCAGGAGTAAAGTAGAGCAGGCAGTTAGGTAGTTCATTAAAAAAGTAGGTAATTAAAATGGTAGGTATGTAGGATGATTTGATAGGAAGGTTGGTAGAGTAGGTAGTTTGGATGGCAGGTTTGTAGAATTTAATAGGTAGATGTTAGAGGTAGGTTTGAAGGTAGACAGAGAGAAGGGGATGAAAGAAGGAGCTAGAAGAGAAGGAAGAAAGAAAGAAGGAAGGGGAAAGGGGAGCTATAAGAGAAGGAAGGAAGGAAGGGGAGAGAAAAGAAAGAAAGAGGGAGAGAAGGGGGGGAAGGAAGGAAGAAAGGAAGGGGTAAGAGATTGAAAAGAAGGAAGGGAGAGGAGAGAAAAGGAAGAAAGGGAAAGAAAGAAGGGAGGAAGCGAGAGAGAGAAGAGGATGAGGGAAGTGTGAGAGAGGGAGGTGGTGAGGTTTGAGTAGAAAGGTAATGTAGAGTAAGGAGGGACGGTGTTTGAAAGGGAGTGGAAAGTGGAGGAAGGAGAGGAGGAAGGAAGGTGGGGGGAGGGAGAGGTGGGGGAAGGGGGGAGGAATAAAGGGAGGGGGAGGTGGGGACTAAGTTAAAAAGTAGGAATGTCAGAGGAGATAGGGAAGGAGGAAGATAGGAAGAAAGGGATCAAGGGAACTTCTTTAGGGATTACTTTAAATAGAGAGAAATTAATTTTAGGTAGATTTTTGGCCATGTGGTTCCAGAGAATTTTAGTTTAAAGTATGTTTCACCTTTTACACAATATGACCTGCATAACATTTATAAAAGATAGTACACATCTTTTTTTAACCATTTGCAAAATGTTTGTGAATAAGTCATAACTTTTCTCTAGGAACTGTATTCTTTTTGATTTTCCATCCCTCAGTTTTCATGTTCTACTGAACTGAATTGACAAAACTAAGTCATACCTTAGAAAAATTGAGTGGGTACATTCTAGAGGCAGTATTTCCTGTCTAGTTCTAAAAAAAACTTAGAATATTTGTATCTACTATATCTCAGACAATTTTGAGAGTGGATCAACTTGGTTAAACAAAAGGTCAAATTGTCAAGAAGTAGAAAATACTTGTACAATCTAGATACCACATTTAAATTCCATTGCTCATGAACTGTGGTTAGAAAGTTTGCCTTGATAAGTTCTCTGAGGAGTTCAAAATTTCGTTACTTGGGGTCATAATGTAGGTCACAATTTGAAATTTTTTAGAATATATGTGAACTCTTATAAAACAAGGTAGAATAGAAAAACCTTGTGTGCCCTCTGCAACCCTTCTTCAATCCAATTCTAATTGAATGTAGCCAGAAAAGTTGTCTTCACCCTTTCATTCTTAGCATTATTTTAGAAATATATATCGCTTACCGTGAGAGTCATTTGCTTTGAAAAAATCTTAAAAATTGATTTTTGTGCTGTGTTTGACATGTTTGTTTAGTAGGGACATTAACTTTTGGTTAACACTATGCCATAGCACTAGTGTACTTGTTAAAATTGTCCATTATGATAATAGAACTTATGTATATATAGAAGCATGCTGGAGAATAAAAAAGGTTAATAAAATCCAAAATGAGCTCACAATCTGGTCACGTCTAATTGAAAATTATGTGACCTAGTCAAATAAAACAATTATATTACATGAACCCAAGGGGCTATATTTATGTCAATTGCTTGTTCATGATTCCCTCAATTTCATTAGTGAAATAAAAATTCAGGTCATCTAATGTTTTGCCCTAATGCTTTACATGATACTACACCGAAATGTTTACCCAAAGAAATGACATTAAATTGCCTGATGATGGGTATAGCTATTTTTACAAAGAAGATGATTTTTATTGACATTTTTGCAAGGTACATGATTTTATGAAATAGTCTTCAAGCAATCAGAATTATTGCTGCACCACTTTTAGAGTAAATAACTGGAATGATGACTGAAGACTGACATAAATAAGTCATTATCACGGCCCATTTCTTTCTGGATGTAAAAGGCAGCAGATGATTCAGAAGATGTCATTGTAGAAATGTAGATACTAATGAGAATATAACAATTAAAAATAACTATTTCAAAGTCTTAAAAAGTGATGAAAGAGGGAAGTGAAATCGGAATATTGTATGGGAAAACAAAATACAGCCACCCCCCCATAAAAAAAAAAAAAAAAAAAAAAAAAAAAGAGAAAAAAGAAAAAATGATATATTTTATGAAAAAAAATCGTAACTTGAAAAAGTAACTTAAAAAGCAAATAAAGATGGAGATATTTCATGAGAAATTCCGAAGTTCGAGGACAAAAAAATGAGAAAAAAAAAAAAGAAAAATACACAACCCCCCCCCCAAAAAAAAAAAAAAAAAAACATAACAAAATTAAACCAAAAAAAAAAAAAAAAAAAAAAAAATGTAATGAGAAAAAAGAAATTGATATATTTTATAAAAAAAAATCCTAAAATAAAAGGGGGGAAAAATGAATGTAAAACTAACTTAAAAAACAAATAAAAATTGAGATATTTTATGAAAAATTCCAAAGATTGAGGACAAAAAAATAATAAAAATAAAATAAGAAAAATAAAAAAATAAACATAGAAAGATAAAAATAATGACAGTGTTTGCAAAAAACGGAATTGGAATTGAGAGAACAAAAAAAAAAAAAAAAAAATGGAAGAAAACGTGTATAAGTAAAAACAATTGTGGGTGTGTGGTGACTGAAGCATATTAAAACTGCTCTTAATTTTACCTAAAGTTTTGCTTCTTTCATCTGTGACCGAAAAGTTACCCACACAAAAAAAGATGATTTTTCATCATCATGCAAAGTCAGATGTTTAGATCTTAATTGCAAAAGAAATATACTGAGAGACTTTGACGTATTTTGAACACTTTAAATGTTTTGATTGTGTCCGTTGGGCCTTTAACTTGTAATTCTTGGTATATTGTAACATTTTGTGAATGTCTTTACAACGATTGTTCAAATAACTGCTGTTGGGTCAAAGTGACCCTTCTGCAAGATTGTTCAAATCAAAATCCTAGAGTCAAATATGGTTTAATGATAAAGATGCAGAAGCTTAATATTTTCAGGTAGGGTATTTTTAATTTTTGCAAGAAACTATTAAGAATTTACAGTATGATCCACTACTAATGACACTTGGGAAGGAGGCTTTTGAAAATACTTTTCAATTGGTTTTTCAACTTTTTGAAAGAAAAATTTGCTTCCAGGAAGATTTAGTTTGTTGTTGAAAATGCTCTCAATTTGCACAAGTCTGTACGATTTATGATAAGGTAAGGAAGAAAACTTTGGTCTACCAAATTCAGAATAAACAATTGTTCTGTTGACCTGTCCAAGCTCTTGTATGCCTCATTTTACGAAAGAAGAGATGATACTAGTTCTACCAAATTTGGAATAAACTTTTTTTGGAATTTTAAAAGGTAATATTTGTATATCTTATTTTAAGTTAAGTCAGTCAGTCATTGCATTTTTCTCTATTCTTAATTTGGTATCTGTTGATAGCAAAAACATGCTTGCAGTTGTAAACCGTAGTCATGATTGAGCCCCTGGCATTTCTTTTTAATCTAAGGATACTGGAACCACATGCCATTTTAGTAGACCCCTCTTTCTTAATAATTTTTAATGTAATTTTATTGCTATCACATTTTACTACTTGGGATATCAGAATGGAGAATTTCTTAGGGTAGATGGGTAGGTAGAAGGTTTGTTTGGGAATGGAAGGATGTATTTTCGATTGGGACATGAAATGAGTTTGGTTTGTTTGGGGGTGTGTAGGTGGGTATTTTTAGGGGTGGTGGGGGTTGGGTAGGGATGGGTGGTTTGGGAGGGGAAGTAGGTAGTTAAGTAGTTTAGTAGGTGTGGTTGTTTTAGTAGAGTGGTTGAGTGAAAGTGGGATATTGGTACGGAGGTAGAGTAGAATAAGTAGGTAGTTAAGGTTATTGTAAGTAGGGTAGAGTAGGTAGGTAGGTAGGTTAGAAAATAAAGTAGACTAATAATGTAGGATAGATAGGTAAGGTAGGTAAAGAATGTTGGGAAAGAATAATAGGTAGGTAAGTGGGGTAGATAAAGTGGTAAGGTAGTTAGAGGTAGGTAGGCAAGAAGAGTAGAGTTGTACATAGGTCAGTTGAGTAGGTAGGGTGGTAGAGAGGATAAAGTAGAGTTGGTACGCAGAGTTGGGAGGTTGTTGATAGCAAAGTAGAGTAGTTATGCAGGTATAGTAGGAAGATAGATTGGGTTAAATATGTAGATTGACAATTCAGAAGAATAGGTAGGCTGAAGAGTATGTATGTTAGTAGTGTATTCAGTTTGGTAGAGTCAGGAGTAAAGTAGAGCAGGCAGTTAGGTAGTTCATTAAAAAAGTAGGTAATTAAAATGGTAGGTATGTAGGATGATTTGATAGGAAGGTTGGTAGAGTAGGTAGTTTGGATGGCAGGTTTGTAGAATTTAATAGGTAGATGTTAGAGGTAGGTTTGAAGGTAGACAGAGAGAAGGGGATGAAAGAGGGAGCTAGAAGAGAAGGAAGGAAGAAAGAAGGAAAGGGAAAGGGGAGCTATAAGAGAAGGAAGGAAGGAAGGGGAGAGAAAAGAAAGAAAGAGGGAGAGAAGGGGGGAAGGAAGGAAGAAAGGAAGGGGTAAGAGATTGAAAAGAAGGAAGGGAGAGGAGAGAAAAGGAAGAAAGGGAAAGAAAGAAGGGAGGAAGCGAGAGAGAGAAGAGGATGAGGGAAGTGTGAGAGAGGGAGGTGGTGAGGTTTGAGTAGAAAGGTAATGTAGAGTAAGGAGGGACGGTATTTGAAAGGGAGTGGAAAGTGGAGGAAGGAGAGGAGGAAGGAAGGTGGGGGGAGGGAGAGGTGGGGGAAGGGGGGAGGAATAAAGGGAGGGGGAGGTGGGGACTAAGTTAAAAAGTAGGAATGTCAGAGGAGATAGGGAAGGAGGAAGAAAGGAAGAAAGGGATCAAGGGAACTTCTTTAGGGATTACTTTAAATAGAGAGAAATGAATTTTAGGTAGATTTTTGGCCATGTGGTTCCAGAGAATTTTAGTTTAAAGTATGTTTCACCTTTTACACAATATGACCTGCATAACATTTATAAAAGATAGTACACATCTTTTTTTAACCATTTGCAAAATGTTTGTGAATAAGTCATAACTTTTCTCTAGGAACTGTATTCTTTTTGATTTTCCATCCCTCAGTTTTCATGTTCTACTGAACTGAATTGACAAAACTAAGTCATACCTTAGAAAAATTGAGTGGGTACATTCTAGAGGCAGTATTTCCTGTCTAGTTCTAAAAAAAACTTAGAATATTTGTATCTACTATATCTCAGACAATTTTGAGAGTGGATCAACTTGGGTTAAACAAAAGGTCAAATTGTCAAGAAGTAGAAAATACTTGCACAATCTAGATACCACATTTAAATTCCATTGCTCATGAACTGTGGTCAGAAAGTTTGCCTTGATAAGTTCTCTGAGGAGTTCAAAATCTCGTTACTTGGGGTCATAATGTAGGTCACAATTTGAAATTTTTTAGAATATATGTGAACTCTTATAAAACAAGGTAGAATAGAAAAACCTTGTGTGCCTTCTGCAACCCTTCTTCAATCCAATTCTAATTGAATGTAGCCAGAAAAGTTGTCTTCACCCTTTCATTCTTAGCATTATTTTAGAAATATATATCGCTTACCGTGAGAGTCATTTGCTTTGAAAAAATCTTAAAAATTGATTTTTGTGCTGTGTTTGACATGTTTGTTTAGTAAGGACATTAACTTTTGGTTAACACTATGCCATAGCACTAGTGTACTTGTTAAAATTGTCCATTATTATAATAGAACTTATGTATATATAGAAGCATGCTGGAGGATAAAAAAGGTTAATAAAATCCAAAATGAGCTCACAATCTGGTCCCGTCTAATTGAAAATTATGTGACCTAGTCAAATAAAACAATTATATTACATGAACCCAAGGGGCTATATTTATGTCAATTGCTTGTTCGTGATTCCCTCAATTTCATTAGTGAAATAAAAATTCAGGTCATCTAATGTTTTGCCCTAATGCTTTACATGATACTACACCGAAATGTTTACCCAAAGAAATGACATTAAATTGCCTGATGATGGGTATAACTATTTTTACAAAGAAGATGATTTTTATTGACATTTTTGCAAGGTACTTGATTTTATGAAATAGTCTTCAAGCAATCAGAATTATTGCTGCACCACTTTCAGAGTAAATAACTGGAATGATGACTGAAGACTGACATAAATAAGTCATTATCACGGCCCATTTCTTTCTGGATGTAAAAGGCAGCAGATGATTCAGAAGATGTCATTGTAGAAATGTAGATACTAATGAGAATATAACAATTAAAAATAACTATTTCAAAGTCTTAAAAAGTGATGAAAGAGGGAAGTGAAATCGGAATATTGTATGGGGAAAAAAAAATACACAGACACCCCCCCCACAAAAAAAAAAAAAAAAAAATGTAATGAGAAAAAAGAAAAAATTATATATTTTATAAAAAAAATCCTAACTTGAAAAAGTAACTTAAAAAGCAAATAAAAATGGAGATATTTTATGAAAAATTCCGAAGTTCGAGGACAAAAAAATGAGAAAAAAAAAAAAAAGAAAAATACACACAGAAACCCCCCCCCCCAAAAAAAAATGTAATGAGAAAAAAAAATTGATATATTTTATAAAAAAAATCCTAAAATGAAAGGGAGGAAAAGTGAATGTAAAACTAACTTAAAAAACAAATAAAAATTGAGATATTTTATGAAAAATTCCAAAGATTGAGGACAAAAAAAATAATAAAAATAAAATAAGAAAAATAAAAAAATAAACATAAAAAGATAAAAATAATGACAGTGTTTGCAAAAAACGGAATTGGAATTGAGAGAACAAAAAAAACAAAAAAAACCAAAAAAAATGGAAGAAAACGTGTATAAGTAAAAACAATTGTGGGTGTGTGGTGACTGAAGCATATTAAAACTGCTCTTAATTTTACCTAAAGTTTTGCTTCTTTCATCTGTGACCGAAAAGTTACCCACACAAAAAAAGATGATTTTTCATCATCATGCAAAGTCAGATGTTTAGATCTTAATTGCAAAAAAAATATACTGAGAGACTTTGACGTATTTTGAACACTTTAAATGTTTTGATTGTGTCCATTGGGCCTTTAACTTGTAATTCTTGGTATGTTGTAACATTTTGTGAATGTCTCTACAACGATTGTTCAAATAACTGCTGTTGGGTCAAAGTGACCCTTCTGCAAGATTGTTCAAATTAAAATCCTAGAGTCAAATATGGTTTAATGATAAAGATGCAGAAGCTTAATATTTTCAGGTAGGGTATTTTTAATTTTTGCAAGAAACTATTAAGAATTTACAGTATGATCCACTACTAATGACACTTGGGAAGGAGGCTTTTGAAAATACTTTTCAATTGGTTTTTCAACTTTTTGAAAGAAAAATTTGCTTTCAGGAAAATTTAGTTTGTTGTTGAAAATGCTCTCAATTTGCACAAGTCTGTACGATTTATGATAAGGTAAGGAAGAAAACTTTGGTCTACCAAATTCAGAATAAATAGTTGTTCTGTTGACCTGTCCAAGCTCTTGTATGCCTCATTTTACGAAAGAAGAGATGATACTAGTTCTACCAAATTTGGAATAAACTTTTTTTTGAATTTTAAAAGGTAATATTTGTATATTTTATTTTAAGTTAAGTCAGTCAGTCATTGCGTTTTTCTCTATTCTTAATTTGGTATCTGTTGATAGCAAAAACATGCTTGCAGTTGTAAACCGTAGTCATGATTGAGCCCCTGGCATTTCTTTTTAATCTAAGGATTCTGGAACCACATGCCATTTTAGTAGACCCCTCTTTCTTAATAATTTTTAATGTAAATTTATTGCTATCACATTTTACTACTTGGGATATCAGAATGGAGAATTTCTTAGGGTAGATGGGTAGGTAGAAGGTTTGTTTGGGAATGGAAGGATGTATTTTCGATTGGGACATGAAATGAGTTTGGTTTGTTTGGGGGTGTGTAGGTGGGTATTTTTAGGGGTGGTGGGGGTTGGGTAGGGATGGGTGGTTTGGGAGGGAAAGTAGGTAGTTAAGTAGTTTAGTAGGTGTGGTTGTTTTAGTAGAGTGGTTGAGTGGAAGTGGGATATTGGTACGGAGGTAGAGTAGAATAAGTAGGTAGTTAAGGTTATTGTAGGTAGGGTAGAGTAGGTAGGTAGGTAGGTAGGTTAGAAAATAAAGTAGACTAATAATGTAGGATAGATAGGTAAGGTAGGTAAAGAATGTTGGGAAAGAATAATAGGTAGGTAAGTGGGGTAGATAAAGTGGTAAGGTAGTTAGAGGTAGGTAGGCAAGAAGAGTAGAGTTGTACATAGGTCAGTTGAGTAGGTAGGGTGGTAGAGAGGATAAAGTAGAGTTGGTACGCAGAGTTGGGAGGTTGTTGATAGCAAAGTAGAGTAGTTATGCAGGTATAGTAGGAAGATAGATTGGGTTAAATATGTAGATTGACAATTCAGAAGAATAGGTAGGCTGAAGAGTATGTATGTTAGTAGTGTATTCAGTTTGGTAGAGTCAGGAGTAAAGTAGAGCAGGCAGTTAGGTAGTTCATTAAAAAAGTAGGTAATTAAAATGGTAGGTATGTAGGATGATTTGATAGGAAGGTTGGTAGAGTAGGTAGTTTGGATGGCAGGTTTGTAGAATTTAATAGGTAGATGTTAGAGGTAGGTTTGAAGGTAGACAGAGAGAAGGGGATGAAAGAGGGAGCTAGAAGAGAAGGAAGGAAGAAAGAAGGAAAGGGAAAGGGGAGCTATAAGAGAAGGAAGGAAGGAAGGGGAGAGAAAAGAAAGAAAGAGGGAGAGAAGGGGGGGAAGGAAGGAAGAAAGGAAGGGGTAAGAGATTGAAAAGAAGGAAGGGAGAGGAGAGAAAAGGAAGAAAGGGAAAGAAAGAAGGGAGGAAGCGAGAGAGAGAAGAGGATGAGGGAAGTGTGAGAGAGGGAGGTGGTGAGGTTTGAGTAGAAAGGTAATGTAGAGTAAGGAGGGACGGTATTTGAAAGGGAGTGGAAAGTGGAGGAAGGAGAGGAGGAAGGAAGGTGGGGGGAGGGAGAGGTGGGGGAACGGGGGAGGAATAAAGGGAGGGGGAGGTGGGGACTAAGTTAAAAAGTAGGAATGTCAGAGGAGATAGGGAAGGAGGAAGAAAGGGATCAAGGGAACTTCTTTAGGGATTACTTTAAATAGAGAGAAATGAATTTTAGGTAGATTTTTGGCCATGTGGTTCCAGAGAATTTTAGTTTAAAGTATGTTTCACCTTTTACACAATATGACCTACATAACATTTATAAAAGATAGTACACATCTTTTTTTAACCATTTGCAAAATGTTTGTGAATAAGTCATAACTTTTCTCTAGGAACTGTATTCTTTTTGATTTTCCATCCCTCAGTTTTCATGTTCTACTGAACTGAATTGACAAAACTAAGTCATACCTTAGAAAAATTGAATGGGTACATTCTAGGGGCAGTATTTCCTGTCTAGTTCTAAAAAAAACTTAGAATATTTGTATCTACTATATCTCAGACAATTTTGAGAGTGGATCAACTTGGGTTAAACAAAAGGGCAAATTGTCAAGAAGTAGAAAATACTTGCACAATCTAGATACCACATTTAAATTCCATTGCTCATGAACTGTGGTCAGAAAGTTTGCCTTGATAAGTTCTCTGAGGAGTTCAAAATTTGGTTACTTGGGGTCATAATGTAGGTCACAATTTGAAATTTTTTAGAATATATGTGAACTCTTATAAAACAAGGTAGAATAGAAAAACCTTGTGTGCCTTCTGCAACCCTTCTTCAATCCAATTCTAATTGAATGTAGCCAGAAAAGTTGTCTTCACCCTTTCATTCTTAGCATTATTTTAGAAATATATATCGCTTACCGTGAGAGTCATTTGCTTTGAAAAAATCTTAAAAATTGATTTTTGTGCTGTGTTTGACATGTTTGTTTAGTAGGGACATTAACTTTTGGTTAACACTATGCCATAGCACTAGTGTACTTGTTAAAATTGGCCATTATCATAATAGAACTTATGTATATATAGAAGCATGCTGGAGGATAAAAAAGGTTAATAAAATCCAAAATGAGCTCCCAATCTGGTCCCGTCTAATTGAAAATTATGTGACCTAGTCAAATAAAACAATTATATTACATGAACCCAAGGGGCTATATTTATGTCAATTGCTTGTTCGTGATTCCCTCAATTTCATTAGTGAAATAAAAATTCAGGTCATCTAATGTTTTGCCCTAATGCTTTACATGATACTACACCGAAATGTTTACCCAAAGAAATGACATTAAATTGCCTGATGATGGGTATAGCTATTTTTACAAAGAAGATGATTTTTATTGACATTTTTGCAAGGTACATGATTTTATGAAATAGTCTTCAAGCAATCAGAATTATTGCTGCACCACTTTTAGAGTAAATAACTGGAATGATGACTGAAGACTGACATAAATAAGTCATTATCACGGCCCATTTCTTTCTGGATGTAAAAGGCAGCAGATGATTCAGAAGATGTCATTGTAGAAATGTAGATACTAATGAGAATATAACAATTAAAAATAACTATTTCAAAGTCTTAAAAAGTGATGAAAGAGGGAAGTGAAATCGGAATATTGTATGGGAAAAAAAAAATACACAGACACCCCCCCACAAAAAAAAAAAAAAAAAATGTAATGAGAAAAAAGAAAAAATGATATATTTTATAAAAAAAAATCCTAACTTGAAAAAGTAACTTAAAAAGCAAATAAAAATGGAGATATTTTATGAAAAATTCCGAAGTTCGAGGACAAAAAAATGAGAAAAAAAAAAAAAGAAAAATACACACAGAAACCCCCCCCCCCACCAAAAAAAAAAAAAAAAAAAAAAAAGCAAAAAATAAAAAAAATAAAAAATAAAAATAAAAAAATAAATGTAATGAGAAAAAAAAATTGATATATTTTATAAAAAAAAATCCTAAAATAAAAGGGGGGAAAAATGAATGTAAAACCTACTTAAAGAACAAATAAAAATTGAGATATTTTATGACAAATTTCAAAGATTGAGGACAAAAAAATAATAAAAATAAAATAAGAAAAATAAAAAAATAAACATAAAAAGATAAAAATAATGACAGTGTTTGGAAAAAACGGAATTGGAATTGAGAGAACAAAGAAAAGAAAAAAAAAAAAAAAAAAAAAAAATGAAAAAAAATGGAAGAAAACGTGTATAAGTAAAAACAATTGTGGGTGTGTGGTGACTGAAGCATATTAAAACTGCTCTTAATTTTACCTAAAGTTTTGCTTCTTTCATCTGTGACCGAAAAGTTACCCACACAAAAAAAGATGATTTTTCATCATCATGCAAAGTCAGATGTTTAGATCTTAATTGCAAAAAAAATATACTGAGAGACTTTGACGTATTTTGAACACTTTAAATGTTTTGATTGTGTCCATTGGGCCTTTAACTTGTAATTCTTGGTATGTTGTAACATTTTGTGAATGTCTCTACAACGATTGTTCAAATAACTGCTGTTGGGTCAAAGTGACCCTTCTGCAAGATTGTTCAAATTAAAATCCTAGAGTCAAATATGGTTTAATGATAAAGATGCAGAAGCTTAATATTTTCAGGTAGGGTATTTTTAATTTTTGCAAGAAACTATTAAGAATTTACAGTATGATCCACTACTAATGACACTTGGGAAGGAGGCTTTTGAAAATACTTTTCAATTGGTTTTTCAACTTTTTGAAAGAAAAATTTGCTTTCAGGAAAATTTAGTTTGTTGTTGAAAATGCTCTCAATTTGCACAAGTCTGTACGATTTATGATAAGGTAAGGAAGAAAACTTTGGTCTACCAAATTCAGAATAAACAATTGTTCTGTTGCCCTGTCCAAGCTCTTGTATGCCTCATTTTACGAAAGAAGAGATGATACTAGTTCTACCAAATTTGGAATAAACTTTTTTTTGAATTTTAAAAGGTAATATTTGTATATCTTATTTTAAGTTAAGTCAGTCAGTCATTGCGTTTTTCTCTATTCTTAATTTGGTATCTGTTGATAGCAAAAACATGCTTGCAGTTGTAAACCGTAGTCATGATTGAGCCCCTGGCATTTCTTTTTAATCTAAGGATTCTGGAACCACATGCCATTTTAGTAGACCCCTCTTTCTTAATAATTTTTAATGTAAATTTATTGCTATCACATTTTACTACTTGGTATATCAGAATGGAGAATTTCTTAGGGTAGATGGGTAGGTAGAAGGTTTGTTTGGGAATGGAAGGATGTATTTTCGATTGGGACATGAAATGAGTTTGGTTTGTTTGGGGGTGTGTAGGTGGGTATTTTTAGGGGTGGTGGGGGTTGGGTAGGGATGGGTGGTTTGGGAGGGAAAGTAGGTAGTTAAGTAGTTTAGTAGGTGTGGTTGTTTTAGTAGAGTGGTTGAGTGGAAGTGGGATATTGGTACGGAGGTAGAGTAGAATAAGTAGGTAGTTAAGGTTATTGTAGGTAGGGTAGAGTAGGTAGGTAGGTAGGTAGGTTAGAAAATAAAGTAGACTAATAATGTAGGATAGATAGGTAAGGTAGGTAAAGAATGTTGGGAAAGAATAATAGGTAGGTAAGTGGGGTAGATAAAGTGGTAAGGTAGTTAGAGGTAGGTAGGCAAGAAGAGTAGAGTTGTACATAGGTCAGTTGAGTAGGTAGGGTGGTAGAGAGGATAAAGTAGAGTTGGTACGCAGAGTTGGGAGGTTGTTGATAGCAAAGTAGAGTAGTTATGCAGGTATAGTAGGAAGATAGATTGGGTTAAATATGTAGATTGACAATTCAGAAGAATAGGTAGGCTGAAGAGTATGTATGTTAGTAGTGTATTCAGTTTGGTAGAGTCAGGAGTAAAGTAGAGCAGGCAGTTAGGTAGTTCATTAAAAAAGTAGGTAATTAAAATGGTAGGTATGTAGGATGATTTGATAGGAAGGTTGGTAGAGTAGGTAGTTTGGATGGCAGGTTTGTAGAATTTAATAGGTAGATGTTAGAGGTAGGTTTGAAGGTAGACAGAGAGAAGGGGATGAAAGAGGGAGCTAGAAGAGAAGGAAGGAAGAAAGAAGGAAGGGGAAAGGGGAGCTATAAGAGAAGGAAAGAAGGAAGGGGAGAGAAAAGAAAGAAAGAGGGAGAGAAGGGGGGGAAGGAAGGAAGAAAGGAAGGGGTAAGAGATTGAAAAGAAGGAAGGGAGAGGA
Source organism: Hippopus hippopus (assembly GCA_946811185.2). Classification (NCBI taxonomy): domain Eukaryota; kingdom Metazoa; phylum Mollusca; class Bivalvia; order Cardiida; family Cardiidae; genus Hippopus; species Hippopus hippopus. The sequence continues at coordinate 29,530,399 of OX328112.1, forward strand.
GAGAAAAGGAAGAAAGGGAAAGAAAGAAGGGAGGAAGCGAGAGAGAGAAGAGGATGAGGGAAGTGTGAGAGAGGGAGGTGGTGAGGTTTGAGTAGAAAGGTAATGTAGAGTAAGGAGGGACGGTATTTGAAAGGGAGTGGAAAGTGGAGGAAGGAGAGGAGGAAGGAAGGTGGGGGGAGGGAGAGGTGGGGGAAGGGGGGAGGAATAAAGGGAGGGGGAGGTGGGGACTAAGTTAAAAAGTAGGAATGTCAGAGGAGATAGGGAAGGAGGAAGAAAGGAAGAAAGGGATCAAGGGAACTTCTTTAGGGATTACTTTAAATAGAGAGAAATGAATTTTAGGTAGATTTTTGGCCATGTGGTTCCAGAGAATTTTAGTTTAAAGTATGTTTCACCTTTTACACAATATGACCTGCATAACATTTATAAAAGATAGTACACATCTTTTTTTAACCATTTGCAAAATGTTTGTGAATAAGTCATAACTTTTCTCTAGGAACTGTATTCTTTTTGATTTTCCATCCCTCAGTTTTCATGTTCTACTGAACTGAATTGACAAAACTAAGTCATACCTTAGAAAAATTGAGTGGGTACATTCTAGGGGCAGTATTTCCTGTCTAGTTCTAAAAAAAACTTAGAATATTTGTATCTACTATATCTCAGACAATTTTGAGAGTGGATCAACTTGGGTTAAACAAAAGGTCAAATTGTCAAGAAGTAGAAAATATTTGCACAATCTAGATACCACATTTAAATTCCATTGCTCATGAACTGTGGTCAGAAAGTTTGCCTTGATAAGTTCTCTGAGGCGTTCAAAATTTGGTTACTTGGGGTCATAATGTAGGTCACAATTTGAAATTTTTTAGAATATATGTGAACTCTTATAAAACAAGGTAGAATAGAAAAACCTTGTGTGCCTTCTGCAACCCTTCTTCAATCCAATTCTAATTGAATGTAGCCAGAAAAGTTGTCTTCACCCTTTCATTCTTAGCATTATTTTAGAAATATATATCGCTTACCGTGAGAGTCATTTGCTTTGAAAAAATCTTAAAAATTGATTTTTGTGCTGTGTTTGACATGTTTGTTTAGTAGGGACATTTAACTTTTGGTTAACACTATGCCATAGCACTAGTGTACTTGTTAAAATTGTCCATTATTATAATAGAACTTATGTATATATAGAAGCATGCTGGAGGATAAAAAAGGTTAATAAAATCCAAAATGAGCTCCCAATCTGGTCCCGTCTAATTGAAAATTATGTGACCTAGTCAAATAAAACAATTATATTACATGAACCCAAGGGGCTATATTTATGTCAATTGCTTGTTCGTGATTCCCTCAATTTCATTAGTGAAATAAAAATTCAGGTCATCTAATGTTTTGCCCTAATGCTTTACATGATACTACACCGAAATGTTTACCCAAAGAAATGACATTAAATTGCCTGATGATGGGTATAGCTATTTTTACAAAGAAGATGATTTTTATTGACATTTTTGCAAGGTACATGATTTTATGAAATAGTCTTCAAGCAATCAGAATTATTGCTGCACCACTTTTAGAGTAAATAACTGGAATGATGACTGAAGACTGACATAAATAAGTCATTATCACGGCCCATTTCTTTCTGGATGTAAAAGGCAGCAGATGATTCAGAAGATGTCATTGTAGAAATGTAGATACTAATGAGAATATAACAATTAAAAATAACTATTTCAAAGTCTTAAAAAGTGATGAAAGAGGGAAGTGAAATCGGAATATTGTATGGGAAAAAAAAATACACAGACACCCCCCCACAAAAAAAAAAAAAAAAAAATGTAATGAGAAAAAAGAAAAAATGATATATTTTATAAAAAAAAATCCTAACTTGAAAAAGTAACTTAAAAAGCAAATAAAAATGGAGATATTTTATGAAAAATTCCGAAGTTCGAGGACAAAAAAATGAGAAAAAAAAAAAGAAAAATACACACAGAAACCCCCCCCCCCACCAAAAAAAAAAAAAAAAAAAAAAGCAAAAAATAAAAAAAATAAAAAATAAAAATAAAAAAATAAATGTAATGAGAAAAAAAAATTGATATATTTTATAAAAAAAAAATCCTAAAATAAAAGGGGGGAAAAATGAATGTAAAACTAACTTAAAAAACAAATAAAAATTGAGATATTTTATGACAAATTTCAAAGATTGAGGACAAAAAAATAATAAAAATAAAATAAGAAAAATAAAAAAATAAACATAAAAAGATAAAAATAATGACAGTGTTTGGAAAAAACGGAATTGGAATTGAGAGAACAAAAAAAACAAAAAAAACCAAAAAAAATGGAAGAAAACGTGTATTAGTAAAAACAATTGTGGGTGTGTGGTGACTGAAGCATATTAAAACTGCTCTTAATTTTACCTAAAGTTTTGCTTCTTTCATCTGTGACCGAAAAGTTACCCACACAAAAAAAGATGATTTTTCATCATCATGCAAAGTCAGATGTTTAGATCTTAATTGCAAAAAAAATATACTGAGAGACTTTGACGTATTTTGAACACTTTAAATGTTTTGATTGTGTCCATTGGGCCTTTAACTTGTAATTCTTGGTATGTTGTAACATTTTGTGAATGTCTCTACAACGATTGTTCAAATAACTGCTGTTGGGTCAAAGTGACCCTTCTGCAAGATTGTTCAAATTAAAATCCTAGAGTCAAATATGGTTTAATGATAAAGATGCAGAAGCTTAATATTTTCAGGTAGGGTATTTTTAATTTTTGCAAGAAACTATTAAGAATTTACAGTATGATCCACTACTAATGACACTTGGGAAGGAGGCTTTTGAAAATACTTTTCAATTGGTTTTTCAACTTTTTGAAAGAAAAATTTGCTTTCAGGAAGATTTAGTTTGTTGTTGAAAATGCTCTCAATTTGCACAAGTCTGTACGATTTATGATAAGGTAAGGAAGAAAACTTTGGTCTACCTAATTCAGAATAAACAATTGTTCTGTTGCCCTGTCCAAGCTCTTGTATGCCTCATTTTACGAAAGAAGAGATGATACTAGTTCTACCAAATTTGGAATAAACTGGTTTTTTTTTTAATTTTAAAAGGTAATATTTGTATATCTTATTTTAAGTTAAGTCAGTCAGTCATTGCGTTTTTCTCTATTCTTAATTTGGTATCTGTTGATAGCAAAGACATGCTTGCAGTTGTAAACCGTAGTCATGATTGAGCCCCTGGCATTTCTTTTTAATCTAAGGATACTGGAACCACATGCCATTTTAGTAGACCCCTCTTTCTTAATAATTTTTAGCTCCACTGGCCGAAGGCCAGAGAGCTATAGTCATGGCGTTGTGTCCGTCGTGCGTCCGTCCGTCCGTTCGTCCGTCCGTCCGTCGGTGCGTGCGTGCGTGCGTCCGTAAACTTTTTCTTTAAAAAACTTCTCCTCAGAAACTATTGACTGGATTTTTACCAAATTTCACAGGAATGTTCCTTTGGTGGTCCTCTTTCAAATTCCTTCAAATAATTATGTTCCATGAAGAATTCTGGTTGCCATGGCAAACAAAGTAAAAAACCTTTAAAAATCTTCTCCTCCCAAACCGCTATTTGGATAGCATTATTATTTTGCAGGAATGTTCCTTAGATACAGGTTTACAGAATTCCTTAAAAAAAAAAAATCTGTCAAAAAACATGGCTTTTATGGGAGACTCATTTTCCTTTTATGGTATAAAGTAAAATCTTTGAAAAATTTCTTCTCTAAAACTATTCATTGGACTTCATTGTTGTTTTGCAGGTAAGTTCCTATGGTGGTTGTCTACCAAATTGTTTCTTCAGTGAGCTAAAATGCAGGATTGAATGATAATTGTTAAAAATTTCCTTTCGCCATTATAGAAATATCAGGCCTGTGGAGCGATACAGGCGCTCAAGCGCCTCTAGTTAATGTAATTTTATTGCTATCACATTGTTCTAGTTGGGATATCAGAATGGAGAATTTCTTAGGGTAGATGGGTAGGTAGAAGGTTTGTTTGGGAATGGGAGGATGTATTTTCGATTGGGACATGAAATGGGTTTGGTTTGTTTGGGGGTGGGTAGGTGGGTATTTTTAGGGGTGGTGGGGGTTGGGTAGGGATGGGTGGTTTGGGAGGGGAAGTAGGTAGTTAAGTAGTTTAGTAGGTGTGGTTGTTTTAGTAGAGTGGTTGAGTGGAAGTGGGATATTGGTATGGAGGTAGAGTAGAATAAGTAGGTAGTTAAGGTTATTGTAGGTAGGGTAGAGTAGGTAGGTTAGAAAATAAAGTAGACTAATTATGTAGGATAGATAGGTAAGGTAGGTAAAGAATGTTGGGAATGAATAATAGGTAGGTAAGTGGGGTAGATAAAGTGGTAAGGTAGTTAGAGGTAGGTAGGCAAGAAGAGTAGGGTTGTACATAGGTCAGTTGAGTAGGTAGGGTGGTAGAGAGGATAAAGTAGAGTTGGTACGCATAGTTGGGAGGTTGTTGATAGCAAAGTAGAGTAGTTATGCAGGTATAGTAGGAAGATAGATTGGGTTAAATATGTAGATTGACAATTCAGAAGAATAGGTAGGCTGAAGAGTATGTATGTTAGTAGTGTATTCAGTTTGTTAGAGTCAGGAGTAAAGTAGAGCAGGCAGTTAGGTAGTTCATTAAAAAAGTAGGTAATTAAAATGGTAGGTATGTAGGATGATTTGATAGGAAGGTTGGTAGAGTAGGTAGTTTGGATGGCAGGTTTGTAGAATTTAATAGGTAGACGTTAGAGGTAGGTTTGAAGGTAGACAGAGAGAAGGGGATGAAAGAGGGAGCTAGAAGAGAAGGAAGGAAGAAAGAAGGAAGGGGAAAGGGGAGCTATAAGAGAAGGAAGGAAGGAAGGGGAGAGAAAAGAAAGAAAGAGGGAGAGAAGGGGAGGAAGGAAGGAAGAAAGGAAGGGGCAAGATATTGAAAAGAAGGAAGGGAGAGGAGAGAAGAGGAAGAAAGGGAAAGAAAGAAGGGAGGAAGCGAGAGAGAGAAAAGGATGAGGGAAGTGTGAGAGAGGGAGGTGGTGAGGTTTGAGTAGAAAGGTAATGTAGAGTAAGGAGGGACGGTATGGGAAAGGGAGTGGAAAGTGGAGGAAGGAGAGGAGGAAGGAAGTTTGGGGGGAGGGAGAGGTCGGGGAAGGGGGGAGGAATAAAGGGAGGGGGAGGTGGGGACTAAGTTAAAAAGTAGGAATGTCGGAGGAGATAGGGAGGGAGGAAGATAGGAAGAAAGGGATCAAGGGAACTTCTTTAGGGATTACTTTAAATAGAGAAAAATGAATTTTAGGTAGATTTTTGGCCATGTGGTTCTAGAGAATTTTAGTTTAAAGTATGTTTCACCTTTTACACAATATGACCTACATAACAGTTATAAAAGATAGTACACATCTTTTTTTAACCATTTGCAAAATATTTGTGAATAAGTCATAACTTTTCTCTAGGAACTGTATTCTTTTTGATTTTCCATCCCTCAATTTTCATGTTCTACTGAACTGAATTGACAAAACTAAGTCATACCTTAGAAAAATTGAGTGGGTACATTCTAGAGGCAGTATTTCCTGTCTAGTTCTCAAGAAACTTGGAATATTTGTATTTACTATATCTCAGACAATTTTGAGAGTGGATCAACTTGGGTTAAAGAAAAGGTCAAATGGTCAAGATGTAGAAAATACTTGTACAATGTAGATACCACATTTAAATTCCATTGCTCATGAACTGTGGTCAGAAAGTTCTCTGAGGAATTTAAAATTTTGTTACTTGGGGTCGTAATGTAGGTCACAATTTGAAATCTTTTAAAATGTATGTGAACTCTTTGTAGAGGCTACATTACTGTCCAAGATACTCATAATTTTAATGTGGTCAAAACATTTGTTCTGAAACAAAAAAGATAACAGAAAAAAAACCTTGTGTGCCATCTGCAACTCTTCTTCAATCCAATGGTAATGGAATGTAACCAGAAAAGTTGTTTTAACCCTTCATTCTCAGCATTATTTTAGAAATCTATGTAACTTACTGTTGGAGTCTTTTGCTTTGAAAAGATTGTAAAATATTGATTTTTGTGCTGTGTTCGAAATGATGGAAAACAATTTCTGACTTGTCAGCAAGAGCAATACTTCAGAACAGAAAAGGTTAAAATCAAATGCTAACAAATCTGGTATGTTTGAGGATATAGCAAATGAATAACTGTAGCAAGTGAAACAAAGTGAACAAGAATCACAGGAATCTCTTAGGTCTGAATAGGCACTGTTCAATTGACAATAAGCTTTTAATGGGCTAATATGTTGAAAACTTTAAATGTTTTTATTGAGTCCATTGAGCCTTTAACTTGTAATTCTTGGTATGTTGTAACATTTTGTGAATGTCTCTACAATGATTGTTCAAATAACTGCTGTTGGGTCAAAAGTGACCATTCCCCAAGATTGTTTAAATCAAAAACCTTCAGTCAAATATGGTTTAATGATAAAAATGCACAAGCTTAATATTTTCGGGTTGGATATTTTCACTTTTTGTTAGAAACAATTAAAGATTTACAGTATGATTGGCTATTAATGACACTTGGGAAGGAGGCTTTTGAAAATACTTTTCAATCGGGTTTTCAACCTTTTGAAAGAAAAATCTGCTTTCAGGAAGATTTAGTTTGTTGTTGAAAATACTCTCAATTTACACAAGTCTGTAAGATTTATCATAAGGTAAGGAAGAAAACTTATGTCTACCAAATTCAGAATAAACAATTGTTTTGTTGACCTGTCCAAGCTCTTTTGTATGCCTTATTTTACAGAGATGAGACTAGTTCTACCAAATTTGGAATAAACTTTTTTTTTTTTTTTTTTTTTTTTTTTTTAAAAGGTTATATTCGCATGTCTTATTTTAAGTTAAGTCAGTCATTGCATTTTTCTCTATTCTTAATTTGGTACCAGTTGATAGCAAAGACATGCTTGCAGTTGTAAACTGTAGTCATGATTAATGAGCCCCAGGCATTTCTTTTGAATCTAAGGATTCTGGAACCACATGTTATTTTAGTAGACCCCCTTTCTTAATAATTTTTAATGTAATTTGATTGCTATTACATTGTTCTACTTGGAGTATCAGAAGGGAGGGTTTTCTTAGGGTAGATGGGTAGGTTGAAGGTCAGTTTGGGAATGGGAGGATGTATTTTTGATTGGGACATGAAATGGGTTGGGTTTGTTGGGTGGTGTATAGTTTGGTATTTTTAGGGGTGGTCGGGGTTGGGTAGTGATGGATGGTTTGGGAGGGGATGTAGGTAGTTAAGTAGTTTAGTAGGCATGATTGTTTTAGTAGAGTGGTTGAGTGGATGTGGGAGATTGGTAGGGAGGTAGAGTTTGGTAGAGTAGAATAAGTAGGTAGTTAAGGTTATTGTAGGTTGAATAGAGTAGGTAGGTAGATAAGATAGAAAATAAAGTAGACTAAGTATGTAGGCTAGATAGGTAAGGTAGGTAAAGAATGTTTGGAATGAATAATAGGTAGGTAAGTGGGGTAGATAAAGTGGTAAGGTAGGTAGAGGGCAGAAAGAGTAGGGTTGAACATAAGTCAGTAGAGTGGGTAGGGTAGTAGAGAAGATATAGTAGAGTTGGTATGCAGGGTTGGTAGAGCGGATAGCCAAGTAGAGTAAGTATGGGGTATAGTAGGAAGGTAAAGTGGATTAGGTATGTAGATTGACAATTCAGAAGAATAGGTAAGCTGAAGAGTATGTATGTTGGTAGTGTATTCATGTAGGTAGAGTAAGATGGTAGGTAGAGTAGGTAGTTAATTAAAAAAGTAGGTAATTAATAAAAAGGTAGGCATTTAGGATGAAGGTTGGTAGAGTAGGTAGTTTGGGGGGGCAGGTTTTTAGAATTTAATAGGTAGATGTTAGAGGTAGGTTGGAAGGTAGGGAGAGAGAGAAGTGGATGAAAGAGGGAGCTAGAGGAGAAGGAAGGAAGAAAGAAGGAAGGGAAAGGGGAGCTAGAAGAGAAAGAAGGAAGGAAGGGGAGAGAAAGGGAAGGAAGGAAGGAAAAAAGGAAGGGGTAAGAGAGACATTGAAAAGAAGGAAGGGAGAGGAGAGAAAAGGAAGAAAGGGAGAGAAAGAAGGGAGGAAGCGAGATAGTGAATAGGATGAAGGAAGTGTGAGAGAGGGAGAGTGGTGAGGTTTGAGTAGTAAGGTAATGTAGAGTAAGGAGGGACGGTATGGGAAAGGGAGTGGAAGGTGGAGAGGAAGGAGAGGAGGAAGGAAGGCAGGGGGGAGGGAGACGTGGGGGGGAATGGGGGGAGGAATAAAGGGAGGGGGAGGTGGGGACTAAGTTAAAAAGTAGGAATGTCGGAGGAGATAGGGAGGGAGGAAGATAGGAAGAAAGGGATCAAGGGAACTTCTTTAGGGATTACTTTGAATAGAGAGAAATGAATTTTAGGTAGATATTTTGCCATGTGGTTCCAGAGAATTTTAATTTGAAGTATGTTTCACCTTTTTCACAATATGACCTGCATAACATATGTGTAAAAGATAGTGCATATTTTTTAACCATTTGCAAAATGTTTGTAAATAAGTTGTTACTTTTTATGGAAACTGTTTTCTTTTTGACTTTCTGTCCCTCATTTTTCATGTTCAATTGAACTGAATTGGCCAAACTAAGTCATACCTTAGAAAATGAGTGGGGACATTCTAGAGGCAGTATTTCCTGTCTACGTCTGTAGAAACTTAGAATATTTGTATCTACGATATCTCAGACAATTTTAAGGATGGATCAACTTAAGTCAAACAAAAGGTCAAATGGTCAAGATGTAGAAAACACTTGTACAATCTAGATAACACATTTAAAAAGTCCATTGCTCATGAAATGTGATCAGAAAGTTTGCCTTGATAAGTTCTCTGAGTAGTTTAAAATTTGGTTACTTGGAGTCATAATGTAGGTCACAGTTTGAAATCTTTTGAAATGTACGTGAACTCTATCTAGAAGCTACATTATTGTCCACATTTATTGAATGTGATCAGAATATTTGTGGATAAAAAAAAAACAAGGTAAATTAGAAAAACCTTGTGTGCCATCTGCAACCCTTCTTCAATCCAATGTTAATAGAATGTAACCAGAAAAGTTGTCTTCACCCTTTCATTCTCAGGATTAATTTAGAAATATATATATCTTACCGTTGGAGTCATTTGCTTTGATAAGATCTTAAAAGTTTGGTTTTTGTGCTGTGTTTGACATGCTTGGTTTACAGGGACATTAACTTCTGGTTAACACTGTGTCATAGCACTAGTTTACTTGTTAAAATTGTCCATTATGGTTATAGATCTTATGTATATATAGAAGCATGCGTGAGAACGAAAGGGTTAATAAAATCCAAATTGAGCTCCTGATCTGGTCACGTCTAATTGAAAAGTTTGTGACTTAGTCAAATAAAACAAAAACATTACATGCACCCATGAGGCTATATTTTGTGTTAATTAACCAAATGACAGATGATAGATCGCTCCTCTCACTGATGTCATGTGGTCCGCGAATCAAGATTTCAGGATAAATAACCTAGACACCAGGGCTTAGCTAGGAGATATATGAAACTTACCGGGAGATTTTTCTACCATAAAATAATTATTCTAGATAACATAAGCATGAGACTAATTTAAGAAAAGGCACTTACATCTTTTGCATTAGGTTTATTGAAGTTACAGAGTGTGAAAATTGAAATAGAGGCTGGTTTATCTAGAAGTCAGTTGAAAAACGCAGTCTTACAACTCTTACATTTGAAAATGTAATACATTAAACTCGTACTCCCTAAACATGTCCTAAAATCTTTGATCTACTAATACAATTCATCTGTTACCTGGACAAAAATAAGTTGTTTTTTTTTCAAAGTTCAAATCTCCCTTACACAGATTTTTCATTATTTAGTCCGCAATATGATCCTCATTAATTTAACCAGAAACTTTAAAATTACCAAGCGATATATACATGTATTTAGCAGTGTAAAATGATTTCCCGATATTTGACTTGACATTGGAAGATCTATACAAAAAACAAATAATAGGTAACCAAATTGATTTTTTTTTTTTTTTTCAGTTCGAGAGAAAAACCTGAGGAGAAAAATAAAACGAATAAAAACATGAGCATACTTCTATGCATTCGCCTCTGTATACTATTCTGTAAGAGTAATAGAAAAAAATATTAAGTTGACTTACACATTGAACATGTATAATCCAAATTCCAATCACTTATAATCAAAGATCGTCATGAGTGTCAGACTAATTATATGACACGTTCTTGTAACTTTACAAGTAGGACAGTACCGGACGCCTGCGGCGTGGCATACCGATATCAAAGAAATACCGCATAAATCCTTGCTCCACTTTTTGGCAACATGTGCAGCAGATCTTGTCCTAAAAGGAAGACAGCTTGATTGGTTTCCCTTTCATTTTCGATAAATAAATAATAGTTTAAGGGAGATTAAATAAAAGATTGTAAACAGAGAGGGAGAGATGGTATATCATCTTACACGGGCTTTAAATTTACATTGATAGAACGGTTAAAATACAGAGACTACCAATGAGAACAACATTTTTAATGTACAGTAGAATCTCAGTGATTCGAACGCCGATTTTTCGAAACTACCGGATTTTTCGAAGCTTACCGTCAGTCCCGATGCATTTCGCTATTATTTTATGTAAAGATATTACTGATTTTTTGAATTTCAATCATTCGAAAAATTCAATTTTTCGAATAATTCTGTCTGTCCCGATAAAGAAATTCCCGTTAAAATCCATCTCAAGTTCGAAGTTAACAAATGTCCAGCACAGTCAAGCATAAAGGTCACATTTCCTTTGAGCAATTAACATCGATTGTTACACACCTGATTGATTTCACAAGTACATTGTATTTTTGCATATACAGGTAATTGACACCTCGTCAAATCGTTACCTCGCTTGAGTGATAATCCTTAATTGATTAAAAGTTGATTGGGCATCGTTGAAAAAATAAACATTGATCACGTGATTTTTTCAGAGTATGGACGATCAGTGAAAGTATCATGAAGGTGAAATACATTAGATCTGTATTGAGTTAAATGTTTGGGAAACTGAAAGCAAACTATTTTCGGAGAATTCAAGGACAGTTGAAAGTAAAAGTAGAAAATAAAAATGCATAACAGACCATTTGGCAATCCTCGGGTGATCCGTTGATCAAGTCAGAAGTAGTTACGGAATCGGCCGAGTTGTGACGAGTGCATAACGGACGTGACTAGTAAAATGTGGATTGCCTACAAAGATCTTCAACAGCGTGCTTATTGCATTCTGATGCAGATCGTTGCTGGACACTCACATGAGCCATTTCTATCCTGCTTTTTTATTGGTAAATTAGTCCATCAGTATCAGACTAACTGATATTACATTTCACGCTGTTGTAGGATATAAATAAAATTAAAAGGTAAGTTCATGTTGTTTTGTTTTCAAGGGTTGTCAAGCATAACAGGGATCGTATATATACAGGGATAGGCAACGCAACTGGAGTTAAGACCAATTATTGATTTTTCACTGACTTACCTGTACGGCGTCCAATAATCCTTTGTCGTTTCTTGCGAGTTATTATCTTCCTTTCAGATAATATAATTCCTTGCCGATTCCGACAATTTTTATATCCGCCAAAGAAGCGTTTAGTATGAAATGCGTTTCAATGTTTATGTCAATGTTTTTCTGTTATTGTTTTTTCAGTTAAAGTGTTATTTTTTTCATCTGGAAAATTTAAAGTGTCGACTAATTGGGCGTTTCAGATATACAGGTCATGTTGTCAGTCTTTATTTCACACGAAGTGTAAATTGTGAATGGAGGTCAAAACGGCCCGGTGCCAAAACGACCCATTACCAAAACAACCCTCTTTTTCGTAGTAACTTAAAATATTTTAATATTTCTGCAGTGGATATCTATTGCAAACAATTCGGGAAAAGCACACATCGCCTGTTGAAGGATTAAGTCCGTCTAACGTTTCGGAAGTGGGCTGCTTTTGTCCACTCCCTGTATTTGACATGATCACAAGTGGGATATGTCAAGTTGTCAGTAGTGTCCTCTTCTGTTTATAGACAATACGCATCATTGAAATTAAATATTTATTTTCTGATTTTCTTCTCCAAATGTTTCAATTTGGTCAGGTCAAAAGCTTCTCATGTTATCAGGAGTGACAAACATTTCACTTGTATGTAGTACAATGTATTAGGCCGGTAAACACAGAGATCTGTTAATAGTTATATACCCATTTTTCAATAGCAAGCTACACAAAGGGCATATAGAACCAGAAAATTGCCTACACTGCCCATTAAAAGGACCTTCCAGTACATTTTCAGTTCAGCTTGCAGCTACTCTTAAATCACTGACTTTGACAGAAAAAAAGGAGAATTTCCTGCAAAATGAAAAGAATTAGTGAACTTTCTGAAAAAGTAGGCTGGTGAAGTGTGAGGACCTGTCTGCAACTCTGTTCCTACTTTTATACATTGGAATCAATTACATACACCAGTGGCCTTCACAATTGCATCATTTCGAATTAACCTGTGTACCTTACAACCTTGTGTGTTTGATGACTTTGGAATATTTAAAGCTTTTTGAAAATATTGTGGGAAAAGAACAAAATGCTAGCCTAGCACATGTACCTGTTTTCAGCATTTTTATCCGCAATGTTCAATACCATGCAAAAAAAATCCAATCGTTTGAATCTACTTTCAGTTGTCGTTTGCTAATACTTTCAATTGGGGATTCCAAAGGCCCTCCAAAAATTGTTCTTTGGTAAAAAATAGTCAGTAGCATAATTACTAGAAAAAAAAGGACAAATCTGCAATTATCCCTTTGCCACACAACCCCGAGTTCTGATGACCAAGAGAAAGAAGCCTTTTGGAAACATTGCAGGAAAAGGAGAAAATGCTGGTTACCAACATTCTCTCCTTTTCCCCAAATGCTTTCAATTATATCATTGACAAATTCCATAATTTGAGTCGCATTTCAATTGTTGTCTGTAAATGCTCTCACTTCGTACAAGTCTACTTCTGTGTTGTTTCAAAAAGAGTTAACAGTGTGGCAAAGTAAAAGTTGCTTTTGACAAGCAATTTTTCCTTCTTTAATAATCGTTTTTTATTCTGTGTCAGAGAACTTAAGGTTATCTAATAACTTTGAAAGCTTTGATTTTGGACCAATTTGAAAACAGTATAAGTTGTTTAGGACTTTGTACAAATTTGACTTTTCGCTCCTCATACAGTGGACAGCATTGGAAAACATTTGTAAAAGACCAGTTGCAGCCAGTGATCACTTCTTTTCAAAATGATTTCTGTGCTATTAAAAATATTATGTTTTTGCCTTTCCTTCGAATGTTTTTCATTTTTTAAATTTTCAAAAAAATTCACACTGTACACAGAAAGTTTATGTTGAAATTGATATTTTAAAATTTCTCACTAAAAACATCAAGGCAGCCATGAATATTGAGCTACATGTGTGTTACAAAATTAAATGGTGCTGAAAAATGTGTTCCTTTAGCAAGTGTTAACTTAATGCCTAATAAATTTGATTTTACATAAATCCACCGTAGATATCTTTGGAAAACAGTATGACACAAGGACCAATTTTTTTGCGATAAAATGTAACACGCAAATGGTTGGTTGCTTCCGCAAATGCTTTTTTCATTGAATGTAGACTTTTATCTCCTAAAACTTTTTCACTGTGGCAAGTTGCAGTTAATGATGATGGTAAAAGTATTGTGTATATGAGATATTATTGGTATACATGTATTAAACTATCATTATAATCCTGGTGTATGTCATACAAATGCCCAAAATATACATCTCTCCCTCAACAGAGATTTTCAAGTAGAAACATTCCCAACTCTAGTAATACATGGAATATGGATAGCTGCATTGTTTGCTGTGATACAATTGCAAAATGTTGAAATCAACCAACCTTCAGGCACACTTTGCCAGACAACAAAATTTGAGACTTGTCTGATTTGGAATTATTTGCAGACAAGAAATGAATTGTGTCACTTGTGTCTTTGCTGAGAAAATGAGAACATGCTTGCCAACATTTTCTTCTTTTCCCACAATGTTTTCAGATGTGTAAATATTTCCCATGGTAGTGAAAACTTAGGATTCAGGAATACTGGCATCTGTCACAGATTATTAGATAAGTCCTTACAACAAGTAGCTTATAAGACTGTAGATACTGAATGTACTGTGTTGTTTGAAGAAACCAAAAGTATGTCAAATTTAATACATGTTCTTTTAGTGTTTTATGACAATAGTGTGAGTAGTGGGAAACCAACATCATGATTCTCAGAGAATTTTGCACAACACAGATACATACTTCTCTCCCTCAAAAAATATGTTGATGAGGAAAAGCAACACGCAGCTTGTGCAGACAGTTGTGCAAATTCAAAAAACAAATAGATAAGTATAATGGCTGCTATGACACAACTAAAATGTTGTGAAACATTGCAAATTGAGCAAGGTTCCATCCTTAACTTTTTGCCAGATTACAAAATTTTGGACATGTCTAATTTGAAAGCATTTGCAGACGACAACTGAAATGCAACTGAAATGAGTAGACTTGTTTTTCCTGGGGAAATGAGAAAATGTGACATGTACTTACCGGTAGTTTCTTTTTTGTTCACAATGTTTTCGGAAGTATGGATATTCCCCAGGTAAGTGAAAATTTAGGATTCAGGAATACTAGCATTTGTCACAGATAATTAAATAACTCCATACTTCTAGTGGCTTATTGAGCTATACATACTAAATATACTTTGGTGGTAGAAGAAGCTCACAGCTTTCATATTCAAATACATTAATTTCACTTTAGCATTTTTCTTGCAGGTTTGTACAGTTCACAGCTGATTTGGTCTTTAATATTCCAAGTTTTCAAGCCCAGCTTCAGTTTTATACTAGCACACTTTATGCAGAATTACAAAACCATCTTCAGTGTCATTCTTCTGTTCACAGGATGCATCACAACAGCATGTTGACAGCTCTTGAAACCATGTTTTGAAGTGTTTGTGCTCTCACAATACATATCTGGAAAAAAAAATATAGAACCATCTGAATTTCAAATTTCGCCTGTTTACAAAACGTAACATTTTAATTCTTCAGTTATGTTGCAAAATATGGTTTTATTTTCACATGGTTAGACTATAATGGAATTTGTTCAGGATATGGCCAACTATCAGAGATCCAATCATTTTTGACTAATGTGCGGTACTGCGCTTCCACCTTTACTGAAATAACCCCTTTTTAGGCTGCCATCTTACAATTAAGACCGAAAATAGCCAAGTTTTTGAGCCCACAGTTATCCAACCTTGGCATCGAAAATCACTAGATTTGATTTAAAAACAAAAAGAAATACTTACTGCTTATAAATATGTCAAAATCTGAACAAATTTATTTCTAAAAATAAATTGAGAATGCTACAACTATCACTAGGGTCCCGCCAAATTCACCACATTGGTCCGCCATTTTGTGATGAAATACCGAAAATAGCCCAGTTTTGAGCCCATAATTATCTAACTTAGGAATCGAAAATCAGCACAAAATTAGCTTTAATACAAGGAGATGTACTCTATCTCGTGATTTTTACCAACATGTTGCTATTTGGACGCTACTTTATGTACTTAAAAAGTACTTTTGCACGTCACTAAATCCTCCTGCCGAACATCCCCTACGGGGCAGACATGATTAGATCATGATTTTTTAACGCCAAAATAAGCATATAAAACAAAATCTCCGAAAAAATTGATGTTACATATATTCTAAGCATGTAAATATTCGGAAACTTACCTGTTGAGAAGGACGTATGGGATAACCAAGCAAAACGTTGATTAAAACAGTGACCGTCGTATGCCGAAATTTAAGATGGCCGCCGTTTTTTCCTTTGCGGTCAATTCGAAAGAAGACAGTGAATAACCGGAAGTTATACCGCGTTACCTATCCCTGTATATAAGATCCCTGAGCATAAGGAGCGATGAGAAACTTTGCTCATCATTTTTAATACTAATACAGGAGTCTGTGTACATTGCCTATGGGCAAACTGAGTGTCAAATATCATTACCGAATGGAAACTTGAGAACATTTCTGAAAACTGCTGATTTCAAAAATTCAAAATTTTGATAATTCGAAGAAAATCTGACGGTCCCTATCACTTCGAATTACCGAGATTTGACTGTATTACTAATGCAGGAAGATGACATTTGTCTTTAATTTAAACAAACGTCAAAAATGTGCCTACACAGCATTTTATTTTAAAGGGGGGGGCTGTTTAGTTTTTACTTTCCAAGACAACTATAGGAATAGGAACATTAATTTCGAGAAAATTATTTATATTGACGTGAATTTTTTTTTCAATTAACATTTCTTTGAAGGATTATCTGGGTGAAAAATCCACAAAACAGATATAAAGAGCATTCTACATCTACATAGCAAATGAACTTGTTTTGGGAAGAAAATGAATTAAAAAAAGTACATAGAGTCTACTCTAATAAAAAATAAGATAAAGGAAAAAAATAAATGAACTGGATAAAATCCAATCAGTAGTCTAAAATATGGTCTACGAGTATAGATCTATTTCTTTTAGTAAAGAAACGGGTATTTGTAGCTAAGATTGTCATTCTGGAAAATTTATGACAATATAAAACCATGTTTACAAACATTATTCTTTAATTGTTTTTTCTTTTTTTTTTTTTTCAATTTGTCATCTGCGTCAATAATTTTACCTGGTATAACTCTGTGTCTTGAAATCATGGATCCAAAGATTAATGATGGATATCAATTTTAATGTAGTTAATTAGATTTTTAAATCATATCTACCATATATTTATATATACTTCCAACTCCTAATGATGCAGAATGTCTAGGTTTGGTAACGGCGAGATGGCTTCCGCTCCGAGTGGGAAAAATGCTGACCGCTGATTGGCTTATTGGTTTTTGATTGACAGCTCTGTCATTTGGTCAATTGCTTGTTCATGATTTCCTTCATTAATTTTTATTAGTAAAATAGAAATTCAGGTAATCTAATTATTTGCCTTAATGTTTTAAGAGATACTGCACCTAAGGTTTACCCAAAGAAATGACGACATATTGCCTGATGATGGGTATAGCTATTTTTACAAAGGAGATGATTTTTATTGACATTTTTGCAAGGTACATGATTTGATGAATAAGTTTTGAAGCAATCAGAACTATTGCTGGGTTTACCCATAGAAATGACATTATATTGCCTGATGATGGGTATAATTATTTTTACAAAGGAGATGATTTTTATTGACATTTTTGCAAGGTACTTGATTTGGTGAATTAGTTCTCAAGCAATTGGAACTATTGCTGCATTACTTTTAAAGTAAATAACTAGAATGATGACTTAAGACTGACATAAATAATGCTCATTATCCCAGCCCATTTCATTCTGGATGTAAAAGGCAGCAGATGATTCAGAAGATGTCATTGTAGAAATACACACCATCAAGAATATAAGAATTAAAAAATAACTATTTTTAAGTCTTTAAAAAAAGATGAAAGAGGGAAATGAAATTGAAATATTTTCTGAAAAAAGAAAAAAAAAAAAAAAAAAATGAAATTTGATTAAGTGAAATGAGAAATTAAGACAAAAAAAAAAAAAATAATAATAAATGTAATAAATAAATAAAAAGAAAAAAAAAAAAAAAAAAAAAAAAAATGGAAATTAAAACGTAAAAGACATAAAAATTGATATATTTTATGGAAAATTCCTTAAAAAAATGACAATATTTGAAAAAGACAAATTGGAATTAACAAAATAGGGAAAAGAAATCAGAAAATGGAAGAAGACATGTATGGAAGAAAACATGTATATATGAAAAAAGTGTTGGTGTGTGGTGACTGAAGCATATTTTAACTTCTCTCTTTTAATTTTTACCTAAAAATTTGGCTCTTTCATCTGTGACCAAAAAGTTACCAAAAAAAAGATTATTTATCATCATACAAAGTCAGGTGTTCAGGATCTTAATTGCAAAAAATATACTGAGAGAGTTTGACAGATTGTTGAAGAATGGGTTTTTCAGTTTTTTGAAAGAAAAATCTGTTTTCATGAAGACTTGGTTTGTTGTTGAAAATGCTCTCAATTTGCACAAGTCTGTAAGATTTATCATATATTAAGGTATGGAAGAAAACTTATGTCTACCAAATTCAGAATAAACAATTGTTTTGTCGGCCTGTCCATGCGCTCTTGCATACCTTATTTTATGAGAAATAAGACTAGTTTTACCAAATTTGGAATAAACTTTTTGTTGGACTTTTTCAAGGTTGTTTTTGCATGTCTTATTTTATGTTAAGTCAGTCATTGCATTTTTATCTATTTTTAATTTGGTACCAGTTGATAGCAAAGATATACTTGCATTTGTAGAACAGGTCAGTCAAATTTTGTCGAGTAATATTGACAGCAGACAACTACGGGATGTGTTTACATAACTCGATACACATTTCATTTCATTCCTGTTTTATGATCCCATTGCTGATAATTATTTTGAAAGTGAATCGCTACAAAACTTTCTTGTTTCTGATTGCTGGAGATTTTGATAGTACTTGTATTATAACGCCATTCAACACTAAACAAATTGTTACTGCCCTTTATTGCATAACTGAAAAGTTAAGTATGGGATTACTTGACGCCTGTTTACTAGTGTTTACTTCTTGTGCACATCTGGGTCAAAAGTAGTGTGTGTAATATGGTCACCACAGTGAGAGTAAGCGATGAAATGGTGTAAGTGAAGATTTTTATGTGTTGGGTTTACAACAGTTTGTTCTCAGCCGATGGGTGTCCTAAATTTGTGGTCCCTTTGATCGGGTGGCTGAAGCCAATCGATTGGAAATGACCTTGGACTAACGTATACTTACTGGTTATTTTAAAAAATTTTGAAAATGGAAGGCATTCAACCTTTCATGTATGAATTTGGAAGATAGTAATTTTCCAGAGCAACCAGAAAAGTTTACTAGGCATTGTCAACTTACATTTTCTGAATGAAGGGAAAAGAAAAAATGTCTTAATTCTTACTATAAATTTGTGACAAAGGTCAGTGCTTTCCCAACACTTGGATGGACTTTCCAAATGATGAAATAAACAATTGGACACATTTTATACTTGATGCCATAATTATATGTGACCAACCTTGAACCAGATGCTTGCAAGATATCAATCTACAACAAAATCCAAAAAGAAGAAAATAGTTGACTCATTTGTCACACACCATTACTGCAATCTTGTTCAGAAATCACTTCTGAGTTAAATGTATAGGCACTTATACATAACCTTTTTGCTCCACTAGAACTCTCCTGGCACTGAACTTTTTTTACGTCTAGGAAGGAAAGACCTCGAAAAAACTTGCGTGATCTGATAACACATGGTTCTTCATTATTACTAAAGGGAAATTACTCAAAATGTTAAAAGCGTTTATGTCAGACATCTGTATTTTCTCTCGTAGACTATATTCTTTTTTGAAATGGAAAGCCAACTGTCTGAAATTAACTTAATGACTCATTCCCAGTTAAGGGGGACATTTGAAGATTTTTTTCGCATTTTTTTCATATCATTATATCATCAATTCAACATAATAATGGCTAAAGAATGACAAATCCAATAGGTTTTGATAAAAAATGGTATGAGTATGTTAAATAAACTAATGAAAACGATGAAAATGACTATTATTTGCGAATAAAATAAAAGAATGAAACCATATATTTTTGTAATTTCCTTTATTTTGAAACTTCAAATACTTTTCAACTATTCTAAAATATTACAAACGAAATCAAATTCACTTGGGAATTGTGAAAACAAACAAAGGACTGTCCCTTTCATTAATGTCAGAACATTGAGAGACAATGATTAAACACAAAATATCTATTAACGAAAAAGTTTTTGTTGCGAACGTTATCATAAATTGTCCTGTACGTTACATACTTTGCATTTTGACATTGTATCATTTGTAACAAACTTTTACTACCAAAACTGCATTATTATGTAATGTTGTTGAACTGAGGACAAACACATTAGCAATGGCAATTTTGACAACAGTAGCAAAACAGTGGTAGTTATTTACTAGTCAAAACATTTTAACAAACTGTATATTTTAACATCAACAACTAAATCTGGTCATGTTTTGACATAACAACTGTACAAAGTGATATCTAAACTCACTAAAACAACTGTGCTAGTGTTTAAACTGTTATTGAACAATAATATGATACATTTTAACTTCTTTGGCATTTAAAACATGCAAATTTCAAATTGTCCCGTACGTAACTAAATTCTACACATGCTGCTTTTAAATTTATTTTAAACTGATAACTCTCAGTTAGGCACATTAAAGAACTGAAATACAATAAAAACAATCCTTAGTATTGTTTAAGCAGTTAATAACATCAGAGACAGTGTTCCCATTAGCTTTTTATTTCAAGGGTACACTTACCCCCTGGGCTGAAAATCTGGGGCTAAGATTTCCTATTAGAGGGTATGACAATAATGGTTCCCAACCAGAGGTAAAGCAATCCATATTGACGATTTGCAGCAAAAAAAGTCTTTTATATTGAGATATCTATTTAAATTGACTGCTTAAAGTCAACAGAAATCTGAAAAGGCAGTCTGAAGTTACTTTGATCGGACAATGTCAACGAGACATTTTGTTGTGTCATGGGTTTCCGCGGTTTTTGCACCGATCAGTTTTTCATGTCTGGTAACTTCTGGATAGCTATTTCTGCATGATTTGACAAAAATTTGTCAATAAGGGTAACAAGTAACTTCAAAACCTGCCATTTTACACAAGATAAGTGGATAATGGCCTTTTTTGTCCATGTATTTTCTTACGTGAGGTCTCGCGTGTAACCAATATTTGTTACGTGAATTTTAATTTCATAATGTGATTTACGCAATAATTTGTGCAAGTGAGAACGCTGAGAGAGCAGTACTATTCTAAGTTCCTATACATGTACAATGTATAGACACTTAGAATAGTATTTCACTCACCTATCGAAATGGTCATTGCTTCTCATACTGACTATCCAATAATAGCATGGCACCTGAATGCATTTCAACCATCAAGCAAATCAAGAACGTCTTCTTGAAATTTGAACATTCGGCCGCCTGTACTTGTTGCAACTGGAGCATTCACTTTCTGGACAATTTTATCAAACTCGACCCAATAAATATCTTAATTTGCTGGCCATTTGAACTTTTGTTTTACTTTCTCACATTTTTTTCATGAAAGTCACACGCACAGTTTTGTCGTTATTGTTAATGTCAATTACTTTTCCGCAGTAAAGTCATCATGTTAAACAACAACGAAGTCACCAGCTGAAACATCAACATCATTCTTCTCCTCGCACACATTTCTAGTAGCTTTATTTTCTGGCTGATTATCATTTTTTGAATTTGTATCTTCTGTAGCGTTCAAATTAGCCATTAAAGGCTATTTCCTAACGTACGGGACAAATATATGTTACGTATGGGACGAACATTAGAGGAAAACCAGCGCTCATGTGGTGCATGACTCATATTTCAAAAAGATCAATTTATAAGAATATGAATGTTATTAAATGTATAAAACAAAATACTCGACAATTACTACAACTATATGTCTTGTTTCACTTACCTTTTGCTTCCCACTATTCATGAATATTTTCGATCGGCAACCTTTCCAAGTAAATGGTGCTTCGACACTTTGTAAACATCCCTGAAGAACAGCTGCACATTAAGGAACCCAAAGAAATTCGTCAGAGAAAACGAACGGGCTTTTGTTAGCAGTTTTAGCAAGGTTAGTCTCCAACGTTATGGACCCATACGTTATTTTCTAATCTGCATTAGACTTTATTGTTCCAGCAGTTTCATAAAGATTAAAATACTCGAACAGAGGTTTATCAACATTTTCTCAAATACTTCAAACGACCATTTCATTAAAGAAATCAACCGCCTATAGTTATGCGTTTATAAGGTAAACGCATTAAATTGTTTGTCTCGAACGTTAGGTAGTTAAAATTACGGTTCATTCATGAAGATTGTACCTCAAAAATTTACGATGTCGATTAATTCATGTGCAAGTATGAAGTTTCATCATAACAATATATCTATAGCGATGTAAATTACGCCCAAATAATGCTTTAAACGTAGATTGGTGCTTCAGTTTCGTAGTGTTGTAGAAAGTGTCCCGTACGTTTTCGGGTATTTGAGACAGGAAGTTCGGTATATAGTGTCAATTTTGGTTTTCACATTTACCTTTAATTTTTAGCTCCACTGGCCGAAGGCCAGCGGGCTTATGTCATGGCCTGTTGTCCGTCGTGCGTCCGTCCGTCCGTCCGTCCGTGCGTCCGTCCGTCCGTGCGTTAACTTTTTTTTAAAACGTCTTCTTCTCTGAAACTACCCATCCAATTTTGATGAAACTTCACAGAAATGATCCTGCCATGGTCCTCTTCAGAATTTCTTGAAAGAATTTAATTCCTTCAAAAACTCTGGTTGCCATGGCAACAAAACTGAAAAATTTTTAAAATCTTTGAAAATCTTCTTGTCTGAAACCGTAAGGCCAAGGGCTACCAAATTTGGCATGTAGCTTTATCTAGTGGACCTCTACCAAGTTTCTTCAATTTATAGCCCTGGGGTCAAAATTGGCCCCGCCCCGGGGGTCACAAGTTTTACATGGGCTTATTTAGGGAGAACTTTAAAATTCCTCTTCTACCTAGCCATAGGGCCTAGAGCTACCAAATTTGGCATGTAGCTTTATCTAGTGGACCTCTGCCAAGATTGTTCAAATTATAGCCCTGGGGTCAAATTAGGCCCTGCCCCGGGGTAACAAGTTTTACATGGGCTTATATAACAAGTTTTACATGGGCTTATATAGGGAGAACTTTAAAATTCTTCTTTGACCTAGCCATGGGGCCTAGGGCTACCAAATTTTGCATGTGGCTTTATCTAGTGGGCCTCTACCAAGAGTGCCCAAACTATAGCCCTTGGGTCAAATTTGACCCCACCCCGGGGGTCACAAGTTTTACATGGGCTTATTTAGGGAAAACTTTAGAAATCTCCCTGTACCTAGCTGTAAGGCATAGGGCTACCAAATTTTGCATGTGGCTTTATCTAGTGGGTCTCTACCAAGAGTGCTTAAATTATAGCCCTGGGGTCAAAATTGGCCCTGCCCCGGGGGTCACAAGTTTTACATGGGCTTATGTAGAGAAAACTTAAGAAATCTCCCTGTACTAAATCATAAAGTGTAGGGCTACCAAATTTCGCATGTAGCTATATCTAAAGGCCCTTCACCAAGAGTGCGTAAATTATAGCCCTAGGGGGGAATTTGATTCACCCCGAGGGGTCAGAAGTTTTACATGGGCTTATATAGTGAAATCTTTAGAAATCTTCTTGTTACTAACCATATGAACTAGGGCTACCAATTTTAGTCCTGTTTCAGGGGTCTTATGTTCAAAACTAATTGGCCAAGTATTGTAATGTTTGGCATGTAGTGATTTTACGTATTAGCCAGTGGAGCGATACAGGGCCATCATGGCCCTCTTGTTTTATCTTCTTGAAGATTTTGTCTCTGTTTAAATAATTTAGGCAGTTTTTATAAGAGACGTTACTTGATTTACATTACAACTTCAGCTTGAACATTAGAATTATACATTGGAGACATGGGATTTTCATACCGCCCGGATTGGTTGCTGGTCAATTTTCATAAGAAATCGAAGCTTTCTACACAAAATTTACTACTAATGTTTCAAGTATAATGTAAATGCTAGTAAATAAACATGTTATGAAATTATATTCTGTGAAATAGGTGCAGTTCAGACACTGCAAAGGCTGGAGACATCAAATGTCCCCCTTAACTGGGATTGCATCTAATATCCTGAGTTCAGCGGTACAGTTTTGACTAAAATGGCAAATAAAAAGGTTAGCCATCATCAAGGCTATCAAGATTATGAGCTTTCAAACATTTCACAAGTTATTGGATAGGGCTGGTTCCCCCGAGGTCTCCCTGCTGCTACAGTTCAGCTAGTCACAAGTATATATATTTTTTTCTTTTCCTCAATAACCTGACAGATCTCAGGTGAGCTATTAAGTACCAGTATGGCCCTCTTGTTAAGAAACTTGCAGGTCCTAAAATGCAGTTTCGTATTTTCTCATTGATTTTTAGCTCCACTGGCCGAAGGCCAGCGGGCTTATGTCATGGCCTGTTGTCCGTCGTGCGTCCGTCCGTCCGTCCGTCCGTCCGTGCGTTAACTTTTTTTTAAAACGTCTTCTTCTCTGAAACTACCCATCCAATTTTGATGAAACTTCACAGAAATGATCCTGCCATGGTCCTCTTCAGAATTTCTTGAAAGAATTTAATTCCTTCAAAAACTCTGGTTGCCATGGCAACAAAACTGAAAAATTTTTAAAATCTTTGAAAATCTTCTTGTCTGAAACCGTAAGGCCAAGGGCTACCAAATTTGGCATGTAGCTTTATCTAGTGGACCTCTACCAAGTTTCTTCAATTTATAGCCCTGGGGTCAAAATTGGCCCCGCCCCGGGGGTCACAAGTTTTACATGGGCTTATTTAGGGAGAACTTTAAAATTCCTCTTCTACCTAGCCATAGGGCCTAGAGCTACCAAATTTGGCATGTAGCTTTATCTAGTGGACCTCTGCCAAGATTGTTCAAATTATAGCCCTTGGGTCAAATTAGGCCCTGCCCGGGAGTAACAAGTTTTACATGGGCTTATATAACAAGTTTTACATGGGCTTATATAGGGAGAACTTTAAAATTCTTCTTTGACCTAGCCATGGGGCCTAGGGCTACCAAATTTTGCATGTGGCTTTATCTAGTGGACCTCTACCAAGAGTGCCCAAATTATAGCCCTTGGGTCAAATTTGACCCCACCCCGGGGGTCACAAGTTTTACATGGGCTTATTTAGGGAAAACTTTAGAAATCTCCCTGTACCTAGCCGTAAGGCCTAGGGCTACCAAATTTTGCATGTGGCTTTATCTAGTGGGTCTCTACCAAGAGTGCTTAAATTATAGCCCTGGGGTCAAAGTTGGCCCTGCCCCGGGGGTCACAAGTTTTACATGGGCTTATGTACAGAAAACTTAAGAAATCTCCCTGTACTTATTCATAAAGCGTAGGGCTACCAAATTTCGCATGTAGCTATATCTAAAGGCCCTTCACCAAGAGTGCGTAAATTATAGCCCTAGGGGGGAATTTGATTCACCCCGAGGGGTCAGAAGTTTTACATGGGCTTATATAGTGAAATCTTTAGAAATCTTCTTGTTACTAACCATATGAACTAGGGCTACCAATTTTAGTCCTGTTTCAGGGGTCTTATGTTCAAAACTAATTGGCCAAGTATTGTAATGTTTGGCATGTAGTGATTTTACGTATTAGCCAGTGGAGCGATACAGGGCCATCATGGCCCTCTTGTTTATTTAATCCTTTACCACACTCACAGACTTAAATGACCTTGAGGAGTAAGTCTTTTTGAAAACATTGTGAAAAAAGGAAAACATGTCGGTAACCAGCATTTTCTCTATTTTCCACACTGTCTTTTACCTTCTTAAAGGCAAACCCTTCCATTTGAACCAAATTTGCCAAGCCCTGGTGGCTCGGTCAGCAGCGTGCACGGCTTGAGAACGGGGTCATGGGTTTGATTCCTGGCTTGGCCAATTTCTTTCCGAGTACTGATGATAGTCATTGTGACAGAATTCATTCCTCTGCCACCGCTGACCATTGTTTCGACGATGGTTATGTGGGAAAGCAGCCAATGGCTTGTAAAGAATATTGTGTGGAGTACTGGTAAAAGAGACTCCAGGAAAGCATGGATAGGTGCACTGGCCGCCGCTATATAACTGAAATAATGTTGAAAACTGCGTTAAACACCATGCAATCAATTGAACCAAATTTATTATGCTGTTTGCAAGATGGTTTGGATTTGGACAACTCTAAAATTTTGTCGTTTGGTAGAGAGTTAATTCAACATGCATAACTGTGTTAGCCTGTCAGCCCTAAAGCATGAGTTCAAACTCTGTTGAAGTCTAAAAATGTGAAGATATCTTTTTGTTTGTATTTCATACTAGAAACATATGATAGATGCTGTTAAAAAATAAAAAATCTCTAAAAATTTTTAGGAAAAAAATTTGGTAATAAGTTTTGGTTCCCAAGTAACTGCAGGTAGAGGCAGAGCAATGCAGGAAATCTTGGGACGCATGTGTAAGTGAGACTTTACATGTGCATTTTGTTTGAAGGGCCCGAGATTTGATTAAAATTGCGTCATCTGGGACTGTAGGGGGGGCCTATGGCACAATGGCGAGCTCTAGATTGAACACTGTTTTGCCATAAAATTTTTGTTCCAAAGTAACTACAGGTAGAGGCAGAGCGATGCAGGAGGTCTTGGGTCATATGTATAAGTAATATTTTACATTAAGCCTTTACCACTCAATCCTGACTTTTAACGACCCTGGGAGAGAAAGCTTTTGAAAACATTGTGGGAAAAAGGAGAAAATGCTGGTTACTAGCATTTTCTCCTTTTCCCTCAATGTTTTCTACACTTCCCAAATCAAATTTCAATTTTTTAGTCACTTTTTTGTTGTCTGCAAATGCTTTCATTTTGGACTAATCTAAAATGTGGTTGTTTGGTAAAAGGGTATGACTGTGTATAAGTTGCATGTGTTTGAAAAATTAACTATTAGACTTCCATTATAGGATGTTTTTGTTTCCCTGTATTACATGTACTTGTTAATAAGGCATTGGCCCGGCTGAGTAGCTTAGTGGCTAGCATATCTGACTTGTATCTTGGTTATTCCGAGTTTGATACCCAGTGGATGCAAAACTTTCTTTCTGATGGTTTTTTGCTTCTCACCTCCGATGCATGTGAGAAAAGTAGTCAGTGACTTGGAAAGAAAGCCAGGAAACACATGCTTAGGTGTGCTGACTGCGGTGATATGACCTAGGCTGTTAGGCAGTCAGTTAATATTATGCCAAGATTTTTTTATTTTTTTTTATACAAGTTGGTTTCAGAGAACTTAGACAAATTGTAGTGATAACATAACCATTCACTTTCTCTTCCTGTTGAGAATTTCAAGAGTTTATCTGTTTCTGTTACCCTGTCGCAGGCCATAACATTGCAGATACTATCAGAAGCTAGAATTTTTCCATTTATTTCTAATTTTAATGTTTAACCTTATATTACACAATCTCAGTTTAAAACAACTTTGAGAAAGATGCCTCTTGAAAACATTGTTGGAAAAGGAGAATTATACAGGTAATCAAATGTTTTCTACCCAATCAAAGACAAATTTCATCATCTGAACAAAATTTAAATTGTCATCTGCAAATTCTTTCAGTTTAGACAAGTTTACATGATTATTGTTTGGTAAAAAAATTAGTTCTTTACCAAAAAATAAAATTTTGGACTGGACCAAAATGTAAGCATTTGCTTACAACAAATTAAATGTAGCTTAAATGATGATTTCTGTGGTTGATAGAGAAGAAATTTTTGTGCGAAAAGGAGAAAATACTGGTTACCTAAATTTTTTTAACCCTTAAACTGCTGAGTGCGATTCACTGACCTCTTGCAGACAGTGTAGATCAAGATCAGACTGCACAGAACGTGCAGTCTGATCTTAGATCTGCACTGTCTGACATGGAGATATTTTTTCTCTAAAAAAATGTTTGAAGTAGCATTATTCAGGTTTTTACTATCGGCTTGAAAGTTTAATTCAACTCTTTACCACATGAGAAATATCTGGACTTGTCCAGATTAAAAGCACTTGCAGATGACAATTTAAATGTGTCTCAAATGAGGAAATTTGCCATTGGCAGGCTAGAAAATATTGTGGGAAAAGGAGAAAATGCTGGTTACCAGCATTTTCTCCTTTTCCCACAATGTTTTCAAAAGCCTTCTTCCTCAGGGTCGTTAAAAGTCAGGATTGTGTGGTAAAGGGTTAATTTATTTAGCAGGATAAAGTTAAAAGTCTGTTTC
The DNA here is from genome assembly GCA_946811185.2 of Hippopus hippopus. Classification (NCBI taxonomy): domain Eukaryota; kingdom Metazoa; phylum Mollusca; class Bivalvia; order Cardiida; family Cardiidae; genus Hippopus; species Hippopus hippopus. Next base: position 29,558,362 of record OX328112.1, read on the forward strand.
AGCGCATTTTCTCCTTTTTTTAAATTTTTTTCAAAGGTCTTCATTTCAGCGTCAATTAGACTAAGGATTGTGTTAAACTGAGTCACGGCAGGTCAAAAAGTAGGTCACTGGGTCATATTGTAGAGAAACCTTGTGTGCACTCAACAGGATACAGTTTCAGCTCGGCTGCTTTAGAAGAAAACAACCGGATAATTCAATAGCCCTGATGTCTGTGTTGTTATCGTCATCGCGCGAAAACTTTGACATTTTGTAATATCTTTGTTATAACTGAAGGTATTTACTTCAAACTTGGACAAGTTCTCCACTATGGAAAGAGCAACTCATACAACATTAAAATATTTTTGACTCAGTTATGCCCTTTTTTTCCCTAAAGTTTTCACTGAAAAACAGGCATGTGCAGCAAAGCATTGGCACCCACATGTCATGCTCTTGTTTATCCCACACTAATGAAAGTTAGTCTGACTGTTTATGCATCTTTCTTTTATTTATGGTAACTACCTAGCTCAACCCCTTATCCCCTGATAGTCATGTCTGTAGCAAGCATTTGCCTTTATACTAGATTACAAAGGCTTATGAGTAGGCAGGAATTGCCCAATCACTAAATAATGTCCATTTTGTGTGTATATAACTAGCTTGTACTCTTTTTAGCTCACCTGAACACGAAGTGCTCAAGGTGAGCTTTTGTGATTGTGCTGTGTGCGACATGTGTCGTCAACTTTTAGCTTGTGTACGCTCTACAGGCCACATTTTCAGTCCGATACTCCTGAAACTTGGTCTGAATGTTTGTCTTGATGATATCTTGGACAAGTTTGAAAATGGGTTAAGTCGGGTCAAAAACTAGGTCACTAGGTCAAATCTTAGAAAAACCTTGTGTACGCTCTAAAGGCCACATTTTCAGTCCGATATTCATGAAACTTGGTCAGAATGTTTGTCTTGATAATATCTCAGACGAGTTCAAAAATGGGTCATGTGGGGTCAAAAACTAGGTCACTAGGTCAAATCTTTAAAAAATCTTGTGTACGCTCTAGAGTCTAAATTTTCAGTCCAGAACTCTTGAAAGTTGGTCAGAATGTTTGTGTTGATGATATCTCAGACGAGTTCGGAAATGGATCATGTCAGCTCAAAAACTAGGTCACTAGGTCAAATCATAGAAAAACCTTGTGTACACTCTAGAGGCCACATTTTCAGTCCCATGCTCATGAAACTTGGTCAGAATGTTTGTCTTGATTATATCTCTGTTGAGTTTGAAAATGGGTCATGCTGGTTCGAAAACTAGGTCACTAGGTCAAATCTTAGAAAAACCTTGTGTACGCTCTAGAGGCCACATTTTCAGTCCCATGCTCATGAAACTTGGTCAGAATGTTTGTCTTGATGATATCTTGGACGAGTTCGAAAATGGGTCATAGGTCAAATCTTAGAAAAACCTTGTGTACACTCTAGAGGCCACATTTTCGGTCCAATACTCACGAAAGTTGATCAGAATTTTTGTCTTGATGACATCTTAGAGGAGTTCGAAAATGGGTCATGTGGGGTCAAAAACTAGGTCACTAGGTCAAATCTTAGAAAAACCTTGTGTACACTCTAGAGGCCACATTTTCAGTCCAAAACTCTTGAAAGTTGGTCAGAATGTTTGTCTTGATGACATCATGGACGAGTTTCAAAATGGGTCATGTCAGGTTAAAAACTAGGTCACTAGGTCAAATCTTAGAAAAACCTTGTGTACGCTCTAGAGGCTACATTTTCAGTCCACAACTCTTGGAAGTTGGTCAGAGTGTTTGTCTTGATGATATCTACAATGGGAAAATGGGCTATGTTTGGCTAAAAAATAGGTCACTGAGAGAAATTCTATAAAAAGCTTGTGTACAAGCTAGAGGCCAAATTTTCAGTCCAATGATTATGAAAGCTTGATATAATGTCTGTCATAATATTTCGAAAGAGATTAAAAATGGGTCATGTTTGGTCAAAAGACTCAGGTGAGCGACTTCAGGGCCATCATGGCCCTCTTGTTTAATATACATTCTACAAACACCTAAAATTGGAGCTTGGCTTCAGAAGAGTAGAAAACATTGTGGGAAAAGGAGAAAATGCTGGATACTAGCATTTTCTCCTTTTCCCACAATGTTTTCAGAAGGCTTCTTCCTCTGGGTCGTAAAAACCAGGGATTGTTTGGTCAAGGATTAAAGGGAGCTATTCAATTTTGGTAATCTTGCCAAACTTAGAAAGTGATTTGTCACTGAATAAAGAAGGGCAATAGCTGGCAAATCATTAGTAAGGGAGAAAGATGGAAGTAAAAAACAAATAGTCTTCAATGGTATTTTCTTAATGGACTACATAGCCTCTTTTCACAATTTTAGATTTCACACTAGGGGTTTTGCAATGACTTGTGTAACTTGTCAAATTATCAATAACATGCATCGCTTAGGAAGGGTCATATTCAAATCCGTCAAATGGTGCCATGATTATCTTATGTAATAAAAATAGATGGAGTTACCTATAGCAAAAGGACGATCTTGTTATCTAAGTGCCGAAAGTTGAAAATTTTTATCTGATATAACTGGCTCGGCTGGGTAGCTCATTGGTAATCATGTCTGACTCATGACCTGGTGGTTGCGGGTTCAATACCTGGTTGTGGCAAAGTTTTTCTCTGGTGATTTTTCGCCTCTCACCTTTGATGCATTTGAAAAAAAAAAAGTCAGTGGCTTGGAAAGAAAGTTGTGTCAGTATTGGTTGAGAAAGCTTGGAAACACATGCGTAGGTGCTCAGGCTGCTGTGATTTGTCATCTGCAAATGCTTTCAATTTTGACAAGTCTAAAAAAATGTTGTTTGGTAAAGAGTTAATGGATTGCTTGTAAATGTTGCAGGTCAACTTGGCTTCTTTCCTTTTATTTATTTATACATGATCTGCTTTTCATAATGGAGTAATTTTCATGACAGGGAGCTTTTCAGATTATTTCAATCTCAGTAAACTTGCAATTGCTTTCAGTTTGGACGAGTCTTATATTTTGTTTAGTGGTAATAGAGTTAACTCTTTTCCAAACTACAAAAATATAGATGTGATAAAATTGAAAGCATAAGCGGACTACACTTTAAATGTGGCCTAAATGTTAAAATTTGTCCTTCATAGGGATGAAAACATTGTGGCAAAAAGGAGAAAATGTTGGTTTACAGCACTTTTGCCTTTCCCACAATGTTTTCAAAAGGCTTCATTCTCAGGGTTGTTAAAACTCAGGGTTGTGTGGTAAAGGATTGATTGGTCACATAGCCTCTTCAGATATTTTTAAGATTTTACACCAGAATTCGGCTAAAGGTTGTGAAAATATAATGTGATTAATTACATACTAAGATAAAGAAGCCAATTTAAGTTTGAGCTAATAGGGCCTGGTCGGGTAGCTAAATAGTTAGCGTATCTGACATGTACCTGGAGTTTGCAGGTTTGATACCCAGTTGTGGCGAAATTTCTTCCGGCAGTTTTTTGCCTCTTACCTCTGATGCATGTGAGAAAAGTAGTCAGTGGCTTTGGAAAGAAAGTTGTGTCAGTACTGGTGTAAGAAAGCCAGGAAACGCATGGGAGTGTCACTGACCGCTGTGATATGTTCTGATGTTAAAATGGTGTTAAACCCAGATACAAACCAACCAAGAGCAAACAGGTTTTCTTGACTATTTACCAACGATAAAAACTTAGATCTGCCCAAATTGGAAGCATTTGGAGATGACTTACTTAGTATGGATCAAATGATTTTTTTTGTTCTTAAATTGGTAGAACACATAGTGGAAGGAGAAAATGGGGATCAGCAGTATTTTCTGCTTTTCCCACAGTAGAAGCCTCTGTCCTCATAGTGGTTGAAACTTTGGAATGTGTGTAATAGGGTTAAAAGTAATTTTGTTGGGAAAAAAACACATTTTACTTACTGAATACTGTGAGAGAAATAACATTCCAGGATAATCAATGATAATTGAATTTTGTAAAGTTCTGTTGGTCCTTCGTCTGTTTTGAGCAGAAAGGTTGAAATCAACACAGCCCTTTAACCCTTTACCACACGGCAAAATTTAAGACCTATCCAAATTGAAAGCATTTGCAGATGACAATTTCATAGTGGCTCAAATGATGCAACTTTCCTTTGATAGGGTAGAAAACTTTGTGGGAAAAGGAGAAAATGCTGGTTACCAGCATTTTCTCCTTTTCCCACAATGTTTTCAAAAGGCCTCTTTTTTAGGGGCGTCAAAAGGCGTCATTGTGTGGTAAAGGGTTAAATGGTTTGGTCTTTCATCATCTGCCATCTTTGTAGCTTGTCACACAACAGGAAATAGTACTGTCAGCTATGCTACCACTAGTTTGGTAGTACAAGAGATTTCCTGTTATTGTGACAGGTTTCATTTTCTTTACCCTTTATCACAGAAATATTGTAAGGGTAATAACATTCCAGGATTATCAAAGATAAACAAATTTTGAAGAGGTGTGTTGGTTGTTCTGTTCTGAGTGAAAATGTATAAGGCAACAGAGGCTTTTGACTTGTTTGACCTTTCATCATCTGCCATCTCACTCATCACAACTTGTGTGATTCCGTACCTACATCTAACCTTGTCCGTATAATGGTCGTTTCCATTTGAATTGCTAATCACGTGATCTTATACATGGCGGCCCCACTGTAAGTTGTTTAGCAACGACATAAACAACCTTGATGAAGTTATTCACATCTATCTATCTGTCGTGAAAACTTCAATCAGAATTGATAAATCACATTAAATAATGAATGTACGAACTGTTTGTCAACTGAAATATAGTTAGAAAGATTTCGATAGAAAATTGAAACTCAAGTTTTCTTTTTTAAGAGGAGCCTTACAATTTTCAGAATAGTAAACCGGCGTATTTTTGGGCGATGAAATGTAGTGAGCTGGTGCATGTCAATTCACCAGATACAGCCAAGGGATTTGATGGCTCCCATCACTCGAGGTATGCTGAATGCTGCCATCTTTGTAGCTTGTCACATGACAGGAAATAGTACTGTCAGCTATGCTACCACTAGTCTGGCAGTACAAGAGATTTCCTGTTATTGTGACAGGTTTCATTTTCGTCACCTTTTATGTGATCAGTTTGATCACCCCAATGTATCTACCATTTCGTAGTCTGGTCAGACGAGCAGAGACTTCTGTGTGTCTTCATTATCTGTCTTGATTTTGTACATGAGTTGTCTGTATTATTTAAGTTTTAACCCTTTAACACACAATCCAAAGTTTTAGCAACCCAGAGGTAGAAAGCTTTTGAAAAGCATGTTGTTGAAAAAGGAGAAAAAATGTTGGGAAGCAGTGTTTTCTTCATTTCTCAATATGTTTTCTACTCTTTCAAAGAAAAGTGCCACCATTTAACCCTTTACCCCACAACCCCGAGATTGAACGACCCTAAGAAAGAAAGCTTTTGAAAACATTGCGGGAAAAGGAGAAAATGCTGGTAACCAGCATTTTCTCCCTTTCCCACAATGTTTTCTAACCTTTCACAGACAAATGCCACAACTTCTGCCACTATGTACTTTGTTGTCTGCAAATGCTTTCAATTTGGATCAGTCTAAAATTTTGTCATGTAGTAAAGAGTTAAGCCTCATTTAATTTGTTATATGAAAATGCTTTGAATTTGAAGTATATGCTTTGTCCTTTGGTAAAGTTATTAGCGGAACAATGATCTTCATACCTGTTTGTATAATTGTGTGCCTTAACATCTTAAAGTATCATCGGTCCCCATGGATCAAATATCAGAGGCATATATGGCCTGCAACACGCGAAAAGGGGCATTTGGACATTTGCGTAAAGTGTCGTCTCCGATCAGCCTGCGCAGGCTAATCCGAGACGCCACTTTACGACTACATTAGATTTTGTGCTACAGTAGAAAATTACATAAAAAACGGAAAGTGTTGTTTCGGATTAGCCTGCGCAGGCTGATCCGAGACGATACTTTACGCAAATGTCCGAATGCCCCTTTTTGTGTGTTGCAGGCCATATATGAACCATGCTCTGACAAAAGAGGGTTTAATGCATCTCCATGATCCATAGTACCAAGCAAGCCATAAAATACTTACAGATCCATAACAGCCACTTCTTTTAAAAATCAACTTAGTCATGAGGTAGACTAATCCTTGTACATACAGAAAATTGACAATAGCAAAAAGTTTCAGCCCAGGTCGCACAGGCTGCCCTTGGTCGATACTTTTCGCAGATGCATTAAGCTCTCTTTTCACAGAGCGTGGCTCATATTTCTTACATTTCAAGTTGCTAAAAAAGTTTACCTTGAGAAGGCTTCAGATTTTTAAAAACTCACTAAACTTTAAAAATGATCCATTGTTCATTTTGAAAAGGAGACCACTGACACACCATCAGTAAGGAAGGAAAACATAAATTAGTACAGAAGAAAATTAAGATATATTTCCTTAATCGGCTAGGTAGCCTTTTAAACTAATTTTAGATATGACGCCAGAATTTCGCAGATGTTTATTGCAGTCTGACGTGATTGATAATATGTGGATTATATGGCTTGCAACACGCGAAAAGGGACATTCAGACATTAGTGTAAATTGTCGTCCTGGATCAGCCCATGCAGTCCGTGCAGGCTGATCCGAGATGACACTTTCCAATCCTGTGTGATTTTCTGTTTCATGCAAATCTACTGTAGGACAAAATCTATATTGACATAAAGTGGCGTCTGCGCAGGCTCATCCGAGACAACACTTTACGCAAAAGCCCCTTTTCGCATGTTGCAGATCATATGGGATCATATTCAACCAAAGTCCTGAATGTAATGAAAAATAAAATTTCCATATAAAGTTAAGGAGTATGAATTTGATCCATCGATCTGACCTGGTTTTTTGCTGGTATAAGATTTAGGACCGTATGTACAAGTGGAGGACTGTTAATACCATAGTGACAAAAATGCGGTCGGAGTGTACTAGCTAAAACTGAAAGTAGAATAAATAGATCTCAAGCTTGTATGATAGTATTTGGTTTGCATCAAACCAATAACATAGTACCAGTGTTTCATCTAGGCAGCGGGATTGTAGAAATCTCACACTTTTGTAAATAATCCCCCACATTTTCAGACACCGTGCGGGACAAGGTCTCCACTCTTAAATATCACAGCATAGGTTTCCGAAGGTACTTTGATTATATTACTCTGCATTATGAAATTCAATAACTAGCCTATATCATGTAAATACTGGTTAGAAAAACTGGTAATCGCTTTTGACATGAGAAAAGTTGGCGATTTTCATGCCGGATGAATATCAGTCTATAACAGGTGACTATTTCCCTGCTTCACAATCAGTTTGAGAACTTCAGTCATGAGCGACACATTCAAAATGCAATCTCACAGATTTTAAATACCTTGAAACAACTTTAATGAAAAAATATAAATGTTGCATTGAGACTTAATTGGAGATACTTTTTAACTAATTCATGCATTCATTTTGTGGTAATGAGTATTTTGTTTTGAGATTTTTTTTAAAGCTGTTTGACAGATTTTCGAATGTCATATTGGGTCTGGAAAATAAACAGCCTTTTCGGTTGACTATAGTAACAGCATGACAATAACACTTTTGTCCTCTCTATATAAATTTCTTATCTCTTTAACTGGATGGTTCTGCAAATAAGAAATGTTGAAGAGCAAAACAGCAACTATACTACTCAAAATTTGCCAGGGGTCACCATGTTTCCGTCCATCCCCTTCAATTTCACAAAATCTGTTTTGATATAAAGAACTAGTCGATATATTTTAAATACGCTATGTTTTGGATACTTGTAAAACTGATAAAACCAACTGCCTGTGGAAAAGCATGTTTTTTTCAACGTGAAACTGAAATGTAATTTTTTTCGAAATATCGAAATGACCCCTACCAAAGTGTGAGTAGTATATTTCACTTTGTCGACCATATCATTGTCCTAGAAAGCTGATTAGGGAGCTTAAGAAGCCTCGATCATAATTGATCCTATTGAGACATAGGGGCCCATGTGAAACCATATGCAACACACTTTCCACATAAAGGCTGATAGAGGAACTTTCGCATAACAAAAAGAATGACAAAATAATTTTTGAAAAATTGATGTTTTAGTTTTATATATAATGCCTCATGGACCCTCTTTTTTTTTGAAAATCTTGAAAAATTCAATAAGCACCTTTAACCCTTTATCACACAATCCCAGATTTAAAGATCCTTTGATAGAAGCTTTTTGAAAACATTGTAAGTACATTTAATTTGTCGTCTGCAAATGCTTGTAGTTTAGACCAGTCCAAGAATTTGTTGACACAATCCCAAGTTTGAATGACCCTGAGGGAGAAGGCTTTTGAAAGCAAAGTGAGAAAAGGAGAAAATGCTGGTAACCAAAATTTTCTCCTTTTCCCACATTTTCTACCTTTTCCAATTCCACTTTCAATTTTTGAGTCACATTTATTTTGTCATCTGCAAATGCTTTCAGTTTGGCAAAGTCTAAAATTTTGTTGTGTGGTGAAGTGTTGAAAAGTACCTTTATTGAGTCTGAACAAAGCAGCAGTTTGGTCAAATCAACTGCATGGCCTTACTGTATTTCACTTTGTTGGTTAGCAAGGGTTAGCATGATGGAGAAGTGTTTCTGCTTGCCTCCTAAACTTTCTTCATTCCATAGATTTTAAGAAATTAGCCTAAAAAGGTCATATACAGCAGCTTACACATAAATAATGGAATTAGTGTGCATTCTGTTTGGTGATACATATAAAGTGGAAGTTGCTTGCAGTCAGTATATACCCCACTTGATGATATTTATATTATTGGCAAATATCATTAAATGGTTGACTGACCTATTTTCCAGGGGTACCTGTTTTCAAAGTGGAAATGATATCCAAGTCTTCTTTTGAACTAAAAAATGAATGAAGTCACTGTCTGTGTGAACCACTTATTTGAATGTAAACAACCGTGTCACTGCTGCTAATTTATGAAATGCAATAAAAACACAACAGTATGCATGTTTCTATAGGAAAGATCAGTTTAAATGACAAATTTCTTATTACCCTTTTCAATCAGATACTTGCCCAATTCTCCATCTATCATTTAATTTTAAATCTGAAATGTTCCTGACATGTGACATAGACAGTGTTGATGCCAGAAAGTCATGTGACCATAGTGGAATAATGTGATAAGATTTTGATCTATAATTAGATAGAGAATTTCATGTCCTATTTAGTTCGATCACTATGACTGAGCACTTTTTCCAGAATATTCCCTGCTACTGAAAGTAATTATATCCTGAAACATAATTGAATGTAGGCACTGAAGATATAAGAGAAAGTATTACTCATTAGTGCTCATTACACAAGATTTCTCATTCTTATATCTAACTGAAAATCTTGCTTTTTAACAATATACATTACAACAAGGTAAAAGTGGCAATTTCTTGCAAGGTTACTCCTCATTATATCTCCATATTGAACTACAAAAGAGTTAAAATATTCATATCCCAGTGCCTCTTAACGCCGTCCATCTCTTTTAATGATATTTCTTCTTAGATTTTACACCAAAATTATGCAAAGCTTTGTCTGAATGTCCTGTGATCAACAACACAAGCCAATTATGTGGGATCATAGTCAAAAAAGTACAAAAATGTCATATTTGATCTCATAAAAACAGACTAAGTTACCTATTGCAAAGAGACTGACGCATTATTTGAACACCAAATCTTCACTGTTTTACCTCTTGTTACCCCCCAGTTTCTTTACTGTTGCAAATAAAAATATATTTCATTGTATTTATCTTGAGATAATTTAATTCGCACCAAAAATATCTAAAAAGTCCACTTTAAGTAAAGGAGGGGTCCTGCGTGGTTCAGTGGTAGAGTGTAGAACCTGTAACCTTGAGCCCTTGGGTTTGCACCACACTAGAAGCACTGGCACGACACTTTAGAGCCCAGCAGCTTTGTACTGGTGAAACCCTGGACACACACAAATAGGAGAGCTGTCACTGTGATATAACTGAAATAATGTTGAAAGTAGCTGTAAATATCATTCAATCAATTAAGTAAAGCAGATTTCATTTCTCAATAAACAAGTCACAACAGCTTATCTGATTAGAAGCAGGAGTCCTCTTTAGTAGAAGTGTTTGATCCCATTTCAGGATTCACCTTTATTCTAAGTTAAGTTAAAATTCAATTTTTGCTCAATATTTTACCATCAGTTGTTCCTATTATGAAGATTGTTGGTTCCTTTTAACTCTTTTCAAAATTTTACCCTTGTCCAGTTTGAAAGTATGTGCAGACCATAGATTAATGTGGTGCAAATAATGAGCTTTGTCCATGGAAAGGTAGAAAACATTGTGGGAGAAGGAGAAAATTCTGGTCACAATTATCCTCTCCTTTTGTAACTATTTTCAAAAGCTTATTTATCAAAAGGATCGTTAAACAAAGGATTATTTGGGAAAGGCTATGTGACTTCTATTTAAATTTCAATTCAAAACATTTTCACCTCCTGATAGCTACTTATAATTAACATTTCTTTACTTTTCATTCAGAGATTGAAACCAAAGGGATTGCCCTGCCATACAATAGTGTCTCTATATTACCCAAATGGTTGATGGACATTCATTCATTCATTCATTCATTCACTCACTCAAGTCTCAATTTGTGATGTATGTTAAGGGTCTTTAAATCCAAATGCTTATAAGTAAATCCTGAATGGGAGGCTTTTGTAGGACTTGTTAAAGGATCTTTGCATTCTTAAAATCCAAGTTTCCTGTAATTATATCATAAATCCATAAGTAAAGAAGACGTGTTTGAGAAATACTATGGTCAAGAACAATAGCTAATCAGGAATAATTAATTACGTAAAATTTTATAAAATGTTTGTAAAAGATTTCCTTTTATTATTCCAAAACACAGCATGACAATGGCAGATGACTCTAAGAAAGAAAGCATAAGCAGACATCGAGGGAAAAGGAGAAAATGCTGGAAAACTGCATTAATTTTACTTCTTGCCCAACAATGTTTTTACCCGTTTTAAGACAAATATCATCAAGTGAAATATGTTTGACTTGTTGTCTGCAAATGATTTCAGTTTGGACAAGTTCAGAATTTTTTCGCTCTGTAAAGAGTTACTGCATGAAACCCCTTTTTTTCCAGATGAAAACTTTGCCTACAAAGGCAAAGATACAGCCTAAAATGGTTCAGTTTTGATATTAACCCATTACCACACAATCCCGAGTTTTGACGCCCCTGTAGGAGAAGGCTTTTGAAAACATTGTGGGAAAAGGAGAAAATGCTGGTAACCAGCATTTTCTCCTTTTCCCACAATGTTTTCTTCCCCATCCAAAACAAAAATCATCATTTCAGTTACATTTAATTTGTCGTCTGCAAATCCTATCAATTTGGACCAGTCTAATTTTTTGTCGTGTGGTAAAGAGTTAATAGATTATTTGTACCACTGTGATTCTGTTTCCCTGAAATTTCATCGAGTCCATGCTACTCAGTGTTACTGAAAAAACTGAGTCCCATTGAGGTTCTTGACTCTAATTTGGTCTGCATAAATCATCAGTTAAATATCTTAAAACCTTGTGGAAAGAAAAAAATATGCCCATCAACTCTTTATTGAAGAACAAAACTTTTGTTTTGTCCAAATTGAAAGCAGTAGTTTGCAGACAAAATACTGAATGGGATTCAAAACTTGAATTTGTATTTTGGAAGGGTTACTGAGAAAACATTGTTTGAAGAATATAATTTGTTATCTGCAAATGCTTTCAATGTTATGGAAAAAGGGGACTTAATGTATAACCTCATTATGGACCTATTATATATTTTTTATTTAATGAAATACTGTGCCATGGAAAAAGGGGGCTTAATGTATAATTTCATCATGGACCAATAACAAAAAGGCCACATGTACATGCAAAACATAATACCTCTAATATGTTTCTATCATAGAAGGTCTTTTAGGGCGGGGGATATCATTTCAATGAAATTGTTTGTTGATACTGATATTATCAATGTTGACTTTCGTATTTGAGGCTTTGATATTTTGCATCTGAGTGGATTTCTATGCATATATCAATACTTATGCATATATCAATACTTTTATGTTGTAAACAGAAACCCTGTATGCCACATGTGTACAGTAATTTAGGATAGAAAAGAAAGTGTGTATGAAAAAGAAAAAGGAAGAAGTGTCTGTATATAAAAACAATGATATATCATCACTTTTTAATTTTTTTTGCAAGATGTTGCACTGAGGGTGCACATTACAGCAACAAATGAGATGATGGAATCAGATCATTATTAACTTTTTACCACACATTGAAATCTTCGACTTGGCCAAGTTATCGGCATACAGTGTAGCGAGAGTGGTATATGATGATGGATATTACAAATTTTTCTAACGAACAGATTTTTTTAAAACTTTGCACATACAAAGTTCATCATGTCTCTAGGAGATTAGAGTAAAAAAGATGTTGGTCACCGTGCTGATTTCTGAGAAATTTGCCTTTGAAAAAGGTGTATACAGTTCCAAAATTTAGCTTTTATTGGATTTAAAGCACCTTTCTTTAATAGTCAGTTAAACAGGAAATTACATGAAAAATATACAAATATACATCATTTTAATGAAAATTCATATATTTTTGCACAAAAAATATGCAAAAGCATGGTTTTGAGCATGGTAAATGTACAAATATGCATGTTATATATGGATCATTGAGTTAAAAAGGGAGATGATTTGACTGAATTAAGGGTTAATCTTAAATAAATAAATAATCCATACTTTCTAACAGACAGATTTTTCTTAAAATTTCCACACTTACTGTATTTATAATTCTAAACAATAAGAAAAAATAAAAAAGGCACCTATCCATGCTTATTTTGTCAGAAAATAAGGTTGGAGGTCACTGGAAGTTATTTTTTCAAGGAAAAATAATAAGATAAAGGCTCAGCAGACATAGTGGGAAAAGGAGAAATTGCTCAATAGGAGTGATTTCTCCTTTTCCAACAATAATTTTCTAAGTTAAACACCTATATCTCCACATTTTTAAATTTCCTGCCTTTGTTTCCTTGTTTTGTGTGTAATGCCGTGTCGGCAGCATTTTAATTATTTCACGGTGACAGTTCAAAGATCCATTTTTTTTCTCTTAACCAATACTACCCAAGAAAGTGCTACTTGTTTCAATGCACCAATAGTATTACTATTATCTGAAAAAAATACATAGGTGCACTTTTTATACGCCCGTCGAAGACGGGACGTATTATGGGATCACCCATGGCGTGCGGGCGGGCCGGCGGTGTCCAGTTCTTGTCCGGAGCATAACTTTGTCATCTCTAGTCCGATTGACTTGAAACTTGGCATTTGTGTTTGTTGCAATAATACAGAGTGCAGTGCGAAAGAACCATAACTCTACCTGGTTATTTCCCTTTGATCGTCATTTTTACAGCATTTTCTGCTTGTCCGGAGCATAACTTTGTCATCTCCAGTCCGATTGACTTGAAACATGGCATTTGTGTTTGTTGCAATAATAGGGAGTGCAGTGCAAAAGAACCATAACTCTACCTCATGCTGTCTTTGAGTTATTTCCCTTTGATCATCATTTTTACAGCATTTTCTGCTTGTCCGGAGCATAACTTTGTCATCTCCAGTGGGATTGACTTGAAACTTGGTATTTGTGTTTGTTGCAACAATACAGATTGCAGTGCAAAAGAACCATAACTCTATCTGGTGCTGTCTGAGTTATTTCCCTTTGATTGTCATTTTTACAGCATTTCTTGCTTGTCCGGAATATAACTTTGTCATCTTTAGTCTGAACATCTTCAAATTTGGTATGCATGATTGTTGAAAATTTACGGAGTGCAGTGCACAAGAACCATAACTCTTCCTAGCACGAATTTTGAGTTATTTCCCTTTGATTGTCATTTTTACAGCATTTAGTGCTTGTCCGGAATATAACTTTGTCATTTCAAGTCAGAGTGACTTCAAACTTGGTATGCATGTTTGTTGCAGTATTACGGAGTACAGTGCGCAAGAACAATAACTCTACGTAGTGCGGATTTTGAGTAATTCCACTTTGATCTTCATTTTTACAGTATTTCTTGCTTGTCTGGAACGGAACTTTGTCACCTCAAGTCAAATTGACTTGAGACTTTGGTAAACATATTTGTTGCATTACCTGCCCTTTACGATTATCATACCCCCTCAACAACTGGTGGTGGGACGGGCGTATCTTGCGACAATTTGCCGCTCTTGTTATTCAATATCCACGACAAAAATACATGCGCAGTAGGATGCGCGCCATCATTTGTCATATATGTCGTTAAACAGGAAGAAAACATGGAAGATCAAAAAACTGCTGGTCAGCAGCATTCCCTCTTTTTCCAATAATGACTTCAAAAGCCTTCTTCCCTCAGTTCTTTATGTAAAGCATTACAAACAGATGTATATTTGGCATTATACTCCAAATTTAGGAATTCATGACAAAATTTCATTGATATAACAAAGAATTATGTAAAAACATGGCCAATATATAAATGAGTTGGTGTGCTTGCTTGCAGCAACAGGGCTAATATAAGATTTTTTCACACATGACTTTCTTTAATACCATCTCGGAAATCTCAATGGCGTTGCTGTTTGAAGATCTTTTTCATCTTTGCACAAAGTATGTATGGGTATACCAGCAAACAAAAATCATTTTTTGATGATTCTGTATTTATGATGTTACTTTAATGATGTCATTTTATTTTGCTAGAAACATGAAAAAAAACATGCAATATAAATCTTAGTGTGTATACTTGAAATTGCAGCAGTTGCTTGCAGTTTCTGTACTGTTTTTTTTTTTTTAGCCTAAGGTATTAACAGGCCATGTGTAGTCTGATTAACCTGTAGCAAAAAGATATACTAAGTATGTCAAATGTAACTTGTTTTTTGTGGCAATGAATAATTTCTGGTGTGTAAAGAAAAATTAATTAAATGTTCACCATCATGTTTGTTTCATCATCATGTTTGTTTAAATTATAATTTCATAAATAATGGCAAAGCAAAAGTAAAAAGAGTTCTAGCATGATAGAATCTTCCACTTGCTGGCAGACAGTATTTTCAAACTTTAAACAACGAGCAGAAAAAGATCTCACCTTACACTTGACAATGCCATGAAACAGAATGTTTGTATCAGATCAATGATCAAGATGTTTTGTTTATTGGTGAAGAAAATAACATGACTTAAAAAAGTTATTGAACTCTATGTTGTCAGATTTTTACTTGTATCAAATTTCCCTGGTATTACATTGATATAAAGCCATAAGGAACTCTGTGTAAATCTACTTGTAAATATTGAAGTTGTTTGACGGAAGCAAGAAAGTTTCTAGTATTTAGAATATCAAAATATCATGACTGTCCCAAACAATAATGGAGTTTGGGTGTAATCAAACCAAGCTGCCATCTCCTTGATATTGAGGATCTTTTTTCCATTTTGATAACATCTGACAAAATTGGAGCGAGGTAACCAAAACCAAGTTATATGGACCAATAGACTTACAAATGAACAGACAAACAGATAGAATAAAAACAATATGCCCTCAATCTGTGATCTCGGGGGAAGGGGAGGGGGATTATTAAAAAGAATCAATGTCTCATGCAGTGTTGGAGATTAAGGATCTTAAATCCAAAGGTATATCTGTACAAAAGCTGAAGACTGATTGAAATGTGCAGTAAAGCAGATTTTATATAATTGTAATTTTTTTTTTTCAGAAAATCACTCAAATCAGATAAATTTTGATAAAGTTTAATTGGTAGCTCAAATCTGTTGATGGAAATTTTTAAAATAGCTTAAGTAACTTTTGTGAAATTATTGGTATGCATTGGCAAAAAACTAGGTGAGATAAAACTTGATTAACCTGTTTTACCATCAGATTGGATTAATGGGTTGGTTTAATGGAACTATGGATGTCTTTTGACCAAAATTTTGATTTTCAAATACCATAATAAACAAACTCAAAACTGGAGATTAACTGCCACCAATGACAGATTAAAGCAATCCAGAAAGGTTGCTAATCTATTCAGGGGCAGATAATTGTAGAAAAAACATTCTCCCAAAGTTTTGAAACACCCTATTTCCCTATCACAAAAGAGCTTAAGTCCACATCCAGTTATATGCACATCATAAGAAAGTCTGCCATATTTGATTGTACAGTGGTTGCATGAGCAGGTATAGCTACTGACTGAGAATAATACAAATTGTTATGAAACATGACTCAAAGAATAAACTCAACATAGTCTGAGTGTGTTAGGTTATTGGAACAAGTAAGAGAAATAAGTTTTTTTCAACAGACTGTTCCAGAACTAATGAGAGGTTCAGTATGAATGCAAACTTATATGCAAATAGAAAGCTCATAAGTCACCACTGACTGAGCTTCATTGGTCTATTCAGGGACAGCCATGTTTCATTTGCAGAGTCAACCTTTCACGTCAGAGATTTTTGGTCAAACGCCAAATAGCTGAAAAACAAATTATTACATGTACCGCACAATGAAAAAGGCCATTTTAAAAAGCTGCATTAACAGATTTATTTTACCATTTCTCTGCCAAGGAAATATAATAAAGTTTGACAGATGGCATAGGTAAAGATCAGACCATTAAACAACTATGAATTTTTTGCTGTGAACAGGCAAAAAGCTTTCGTACATATACATGTGGAGTGAAATAGATCTTAGCCCCTAAAGTGCCTACCATAGTTGATATTTATTTTGGCCAATGTAGATCAAGATCAGACAGAGCATGCAGTCTGATCTTGGACCTACATTGTCCAATATCTAGAGACATTCTGACTGAATTCAGTCATGAAATAATAATAATTCTGTTTTGTATGCCCCTGAGATCAAAGATTGGGTTGCATTAAATGTCTTTGGTCCATCTGTTAGTTTGTCTGCAGAACTTGGTTCCCATTTATTATGGCCTTGGAAAAGAAAAAAATTGTTTCAGGTACTTTTTCAAATGCATCACATTTTCAATATTATGTTGCTCATAGACTTTTGTTTGAAATAAAAACCAAACTTTGCAACAACATTAATATGTATGTTTCAGACCAACTGAATGAAATTTAATGGTGTAAATGTTTTGTTAGTTTGTTTTTCATTCTATCCAGAAGAACTCACTGCAACCTATCAAACAGATCCAAGTTTTGAAACCCTACGGAAGATAGCTTTTGAAATCATTGTGGAAAAAGGAGAAAATGCTGGTAATCAGAATTTTCTCCCTTTCATGAATGTTTTCTACCCTATCAAAGACTAGCGCCACCATTTTAGTGACTCATAAATTGTTGTCTGCAAATGCTTTCAATTTCAATAATTGTAATATTTTATTGTTTGGCAAAAATTTAAAGGAAAGGAGGGCCAGTGCCACAGCAAACTGGAAGTTTGATATTTCTCTCTGGATAGAAAAGGGAAGAAAAAACAGTAGGGTTGTATGGCTTAGTTTTAGTTAGATACAGCATGAATTGACCAATGGTTACACCTCTTGAGATTTACCAGGGTTTCAGGGCTCAGACAATTGGAAATTTTGTGTATCTGTCAAGTGACTTCAGTATTTGTAAACAATCTGAAAACAGAGAAAAATAACATGGATTGGGTAAATGAATACACATGAAATTATTGTGAGAAAAGATATTGCCTGTTAAGAGCTTATTTCATAAGGCGCTGTATTGCGGAAAACACATGCTCCTATACCGCATTATGAAATACTTTAAGGATAAGATTATTCAAGAATTATCAATGTTAACTGACTTTGTGTAGGCATTTGCTTCCCTTTTGCCCCGTCTTCACTTCTGAGTAAAAGAGTTTAAGTCCACAGTGTTACTTTCATTGTTTGGCCTTTCATCATCTGCCATCTTTGTGACTTGTCACATGACAGGAAATAGTACTGTCAGCTATGCTACCACTAGTCTGTCAGAACAAGAGATTTCCGGTTATTGTGACAGGTTTCAGTTTTATTACTTTACATGTGAACAGTTTTATCAACCCCAACATACATTATCTTTGTGACTTGTCACATGACAGGAAATGGTACTGTTGGCTATGCTACCACTAGTCTAGCAGTCTGTTATTGTGACAGGTTTCATTTTCATTGCCTATCATGTGACAAGTTTTATCAGCCCAACATTTCTTCTTCTTGTAGCCAAAAATGGTATTTGCAGAGAACAGGTTTAATCTAATATGACATTATGAAATACTAACTAATAGAATAAGAATTTTCCAGGATTATTCATTCAAAGTCAGTAAATTTGGCATTTTCGTTTTTTTTTCTGTCACAGTTGTTTTTCATCGTCTTCCTTCTGAAATGCCATAATTTTAATCATTTCCATACAGTCTTATGTCATGGCAAAATAGATTTAACCAATATCTGGATGGGAAGGTGGACTTTGATGGTCATAAAATACCGATAATCGCTAGAAAATGGCGAAAAATTGCCTGTCACAAGTGGGTTGGGAAAGATTGACCATTTCACGTTAGGTAAATTCGGCATGTAACTCTAAACTTTGTCAATTTTTTATTGCTAAGATGGTATTTTATTTTGGAAAATTACTTACTCGTATGTTAATTTCAAAATCCAACCACCGCCAACTATTTAATCAGTGTCACAAATATTCAAGTCAAGAACGTTAACACATTTTCATCACACACAAACATACCAGAAAGTGTGTGAAAACAACAACAATTAACAACATATATCACAAATGTTCATGTGCATCCCACTGCGCATGTGGTTTTTTCGGGGATAGTGAATAAAAAGTGCACCTATGTATTTTTTGCACTTATGATAATACTATTTGTGCACTGAAACAAGTAGCGTTTTCTTCGGGTTGTATCAATAAAGAGAAAAAAATGGATCTTTGAACTCACCGTGAAATAATTAAAATACTGTTGACACGGCATTACACACTAAACAAGCAAACAATGGCAGGAAATTTAAAGCAGTGGAGGTAAAGCTGTGTCCACTTTGAAAATTATTGTTGGAAAGGTCAAATTGCTCCTAATAAGCAATTTTCTCCTTTTTCCACTATGTCTACTGAGCTTTTATCCTTTTTTTTTCCTTGAAAAAATTGACTTCCACAGTGACCTTCATCCTTTTTTTCTGACGAAATAAGCACTGATAGGTGCCATTTTTATTTTTTCTTATTGTTTAGAATTATAAATGCTATAAGTGTGGAAATTTTAAGAAAAATCTGCCCGTCAGAAAGTATGTATTTATGAAAGATTAACCATTAATTCAGTCAAATTATCTCCCCTGTTAAAGAGTTACATTACATTGTGCTGAGTGTAAGATACTTGAGTACTTTAGTCCTTTGGTTTAACTCTTCCTATCGGCGAGGTAAACTTTGTATACCCATTGATAACCAACAGCATGAGCAAACTGTCGAAGGCCTAATTTCCCTGATAGGATTATTTTAACAAATAAATGAGTGATTTGGTCTATGCCTTACTCTTTTTCAAGACGATTTTTTTCCATGTTAAAAAGAAATTAGACTTGAATCAAGGTATGATCAGCTAAGATGCTGGGGATTCAGTTTTGGAATGATGCAATTTTGATACCGGGTTATAGATTATAATATCTGAGTGGCATTTTTTCAGCTGAATAATTACAATTTTAGCATTCTTATAGTCAGTGTGAAGTTTACATGCGTCTTATAGGAGGTCATCAATGAAATCCCTGATTTGGAATCACAAAGTTGGGGGAGCGTCTTATAAGCGAAGGCGTCTCATAGTTGAGCATATATGGTAAGCTGGAATTTGGAACTGTATGTACCTTTTTCAAAGGCAAATTTCTCAGAAACAGGCTTGGTGAGCCATATTTTTTTGTAATCTCCTAGAGACATGATGAGTTTTGTATGTGCAAATTTTAAAAAAAAATCTGTATGTTAGAAAAATTTGTGATATACATCGTTAAAGATTTGTGGCTAGTCACATGACAGGAAATAGTGTTGTCAGCTATGCTACCACTCATCTGGCAGTAGAAGAGATTTCCTGTTATTGTGACAGGTTTCATTTTTGTCACTTATCATATAACGACTGTTATCATCCCAATATTTTCTACCACTTTCATAGCTTGGTCACACATAGAGAGGCTTCAGTGTAGTTTCAAAAAGTATATAGGCATAATAATCTGCTTGGGCGCAAATTACTAAAACTTATTTTGGCTTTTGGATGCAGACAAAAAAAAGAGTCAAAACAATAAGTTAATCTGCCCGAATTGTATCTTTTTAATGTCCCCAGAGGCATTGACATTTTCAGAAATGGGGGTTGTCACTAATATAAGCAAAACAACGTAGAATTTTCTGAGGACAATGATAACATTATTGTCCAGGTTTTAGCCATTGCCGAATGTGAAGCCATCACCATTTAGGAAACCCATTGTATTCAATGCAAAATATCAATTTTACTGCTGATCATGATTCTTTTGGAATTTAAAATGCATTCACGATAAATACATGAAACTGATCACTGATACTTTCTCTTCCTTAAAGTTTTTCCAGGTTAGTTAACAAACTTTGTGTAATTTGAAGTTCAAAATGTTATTAGAAGTGTACATATTTTCTGATAATCAGTTGTTAGTAACATTAATTTGTGAAGTAATTAGGATTTTGTTGACTGATAGTTATTTTCATTACATTGATCATGTAAACTGACTGTTTGTTAGTGTTACAAAGTAAAGCTGCAGATAGCTTCCAAAATTTGTCATTAAAGCAATTTTTATTTTTTTATGGCACATGGTTTTGAGATACTTATGATTTTTGCATGCAAATATGGAACTTAGAAGAAACTCAAGAGGACTTAACTTTTTAGGTGACATTAAGTCTTGTGGACTCCATGAAATCTTAGACAAATGGAAACACTGGTCCTGGTGTTTCAAAACAGCAAAATTAAAGCTTTACCACCTTATCTCGAGTTTCAAGACCCTGAGAAAGCAGCTTTTGAAAACATTGTGGGAACAGGAGAAAATGTTACTAGCCAGCCTTTTCTTCTTTTCTCACAAATTGTTCAACCTTTTCAAGGACAGATACTATGATTTGAAAAATATTTGAATTGTTTTCTGTATATTCCTTGAATATTGATGAGTGTATAATTTTGTCATGTGGCATAGGGTTAATATCAGTGGGTGGTAGAAAAGCTGAATAACTATTGGTCAACAGTAGGTACAGTGTAACAGAGGGTGGGTCAGCAATCCTGAATCTAGCCTCTATGCTAAAATTGCAGAAGTTATATGTGCAATTCCTTCTAAACGCATGCTGTATACATGGATGTATACCCATGTTGAAACATTTGTGAATTACCGATTACGGACATTTTGCGTACGAAAATATTTGCAAATTTTAGACACTCGTTACTTGTTGGTATACTTGAGGTAAAATATGCAAACATAGAAGTTTGTGAATTATTCAAATTAAATAAATCACCAAATTTTCCACTATGCAAAAATTTCCACATCACAAAAATTTCCACTCATACAGTAGTTTTTGAGCAAGAAGTTTTTTGAGCAAGGAATCACAAAGTCAATCAATTCTGAGGCATTGTTGTTCTAGACCTTTCAACGAAAGTAAACTAATGAACCACAATTCTCTATCTCCTGTTTGAAGATGTGATCAGGTGATTCTAGTCCTTCTTATCTATAGGCTAGTAATCACGCTCTTCCATTACCATCCAGGGCCTATACGCACCAACCGTTCTTAAGAACATTCTTAGTCTTATAATTCTCAAGAATTTTCTAGATTTGAAAGTAACACAACTACTGATTGGCTAAAACCATTTGGTTTAGTCAATCAGAAGTTGTGTTACTTTCAAATTTTGAAAATCTTGAAGAATATGACTAAGAAAGTTCTTAAGAACGGTTGGTGAATTCATTTTAACTCTTTACCACACAACAAAATTTTAGATCTGTCCAACTAAAAAGCTATTGAAGATGCCACATTCAGTGTTGCTCTAAAGATGATTGCAATCTTTTAAATGGAAGAAAATATTGTAGGAAAAGGAGAAAATGCTGGTTATCAGCATTTTCTCCTTTTTCCACAATGTTTTCAAAAGCTTTTTCTGTCAGGGTCATTTAAATTCAGGATTGTGTGGTACAGGATTAAGGTTCAATGATTCAGTTCATACTAGCTCTTTCTTCTAAACAAGGGCCAACTATCTGTTTTAACCCTTTACCAAACATACCCAGGTTTTTAGGACTCGGAGGAAGACGCCTCCTGAAAACATTGTGGGAAAAGGAGAAAATGCTGGTAACCAGCATTTTCTCCTTTTCCCATATTGTTTTCTACTCTTCGAAAGTCAAGTTTCAATTTTTGAGTCTCGTTTATTTTGTCGTCTACAAATGCTTTCAATTTGGACAAGTCTGAAAGTTTGTTGTTTGGTAGAGAGTTAATTCCATTATTCAAAATGAGAAGGTTTTTGGCTGTTTAAATCTTGGATTGGTATACTCCTATCCGCCAGCGTAAATTTAAATTACATTAAGGTATAATTTGTCTAGAAACCCAGTCATGGGGGAGCAATTGACTGGCAGTGTTTCATTCAGGATTTATTTAAAGTGGGGGACTTGCCCGCATACTTGTAAAAAAGTTGGGGATTTTCCAAAATTTTGTTTTCACCGGGAGTGTCCTTGGGTAAGACACTTCTGAGCACTAGCCTAGTACTTGTAAAACCCAGGAAATATATGAATATGTGAGCTGTTGCCGTGATATGACAGAAATAATGTTGAAAGCGGCTTCAAACACCATTCATACAAACAAAAATTGTGGAAGCCGATGAGGTACCATATATTGATCTTACGAAAACAACCTTTTTTTTTTTTTAAAAAAATTCCTTCTGTTTAGCAAAAGTTCCATAATTAGCCTTTAAGCCACAATTCCTGGAAAGTTTGTTGCGTGCGGTTTCATGAGGGTTCCTTGTCTGTCTCAATAGAATCAATAATGATTGAGGCTTCTTCAGCTTCTTCATCAGTTTCCAGGACAAGGATAAAGTGGACAAAGTGAAATAGTCACTTATGTTGTGCTTCCACATTTCTGGATTGCAGAACGGTCCAGTTCAAGAGATAAAAAAATCATATTACAGACAAAAAAAATGTTATTATCATGCTGCTACTATATGCAACTGAAAAGACCCATTTATTTTCCAGATCTGATTCAACATTCGAAAATCTGTCAAACAGCTCAAACAAGCTGAAAACAAATAAACATTAGCATAATTTTTGCATAAAATAGTCGAAAAATATCTTCAATTCAATCGCAATGTGGCCAACATTTGTACTTTTTCATTAAAATTGTTCCGAGCTACTTAAAATTTGGAGACCACTTCTTAAACGTGTCGCTCATAATTGCAGTTCTCAGTTGATTGTGAAGCAGGGAACCAGTCAATTCTCATCGACATGAAAATGGCCAAACTATCTTTGTGTCAAATGCAACTTATAGCATTTCTAATCAGTGTTTACATGTGTTAAGCTAGTTATTAAATTCAATAACGGAGTGTAATATAATCAAATTACTGTTGGTAAGCTATAATGTGATTTCCAACAGGGGGCGGGCTTGTCTCGCACGATGTCAGAAAATGTGGGGAATTATTTACAAAAGCGCAGGATTCCCGCAATCCCGCGGCATAGATGAAACAGTGGACTGAACCCTAGTCTAGTGGCGGTTAATACTGCCAGTTAAACATGTTTCATTGAGGTAAAAATGAAAAGTTAATATGAAAAAGGCAAAGCTTCAAAACGAGGGACGCAAATAATTTGTGGCACAAATATCTAATAATTTGGGTGACGAGCTAAATTGTGAAATCATATAGTTTCGAGTTCGAATCTCGCTTTTACCAAAACTAATTTTAAGCGTCGTCAAAAGTAGAATGCATTCTTCTTTCGTAGATTTATGTGTGACATAGATCGAATGATCCCGGATTCTCTTAACAAAGTAAAGACAGTTCCTCGACACTTTTGTTAATTTAGGTTCAAAGTCAAATAACTTGGAGTGATTATTAGTTCACATACTTTTTAAGAACATTTTACAAAAACATTTCCTCGCTGCATTTAGATCTAGAACTAGATGTACATGAAAATAAAAAGAAAAGACAAGAAGGAAGAAATTCACAGTCACCACATTTTCACAATGCATGTAAAAAGGAGAAGGAAAAGAGAAAAGAACAAAAAACTTCACTTTTTATAGATCTATATTATTCCATTGAACACTGTTGTCTTTGTGCAATAAATCCCCCCCCCCCCATTGTTAAAACAGGGTTGTTAAAACTCAGTATTGTTTGGTAAAGAGTTAAGAAGCTTCCAAGAGACTTCAAAGAGACAGGGACAGTCCATTTACTGAAATTACAGCACCACAGGCATACCTTGAAATACTAAGAAAATCCCTATCTAAAAAATACCGAACTTTTTATGTTGCACTTTTAGTCATATTCCTAAAGACAAATAACTGTAATAGAGTCTAGTTCATGAACATAAGAAACAGCTTCACTTCAAATTTTCAATCTTCCATCCCCCTTCACAAAATATTCATGTTCCAGCTTAAGTTTTCAAGAGTTTATAAGAAACACTTTGTATGTGTCATATGAATCTTTACAAAATGGGTGAAGGGTTTAACTCCGTGTTCCTTTGATCTCGGTATCGCCCAGCAGGGTGGGCGACCCAAGAGCTGTAATATACATGCTTGGTAAAAATTAACACACATGTGTCACATTAAACTGACTCTTTTTGTCTGTCATTGATCTTAATTCACCCTAATGTTTATCATTTGTGACTAGGATTTGGAATTTTACACAGGTTACAGAGGGTAAGTTCATTCTTAGTCTCTACCTCAAACTAACGTGTTTTCCAAATTAAAAACTAATTTTCGAACGAGACATACCAAAGCGATATTTTTCTTTGAAACAGTAGCAAACATTTTCGAAAAAAGAAAGGATGCTGATTAGTATTTTCCTTTCACCGAAGTATTTTCAAAATTCTCTCTCTTCAGGGTCGAAAAAACCCTGGATTTTTTTTTACTGGGTTAGATCTAATTAAGTCTGTCTCTGGGATAGTTTTAACAGCCTATTATTTTTTTCGATCAAATATTAGACTATTTTAATGATCACCATCAAATACTAAGATATCTTTCAGGTTTAGTTATTCTTTATAACAATATTTGAGTGGTTTTATAGCTTAGCAGCCTTTGAAAATTGAGGAAATCGCTTTGGTCAGCGAGGGAAAAAAAATCCTAGGGAAGCGATTCTCCGGCCTTTCTTTTAATTTGATGAGCAATGTAGTGTAGATAACACTTTTTTCCCGCTTGGACATGAAATACACAAAAGAAAACACGGTACATAGACTGGGTTTGAAATATTCATTTCATGTCTGAAGAGTCTAGACCCACTTTAAATTTAAATGGTAGGTCTATTTGTAGTAGGCCCATTTGATGAAAATCGTCCAAAATGAAGAACTGACAACTCGTCATACGTATTCTTAAGTACAGTGTATATTGCTAACGGTTATCTTAAATGATAATAGCTTTGATTCACAAAAAACTTATTTTTTCTCAACGATAATAATTGCAAACAACACATAAATATATGGTTGCTATGTTATCAATTTCACCTCCGAAAATGGCGGCCGCTTGTTGCTAGGGGAAGTGACGTCACGCCGATGTACCCTATGATTTTTAATACAAAGTGGACTTATGTGGGATAAACTTGCACACGTTTGGACGATTACAACTAGGATGAATGAGTGGATATGAATTTCTGTAACTGAAAGACGTCGGAGGGATTGATCTACACCAAGCGAGGGAATTACCGATCACATTAAAAAGTGGGTGGGATGTAGCTGGTTTAGAGTACATTTCACGAGTGATTTTTTGTTCAGATCTCGATTAAACTGAGATCCTCTGCAAAATTTTGTTTGTGGTGTACTAATATCATCAAAGACTAGACATGAAAAGGATCTAATATGGTACAAGTTCCTACAGTTTGATGGTCGGAGTCCAGGGAAAATCTGACAAGAACAAACTTTGTTTACAAGGTAGGCCCGAATTAAGGATATTGATAGTACAAAGCCGGGCGTTAAAGACGCGTGAATTTACTGATATACGTTTTCTCCTGTTAACGCCCGGTTTTTACCCATTAATACATGCTTATAACGGCCCGAAAAGGCACATTTTATGCAATAATTGGAGTTTCTTTAATCAGTGCTTAGATCGCCAAAATCAGATTATTTGCATTTTTTTTTTTCATCTGCTTTCCAACAGGTCGATAGTTGAAACAGTGATCAGAGAGGAATGAAAGAGGAATGAATTCAGTCGCAATGATCAGATCTGTCATCAATCCTAGGAAAGAAATTTTCTGAGTTATCAGATAGATATCCAGCTTATGAAAAAAAAAAAGTTAGATCTATCAACAAGCTTTCACAACATTTGAATAATTATATTTGACCCATTTTCT
The DNA here is from genome assembly GCA_946811185.2 of Hippopus hippopus. NCBI lineage: Eukaryota > Metazoa > Mollusca > Bivalvia > Cardiida > Cardiidae > Hippopus > Hippopus hippopus. The sequence goes on from OX328112.1 coordinate 29,584,783, forward strand.
GGCATAGGGAGGTTTAACCCTTTACCACACAATGACGACTTTTGACGCCCCTGAAAGAGAAGGCTTTTGAAAACATTGTGGGAAAAGGAGAAAATGCTGGTTACCAGCATTTTCTCCTTTTCCCACGTTTTCTACCCTATCAAAGAAAAATCATTTCATATGAGCCACGTTAAAACTGTCATCTACAAATGCTTTCAATTTGGACGGGTCTAAAATTTTGTCGTGTGGTAAAGGGTTAATGCATCTCCATGGTGCATGATACCAAGCAAGCCATTACATAATAAAAGATCCATATACTAAAATAATTCATTTTGTATCATAACTGACTGAATCACAAGGCATGCATACTGCTCCTTTGCAAAATGCAGAAAAGTGATCAATAGCAAAGAGTTTACAGCCAGGTCAGCTTGCGTGGCAGATGCACTAAGCCCCCTTTTCACAGATTATGGCTCATTTAAAAAAAAAAAAAAAACCTTAAGTCCAGCTTTCCCTATTAATGGCATTTTGAAACAGTAAAAAAAAACCTAGTTTTGCCATGATTTCATTGACACATTATTTTCCACGAAAAGTTGGCTCTTGCATGACGTAAAAACAGTATGATTAACGACTTCATCATTTTCTAGCATAGATCATTGCGTATATTTATACAAAAATATAGACGTTCAATACGCAGAAAGTAAGTAGGAAATTAGATAATCCATCCTCATTAAACTGACGATGGTTTTTAAATCTTTACCAAACGACAAGATTTTAGACTTGTCTAAATTGAAAACATTTGCAGACAATAAAATTAATGTGACTCAAAAATTGAAGTTTGTTTTGGGTAGGGTAGAAAACATTGTGGGAAAAGGAGAAAATGCTGGTTACCAGCACCAGCATTTTTCTCCTTTTCCCACAATGTTTTCAAAAGGCTTCTTCCTCAGGGTCATGAAAACCAGGGATTGTTTGGTAAAGGGTTAAATGACAATCTGATTGGCAGATTATAATTGTCATTATTTACCAATCAAGTAAATGTGCGAAAGATTGTGATACATGTTACGCTGTGCGACCAACTGGAAGACACTCAATTTTTAGTCATCCCCTTCTAGATTTAGACTAAAACCCAGAAGGAAGTCAGAATTTTATTTTTAAAATCTAGAACGGTGTTACTGCAAAACGAGCTTTGCTCGTTATTAAATAGAGTAACAAGCTTTACAGTACACATTTAGAGTAGACGTTCTGGAATTCCGTCTTCAACTCTCGTGGATATGCGTAAGGTCACTATTTTGTGATTCGCGAAATTTTAGACCTGCATTCGTATCCTCTTTTACAGTATCTTTATTAGCTCACCTGAGCACAAAGTGCTCAAGGTGAGGTTTTGTGATTGTACTGTGTCCGTTGTCCTTTGTCCATAATGCAGTCATCAACAATTACCTTTTGTGCACCCTAGAGGGCACATTTTTAGTTGGATACTCATATAAATTGATCAGAATGTTTGTCTTGATAATCTCTTCAACAACTGTGAAACTGGATTAACCCATTACCACACAATCCCTACTTTTGACGCCCCTGAGAAAAAAGCCTTTGGAAAACATTGTGGGAAAAGGAGAAAATGCTGGTAACCAGCATTTTCTCCTTTTCCCACAGTGTTTTCTACTCTTCCCAAACCAAATTTTAATTTTTCAGTCACCTTTATTTTGTCGTCTGCGAATGCTTTCAATTTGGACCAGTCGAAAATTTTCTCGTGTGGTAAAGAGTTAAGTTTGCTAAAAAAGTAGGTCACTTACAATTGTGTGTGTACATCATCACAACCAGGATGTCTTCAATTTTATCAGTCCTGGATGTGGGGTCCTGTTTGGCTCAATGGAGACATCGGGTTCAAGCCCTACCTGATCTGTTGGGTTTTCCCTGGGAGTGTCCTTTGGCAAGACACTTCAGAGGCCTAGCCTAGTACTGCTAAAACCCAGGAAATACAGGAGTATGCAGTATGCGAGTTGTCGCTGTGATATGACTGAAATAATGTTTAAGGTGGAGTAATACACCATTCAATCAATCAATCCTAGATGACTGCTTTGGGCCAATGGCCCTCTCGTTGTATCAGATATGACATCATCATTCTGAATTGAATAAGCATTCTCTTAATCGTATGTTATTGATCCATTTGACATTCTGACAAGTATTCACAAAAATCTGAGAGTGAGATCTAAAAGTAGCTGAAGAGGCTACATAGCCAATAAAGGGAATAATTATTCAATTTTTATCCCCTGCCAAAGGCGCTCTGTTTGCCCGTCCAGACAGATATCTTCCAAAATCCTTGAGGAAAGTTGATGAAACTTAATGCATTATGTTCCCTATGATAGTCCAATACAGTTTTTTTTTTTTTTTTGTATTTTGAGTTAATACCATGTGATGGAAAAAGGGGGCTTGAGTGAATAGATATTTTGAGAACAACAGAGGAAAAGGAGAAAACACTGGTAAAGGGTGTTTTCTCCTTTTTCTACTCTGTGTTCTACCCTTCTGAAGCCCAAGTTTATTTGTCGTCTGCAAATGCTTTCAGTTTGGACAAACCCAAAACTTTGTCACAGTTTTAAATGACAATAACTGTTGAAAATGGAATTAAACTTTGCCACACAAACAGCCAACCAATGACTAAAACAGTACCACAAATTAGGGCTATTGTTCAATATATGAGCCATGCTCTGTGAAAAGGGGGCTTATTGCATCTGCAAAAAGTATCGACCCAGATCAGCCTGCGCAGGCTGACCTGGGCTGAAACTTTTCGCTACTGGTAATTTTTCTGTATGTCCAAGGACCAGTCTACCTTATGATTGAGTCAGTTGTTTAAAAAAGTGGCTACTATGGATCCATAATTATGTGATGACTTGTATGGTATCTTGTATCACGGAAATGCATTAAGCCCCCTTTTGCCAGAGCATGACACATATATACTAGGGATATATATATATCTACGACACAACAAAATTTTAGACTTGTTCAAAGTAAAAACATTAACAAACTACAAAATAAACGCAATTCAAACTTGGCTTTAATTGTGGGAAAAGGAGAAAGTACTAGTTACCAGCATTTTCTCTTTTTCCCACTATGTTTTCAGGCTTCTTCCTCTGGGTCGTAAAAAACCAGGGATTGTTTGGTAAAGGGTTAAATCACTAATCTCCTTACATCTTACTTTTCATTGATTAACTTAATTTCAGAACTTGCTATATTCTCAACTACCATTGCCCTGAAATATGAAAAACTTGATATTTATTCATTCTCATATGGAAGATTAATATTAAACATTACTATTTTAAATATTACAAATGAATAGCAGACGGAATGGATGCAAGATCAGAATGCATATTCTGTGCGGTCTGATCTTGACCTACATGGTGCGCTAAAGCGTCCATAACTGGTCTCTAGTGCTGCAAGGGTCAGTTGAAAATGCGAGATACTGGTTTTGAGAGATTTCAGCACTTCATACGACTTTTGAAGGGTCTCTACTTGGTAAAAGTTACAACAATTTATTTTAAATTTGTAAACTTGTCAAATTTGTAAACTTTGTAGACTCTTTTGAAAAGTTTCCACATATTGTGCTGCTGTACTAAATTTTGAACTGTTGATTTTTTTAACACAATAACGGAAAAGAAGCGATAATATACAGAAATATTAGCCAAATTAAATTACAGAAAACAATGCATTGTGGGAAAAGGAGACTGCTCATTATGAGAGATTCCTCCTTTTGCTAAAATGTTTTCAAGGACAATAGTTACTGATACATCTATGCCAGATTTTTGTAAAAAACCCTTCATGTTGGGCTAAATTTGTTTGTTGATTTACCATAATTATAGAACGTTAAAAAAAGAGTGAACAATGTCTTAGATGAATTAGATAAGGAATGTAAAAAGGAATGTAAAAAGGAAAAGGGTTGAACCCCTGTACCACACAATGCCGACTTTCCGTGACCCTGAGGAAGAAGTCTTTTGAGAGCATTGTGAGAAAAGGTGAAAATGCTGATAACAGCATTTTCTCCTTTTCCCACAATGTTTTCTGCTCTAGCAAAGAAAATTTTCTTCATTTTAGCCACACTGAAATTTTCATCCACAAATGTTTTCGATTTGGATGGGTCAAAAGTTTTGTCATGTGAAAGAAAAAGAGTTAACAATCCATGTTTGTATGTATATGTCGTATTTGTAAATAATAGTCACACCCATTTATCTCTTCTTGTTATTTAGTTTTGAACAAGAGAGAAATAAGTTTGAGACTTTTATTTGTATAGCTGTATAGCAACACAATTACTAGAAACAGTAGATATGACTGAAAAACAAAGTAATTATAATGATAGTGTTGGTAAAAGAAAAACAGCTGAAAACAACAGTTCTTCTTTTACTAACACATATTCCTATCAATAATAATATGGGCCATGCTCTGTGAAAAGGGGGCTTAATGACAAAAAATTCAAATTTCACTTTTTCAGATTTTCAGTTAGTACATTCATTTCTCGTGAAAGGAACTGTAATTTATAAACATTGTCTACATGGGACAATTTTGTGTGATTGTGTTGATTTTGTTGCCATTCAAAGTTTGAAATCAGTCTAAAGGCAGGGTAAAATGTAGTTGACACATTTATGATGCACTTGAGCTAATCTGTGGCTGTGGACAGATGATATCCTGGCAAGAGGGCACACGAAGGAGCTAACCATGCTGAACAAGTTCTCCAGACTTTCCTTTGATAGTTCCTCTGGTCGAATTCCATCGGGAAAATTGTCACCAAATGTGTATCCTATGTACCGCATGATATTTATACAACTGTCCTCCTCGTCATACCCCTTTCTATCATCATGCCTGGTTCAGGAGATAAAAATCTGAAATACTTATACTGCCTGTAGGCTAAATGAAACTGTTTTTTATGGAGTTTAATGTTGTTTCAACAGCTTAGGTTATATCACGGCGTTCAATGCACCTACACATGTGATTTCTGGCTTTCTCACACCAGTACTGACACAACTCTCTCTCTAAGCCACTGACTACAAACTCACATACATCACTGGTAAGAGGCGAAAAATCGCTGAATAGAAAGTTTGCTGCAATCGAGTATCGAACTTGCATTCACCAGAACACGAGTCCAATACGCTAAGCACCGAGCTACCCCATCAAGCAAATGAAAGTGAATGACAGTATTAATCAACAGCTCACTGAAGGTTGAGTCTGAAGATCTTAAGCGCGACTCAATGCTCTTTTGTGCACAATGTAAAGCAGTACCAGTCACTCAACGCACTGTCTGGTATTGGATTTACAATGTCTGTTATCTTGAGATATTGTGCCAAAATGATTGTTTGGGATTTTAATCAATGGTTGGAAACTTTCATTTGATATAAATATCGTTTAAAGGGTTTTATGATAATAGACTTGATCCATTGTTATTTTTCTCAACTTTTCACAAGTAACACCCACATCATTTCTGGGAGTCACAACTTAATTACATGGGGCAAACAGGTATTCCAAATTTTCCAAATGTGGAATACCTGACAGCGTGAATGTTTGTCGACATATGGCAGGTTATATGTATTTCTCCTTGACATACTTTTTTGTCTTATCACTAGGTAAATATATAGGTAGTATGTTGTAACAACCTCTTCGGGCAGCTGGCTGTTCATAGCAATTCGAATTCCTCTGAGAAATTCGATAAATACTGGAACACAAAATTTCATCAAATCTGAAGCTGTGACTCGGATGTTTTCCCATGTTTCCATGTTTTCTTAGTACCGGATTGCAACAAGTTTGCCAAAGCTTTTCTGTCAGTGTCAAACACAACCATAAATGTTATTTTATGTATACATTTACCACCAACACACATTGTCTTTTCTATCCTCTCTTTCTTGCGCCTCGAGCATTATTGCTTTTGATATATTTCATAATACACATATCGCAATGTTACCGTTTCATTTGTCTATAATGCCTAAAATATTCTCATTCAAAGTCTCTTCTGGAAATTGATCAGTGCATTTTGAATGGTAACTGCGACCACTACATTTTAAGTTTTGGATTTTCACCAAATCACAGTCATTTATTGTATTGTCTTCTATTTCCTCATCATTATCGTCTAAAGAATGCCTACTTTTTTTGTTTATTTGTTTGTTTGTTCGTTTGTATTGGAGTTTACAGTTATTTTAATGGCAGTCAGTGCACCTACGCATGTGTTTCCTGGCATTCTCACACCAGTACTGACACAACTTTCTCTCCAAGTCATTGACTGCTTTTCTCACATACACCAGAGGTGAGAGAAAAAATATCCCCAGAAAGAAAGTTTGCCTCAAACTGCAACTGCCAAGTCAAAAGTCAGATACGCTAACCACAGAACAATCCAGTTGGGCAATGACTAAGTGAATACATAGCCTTGAAACTATGCAAGTACAAAACAATAAGTTATACATGTGTTGTTAGATAATTCAACTCATTTTATTGCTATCATTTTGTTCAAATCTTTTTCAGCTAAAAAAATCCACTGATCATCATTTTATACAGGTATGAGCCCTAAAAGACCAAAGCTGTTGATGGGCCATAAAACAACATTCATTCATTCATTTATTCATTCATATGTTGTTAGATCAAGAAAATCTGAGCAATAAAAGGATTGTCATTTGAAAGATAATAATTTGCATGACCTTTACAACAAAAAACACGATAATGACCAAAAAAATGACCAGTACATTGTAAATACACAGAATGACCTTCTTTTCAAAGTTAATATAAAAGGGGAAGAAATAGGACAAAAATAGATTTTAAAAAATGGGGAAAAAAAGCAAAGGGCTCTTCATTGCATATTTTTAGACTTTAGAGTTTATAAATCAAACCCAAAGCATCTCATTTGAAACATTTATACTTAGCCTTGTTTTATAAGCGAAACTAGTTTCATGGCGCCAAATAGTAACAATGGAAAAACAACAGCCTTTGTTTCCATAAGGAAACCAAGCAGTAACAAATATGGCTGACATGCATGAGAATGATGAAGATGATGATTTTGCTGAGCAAATAAAGGCTCTCATTTCCTATTGCACTATGGCCCTTTGTAACTGAATTCTAATCAACAAATAAGCTATAGCAGGTACACCTGCCTTTATAAAATATCAAATTCAAAGAGGGAATTCAACTTACTTTGGTAACATACACAGTAAATCATCATATTACTAAAGTGATGTGTCTAAAAAGTGGAAGTTCTCACAAGATTAACTTGAAATAATAGAGTATATGTCTGATATCCAGCAGTTACAATCATGCATGTGTATTGCACATTTAGTTAAAAAAGAAGATAGAGCTGTAGGTCATACCTTTCGTACTTTGTCATGGCGAGTTGAATATTTAGTACCTTGATTTCATTGGCTCATAGAACTAAAATGATACATTAACAAGAGAAGGCACCATAGCTAACCTGTGCAATGTGTTCTTAAATAGGATCACGATATATTGTGTTTTGAAACATGAAGTTGTCTGGGTATTTTTTATGCAACGATAGATAATGCATCAGTATCTTCAGTGCTTTGATTTGCACAAAAAAGTTTGTATTTACTTTAACAAATATAATAAGACTATAAAAGTAGGCATATTCGATAAATTTTAGATCATTTTCAACCCAAAATAAGAAATGAACCAGATGATAACTGAATTCTCAGCAATGATATAAAACATTCAAAAATATATTTGATGAGCTTTTGTTTTCAGTATTTCCTTTTTTTTTCATGGATGTTGGAAATTAGTGAAATATAAATTTGAAAATGCCCTGAAGGTTGCTTTTAGGATGCATTCAAAGCATTTTTCATCAAGAAAATCTGTTCTATCTGAAAAATATCTCAGTAGTTTCTCATAATATTATTTGTAGAAGCTTGAATCGTAGAAATTCAGTGCTTTGATTTGTGCTAAACACTGTTTTACATTGTAATAAATGTAAATAAATTTATTTATAAAGCTTATTACATTACCTGAGATCATTTGGGACTTACAGGACTAAAATTACCAAAAAATACATTAATTACTGATCAACTGATAAGGTGCGGTTAGACGTGCACTTGATGACCGTTAACCTCCATAACTTGCAAAAGCCCTACTCGCCAGATGTAGACTTTGGAAATGTGCTCAGGAGACGTTGGCGTGCAAGAAAAAAATAGTCCCAAAAATTCCCACGGAGGGGCAGGGGAGGAAACACCCTGCTGGCTCATAGTCTGCAGTGTTCATGTGGAAATATCTCAAACTTGTTCGACACCAAAATTGCTTATTGCAAGCATTGCAATTTAGTTATCAATTACAGCAGATTAAAGGGTTGTTGAACGGAAAGATGTTATACATAACTGATCTTTCATATTTCTTTTGTCATCCCTATCAATCTCAGAAATTTAAATGTAAAACTATTTTGAGTCAGGAAAGCTGTAAACATCCAAAAAAGAAATAAAAAGTCAGATTTTGACTTATTTTTTTAGGAGTACTCAATTACCAGTATCATTTTTTTGCCAGCACTGATAAAATACTATAAAATATATTTTTCTCTGTGAGCATAAACAATTGGATGTTAACATTCAATAAAAAGATGCAATTTTAGCCTTTACCAGCATTTTCTCAAAGTTTTCAAAGTCTTTCAAAACCTTTTCACCAGGGTCTTACAAACATAGGATTGTTTCATAAAGTTTAACTTTTTAACATACAATAAAATTTCAGACTGGTCCAAACTGAAAGCATTTGCTCACGTTGAATTAAATTTGCCTAAATAGATTTGATTTGATTCTGAAAAGTTATCCTCAATGTTTTCAAAGTCTAAATTTCCCAGGGTCTTTTAAACTTGAGGTTGTGTAGTAATGGGTTAAAGAAGATTTCATGTCCTAGCATCTGAGGCTTGCACTAGTAATGACATAACAGAATCTTAAGTCCTTTAGTAAATCAAAGGACTGACAATTGTGATAGCAGCCTGGTATGTATTACTCTCAGACGAAAACAATGTCTGTTTATGGTTGGCTGATTTCATGATGATAGGGGAAACTGGTATTCTTTCTTTCTAAAATGCCTGCTGTTCTGTTTATGTAATGAAGCAATGCATTTAGCCTGTCTTACCTGTTATGTGTTTGTTTTGCAATATTGTGTTTGTAAACAAAGGCTAAGATTATCATCTGAGAGTAATAGATGAATACATGTTAATTTATGATGCAATAGTGGGGTTTTTACTGGTATCTAATGAACATTACCATTTTTCATAATTTATTCTTCTATTCAGAACAGTAATTTTCAACCATAATGCCACATATGAAATGGGCTAAAAACCTTTTTGTAAAGGACAGTCAAATGCCATCTTAATCTTTATTGCCTGTGACTAATATATAAATTTATTAAAGGTTGCTCAATTTTTCATAGAGTAATGATTTCATATAAGTTAAACAAAGAGGTTTCCTTGAGGGTTGCTTTACTTGGTAAACAAACATTTTATAGAGAACATAGTGAAATGTTGTGAGTATAATGATGTGAGGATGATAATTTGCTTTTAAGATGATGATTGAAGAGGCATTTGACTCACTTTGCCCATTCTTTCTGTCCTGAGTGAAAGGGTTCAGGCCACATTGTCCTTTGAATTGTTTGACTTTTCATCATCCATCATCTTGTTGCTTGTCACATGACAGGAAATTGTACTGTCATCTACGTTACTACTTGTCTGGCAGTACAAGAGATTTCCTTTTATTGTGATGGCTCTCATTTTCATTACCTTTCTTGTGAATAGTTCTACCAGTGTTTCTACCATTTTCATAGTCTGGTCAGACAAGGAGAGGCCTCAGTGCGATTTCACAATTTGTCTTGCTTTTTGTAGACGAGCTATCTTTGTGTCACTGCAGGGGAGGTGACAATACATTTGTATTCGCTTAGGAATTATGCCTGTGTATTTCTGTGTGACAGCTGAATATCATTTTTGTTTTAGGGTCAAAATATTTCAACAAAAATTGTCACAACTTCAGGCAAAAAAATAACTAGATCAGGTCAAAGTTTGTAGTATTCCTGATTGTTCCATTTTTATTTGTCCATGCAAAATTATATTAGTTAATCCGAATCCAGTGAACGAGCTGGTTTATTGGTACATTATATACAGCAACTCATCTGATTTCCTGTTAACTTAGTGCAGGAAATGATGTGATCATATTACCGTAATTCGCCAATGTATTTGGACACCCTAAAAATTCGGACATGCTAAATTACTTTCAAAAATACTTCATTTTTAGTTCTTACTGTGGACAGTCCAAAAAATCAGTTTTCCTAAATATTCGGACAGGCTGAAAATTAATTTTCCAAAATATTGGACAATCAACTTTTTAGAAAATGTTTTCGGTAATGGTTGGCTGTATAGACTTGAGTGCATTTCTACATCAAAATGTTCATTGATAATAACATGAATCCTTCAAGAGCCGAGTAACTCAGCGGTAATTTTGAGTTACAAAATTAGACCAAAATTATTGCACACTAATGTTGTTTTGCTTAAAAATTTCTCACCAAAGCAAACAGTGTAGATTCAGATCAAGGATCAGACCAAACATTCTGTTTACAGTCTGATCTTGATCTACACAGGCTGCATATAAGCAACTAAAGTTTTGAAAGGTCGTTGAAGGGCTTAATCTTTTCCTGGCTTTTTGATGCTGTATAAGCAGTTATTCCTAATGCAAACTCATATTCCTTTTCTTTATCAGTAAATAGGGTAGGATAGGTAGAATAGTTAGGATAGAATAGGTAGGTAAGCTATATTTGGTCAGGTGGAGTTGCTTTAATAGGAAGGTAGATCAGCAAGGGTAGGATAGATAGAAAAACTAGGAAAGGTAGTGTAGCTAGTGTTGGAAGGTAGATAAGGTAGTTAAGGGTAGGTAAAGTAGCTGTTGTAGAAAGGTAGAGTAGCTAGGATAGGATGGGTAGAGTAGATATTGTAGGAAGACAGATAAGCCAGGGTAGGATAGGTAGAGTAGCTGAAGTAGGAAGATTTAAGTAGCTTGGGTAGAACAGGTTGATTAACTTGGATGGAATAGTAAGATAAGCTTTGGTTGGTAAGGTTGAGTGGCTTTTGTAGGAAGATAGATCAGCAAGGATAGGATAGATAGAAAAAAGCTAGGATATGTAGAGTAGCTAGTGTAAGAAGGTAGATAAGCTAGGGTAAATTAGGTAGAGTAGCAAGTATAGAACGTTAAAGTAGCTAGTATAGGATCGGTAGAGTAGCAAGTATAAGAAGATAGAGTAGCTAGTGTATGATAGGAAGAGTAGCTAGGGTAAGAAGGTAAAGTAGCGATGGTCTGATAGGTAGAGTAGCTAATGTAGAGTAGGAAAAGTAGCTAGAACAGGAAGGCAGATAAGCTAGGGTAGGATGTGTAGAATAGTGTAAGGAGGTAGAGTAGCTAAAGTTGGATAGGATGGGTAGTGTTGCCAGTGTAAGGTCAAGTAGCTAGGGTAGGATAGGTAGAGTAGCTAGGATGGGATAAATAGATTGGCCTTTAAAGGATAGGCAGGGTAGCAAGGATAGGTAGTGTAGGTAGAAAGGTTAGTATTGCAGCTAGTGCAGGAAGATAGAATAGTTAGGGTAGGATAAGTATAGTAGCTAGTGTAAGAAGGAAGAGTAGCTAGGATCAGATAGGTAGAGTAGCTAATTTAAGAAGGTAGAGTAGCTTGTGTAGAATAGGTTAGATAGTATAAGAAGGTAGAGTAGCTAGGGTCGGATAGGTAGAGCAGCTAGTGTAAGAAGGTAAAATAGCTAGGAAAGCATCGGTAGAGTAGCCTGTGCAAGAAGGTTGAGTAGCAAGTGTAGGATAGCTAGAGAAGCTAGAGTAGGATAAGCTAGGGTAGGATAGGTAGAGTAGCTAGGAAGGATAGAGTAGGTGGTGCAGGATAGGTAGAGTAACTAGGGTAGTATAGGTAGATTAGCTAGGATAGAATAGGTAGATAAGCTATGTTTGATTAGGTGAAGTGGCTATCGTAGGAAGGTAGATTACCTAAAAAAAAGGGGAGATAGAAAGGCTGGGGTAGCTAGTGTAGGAAGGTAGATAGGTAGTGTAGGATAGATAGATGAGCTATTGTATGAAGGTAGAGTAGCTAGGATAGGATGGGTAGAGTAGATAGTGTAAGAATGTAGACAAGCCAGGGAAGGATAGGTAGAGTAGCTGAGGAAGGATTATTAAAGCAGCTAGGATACAACAGGTAAATTAGCTAGGATTGAATAGTAAGATAAGCTTTGGTTGTTAGGTGGAGTGGCTATTGTAGGAAGGTAGATCAGCGAAGTTAAGATAGATCGAAAAGCTGTGATATGTAGAGTAGTTAGTGTAAGAAGGTAGATTAGCTAGGGTAGAGTTGCTAGTATAGGAAGGTATAGTAGCTAGTATAGGATTGGTAGAGTGGCCAGTGTAAGAAGATAGCTAGTGTTTGATAGGAAGAGTAGCTAGGGTAAGAGGGTAAAGTAGCGAGGGTCTGATAGGTAGAGTAGCTAATGTAGCGTAGGAAAAGTAGCCAGAACAGGAAGGTAGATAAGCTACGGTAGGATAGGTAGAATAGCTAGTGTAAGAAGGTAGAGTAGCTAAAGTTGGATAGGATGGGTAGTGTTGCCAGTGTAAGAAGGTAAAGTAGCTTGGGTAAGATAGATGGTTGCTAGGGTAGGATAGATAGATTGGCCTGTGAAGGATGGGCAGAGTAGCTAGGATAGGATAGATAGCGTAGCTAGAAAGATATGCTAGTATTGCAGCTAGTGTAGGAAGATAGATTGGTTAGGATAGGACAAGTATAGTAGTTTGTGTAAGAAGGAGGAGTAGCTAGGATAAGATGGTAGAGTAGCCAATTTCAGAAGGTAGAGTACCTAGTGTAGGATTGGTAAGATAGAGTGAGAAGGTAGAGTAGCTTGGGTCGGATAGGTAGAATAGTTAGTGTAAGAAGGTATAGTAGCTAGGAAATGATCGGTACAGTAGCCAGAGTAAGAAGGTTGAGTAACAAGTGTAGGATTGGTAGAGAAATTAGAGTAAGATAAGCTAGGGTAGGATACGTAAAGTAGCTAGTGTAAGAACGTAGAGAAGCTAGGACATAATGGGTAGAATAGCCAGTGTAAGAAGGTAGAGTAGCTTGTTTTGGATAGGTACAGTAGCTAGTGTAAGAAGGTAGAGTTCTTAGGGAAGGATGTGAAGATTAGCTAGTGTAGGGAAGATAGAGTAGCTAGGGTAGAATAGATAGAGTAGTTAGTGTAAGAAGGTAGAGCAGCTTTGATAGATTGTCTAGAGTAGCTAAGACAGAATGGATAGAGTAGGTAGTATAGAAAGGAAGAATATCCAGGATAGGATCGGTATAGCAGCACGTGTAGGATGATGGTTAAGCTAGGTTAGGATAGGTAGATTAAGATGGGTAGGTTAGGTGGAGTAGCTACTGTAAGAAGGTAGGTTAGAAGGCGTGGGATAGATATGAAGCTGGGATAGGTAGAATAGCTAGAGTAGGATAGATAGAGTAGCCAGGGTTGGAAAGGTAAATTAGCTAGAATAGAATAGGTAGATTAGCTAGGGTAGGCTAGGTGGAGTAGCTATTGTAAGAAGGTAGATTAGCTATAGTAGGAAACAGAGAAGCTTGGAGGTCGATTAGCAAGTGTAGGGAGAGAGATTAGCTAGTGTAGGATCGTTAGGGAAGACTGTGTAAGAAAGTAGAGTAGCTAGTGCATGATAGAGAGAGTAGCTAGGGTAAGAAGGTAGAGATGTGAGGATAGGATAGGTAAAGTAGCTAATGTAACAGGAAAGGTAGCTAGAATAGAAAAGTAGATAAGCTAGGGTAGGATAGGTAGAGTAGCTAGTGTAAAAAGGTAGAGTAGCTAGAGTAGAATAGGTAAAGTACCAAGTGTAATAAAGTAAAGTAGCTAGGGTAGAAAAGGTAGAGTAGCTAGGGTGGGATAAATAGATTGGCAAGTGTAGGATGGGTAGAGTAGCTAGGATAGGATAAGTAGTGTAGCTAGTGTAGGTATAAAGATTAGCTAGGATTGTAGGTTGTGTAGGAAGATGGATAAGCTAGAGTAGGATAGGTAGAGCAGCTACTGTAAGAAGGAAGAGTAGCAAGAAAAAGATAGGTAGAGTAGCCAATGTAAGAAGGAAGAGAAACTAGTGTTTAGATAAAGAAGCTATGATAGGAAGGGTAGAGTAGTTAGCATAGAAAGAGTAACTAGTGAAGGATAGGTAAGGTAGCTAGGGTAGGATTAATAGATTAGCCAGTATAGGATAGGTAGAATAGCTTGAATAGGATAGTGTAGCTAGGGTAGGAGGGTAGAGTTACTAGGAAAGGATGGGTAAAAGGGCTTATGTAGGAAGATAGATTAGCTCAGGTAGGGATCGGTAGAGAAGCTTGTAAAAGAAAGTAGAGTAGGTAGGAGAGGAAAGGTAGAGTAGCCAGTTTAAGACGGTAGAGAAGCTAGTGTAGGATGAGTAGAGTAGCTGGAGTAAATAGGAAGAGTAGCCCAGATAGTAAAGGTAGAGTAGCTAGTGTGGAATAGGACAAGTTGCTTATATAGGAAGGTAGATAAGCTAGGGTAGGATAGATAGAGTAGCTTGGAAAGGTAGAGTAGCTGGTGCAGGATAAGTGGAGTAACTAGGGTATGATAGGTAGATAAACTATTTTTGATTAGGTGAAGTGGCTATCGTAGGAAGGTAGATAACCTAGCGGAGGGGAGATAGAGAAGCTAGGGTAGCTGGTATAGGAAAGTAGATAGGTGGTGTATGTTAGGTAGAGTGGCTATTGTATATAGGTAGAGTAGCTAGGATAGGATGGGTAGAGTAGATAGTGTAGGAAGGTAGATAAGCTAGGGTAGGATAGGTAGAGTAGCTAAGTAGGATAAGTTGAAAAGCTATGGTTGGTTAGGTGGAGCGGTTATTGTTTGAAGCTAGATCAGCGAGAGTAGGATAGGAAGAGTAGAAGGTAGAGTAGCTAGTAAAGGATCGGTAGAGTAGCCAGTGTAAGAAGGTAGAGTAGCTAGTGTATGATAGGTAGAGCAGCTAGTTGCTGGGATAGAATTGGTAGTGTAGCCGATGTAAGAAGGTATAGTAGATAGTGTAGGATTGGTAGGGTAGCTAGAGTAGAATAAGTAGAGTATCTAGGGTAGTTTGGGTAGAAATGCTAGTGTAGTATATGTGGAGTAACTAGGATATGAAACATACATTAGCCAGTTGCCGGTGTTGGATAGGTAGAGTAGGTAGTGCTTGACAGGTAGATAAGCTAGGATAGAACAGGTAGATTAGCTAGGGAAGGTTTGCCGGAGTGGCGGTTGTAGAAAGGTAGATTAGCTAGGGTAGTATTTATAGAGAAGCTAGAATATGTAGAGTAGCTAGTGTAGGAAGGTAGATAAGATAGTGAAGGGTAGGTAGTATATGAATGTAGAATTTAGGATAGGATCGGTAGATTAGCTAGTGATGGAAGATAGATTAGCTAGGGTATGATAGGTAGAGTAGCTAGTGCATGAAAGTAAATTACCTAGGATAGGATGGGTAGAGTAGCCAGTGTAAGATGCTAGAGTAGCTATTGAAGGATAAGTAGAGGAGCTTGTGTAAGAAGGATGAGTAGCTAGAGTAGGTTACGTAAAGTAGCTAGTGAAGGATAGGTAAGGTAGCTAGGGTATGATAAATAGATTAGCCAATCTGGAATAGGCAGAGTACCTAAAATAGGATAGCTAGGGTAGAAAGGTAGAGTAACTATGAAAGGATAGGTAGAGAAGCTTGTGTAAGAAGATAGATTAGGTCTGGTAGGATAGGTAGAGTAGCGTGTGTAGGATAAGTAGAGTAGCTTAGGTAATATTAACAGATTAACCAGTGTAAGATAGGCAGAGTAGCTCGGATATGTTGGGTAGAGTAGCTTGTGTATGAAAGTAGTGTAGCTAGGATAGGATAGGCAGTAGCTTTTGTAGGGAGGTAAAGTAGCTGGTATAGGATCAGTTGCTAGGGCTGTATAGATAAAGTAGCTAATGAAAGAAGGTAGAGAAGCTAGTGTAGGATAAGTAAGGTAGCTAGTGTAAATAGGAAGAGTATATCGGGTAGGAAAGGTAGAGTAGCTACCGTAGGATAGAAAAAGTAGGCACAATAGGAAAGTAGATAAGCTAGGGTAGGACAGGTAGAGTAGCTAGGAAAAGTAGAGTAGCTGATGCTGGAGAGGTAGAGTAACTTGGATAGGATAGGTAGATAAGCTAAGATAGAATAGGCAGAGTAGCTATATTTGGTTTGTTGGAGTGGCTATTGTAGGAAGGTAGATAAGCTAGTGTAGGGGAGATAAAGAAGCTAGGAAAGGTAGGGTAGATTGTGTAGAAAGGTAGATAAGATAGTGTAGGGTAGGAAGAGTAGCTGTTGTAGGAAGATAGAGTTGCTAGGATAGGATGGGTAGAGTTCATAGTGTAGGAATGTAAATAAGCTAGAGTAGGATATGTGGAGTACCTAAGTAGGATAAGAAAAGTAGCTAGGGTATGATAGGTAGATAAGCTATGGTTGGTTAGGTGGAATAGTTATTTATGAAGGTTGATCAGCGAGAGTAGGATACGAAGAGTAGCTAGTGTAAGAAAGTAGAGTAGCTAGGATAGAATGGCTAGAGGGAAGGTTGATTAGCTAGGGTAGGGTAGGTAGAGAAGCTAGGATAGGTAAAGTAGGTGGTGTAGGACGGTAGTAAAGATAGTGAAAGATAGGCAGAGTAGCAATTGTAGGACAGTAGAGTAGCTAGGATAGGATTTGTACAGTAGTTCCAGTAGGATGATATAAAAAGTGTTGGATAGTAGTAGGGAAGTATAGGTGGAGTAGCTACTGTAACAAGGTAGATAAGCTAGAGAAGGATAGAGAAACTCGGATAGGTAGAGTGGCTAGAGCGGGAAGGTAGTAAGCTAGTAAATGATGTGTAGAGAAGCTATTGCAGGAAGGTGGAGTAGCTAGGATAGTAGCTAATTTAGTAAGATAGTTTAGCTAGAGTAGGATAGGTAGAGTAGGTGGTTTAGGATAAGTAAAGTAGCTACGGTAGGATAGGTAGATTAGCTAGCATAGAATAGGTACATGTAGATTTGCTATGTTTGGTTAGATAGCGTGGCAATTGTAGGAAGGTAGATCAGCTTGGGTAAGATAGATAGAAAAGCTATGAAAGGTAGAGTAGCAAAGTTGAGAAGGTAGATAAGGTAGTGAAGGGTTGAATAAGAAGCTATTGTAGGATTGTAGGGTAGCGTAGCCTGGATAGGATTGGTGCAATAAATAGTGTAGGAAATTAGATAAGCTAGGGTAGGATATATAGAGTAGCTAGTAAGGGAAGGTAGAGTGGCTAGGATTGGATATGTAGTGTAGCTAATGTTGGAAGATATATAAGCTGGGTTAGAATAGGTAGAGAAGCTGGAAAAAGATTGGTAGAGTAGCCAGTATAAGAGTGTAGAGTAGAAACTGCAGGATATGTATAGTAGGTAGTGTAGGATAAGTAGAGAAGGTACAGCAGTATAGGTAAAGTAGCTAGTGTAGGATAAGTAGACTAGCTAGGGTAGGAAATATACATAAGCCAGTGTAGCGCAAAGTTTTTGATAGGTGGAGAAGCTAGGGCTTGACAAGTAGATTTGCTAGGATAGTACATGAAGAATAGGTAGGGTAGGTTTGTCGGAGTGGCTATTGTAGAAAGGTAGATTAGCTAGTGTAGGATACATAGAGAAGCTAGGATAGGCAGAATGGCTAGTGAAGGTAGATAAGATAGTGAAGGGTTGGAAGAGTAGCTATTGTAAGAAGGTAGAGTAGATAGGATAGGATGGGTAGAGTTGCTCAAGTAGGAAGATAAAGAAAGTGTTGGATAGGTAGATTAGCTAGGATAGAACAGCTTGATTACATGTAGCTTGGGAAGGTTTGACAGAGTGGCTGTTGTAGCAAGGTAGATTATGTAGGGAAGTGTTAATAGAGAAGCTAGGATTGGATAGGTAGAGAAGCTTGTGAAGGAAGGTAAATAAGCTAAGGTAGGATGGGTAGAGTAGCTAGTACATGAAGGTTATAGTCTAGGTTAAGATCTGTAGAGTAGCTAGTGTAGGAAGATTGATTAGCTAGGTAGAGTAGCTAGTGTTAGAAAGTAAAGTAGCTAGGATTTGATAAGCAGAGTGGCCATTGAAAAAAAGGTAGAGTAGCTAGTATAAGAAGGAGGAGTAGCTAGGGTAGGATAGGTAGATTAGCTAGTGAAGTATAGGTAGAGTAGCTAGTGTAAGAAGAGTAGCTAGTGTACAATAGGTAGTGTAGGTAGAGTAGCTAGGATAGGAAGTGTAGAGTAGTTAGCATAGAAGGAGTAGCTAGTGAAGGATAGGTAAGGTAGTTAGGGTAGGATAGATAGATTAGCTAGTGAAGGATAGGCAGAGTAGCTAGTAAAGGATAGGTAGATTAGCTAGGGTAGGAAGGTATAGTAACTAGAAAAGGATTGGTAGAGTAGCTTCTGTAGGAAAACAGATTAGCTCGGGTAACATAGGAAGGGTAGCATGTGTAGGATAGATTATGTATAAGTGGAAATTTTTGTGACGTGGACATTCTTGCGATTTCGCGAATTTGAAAAATTTGCAAACATTTCTGTTCGCATATTTAAATACAAGTATACCAACAATAACTAGTGTCTTGATTTCACAAACAATTTCCAACCCAAAATGTCCATAATTGGTAATTTGCAAATTTTTCAACATGCATATATATCCAAGTATACAGTAGAGTAACTAGGGTAGGATTAATAGATTAGCCAGTGTAGGATAGGCAGAGTATCTAGGATATATTGGGAAGAGTTTCTAGTGTAGGAAAGCAGTGTAGATAGGATAGGCAGAGTAGCTGGTGTAGGGAGGTAAAGTAGCTGGTAAAGGATCGATAGAGTAGCTATTGATAGATGGTTGAGTAGCTAGGGCAGTATAGAGAAGCTGATGTTAGAAGGTAGAGTAGCTAGGAGGGGATAGCTAGAGTAGCCAGTGTAAGAAGGTAGTGAGGCTAGTGTAGGATGAGTATAACAGCTAGTGTAAATAGGAAGAGTAGCCCGGATAGGAAATGTGAAGCTATTGTAGGATAGGAAAAGTAGCTACAATAAGAAGGTAGATAAACAAGGGTAGGATAGGTAGAGTACTTAGGAATGGTAGAATAGCTGGTGGAGGAAGGTAGATAGGGTAGGATAGGTAGAGTAGGTAAAGTAGGATTAGTAATGTAGCAAGGGTATAATAGGTAGATTAGCTAGTTTAGAAAAGGTAGATAAGCTATGGTTGATTCGATGAAGTGGCTATTGTAGGGAGGAAGAGTAGCTAGTAAAAGAAGGTAGCATAGCTAGGTTAGGTTCGGTAGAATAGCCAGTGTAAGAAGGTAGAGTGGCTAGTGTATGATAGGTTGTGCAGCTAGTAGCTGGGATAGGTTAATATTAGAAGGAAGAGTAGCTAGGGTAGGATAGGTAGAGTGGCTAGTGAAGGATAGGTAGAGTAGCTAGAGTAGGAGAGATAGATAAGCCAGTGTAGGATAGGCAGAGTAGCTAGAATAGAACAGGTAGAGTAGCTAGGGTAGGAAGGTAGAGTAACTAGGAAAGGATGAATGGAGTAGCTTGTGTACGAAAGCAGATTAGCTCTGGCAGGATAGGTAGAGTAGCGTGTGTAGCGTGTGTAGGATAAGGAAAGAAGCTAGGGTAGGATTAAAAGATTAGCTAGTGTTGGATAGGCAGAGTAGCTAGGGATAGGTTGCATGGAGAAGATAGTATGGGAAGATAGTGTAGGTAGGACAGGATAGGGAGATTAGCTAGTGTAGGAAGATAGTTTAGGTAGGGTAGGATGGGTGAAGTAGCAAATGTAGGATAGGTAGATTAGCTAGGTTAGGATTGCTAGTGTTCGATAGGTAGTTTAGCTAGGGTAGGTTAGGGAAGATAAGTAAAGGTAGGATAGGCAGCGTAGCTAGTGTCTCAAGAATACGTAGCTGGTGTAATATCGGTAGAGTAGCCAGTGTAAGAAAGTAAATTATCTAGTGTATGATAAGAAAAGTAGCTAGTGTAACAAGGTTGAGTAGCAAGGGCAGGATAGATAGAGGAGGTAGTGTTAAAAGGTATAGCAGAGGATAGGTAGGGTAGCCAGTGTTAGCAGGTAGAGAAGCTAGTGTAGGATGAATAGAGAAGAAAAGCTCGGATCGGAAAGGTAGATTAGCTAGTGTAGAAAAAAGGAAAAGTAGCTAATTCCAAAGAAAGGTAGATTATATGGTAGGATAGGTAGAGTAGCTAGTTTAAGAAGGTAGAGTAGCTTGGATAGGTAGAGTAGTTACTGCAGGATAGGTAGAATAAATAGGGTAGGATAGGAGGATTAGCTAGGATGGAATAGGTAGATAAGCTGTGTTTGGCCACCTGGAGTAGCTATCGTAGGAAGAAAGATCAGCAATGGGTAGGATAGATAGAAAATCTAGGAAAGGTATGGTAGCTAGTGTAGGAAGGTAGATAAGGTGGTTAAGGGTAGATAGAGTAGCTGCTATTGTAGGAAGGTAAAGTAGCTAGGATAGGATGGGTAGAGTAGATAGTGTGGGAAGGTAGATAAGCTAGGAGAGGATATGTACAGTAGCTAGTTCAGGAAGGTAGAGTAGCTATTATAGGATCGGTAGGGTAGCTTGTGTAGGAAGATGGATTAGCTAGGGTTGAATAGGAATATTAGCTCGTGTAAGAAATGGGAGTAGCTAGAATAGGTTTGGTTGAGTATATGAAGGTCGAGTAGCTAGTGTAGGATGAGTCGAGTTTCTAGTGTAAAAAGGAAGAGTAGTTAGGATTGGAAAGAGAGTAGCTAGTGTAGGATACGGAGAGAAACCAGTGTAAGAAGGCAGATAAGCTAGGGTAGGATAGAAAAGCAAATATAGGAAGGTAGAATAGCTAAGAATGGATCGGTAGAGAAGCGTGTGTAGGAGGAAAGATTAGCTAGGTAGGATAGGTAGAGTAGCCAGTGTAAGAAGGTTAAGTAGCTAGAGTAGAATAGGTAGAGTACCTAGTGTAAGAAAGTAGAGAAGCTAGGGTAGAACAGGTAAAGTAGCCAAGGTGGGATAAATAGATAAGCTAGTGTTGTATTGGGCAGAGTAGCTAGGATAGGATGGGTAGTGAAGCTAGTGTACTTAGATTAGTTAGGGTAGGATAGGTAGAGAAGCTATTGTAGGAAAGGTAGTGTAGGATAGGTAGATAAGCAAGGAGAGAATAGGTAGAAAAGCAAGGGTAGGTAAGGGTTGGAGTAGCTATTGTACAAAGGTAGATCAGGTAAGGTAGGATAGATAGAGAAGCTAGTACAGGTAGAGTAGCTAGCATAGGAAGGTAGATAAGCTGGTGAAGTGTAACTAGGGTTTCTGCTGTAGGAAGGTAGAGTAGCTAGAATAAGATCGGTATAGTAGGTAGTGCAGGAAGATAGATTAGCTAGGGTAGGATAGGTAGAGTAGGTAGTGTAAGAACCTAGAGTAGCTAGGAAATAATAAATTGAGAAGCCAGCATACGACGGTAGAGTAGCTAGTGTTAGGTAGAGAACTAGTGTTAGAAGCTAGTGTAGCTAGGTAAGGATATGTAGAGTAGCTAGTGTAGGAAAGGTAGAGTAGCTAGAGTTGCAAAGGTAGGTAAGCTAGAAAAGAATGGTTAGATTATCTTAGATAAGTTAGGTGGAGTAGCTATTGAGGGAAGCAAGATTAGCTCGAGTAGAATAGATAGAATAGGTAGAGTAGCAAGTGTAGAAAGATATTTTAACTTGGGTAGGATATGTAGAAAAGCTTGTATAAGAAGGAAGAGAAGGTAGGAAAAGATAGAGTAGCCAGTGAAAGAAGGTAGAATAGCTAGTGTAAGACTGGAAGAGTAGCTAGTGTAAGAAGATAGAGTAGCTACGGTAGGATATGTAGAGTGGCTAGTGTATGATAGGTAGAGTAGCTAGGCTAAGAAGATAGACTAACTAGGGTAAGATAGGTAGATTAGTCTGTGTAATTAGGTAGAGTAGCTAAAGTAGGATAAGTTGAAAAGCTATTTTTGGTTAGGTGGAGCGGTTATTGTTGGGAGGTAGATCAGCGAGGGTAGGATAGGTAGAGTAGCTAGTATGGGAAGGAAGAGTAGCTAGTATAAGATCGGGAGAGGATCGGTAGAGTAGCCAGTGTAAGAAGGTAGAGTAGCTAGTGTATGATAGGTAGAGCAGCTAGTAGCTGGGATAAGATTGGTAGAGTAGCCGTGTAAAAAGGTAGATTAGAAAGTGTAGAATAGGTAGGGTTGCTAGTGTAGTATATGTAGAGTAGCTAGGACAGGAAACACATTATACAGTTGCCAGTATTCGATAGGTAGAGTAGGTAGTGCTTGACAGGTAGATAAGCTAGGGTAGAACAGGTAGATAACCCAGGGAGGGTTTGCTGGAGTGGCTTTTTTAGAAAGGTAGATTAGCTAGGGTAGTATTTCTAGAGAAGCTAGAATATGTAGAGTAGCTGGTGTAGGAAGGTAGATAAGATAGTGAAGGGTAGGTAGAGTAGCTATTGTAGGAAGGAAGAGTAGCTAGGATTTGAGGATAGAGTAGATTGTGAAGGAAGGTAGATAAGCTTAGTAGGATGGGTAGTGTAGTTAGTATATGTATGTAGAATTTAGGAAAGGATCGGTAGATTAACTTGTGATAGAAGATAGATTGGCTAGGTAGGATAGGTAGAGTAGATAGTGTAAGAAAGTGAATAAGCTAGGATAGGATGGGAAGAGTAGCCAGTGTAAGATGCTAGAGTAGCTATTGAAGGATAGGTAGAGGAGCTTGTATAAGAAGGATGAGTAGCTAGCGAAGGTTATGCAGAGTAGCTAGTGAAGGATAGGTAAGGTCGCTAGGGTATGATTAATAGATTAGCCAATCTGGGATAGGCAGAGTACCTAAAATAGGATAGCTAGGGTAGAAAGGTAGAGTAACTATAAAAGGATAGGTAGAGAAACTTGTGTAAGAAGATAGATTAGGTCTGGTAGGATAGGTAGAGTAGCGTGTGTAGGATAAGTAGAGTAGCTTAGGTAATATTAACAGATTAACCAGTGTAAGATAGGCAGAGTAGCTAGGATATGTTGGGTAGAGTAGCTTGTATAGGAAAGTAGTGTAGTTAGGATAGGATAGGCAGAGTAGCTTGTGTAGGGAGGTAAATAAGCTGGTATAGGATCGATAAAGTAGCTAGTGAATGAAGGTTGAGTTGCTTGGGCAGCATAGATAGAGTAGCTAATGTAGGAAGGTAGATAACCTAGTATAAGATGAGTAAGGTAGCTAGTGTAAATAGGAAGAGCAGATCGGATAGGAAAGGTAGAGTAGCTAGCGTATGATAGGAAAAGTAGGTACAATAGGAAGGTAGATAAGCTAGGGTAGGATAGGTAGAGTGGCTTGGAAACGTAGAGTAAGTGATGCTGGATAGGTAGAGTAACTAGGATAGGATAGGTGGAAAGGCTAAGATAGAATAGGTAGATTAGCTATGTTTGGTTTGGTGGGAGTCGCTAGGGAAGGATCAGTAAAGTGGCCAGTGTAAGAAGGTAGAGTAGCCAGTGAAGGATAGGTAGAGTAGCTAGGGTAGGATAAGTAGAGTAGCTAGGGTAGGGTAGCTAGTGTAGTATAGGAAGAATAGCTTGTGTAAAAAGATAAGCTAGGGTAGTATATATAGAGTAGCTAGTGTAAAAACGTAGACTAGCTAAGAAATAATGGGTAGAATACCCAGTATAAGAAGGTCGAGTAGCTACCAAAGGATAGGTAGATTAGCTATGTTTCTTTAAGTGAAGTGGGAAAGAAGATAAGCGATCGTAGCATAGATAGAAAAGCTAGGATAGGATTGGTGGCGTAGCCAGTGAAAGAAGGTTAAGTAGTTCAAATAGGATAGGTAGGGTACAGAGTGCAAGGAAGTAAAGTAGCTAGGGTAGGATAGGTAGAGTAGCTAGAATGGGATAAATAAATTGGGCAGTGTAGGTCGGGCAGAGTAGCTTGGATAGGATAGTTAGTGCAGCTAGTATAGGTAGAAAGATAAGCTAGGATTCTAGCTAGTGTAGGAAGACAGATAAGCGAGGGAAGGATAGGTAGAGTAGCTAGAGTAAGAAGGTAAAGTAGCTAGGAAAAGATTGGTAGAGTAGCTAGTGTAAAATGGTAAAGTAGCAAGTGTAGGATAGGTAGAGCAGCTAGTGTAAGAAGGAAGAGTAGCTAGGGTAGGATAAGTAGAGAAGCTAGGATAGGATAGGTAGAGTAGCCAGTGTCAGAAGATTTATAAGTTAGGGTAGGATAAGAAGAGAAACTAGGGTAGGATAGGTAGAACAGCTAGTGTAGGATATATAGAGTAGCTAGTGTAAGAAGATAGATAAGTTAGGGTGGGATAAGAAGAGAAGCTAGGGTGGGATAGGTAGAGTAGCTAGTGTAAGAAGATAGATAAGCTAGGGTAGGATACTTAGAGTAGCTAGTGTAAGAACGTAGAGTAGTTAAGAAATTATTTGTACAAGAGCCAGTGTAAGAACGTAGAGTAGCTAGTTTAGGATTGGTAGAGTAGTTAGTGTTAGGAGGTAAGCTGTCAGTGTAGGATATGAAGAGTAGCTTGTGTAGGATAGGAAGAGTAGCTTGGGTAAAATAGATAGATAAGGTAGAATAAAATAAGTGGATTAGGTAGAGTAGCTTTTATAGGAAGATACAGTAGTTAATATATACTGAACCAAAAAAGAAACTTCCCCTGTGTTTAAGTGCAGATATACACAAATATGAAAATCAGGATTAAACTAGATTTATATGCATTGAAAGAGTATTTTATTGCGACTTTGTGTGAAAAAAATTATTGCTGAGGGTTTATCCAAAAGTAGTGAAATGGTAGTTAAAATGCGGAAGTGGTCGCTCACCAAAATCACAAATTAATACCGGGTATGACCACCTTCAGCATGAAGGACTGCCTGGCGCATAGAACGGATAAGTGTATTGATTTCGGCTTGTGGAATGTTGTTCCATTCCTGAATTAAGGCTTGTCTTAGCTGAATGACGTTTGACGGTGGAATAGGGCTAACATGCTGGTCCAAATTATCCCAAAGGTGTTCAATGGGATTCAGATCAGGGCTTTTGGCAGGCCAGTCATTAATAAATGCAATGTTATTCGCCCTGAGGAAATTCACATTGTCCCTAGCTGTATGGCTTGTGGCATTATCATGCTGAAAAAGAGTGATATTGGCATTATTTTGAAACAGTGGGATAACGTGCCTCGCAAGAATTTCATCTCGGTAGCGTTGGGCATTCAAATTCCATTCGATAACGACGAGATTAGTGCGAAAGCCATGTGCAATGCCCGCCCAGACCAAGACAGAATCCCCACCCCCAAAACGATCTCGTTCAAGTACGCAACAGTCGGCATAATGTTTATTTCTCCTACGGTATACTCGAACCCTGCCATCACCTCGATGAATGGAAAACCTCGACTCGTCAGAGAAAAGAACGCTATTCCATTGTTGTCTAAGCCAGAGTTGGTGTGTACGTGCCCAATTAACATGATTTCCGCGGTGACGTCGCGTCAAAACTCAACCAATGTATGGACGACATGCAAGTAGCCCACCCTCGCGCAAGCGATTGTGCACAGTTTGGGCAGATATACGGTTCTTTTGTGTACCAGGGGTGTTAGCAGCAGTGGCTGTGGCAGTTTGGAAGTGATTGCGCAGGTGGGTGTTCCGAATATAGCGGTCTTGGCTGCGCGTCGTGACGCGAGGACGTCCACTACGTGGTCGATCTTCCGTATGCCCTGTTGCTTGAAAACGTTGCCTAAGGTGTCGAATAGCACGAGTAGAACATCCAATATTCATAGCAACAGCATTCATCGTCATACCAGCATTAAGCATGCCAATAGCACGTATGCGTAAATTTTGCGGAATTCTAGGCATATCAAAATTAAAGAAAACTAAAAAGAATTTAATTTTTTTCAACGTCTTTTTCTTATTGACATGAAAGTCTATCAAATTAGACTGAAAGGTTCCAAAAATATACACGAATTATACTGGTCCGTGCATGCACGTAAAAATTGCTTTCAGTGGGTTTCTTCTGCAAAATGCTTTCAATCGAGTTAAAATTTGTTTTATCGGACACATAATCTTTCGCCTGAATATATGTAGGTCATCTGACATTTTGATTTTTAGCTCCACTGGCCGAAGGCCAGCGGGCTTATGTCATGGCCTGTTGTCCATCGTGCGTCCGTCCGTCTGTGCGTCCGTCCGTCCGTCCGTGTGTTAACTTTTTTTTAAAACGTCTTCTTCTCTGAAACTACCCATCCAATTTTGATGAAACTTCACAGAAATGATCCTGCCATGGTCCTCTTCAGAATTTCTTGAAAGAATTTTATTCCTTCAAAAACTCTGGTTGCCATGGCAACAAAACTGAAAAATTTTGAAAATCTTTGAAAATCTTCTTGTCTGAAACCGTAAGGCCAAGGGCTACCAAATTTGGCATGTAGCTTTATCTAGTGGACCTCTACCAAGTTTCTTCAATTTATAGCCCTGGGGTCAAAATTGGCCCCGCCCCGGGGGTTACAAGTTATACATGGGCTTATTTAGGGAGAACTTTAAAATTCCTCTTCTACCTAGCCATAGGGCCTAGAGCTACCAAATTTGGCATGTAGCTTTATCTAGTGGACCTCTGCCAAGATTGTTCAAATTATAGCCCTGGGGTCAAATTAGGCCCTGCCCGGGGGTAACAAGTTTTACATGGGCTTATATAACAAGTTTTACATGGGCTTATATAGGGAGAACTTTAAAATTCTTCTTTGACCTAGCCATGGGGCCTAGGGCGACCAAATTTGGCATGTAGCTTTATCTAGTGGACCTGTACCAAGGGTGTCCAAATTATAGCCAAGGGTCAAATTTGACTTCGCTCTGGGGGGTAACATGTTTTACATGGGTGGGCTTATATAGGAAAATATTTCGCATCTAGCTATAAGGGCTAGGGCTATCAAATTTTGCATTTAGCTTTATCTAGGGGGTCTCTATCAAGGGTGCCCAAATTGAGAAAAATTTGAAAATCTTCTTGTTTATAACATTCAAGAACTGAATTATTTGGTATGGAGCTTTATATTGTGGACCTCCACCAGGATTCAAATAATTATAGCTTTGCGATCAAAATTGGCTTTGCCCATGGATCACAACTTTCTCGTAGGATTAGATAGAAAAATGTTTGCATGTCCTCGTGTTTGAAATCAATTTGCTGAATATTGTAATGTTTGGCTTGTAGTGTTTTTACTTAATAGCCAGTGGAGCGATACAGGGCCATCATGGCCCTCTTGTTTTTAATAACATTGCATTTGCACTTAAACACAGGGGAAGTTTCTTTTTTGGTTAAGTATATGAGGGGTAGAGTAGCTGGTATAGGAAGATAGATAAGCAAGATAGGCATAGGTAGAGTAGCCAGTGTAAGAAGGTAGAATAGCTAGGATATGACAGGTAGAGTAGCTAGGATATGACAGGTAGAGTAGCTGGTGTAGGAAGATGGATTAGCTAGGGTAGGATGGTCAGAGTAGCTAGTGTAGGATACATAGAGTAACTAGGGTAGGATAGGTAAATTGTCTAGGATAGAAATAGGTAGATTAGGTAGGGTTAGTTAGGTGGAGAAGCTACTGTAAGAAGGTAGATAAGCTAGCATAGAAAAGGGAAGTTGGGATATATTGAGTAGCTAGAGTAGGATGGTAGGTAAGCTAGTAAAGGGTTGGTAGAATAGCTATTGTAGGAAGGTGGAGTGGGTTAGTGAGTACCTAGGGCAGGATAGATCGAGTAGCTAGGGTAGGATAGGTAGATTAGCTAGGATAGAAATAGGTAGATAAACTATGCTTGGATAGGTGGAATAAGTACTGTAAGAAGGTAGTTCAGCTAGTGAGGATAGTGAAGGAGGAATAGGTAGAGTAGCTAGATTACGAAGGTAGATAAGCTAGTAGTACAGGGTAGGTAGAATAGCTATTCTAGGAAGGTCGAGAAGCTAGGAGAGGATAGGTAGAGTAGCTTGTGTAGGAAGGTAGATAAGCTAGGGTAGGAAAGGTAGAGTGGCTGTTATAGGAAGGAAGAGCAGCTAGGAAAGGATTGGTAGAGTAGTTAGTGTAGGAAGATAGATTAACTAGGATCGGAAAGGTAGAGTAACTATAGTGAGAGTAGCTAGTGTAAAAAGAAAGTAGCTAGGATAGGATAGGTAAAGTAGCTGGTGTAGGAAGATGGGTTAGCTAGGGTAGGATAGTCAGAGTAGCTAATTTAGGATACATAGATTAACTAGGGGTAGGATACGTGAATATCCATGATACAAATATGTAGATTAGGTAGGGAAAGTATCAAGGATTAGTAGAGTAGCCAGTGTAAAATGGTAGAGTAGCTAGTTTAGGGTGGTAAGCATAGCTAGTGTAAGAAGCTAGAGTAGCTAGGATAGGATAGGTTGAATAGCTGGTGTAGGATAGGTAGAGTGGCTAGGGTAGGATGACTAGATTAGTCAGTGTTGGATAGGCAGAAGAGCTAGGATAGGATTGGTAGATAACCCACTGTAAGAAGGTAGAGTAGCTAGTGTAGAATAGGTAGACTAGCTAGTGTTAGAAGGTAGAGAAGCTAGGGTAGAATAAATAGATTGGCCAGTGTAGGAAAAGCAGAGTAACTGGGACAGGATGGGTAGTATAGCTAGTATGGCAAGGTAGAGTAGCTAGGAAAGTAGCTAGTGTGGAAGATAGATCAGCTAGGGTAGGATAGATAGAAAAGCTTGGATAGTGTAGGAAGGCAGATAAGATAGTCGAAGGGTAGGTAGAGTAGCTATTGTTTGAACGTACAGTAGCTAGGATAGGAAGGGTAGAGTAGCTAGTATAGGAATGTAGATAAACTTGGGTAAAATGGGTAAAGAACCTAGTATAGGAATATAGAGTAAATAGGATAGGATTGGTAGAGTAGCTAGTGTAGGAAAATAGATTACCTAGGTTAGGTAGAGTCGCTATAGTACGAAGGTAGAGTAGCTAGGATAGGATTAATAGAGTAGCAAGTGTAAAATGGTAGAGTAGCTAGTTTAGGATGTTAAGCATAGCTAGTGTAAGAAAACTACAGTAACTAGGATAGGATAGGTTGAGTAGCTTGTGTAGGATAAGTAAAGTAGCTAGGTTAGGATAGGCAGAACAGCTAGGATAGGATTGGTAGATAAGCCACTGTAAGAAGGTAGAGTAGCTAGTGTAGGTTGGGTAGAATAGCTAGTTAAAGAAGGTAGAGTAACTAGGGTAGGATATGTTGAGTAGCTAGGGTAGGATAAATAGATAAGCCAGTGGAGGATAGGCAGAGTAGCTAGTATAGGAAAGATAGAGTAGCTAATGTGGGAAGGTAGAGTAGCTAGGATAGGATGGGTAGGATGAGTAGCTTGTGAAGGAAGATAGATTTGCTATTTTGGGATATGTAGCTTAGCTAGAACAGAATAATAGATTACCTAAGGAAGGTTAAATGATGTAACTATTGTAGAAAGGTTGATTAGCTAGGGTAGGGTGGATAGAAAAGCTATGATAGGTTGAGTAGCTAGTTTAGGAAGGTAGATGATACAGTGAAGGGTAGGTAGAGTAGCTATTGTAGGAGGGTGGAATAGCTAGGATAGGATAGGAAGAGTAGTTCAAGTAGGAAGATAGAGAAAGTGTTGGATAGGTAGAGTAGCTAGGGATTGATAGGTAGATTTGCTAGGATGGAACAGGTAGATTACTGTATACGTGGGTATATATGCGTGTCGAAAAATTTGCAACTTATCGATTACGGACATTTTGTGTATAGAAATGTTTGCGAATTCAAGACACTCGTTACTTTTGGTACATTTGTGTAAATGTATGCAAACAGAAAGGTGTGCAAATTTGAAAAATTCGCACACTTTTCTGTTCGCAAAATCGCAAAAATTTCCACATCGAAAAAATTTCCACTTATACAGTAGCTAGGGATTGATAGGTAGATTTGCTAGGGAAGGTTTGTCGGAGTGACTGTTGTAGAAAGGTAGATTTGCAAGGGTAGGGTAGATAGAGAAGCTAGGATAGGTAGAGTAGCTAGTTTAGGAAGGTAGATAAGATAGTGAAAGGTAGGTAGAGTAGCTATTGTACGACGGTGGAGTAACTGGGTTAGGATGGGAAGAGTAGTTCAAGTAGGAAGACAGAGAAGGTGTTGGATAGGTAGAGTAGCTAGGGATTGACAGGTTGATTAGCTAGGATAAAACAGGTAGTATAGCTAGGGAAGGTTTGTCGGAGTGGCTGTTGTAGAAAGTTAAGATTAGCTATGGTAGGATTAATAGAGAAGCTAGGATATGTAGAGTAGCTAGTGTAGGAAGGTAGATAAGATAGTGAAGGGTAGGTAGAGTAGCTATTGTAGAGGCCACATCTTCAGTCAGATACTCATGAAATTTGGTCAAAATCTTTGTCTAGATAAAATCCCGGACAAGTTCCAAATTGGGTCATGTGGGATCAAAAAGTAGGTCACCAGGACAAATCTTAGAAAATGTGTGTGTGCACTCCAGAGGCCACATGTTCAGCTTGATACTCTTGAAACTAAATCAGGATGTTTGACTTGATGATATCTTAGACAAGTTTCAAATTGGGTAATGTGGTGTCAAAAAGTAGGTCACTGGGCCACATCTTAGAAAAACCTTGTGTGCACTCTAGAGGCCACATTTTCAGTCTGATAGTCGTGAAACTAGGTCAGAGTGTTTGTCTTGATAATATCTTGGTTAATTTGAAATTGGGTTATGTATGATCAAAAAGTATGTCACCCGGGCAAATCTTAGAAAAAGCTTGTGTGCACTCTAGAGGCCACAATTTCAGCCTGATACTCTTGAAACTCTATCAGTATGTTTGTCTTGATATCGTGTACAAATTCAAAATGTGTTTATGTTGGATCGAAAAGTATGTCACCGGGCCAAATCTCTTTCAGCCAGATACTCTTGAAAATTTGTGAAAATGTTTTTCTTGTTGGTTTCTCAAACATCTTTGAAATTGGGATATGTCGGGTCAAAAAGTATGTCGAAGGGCCAAATTGTAGGAAAACCTTGTCTGCACTCTAGAGGCCCTTTTCCGGCCAGATACTCATGAAACTAAGTCAGAGTAGTTGTCTTGGTGTTATCTCAGAGACGTTTGAAATCGGGTCATGTCGGGTCAAAAAGTAGGTCTCTGGGTCATATCTTAGAAAAGCCTTGTGTTGACTGTAGCGGCCACATTGTCAGGCTGATACTCGTGAAACCTTTTTTACCAAGTTTCTGTTGATGATACCTCAGACAAGTTCAAAATTGGGTCATGTCAGATTGAAAGTAGGTCACTGGCCTAAATCTTTGAAAAACAT
This sequence comes from Hippopus hippopus, assembly GCA_946811185.2. Taxonomy (NCBI): domain Eukaryota; kingdom Metazoa; phylum Mollusca; class Bivalvia; order Cardiida; family Cardiidae; genus Hippopus; species Hippopus hippopus. Next base: position 29,616,013 of record OX328112.1, read on the forward strand.
TGTGTGCAGGTTATAGGCCACATTTTCAGCCTGATATTCGTGAAACTTGGTCAGAATCTTTGTCTTGTTGATATCTCGAACAAAATTGAAATAGGGTCACTTTGAGTCAAAAAGTAGGTCACTTACACTGATGTGTTTTACATCATTAAAATCTGGATCTCTTCAGCTTTATCAGCCTTAGATGACTTTACTCAGGTGAGTGCATTAGGGCCAATGACCCTCTTGTTATCTTAGCTTCTTATTTTGGATCTTGACCAATCTAAAACTAAAGGAATTCACTTTTGCCTTCTCTTCTGCCTTGGAATCAAATATAGTACATCGGGGGCGGGGGGACTAAAAAGGGGGGTTACTTGCGGCGGAATAGTTACTGCATGTTGATGCGCCTGATACATATAAAGTAAGTAAATACGGCAACTCTTACTACAAAGGCAAACTTTTATCATATTTATATCATATATAATCATAACTGATTACGCATTTTGTAGAATCAGTTAATAGGAAACAGTTTTAGTAGCTTCCTCACGAAAATATCACCCTTCTTACGAAAATAGCTTGTGCTTGAAACTAGCTACCACGTGTTCTCATCTGACACTTCGAAAATAGCCTTTAGATATAAATTCCATATAACTACACTTCAGGATCTGACTTAGTTTTTAGCTCCACTGACCGAAGGCCAGCGGGCTTATGTCATGGCCTGTTGTCCGTCGTGCGTCCGTCCGTCCGTCCGTCCGTCAGTCCGTCCGTCCGTCCGTCCGTCCGTGCGTTAACTTCTTTTTAAAACGTCTTCTTCTCTGAAACTACCCATCCAATTTTGATGAAACTTCACAGAAATGATCCTGCCATGGTCCTCTTCAGAATTTCTTGAAAGAATTTTATTCCTTCAAAAACTCTGGTTGCCATGGCAACAAAACTGAAAAATTTTAAAAATCTTTGAAAATCTTCTTGTCTGAAACCGTAAGGCCAAGGGCTACCAAATTTGGCATGTAGCTTTATCTAGTGGACCTCTACCAAGTTCTTCAATTTATAGCCCTGGGGTCAAAATTGGCCCCGCCCCGGGGGTTACAAGTTATACATGGGCTTATTTAGGGAGAACTTTAAAATTCCTCTTCTACCTAGCCATAGGGCCTAGAGCTACCAAATTTGGCATGTAGCTTTATCTAGTGGACCTCTGAGTAGTTATATAAATGGGTCATCTAGCTAATTTTTTTAATTTTTGACTTTTTTTTAATTTTTGACTAAATTTTTATAAAAATTAGCCAATTTGCCCATACGATTTTCTATGAAAATCTATTTCCTCATAATTCTAAAGAAAATAAATTTCCCATAATCATCATCATCAACGCATCGATTTATCCACTAACCAATGCATCAACTAATGGACCCCATGTGTCAACACAGAATAAGTCCATGCATGAGGGACTATATAATTACTATAATCATTTTACCTTAAATTCAAAAATAAAGAAGTGAAAAATTTTTTTTGAATTTTTAACAGAGAAAAATATATAATTAATTCAAGATGGAGTCATTAAAGGAGTTCTTAAAGGAGTTAAACTTAGATAAGGATGTTAAACTTATAAAAGCAGTAGATGGAATGGAGGAAAGTTTACTTAATAAGGATATTGTTATAAATAAATTTAGAAATTTAGTTTCAGATAAAGAACTATTAGCTAAATTTGCGGCACTCTTAGCTATTTGTGTAAAAGATATTTTAAATTCCATAGACCCTATGCTTGCCTATAATGAAAGTTATACCCGTAATTTTTGGAAAAATTTAAATGAATTTAAAAACGTAAATAAAAAAGATTTACGTGAAATGTGGGCTGTAAGACTAGGTCTTAAATTAGATAAAAAATTAAATAGAAATCGTATGATATATCTTTGCGTAAAGCACATCTTTAAAGAATTTAATGATGAGAATTTTAATAGATTATCTTCAAATGCATTAGGAAAGATGAGAAGACTACCTGTAAGCCGGGTTTAGTTTAAACATATTAAAAAAAACTGAGAAAGTTTTTTTTATAAATATAATTTAATCTGTAAAATTAAATTATATTTTATGATGCCCCCAAGCTAAAGTATCAATCTTGTTCTCCAAAACAAACCTTTTATCATCACTCGACCCTAACGCTTTTTTGTTTAACTCTTCAGTATACATATTATGTCCCTTACTTCTTAAAACAACCATCTTTCTATACTGGTCCTTTTCTGTAAGTAAACACTCTTTATAATTATTAAAGTTTATTTCTTTCTTGATAACCGCTTTTTTAACACCTTTACATCTTTTATCTTCCTCACCATCTAAAGTTTTATAAGCATACATTTTTGCTCCTAAACCAACAAACTCACTCATAATTTTACCACCTAACTCATCTTTAAACATTCCAACTACTCTAGCATTACAATCATTTTTTAAGAAATTGTCTTTAGGATAATTGCTTGTATCAAACATTTCAACCACATCTTTCTCCATATCCTTATATAAATTTTCAGTTTCTATCTCAAGGATGAAACTATCTGTATCAGTATAACACATTTTAACCTTTTCACCATACTTAGCTTTAAAGTAATTATAATAAGTTTTTTGCATATGCGTTTTACTGATGTCTAAGATGCTTAATCCTGAGTAAATAGGTTTATCATATTTTAACTTAGTGTTTTTCATGTGTACCGCTGTTAGGTTTTCATCAAATATTGTTGTGTGGTTATAGTTTGGTTTTGCTACTAATTTTTTATAACGCTCTTCACTAGAAACCAGTTCTATCGTTACTCTGTTTCTCAGGTTTTCCATAGTTTTACCAAAAACTGAATTATTCATTAATTTAAAAAAATCTTTTTCGAAATTATTTTTTGCTGCTTTTCTTAATTTAATATTTGTATCAATATATGATTTTAACCATGGGCTTTCCTCAAACTTAATTCCTCGATGTATTTTAGTAATTTTTAAACCTAAATCAGCGCATGTTTTTAAAGTTTCATGATGAATAATGTAATTTTCTTTATTATTTAAGTTTGGAATAAGTTTTTCTACTTTTTCTATTTTTAAACGTTCAGGTGCTAAAGGGAAATCATTATGTAAATCATGTAACTCCTTTGAATATTCTAAATCTACTTCTAATATACATGGTATTTTTTGCCAAATTTCTAATTCTTTATTTGTCATCCATTTAAAACCATGTGTAGGAAGAGGACGACTCATTGCCCAAGGATAAAGACTGTTTGCATCTATATATAATAAATATTTTGATGGTTTACTAGAATCATATAATTCACCCATATCCTCATTATTTGCTTTTGCATATCTTTTACTACACATACTAACACCTCCTCTGATACCCTTTTCAACCATTAAAAGCATATCAGGATTAGATAAAAGCTCTAGGTTTACTCTAGTTATTTTTAATGCTGCATCCCAAGCTAAACCAGGAGCTGTATAATACCAACTAGGGTCTAAATTATAGTTTTCACGACAAACATCTCTAAAGTTCTCAAAAACATCCGCTAAAAGCAATACATCTATTTTATTGTAAAGTTCTAAGTAATCCTTCAACGTTTTCATGTTAAAAGTTTTCCAAACCTTTTGTGCATGAGCATAATCTTCATCACTAATTCCTTCTTTGTTTAAACTTGAGTAAAATGCTTCTTTAGGTGGTAATTTCTATTCTTTAAGTTTATCAAATGAATCTAGGTACTCATAAGGAAAGACTCCTTTTCTCCTAACCAATGGTAGGAGATTCTTAGTGAAATATCTCGATAAAATTTTTAATTGACTTTCTTCTAAGTTACTCGAAAGCTTGTCTAAACTAGAACTCATAAACTTAAAGCTATCAAGAAATCTAATTTTATGTTTTATATATTTTCCAACCCAAATATCTTTACTAAAACTAATATATTTCTCTTCATTATTTGGAATACAATCAATCTTCCCTTCAGATTTGCCAACACATTTAATAAAAAGATGAGCGTCATATCCACTAAGATTATGGAGGTATACAGGTGTGAAGTTAGGATTTTTAGCCTTTAGATTGCATTCATTGTGTGCGGCACCTCTATATTTACCCGTAAAATGACAATGGTCTCTTACTCTATAATTAGCATGATTAAACTTTCCACCACAAATCCAACAGTGTGTTTGTTGTGTATGTTTCATTTCTTCCCCTATTGTAATTTCAATAGGTTTTGGTTTTTGGTGATACCGTTGATGAATTTCCCGTATATCATCTTTCAACCAGTTTATAAAAACTTCCTCAGCATTTTCTCCAACATAACTTCTTTTTATAGGAGCACACACAGCATCGTCAAAACATTTTATAATATAGTAAAAACTACAAGGTACATGCTTTTGACGTTGTATAGTATAACTTTTTTCTGGGTTTGGTTGGCATGTGTGTATTGGTTCCAAAACACTTTCAAAATCAGCGTATACAACAAAGGGAACCTCAAGTTTTCTAGAATGGTTTTCAAAAGCTAACCAGGTATCTGGTTTTGGCATTTCTAAAGTAATAGGTTCGTGTTCGTTACAGTATTTTTTATGTTTTTCCAAAAGTTCTTTACTACCAAAATGATTTAGACATCGTTTACAACATTCTATATTTCCATTATGAGTACTCGTTATTTGTTTTTTCACTAATTTATTAAAGTTTTTTATGAGAGCGTAGTGCATGTTTTCCTCATTTTTAATAAAAAGAAGGTCAACATGTTTACTTTTTTCACATTTTGTAAGCCTAAGCGGATAAATATATTCCTTATATCCATATACGTTTACACTAATTTCAGGATTTTGTTTTTCAAACTTACTGATACCCTTAAACGAAACAGGACTCTCTATTCCATCCATGTTTAAACTACTTCCCTTCTTTTGCAAAGCCTTGTCAACTATTTCTGCATTATGCTCTTTTGGATTTAAACCTCTTAAAACACACCATAAAAAGCATTTATCATCTTTATTTTTCATATTGATAACTGCTTTTTTGTTAGCAATCCATTTTGGCAAAGGTAACAAACCATCAGCTCTTAAAGGAACATAAGCAGCTGTATGTAGTTCTAACCGCACTATACTTTCAAAAGTCCAACCACTACCTTCTCTTTGGAACTTAGCTAAATTTTCTAAAACTTCATCTATCATTGTATTCAATAAATCCTCTATTTCTCCCCTGTTTAAATTTAAATGTTGACTACTATGAAAAGCACGTTCCACGGGGCCCATGTCAATATCTGTCATTAACCTTAATTTACACCTAAGTACAAGTTTTACCTTTGTTTGTAAATTATTTCGAAGAGTATTTATAAGAGGCGTCCACGTTTCTGTGAAAAATCTTTGCGGGTTATAATTTTCTCTACCCTCTATAACATATTGACTAGCATACTCTCTAAATGCGGATTGAGAAGCTCTAATCTCAAACGGTTGTCTTGGTGGATAATTCTCTCTAACATTCTGAACAATTTCATCAAAAACTTGTGGTAGTTGTTCTTCTTCCACATTACCAGTTAACCAATTAGTAAAATTATTGATTCTACGTTGGATTGATTGAGGTATAACATTCGTTACGACCCTCCCAACATTTGATACAGCTCTTTGAGCAATATTTGATATCCTACTAAGCCAACTCATTTTATAAAGTAAATGTAATTTTCTTAACCTATCATCAAAAATTTTTTATTGAAATTATATATATATTAATATTATTAATATATATATAAAATGTGTGATGAAGAAGAATTTATGAAAAGATATACTAGACTTGAATTAGTAGAATTATGTGAGAGAGTGGTGCATAAGAGATATAATGAAAGAGGAATTAAACATTTACATAAAAGTGATATAATTAAAAAACTTGTTCGTAATGGTATTAAACCAGATTTAAATAAAAAAACAATAAACAAAATAGGTTGGCAACTTTGGAAAATTAATAGATGTTAATCCTATATTTATCTTTCCAAACCCTTCCATTCCAATTCTCAATCGTTTGTGGACTGCGGTCTATAAATTGACCTGCCTTATAAATTGATGGAAAGGTTTTTATTTCTCCAGTTTCAACATCCTCTAAACTAACTTTCTTAGGATTTTTCATAATAGTATGTAATCTATCAAACTTAAGGTCTTTGCTTTTTTCTTTTTTAGGTGATTCACTCGGAAACAATCCATGTTCTTTCACCAACTCAACTAAACGTTTTTTATCCCAGTATGAGTAGAAATTTATATTATTTTCTTTAAGAATTTTTTTTAAATCTGTAACCTTTATCATTTTTTTATATAGAAAAGAAAAAATCTTAATACACTACACTCATTTTATTTCCATCAGACTGGAAGTTAATTAACCTATCACTAATAATAACAGCATATGCCTCTGTATTCGCAAGCACATTTTCAGTAAAATGTGTTTTGATTTGGATATCAGTGACAGAGTATTTCAATCTCTCACTCTGTTTGGAAACATCAAACAAAAACAAAGGATAAAGGGTTTTATAATCTGAGGGAGTAATGTTAGGGTTTGACACCATTTCATTCATGTTATAAAACTTAGACCTAAATAGAGAAGCGTCACCATACACTCTACTAAATTGGTTTGCGGTAAAACTGAGATTATAATCAACAGCGGGATATCTAGTAGAATTTAACGTAACATAAATGTTTTTAACGTTTCTATGGTCAAATATGGCTGGATTTTGTTGTTGGTCACCGCTTTTACCAGTTTGAAAACCAACAATGATAAAACGTGGCACTTCAGGTGATGATTTGACAGCAAGTCTCCAGGTAAATGATGTTGACTCGGGAACCGCAATAGAGTCGCACTGCCTCATTCTATATCCAACCGGTATTTTTTCTTTTTTCTCAATAATTTTATAAAGTTGCATTTTCTCTTCATCTGCGGGTAACACATGAGGTATAAACCAAGATACTCTAAGTAAATTAATTCTACCATCAGCAGGAGCAACACCATCTCGAAAGACCGCATCATTATCATCATTTCTCGTTAATGTGAGAGTTTGCTTCATTCCATACAATATCTTATCATAATCATCACAAAAACCAAATATATGTTTTAATGGAACTCTGAAGCTAAAGGTACCTCTTGGAAGAGGGTCATTAATAATATAATTTCTTCTTACAATAAAACCAGTGTTTCCGGCACCCGCGTTAGCTGCTGTATCTTTATACCACAATTGATTTAACCCTTGTGATTTAGAGAAATCATCCGGATATTTTAACAAACCAAGCATTGTAGTAGCCTGACCAGGATTCAATACAGATTCAATCTCCATACCCGAAAGTTGATACTTAATATTTTTAAAAAGATACATGAGACCATTGTTTGTTAAAGAAATATTAGTGTTAGCATCATAAGCTGCTCCAGTATCACTTCTTACTAATTCGCCTACAATAAGTAAATAACTTTCACTAGGATGAGTAAAAATATCTTGAGTCTCAATGTTAATCCTAATGTCTACTCCTGAGCTGTTGAGATTGGTACCAGTGATTGGTTCATACTCATGGTGTTCATACTCAACAATACTATCATCTTTTAAAATTGGTTCGGTGATTTTTAAAATATCCATTTTATAATAGTGATTATAATTTTTAAATAAAATAAAAATTATAATTATGTTACTTAAATTTTTAACCAAAGCTGGGGAAAAGACTTATTATTATCATTAACAAACACACCTTGAAGTTTAATGCTTTTTGCAGTATCCAGATTAGTTTTAGGATAAACTCTATTCCCGTATACAAGTGTTATTTCAGGTATACCCAAATTTTTTAAATATTTATTCACCTTTTCCTCAATCTCTTTCATCTTGATTACCTTTTCAGGAGATAACTTCACAACAGCTTTTTTATAACCATATTTCGTTTTATTAATTTCGAGGATTTCACAATCTTGTATGTTTAAAGAAGCGCCTACTATTTCAATAGTAGCAGTATTGTATTTTTTATAATCTACACGATTAAAATTTAATATAGACATTTTTTTTTTTATATAATGAATATAATTTTCTTAACTTATTTATTTTTTTTTTCTTCATACTGTTTTAATACCCGCTCCACTGTTTAATCTTTTAACTAAGTCTTGAATAGCAATGGCACTTCCATCTATTAATGTGCTAATGTTTTGTGTTTTAGGAGTATCATTAGGTTTTGGTGTTGTGTTATATTTTTGTAAAATTTGCTTCGATTTTGGTGTTAAAGCTTTCGTAACTAATTTTTTTCCTACATCTACTGCTGCACTTTTTCCAACCTCTAAAGCTTTCCTAACACCTTCCTTAGCTACACTCTTTCCTACATCAAGGGCAGAAGACGCAATTTGTTTAGCTGCACTACTAGTAAAAAGCCTCGCTAAAAAGTTAGCAATACTATCAAAGATTCCTGCACCACCGTATGAATACCTTTTTTTAAATCCGTGTTTCTTAGTGATTATCATCTTTTTATAGTATAGACATTAAATTTTTATAAGCGTGTGAATTTAAAACACCTTGTCTTTTTAATTCATCACAAATGCTTACTACCTCATTTCTTACACCTGTATTACCTGCTTCTTTACTTGCCATCAATAGGTCTAGTCTTTCTAGTAATGCGTTAGGGTCAGATGGGATAACAATTCCTTTTCCTCCATACTCTTTTTCTACTTTCCAAAGAGGTTTAAGAATTTTATTCCATTTTTCCCCTTTAGAACTTTTAGGATATCGTTCATCTGGGTCGTTATTTCGATGAAGAGCGTTGGTTCGTTTCATTAAATCGTGATACTTCATTAAATCCTCAAATGTATATTTTTTTGGTTCTTTAGCAACAATTAACTCCCAAAAACCAGGTGTTCCCATATATATCTCTTTACCAAGAACAATATCATCATGCTCAATTATGACAGCTTTGCTACCAATATAAAATTTACCATTTTCATCACGTATTCCAAATGTTCTATCAACATCAGTACCAAGATATTTTGTTAGATACTCCCTTGCAAGTGGTCCAATTTCAAATGTACCTTTATATTCATCCAATTTCCTTTCCTCAATAGCTGGTTTTTCTCCAGAGGGATAAGCTTCTATTGTTGGATAAGCTGGTAGATTAATAGCTTGTGGCAACTGTTCGATAGCTTCTTTAATAGGTGTAAGCCCCTCTGTAATCTCCTTTGTTGTAGCTTTTTGCGTTTCGATAACAGGTCTAAAAAACTTTGACAAATCAGTTTGTAATTCTTGTTCACCTGTTCTCTCTGCTAGTAGATTATCCCGAATCTTCTTTTTCGTTTCAAGATACTCTTTTACAATTAAGTCTCTTTTTGCAGGGTCAGTTATTTTTAGAAATGACATTTTTAATTAGCAACATATTTTTTTAACGTAGTTTTATCATAGATTTTATCATAGATTTTAATATATAAGAGTATATATAATGCTCTTATATATTTTACATGTCTGAGGAATTATCAATTTCACACATACACTTACACCTAAATTTTAATTTAGGAAACTTAATACGAAAGTTATCCACCATCTTTCTTTTCAACGAGCCTCCGAAAGGAATCCCTCGCTTCTTGCCTCCCTTTCTCAATCAAACTTTCCTTATCTTCTGTTGTCATCTTCTTCTTAAACTTACTTCTAATTTCACTTTTCATTTCTTCATATTTACCCATTTCATCCATTATCAACTTAAACTCATCATCAGATATATGATTATCCATTAAAGCCTTTGATACATGATTATCAATAGTATTAAGCTTAGCAGCAGCAAGAGTTTGTATTTTCAAATGCTTTTCAGCTTTAGTAGTAGTTTTCCTAACAAATACTTTACTCACCAATGAAACAAGACCTATTACACCAGCTGCAGATTCCAATCCTACAGCAACAGGAGTAGCGACAACAGTTGAAAGCAAAATAACACCTGCTCCTCCCAATGCTAATGAAACAATAACCAATCCTCCTTCAACATTATCAACTACTTTAGCCATTCTAGCATATTTTTTATTCAATCTTTCCCTTTCATTTATTTCCTTCTTGAGAAAATTTTGTACTTCCGATATTTTTTGAAGCCTATAAGAATGACCAGTATCCATTGCTTCCATTTCAATAGGTGGGGCGCTTTCGGTACCTAGTTCTTTAGGTAATATAGGATATATTTTATTAGGGTGTTTCTGATTTGTATCTGCCATTTTATTAATATAATAATTTTTTTATGGCAAATATTTTAGATAGCAGAATAACTCTCCCTCAGGTATTTCGATTGGTTTTTGTGAGAAATTATAAATGTAGACTAAGATATCATTAACATCATTATCAAGATGTATACCATTAGAAATGGTTAAACTATCTTTCCATTTATTACTAATAGATATCACTACAACTCCTCGTGTAGTTATATAACCAAATCCTAGTGGAACTCTCATACCATCATTAGGAGGAATCTTGATAGTTACTTGTGAGTATATTTTCCATTTTAGAGAATCTTGCTTTAAGGGAGGATATCTTACTCCATGTAAATGAGGTTTCCAAAATATAGTTTTATGTTGGGTAGTAATATTAGGTTTTATACCAAATTTATGAATATCCATTTTTATTTGTTGTAAATATTATTTAAATATTACAATATAGCTCCTAGGATAGGGATATTAGCAAATGGACTATTAGGTCCAAGTAAAAGTCCTTTTCCATCATACATTTTTCCTCCTTGCTTTAAATACAACCCATCACCAACAGACTCTAATCCTTTACCTTTGTATGGTTTTAAGTATAACCCACATCCATCAGTTTCAACTTGACAAACACACCCTCCTTTTTTAAGGTAAAGACCTGACCCCATAGCTTTTTGAACACCTGTTTGAGCTAATCCAGAAAGAGCACCAACACCTAAAGCTGGTAAAACAGTTTTTGCAAGCATCGGCAAAGCTCTAGCAGCTAACCCAGCCAACATTCCGAGAAAACCTCCCTCTATCTTCATGTTATATTTAAGTTGTTTTGCAGTCATTTTAATAGTTATACCTCTACCCTCCTCATAGGCTTTAGCCATTTTCTTTGCTTGTGAATTGGTAATTGCTAAAACATCATTACCATGTAAATCTTCATGACCTAAACGAATACTTACTGGGCAACCAACTTTAACAGCATATTGAAGCTTTTGCTTTTGTCCTTCAGATATATTTACTTTAACATTAGTGTAACTCATCATTTTATATACAAATATTTTTTTATTTATCTCGCTTCTCTAATATGAAACCTAATTGTTAAATTTTCACCTCTAAGATTTAGTAAATTACCATCTTGGTCCGTAATATTTACATTTAGGTTATGTATTTCATCTAACGTTATTGGTAAGTATACTAAATTAACTGGTGACTCTATTATCTTATATCCAGGTGCAACATCTGGGAAAAAGGAGTAAATAGTGTTTTTTGTTGAACCATTAACATAACTTCCTGAGATAATATCTATGTTAACAAGCAAACTATTTATGCTAAGAATGTTCACTACATTCTCTGACTCGTAAAATCCTTGTGTATATTTAGCGCGAGTAAATCCTAATACTTTGGCAATGGAGCCTGGTTGATTAAAATCTACTTGATAACTAGGTTCTAAGGTAATAATAGACTTTAGAGTATTGGTGTTTGCAGAAATGTTAATAGGATACTCTTCATTAACTCTATCGTAATGACCCTTTTTTCTCATTTCCTGTTGAATGGTGTCATTAATGCTAACAAGGTCATAACTTCCTTCAGGTATCCGTATTTTAATCCATGAATTACCATTGTCTGGAGAATAAACGAATATGTTGTTCGTTTCATCAATGTTTGGAAAAGAGTAGTAAGTTTCAAGGTTTACCATAGCTATTTCATATACTTTATCCTTTTCCAGTTGAATTGGAGGATTAAACCTTGTTCTAAAACGTGTTTTGTTGTCGCTTACTATGATTTGAAATGATGTTTTATGGTTTGTATTTTTTACAATTTGTTCTAAAAGTTTTTCCATTTTATAATATTTAAATATTTTTTATACTGATTTAGGTATGTAAAAATTATCAAAACCGTTTCTATACTTTCCATCATGTTTTTTACTGGTTAAGTCAATGATAGCAAAACCATGTGGTCTTTCCCATGCCTTTTGACAAAACTTTCTAAACTCATCCTTAGACATATCTTCACCTATGTGGTCGCTATAAATATGATTAAGGTTTTTTAGGTCTTGTCGGAAAAGACAAATAAAATTAGCGTTTTCTCTAATAGTTTGTCTAGGTAGTCTAAAAAAATTTTGTGAGAGGTAAAAGCAGTCAACATTACTATGCCTTCCTCGAATGTAGTAACACTCACATTTATTTTGCTTTTCTAAAAGTAAATCATCGAAAATCATTAAATTTTTATTTCCTGAGTTTAACTCTCTCGGGTCAGGTACATCACTAGCATTTTCAAAGAAGTTGCAATTTATATCCGATTTGTTTTTAATTGTTTTAACCCATTCTTCAACTAAAGCTGTTGGTGGAATGTTTGTTTCTTGTATCTCATCACGTATGTTAAACAACCTTAAGATATATTCTTTTGGTAGTTTTTCTTCAAAAGCCTTTTTTAGTATTCGGTATTCTGGTTGAAAAAGGCTTTTTCCAAAAACACTTAAATCGTTGTAGTCAAGCCAATCTGGTCTGAGTAAAAGGTTTAACAATAAAGTAGTTTTACCACATCCTGATTTTCCTATAATTAAACCCCTAATACTTTTTGGTAAAAGGGAGTGATTAAATCTCTTTGATACTACTTCATTCCATGATAAGTTTATAATATCCATTTTTATTTAAATATTTTTATTTTTTATATATAAAATAAAATGTATTGTGTTAAATGTAAAAAACATACTGATACGAGTGATATAAAATATACCATTTCGAAAAATGGAAGAAATATGATGCAGGGGAAATGTGTTATTTGTGGAATAACTAAATCACAATTTATAAAAAAAAAACCACTGGGAGTAGCATCTTAAACAAATTTATAAATAATTTACCTGTTGAAATGCATCTTCCAGGGCACAATTTTACAGGGCCAGGTACCAAACTAAATGAGAGGTTAAATCCTGATTTAACACCAAAGGAATGGAGTAAACCTATAAACCGTGTTGATAAAGCTGCTTATCATCATGATGTTTGCTATCTTAAGCATGATGATACAAAGACTAGGAATGAAATATGTGATAAAGATATGTTAACAGAGTTAGAAGGTATTTACAATCCTAGTATTAGAGAAAAAATGGAAAAAGGTTTGGTAAGTAAACTCATTGGAACGAAGATGAAATTTGGAATGGGAGTAAAAAAAAAAATTTCGACACTTTAAAAACTTTAGCGGAAGAATTACATAAACCTGTAAAAAGAAATTTTAAGAAAAGGAGAGTTAGAGTAAACGGTATAGATAGGATATGGGCTGCGGATTTAGTAGACATGCAAGCATTTTCTAAGTTTAATCGTGGTGTTAAATACCTTCTCGCTGTCATTGATATCTTTTCTAAATATGGATATCTGGTGCCATTAAAAGACAAAACAGGAAAATCTGTTGCTATAGCATTAAAAAGTATTTTTAAGGAGAGAAAACCTGAAAAAATGTGGGTGGATAAGGGTAAAGAGTTTTATAACAAAGATGTAAAAGACTTGGTTGAATTATATTCTACCGAAAATGAGGAAAAATCTAGTGTGGTTGAGAGATGGATTAGAACAATGAAAGAAAAAATGTGGAAGTATTTTTCCGCTAACTCTACAAACGTTTACATTAATGTGCTACAGGATTTGGTTAAAAAATATAATAACACGAGGCATTCATCTATTAAGATGACTCCGGTAGACGCTAGTAAAAAAGAAAATGAAACGAGAGTTTGGAGAAATCTTTACCCTGATAATCTTGAAATAAGAGACTCTAATCCTAATTTTTCCGTTGGAGACAAAGTAAGGATAACTAAAAAGAAAAAGACTTTTGAGAAAGGTTATACAACAAGATGGACTGAGGAGGTTTTTACAGTTTCTGAAGTAAAACTTACATCACCTATAACATATAAAATTAAAGATTTTAATGGAGAAGAAATACAAGGTACCTTTTATGAACCTGAACTGCAGAAAACCAGTCAAGAGCTGTATAGGATAGAAAAGGTTATTAAAAAAGGAAAAAAGAAATCTCTTGTAAAGTGGAAAGGTTATCCTGATGAATTTAATTCATGGGTTGACAATAAAGATATTAGAAATATTTAACTATAAAAAAATGTCAAATATTTCGATTGAAAACATAATTTTACCAAATAAACCGTTAAAAAATTTTGAATTAGAGGGTGCCGTTAAAAGATTAAAGATTCCTTATTTTAGAGGAGTTTTTTTACTAGATACATTACCGAGAAAACCGAGTAAAAAAGAATGTGGTATAGTAAACTTTGATAAAAGTGATGGGCCTGGTACACATTGGGTCGCTTGGTATAAAAATGGTAAAACTAAAATTTATTTTGATAGTTATGGCATACAACCACCTATTGAAATTCGAGATTATTTAAAAAGTCCAATACAGTACAATACTGACCAATTACAACAAGCTGGGCAAGTATTTTGCGGTCATTTATGTTTGTACATTCTAAAAGAGTTATCTAGAGGTAACCAGTTTCAAAATGTTTTAAATAAACTTTTTTAGTACTATATAAAAAAATGCCTGTTAATAAATTTGGAAGAATGAAAGATGATGGTGAAACGAGTGAGGATGGTGTGTCACTCGCTTACATAAATAATAATTTTTTACGTAAAGATGGAACAACCGTCGTTACTGGTTCTATAGACATGAATGGTAATACATTAACGAGGGTTAGTAATCCAGTAAATTCTCATGATGTTGCAACTAAGGATTATGTTGACTCCAACTCAGGGTTGTTGGATGAAAACGGTGGATACCATGTTAAAAATGGTTATTTAAATATGGGTTTTAATCCAATAAAAAATGTTAAGGACCCAAAAGAACCGGGTGAAGCTGCTACTAAAAATTATGTGGATAATGTTGACCAAGCCTTCGTTTATAGAGATGGAAGGTGGTATGAAGCAAATGGTGCAATCTCAATGGGAGGACGAGTAATTAACAATCTCGGAATCCCTACGAGACACGACCAAGCCTCTAATAAGTTTTACGTGGATTCCACCATTGAGGCGGCTACCGCAGGTGAAAAAGCTTTAACAAAAAAACAAGATGGTTCCTATTCAATAGATGGTGGAATAGATATGAATGATAACCCGATTACTGGTTTACCTAACCCGGTATCCCACGATGCTGCAGTCAATAAAAATTATGTTGATAACGGTGGAGCTATTATAAAAAACCCAAATGGAAGTTTCACGGCGGTGGCTGACATAAATCTCCAAGGTTTTTCTTTTAAAAACGCGGCAACCCCGGTAGAAGAGAGAGATTTAGCGACAAAATCCTATGTAGATAGAAAAGTATCCCACCCTATTATAACCGTGTGGGCTGAAGAAAATGGGCCACTTGGAAGAGGTAATTATGAGTTTTCATTTGGTAATGGTGCTTCAGGTGCTAGCCATAGGATGGGTGGTTATTGTATGAATGCGCCGGGTAGAATTATAAGAGGTAGTTTATCAGTTGTTACAAATACCCCTAATGTACCTGAAGATGTAATAGTTAATATTGTGGTAAACGGAATAGAGCTGCTTGATTACTCTATTATTAAAAAGAAAGATGAGACTTGTAGCTGTGTAGTTTTTCCTGTGGCGTTGGAGGTAAAACAATGCGATATCATAAACTTTGTTTCAAGAACAACCAACCCTACTGCGGAACACTCTTACATATCTATTTTGATAGAGTTAGACTTGTAAAGTGTTAAATATTGGAAAACGGAGTTGAAGGTGATGGTAAATATATATAATATATTATAAAAAAATATATTATATATTTATTTAGACTTCTTCATATCACTTAAAATATCCATTAATCCATCAATAATTAATTCTAATTCTTGTATACGTCTATCTAGTTTAATTATTTGTTTTTTAATAATATCATTATTAATAGGTTTATCTTTTTTCTTTGAAAATAATTTTATAAACTTCATTTTAAATATTTTACAAAATTCTTTTAACATAAGATTCTGTTCTACACAAAATGCATCTATCAGTTGTAAGTTTATTACATTTTTCACATATTGGTATATGGCCACAATTACAATATAGTACGTTAGGTTTAACTTCATTACATATAACACAAGATTTTGAATAAAAAGTTTTTGAGCCATTACTTAATTGGTTATTGTTTTCTATATTATCTTCTTCATCTAAATCTTCATTATCTTCTTCAAAAGAATACGCTTCAATATCCCACCTATAATCATGAGAAAATCGTATCATAGGAGAAAGAACTGCCCCATCATAATGTATTTCATCACGGTCATACATTTCATCATTATTAGATAAATCATTTATTTCTTCTTTATAAGTTGTTAAATATGTTTCATTCCATGGTTCTATTTTTAACCTATATGGACCTCTCCTAAGTGGTGTTATATCACGACTACGAGAAAAGAGACCTATCCACATAGTTGAATTATATATACCATGTTCATATATTTCTTTACTAAAATGATAATAAATTGCTGCTTTTACATTAATTAAATTTTGCACATAATTATAGGAACAAAATTTTGGGAAAAATATTTTTCTTTTTGATTCATTATGAAAAGGTAATTCTTCATATTTATTCCTTATATGATTTTTTAACATCTTTAATTCTTCAGATGTAAATCTATTTAGCACGTTCATTTTATAATATTTATTATTAATCTAACAGTAAAAATTCAAAAAAAAATTTTATAAAAAAAAAATTTATATAAAAAGAAATAAATTAAAAAATTATTAAACCCTATTAAAAAAGAGAAGGTTTTAAAATTAAGGTTTGTGTGTTCCACAATAATATTACTATTACTAAGTTGTTCTTCTATATTCTATTTAGCCATGTTCATCTTTTATTAAATGTTAGATAATTAACATTTCCTATGTTGCTTTATTGTGATATAGGAAATATAGATAAATATAACTCCTTTCTCAATGAGAAGTTATATTTATATTTTAATTAAGATGTCGTTTAACATGTGTTTTCTTTCTACACATGACACATTTATATAAATCATCTTTATCACATGAGTCACATATAGATATATGACCACAATCACAAAATAATACATTAGGTTTATTTTCATTACATATTATACACATATCTTCATAATATGTGGTGTTAGTAGTGATAATATTATCTTCATCTTCTGATACTCCCATACTTTCTAAGTTAAACCCTCCATCTGTGTCATTATTAGATGGTATAAGATAAAATCCTAAATTATAATTATCATTTATTTCTAACAAATTATCTATTTTTAAAAAGTAATCTTCACCACCCATTGAAACAAAACATCTACTTTCTGTTTCACAACTAGGAAAATTAAATGATACAATTGGATATAATTCACAATTATCAATAAGAGACATTCTACGTTCATTATCAATTAAATCAAACAAAAGGTTTTTATAATCACCAAAAAAATTATCACATCTTGAAAATGGTATTTGAAAAATATGAGGAAAACCATGATTTGGATGATAATAAGGACTACCAGGTTCAACAAATATCTGTGGTACTTGTATAATAATAGATGTTGTAATATTAGAGTATGGAAATTGGTACCTTTCTTTACTAAGTAAGTAATACACAAATGAACTTATTTTTTTGAAAAGAAAAAATATATCTCTTTTTTGGTTTATAAACTCATAATTATAATTAAATTCTAAGTTTAATTGATAAATTTTTTTATCAGAATAATAAGTACTTATTATAGTACTTTTATCTATTAAATTATTATATAGTTTATAATATTCACTAGTGGTAAGTTTCTTAAGCACACTACTTTTATTATATAACCTCATCTTTTATTTACTCTAAAAATAAAACAATTAAAAATTCAAAAAAATTTTTTCACTTCTTTATTTTTGAATTTAAGGTAAAATGATTATAGTAATTATATAGTCCCTCATGCATGGACTTATTCTGTGTTGACACATGGGGTCCATTAGTTGATGCATTGGTTAGTGGATAAATCGATGCGTTGATGATGATGATTATGGGAAATTTATTTTCTTTAGAATTATGAGGAAATAGATTTTCATAGAAAATCGTATGGGCAAATTGGCTAATTTTTATAAAAATTTAGTCAAAAATTAAAAAAAAGTCAAAAATTAAAAAAATTAGCTAGATGACCCATTTATATAACTACTCCTCTGCCAAGATTGTTCAAATTATAGCCCTGGGGTCAAATTAGGCCCTGCCCGGGGGTAACAAGTTTTACATGGGCTTATATAACAAGTTTTACATGGGCTTATATAGGGAGAACTTTAAAATTCTTCTTTGACTTAGCCATGGGGCCTAGGGCGACCAAATTTGGCATGTAGCTTTATCTAGTGGACCTGTACCAAGGGTGTCCAAATTATAGCCGAGGGTCAAATTTGACTTCGCTCCGGGGGGTAACATGTTTTACATGGGCGGGCTTATATAGGAAAATCTTTCGCATCTAGCTATAAGGGCTAGGGCTATCAAATTTTGCATTTAGCTTTATCTAGGGGGTCTCTATCAAGGGTGCCCAAATTATAGCCCAGGGGGTCAAATGTAGCCCCACCCCAGGTGGTCACAAGTTCTACATGGTCTTATATAAGGAAACTTTAATAATCTACTTGTACATAGCCATATTTAGGCCTAGGGCTACCAAATTTTGCATGTAAATTTATATAATGGGCCTCTACCAAGAGGGCCCAAATTTTAACTTTGGGGGTCAAGTTTGACTTCACACCAGGGGTCACAAGTTTTACATTGGCTTTTATAGTGAAAACTTGATAAACCTTTGTCATGGATCACATATTTTACAGGGCCTTTTATTCAGCAAACTTGTTTTACATGACTTTTTATTGGGCAAGATTAAAAAATCTTTTTGTTTATAACCACACATTCTAGTTTCATATTGTAGGTCTGGGGTCAAAATTGCCTTCATTCCAGGGATCGCAAGTTTAACATGGGCTTCAAAATATTGTCACTTCAATTTAAACACTAATCAAGGGAAATAACTCTTTTTATGAAAGATAAAGTTTGTTACTATTTACCTCCCTTGATTATCAAGCTGCAGTGATACATGATTGGTGCTAGACAAGTTTTTTAGCTCCACTGGCCGAAGGCCAGCAGGCTTATGTTATGGCCCGTTGTCCGTTGTGCGTCCATCCGTATGTTAACTTTTTAGCTCATTTGAGCACAACGTGCTCAAGGGGAGCTTTTAGCATTTGTTTCAACTCAATAAAAGAATTTTCAATCATACACCAAAACAAAAAATTATCCTCCACATATCTGACTGTGTTTACAAACTATGAAGTGTTCATATTAATACACCATGTCTACTGTTTGATGATGACTAGCTTAGAAAAAGTATTAATAAAATAAGTTTGAAAAAAAATCTTAGTGATTTATTATGACAATTGTTAGCACACATGTAACTCATTACCAAACGGTAATATTTTAGGCTTGTCTAAATCGAAAGCACTTGCAGACGACAAAATAAAAGTGATTGAAAATTTGAAATTTGTTTTGTGAACAGTAGAAAACATTGTAAGAAAAGGAGAAAATGCTTTTCTAAAGCCTTCTTTCTCAGGGTCATCAAAAGTAGGGATTGTCTGGTAATAGGTTAAAAAGATATATTTCAAACTGAGATTGATGTATATATTTGTTTTTTACTGGCACTGAAGGTCCGTCCGTCCATCTGTCCGTGCGTGCATTAACTTTTATTTCAAACATCTCTGAAACTACTTATCCAATTTTGATGAAACTTCAAAGAAATGATCCTGCCATGGTCTTCTTCAGAATCCCATGACAGAATTTTATTCCTTCAAAAACTCTGGTTGCCCTGGCAACAAAACTGAAAAATATAGAAAATTTTCAAAAATCTTCTTCTCTGAAACTGTAAGGCCTAGGGCTACCAAATTTGGCATGTAGCTGTATCTAGTGGGCCTCTACCAAGTTCCTTCAAATAATAGCCATGGGGTCTACCAAATTTTGCATGTAGCTTTATCTAGTGGGCCTCTACAAGGAGGGCCCAAATTATAGTCCTTGACCCAAGTTTGTCCCCACACCACGGAACACAAGGTCACCAGTTTTACATGGGCTTTTGTAATGAAAACTATCTTAAGTCATCATGTTACTAACCATTATAAAGACTAAGGCTATTAGATTTAGCCCTGTCTCATGGGTTTCATGTTTTACAGGGCTTTTCATTGAGAAAAATTTGAAAATCTTCTTGTTTATAACATTCAAGAACTGAATTATTTGGTATGGAGCTTTATATTGTGGACCTCCACCAGGATTCAAATAATTATAGCTTTGCGATCAAAATTGGCTTTGCCCATGGATCACAACTTTCTCGTAGGATTAGATAGAAAAATGTTTGCATGTCCTCGTGTTTGAAATCAATTTGCTGAATATTGTAATGTTTGGCTTGTAGTGTTTTTACTTAATAGCCAGTGGAGCGATACAGGGCCATCATGGCCCTCTTGTTTTATTTACTGACTCGATATGATTATTCATCTTCATTTTATCCATAATAGATTGCTTTCTTTGGTAGGTTGCAATCGCGTGATCGCGATAAATCAAAGTTTCTTGGAAATTTTATCTTTTCATTTTATCTAGATAAAACTTCCAGGAAACTTTGATTTATCGCAATAGTTTTCTAAAATAATCATGTTACATGTAGTTATCTCGTATCTCGTGGCAGAAGTATGCCACCATGCTATTCGTAGTTACGTAAAACTTACGAAAATTTGTTCGTAAATTTCTTAGTAAAACAGGGCCTAGCTAGAGCTTAAACTGCTGGTCCCCGTGGTATACTTGTACCCGGGGTAACAAATCTACTTAGAACTGTGTGTTGCCATTTGCGGGACCCATTTTTGGCGCTTTAAATGAAACCGTTGATCAGTACCTTGTGGCCCTGATCTACACATTGTTCTCTCAAAGCTTTCATGAATTTCTGACCAGACCGCATAGCTCAATTGGTAGAGCGTAGCACTCGTGAACGTGATGTTTCGGGTCACTTGAGGGTGTAGGTTCGATTCCCACGACCGGCCATCTCAGTAAAATTACTAATAGTCTTTCGGATGAGACGTTAAACGGAGGTCCCGTGTGATGGTGCTATACACCCAGCATTTTTAAGAACCAGGCGTAACTTAGGATGGGTTTCGTCCTGTATCTGCAATACCCCTCCGTAACAACACAAACAGCTTTCAGGGGGCGTCACCCATATGGGCAACCGGTGGCGACGATAAATAAGCGCAAAAACAATCAATCATAAGTTTCTTTATCACATCGCTCTTTGTATATCAACTATTGTCCATGTTGACTTTTACATCGGATTTATAGATTTTGTTATATGGCTTCATGTTGTATAATTGTAATTCTGCAGCTTTACAAAATCGGGTTTCATGGATCTCAGAGTTACATGATATCAAGCAAGTTATCACATAGCCATGGATCCATAAAATCCACTTTGTCTAATAACCGACTGAAATATGAAGCACATGTCCTTTGACATGCAGAAAATTGACCAATCGCAAAAATTTCGAACCAGGTCAGCCTGCGCCAATTTCGCATTAAACCCCCTTTTCACAGAGCAAGGCTCACTTCATTTTGCATTACCGCTTACATCCCATAAAGTGACCACATTTTGGAATTCAAGCAGCTACGGATAACTTTAAAATAGCTCACCTGAGCAAAGTTTTCCGGGCACTAGCCTGGGTCCAGTCGAAAATAATCATTTGACCTTTAGGCTACTAAGCGTGACTCACTGACCTTCTGCGGACAGTGTATATCAACATCAGACTGCACAGAACGTGCAGTCCGATCTTTGATCCACACTGTCCGATAAGGACCCCCCCCCAAAAAAAAAAAAAAAAAAAAAAATACTTTTATGTTAAAATAGCAAAATTTGAAGCAATTAAGTTCTCATTTTCCGAAAATGTTTTATTACAATTTCACAGACAAAGCCGCTAATTAGAGCCACATTATATTTTTCATAAGTCAATACCTTCTGTTTGGGCGAGTATACCGCTATTTGTTGTAAAATGTGCAGTCGATTTATTGAACTAAAGAATAACATGAAATGAAGACATATTAACTCTACCGAACAATTCCAAACTAACGACTCTGAAAAAGGCATTTAAAGAAAAACATTGTGGAATACGAGAAAATTGAGCCATGTCTAATTTGTCGTCAGTAAATGCTTTTAACTTTGCCGCCTGGCAAAAAATAATCAAGCAGCACTCAATGATATCTGTAGTAATAAAGTGCATGCCATGTTTGCCCTGCAACACGCGAAAAGGGGCATTCGGACATTTGCGTAAAGTGTCGTCTCGGATCAGCCTGCGCGATCCGCGCAGGCTAATCCAAGACGGCACTTTACGGCTACATTAAAGTTTATCCAACAGTAGACTTACGCAAAACAGAAAATTACAGAAGAACGGAAAGTGTCGTTTTGGATAAGTCTGCGCCGGCTGACCCGGGACGACAACTTACGCAAATGTTCAAATGCCCCTTTTCGCGTGTTGCAGGCCGTTTATGATCTTCACACCAGACTTTTGTGAGATCAACGGAATAGACTATGGCTTAATTACACATTTGTAGCTTAAAAACTCGTTCTTGAATCAATACTGATTTTATCATAATTATAAACTCCCTTGTTCTTGAGAATGGTTTGTGAATACGGACCCTGGGCCTCTATATACCGAAGATTCTAATGATATTCTTAGTCTTACTCCAGATTTAGAAAATAACACTACTTCGGATTGGCAAGAAAAATGGTTTAGCCAAATAGAGGTTTTGGTTCTTTCAAATTTAGAAAATTCTGGATAATAACACAAGGAATGTTCTAAAGAATGGTTCGTGAATACGGACCTTGAACACGAATGTCCGCAAATCTATGTCCAAGATAGCTAATTCATGTAAACTCTGTGTACTGCACGATAATTTTTATTTATCCTTATCCTGCTAAATAAGTGAAATGAAACTTTTAAGCTGGTAGTTAAAACCCCAATTTTGCTATTTCAACGGTATTTTTGAGGAAAAGATGTCTTGTTATCGGACAGTGTAGATCCAAGATCAGACTGCACGTTTTGTGCAGTCTGATCTTGATCTACACAGTCCGTAAAAGGTCACTGACTCGCGCTTAGCGGCCTAAGCGTTAAGGCTAGGTCTACCAAGAGGTCCCTAAAACTAGGTCATCCAAAACTGACATGTAAAACTAATTTATTCAACGTCTGACTGTTATATGTACACTCGTATACTTAGACATCAACATAGAAGTGTGGTGTCCGTGGTTGTGAGGTACAGCCCCGGCCTCGTAACCATAAGGTCCCGAGCTCGATTCCCGGGAGCGGGTGTCAGCTTTGGGACCCTTCATCGGCCCACACACTAGGCGCGAGTACTGGTATAGTTTCCAGGAAGCAGAGTCGAGGGAAATTAGTGTAAGTTGTATGAACTTTTTTCTCACTCGATGTGAAATAAATAGGTTTAAAGCAACATGAAAATGATTTTCTGCAAATTGTTTTAAAAAAAATATGGCCACCAATTACATGATAATGTTACCTTTTCTTTAGGGCTAATGCTTGCATTATAGTGATACTGTCGTTTTCACAAACATTTTAATAAATCATATAACTACTTTATCTCAAAATATACTGAACCAAAAAAGAAACTTCCCCTGTGTTTAAGTGCAGATATACACAAATATGAAAATCAGGATTAAACTAGATTTATATGCATTGAAAGAGTATTTTATTGCGACTTTGTGTGAAAAAAATTATTGCTGAGGGTTTATCCAAAAGTAGTGAAATGGTAGTTAAAATGCGGAAGGGGTCGCTCACCAAAATCACAAATTAATACCGGGTATGAACACCTTCAGCATGAAGGACTGCCTGGCATCGTTGGCGCATAGAACGGATAAGTGTATTGATTTCGGCTTGTGGTATGTTGTTCCATTCCTGAATTAAGGCTTGTCTTAGCTGAATGACGTTTGACGTTGGAATAGGGCGACGTCTAACACGCTGGTCCAAATTATCCCAAAGGTGTTCAATGGGATTCAGATCAGGGCTTTTGGCAGGCCAGTCATTAATAAATGCAATGTTATTCGCCCTGAGAAAATTCACATTGTCCCTAGCTGTATGGCTTGTGGCATTATCATGCTGAAAAAGAGTGATATTGGCATTATTTTGAAACAGTGGGATAACGTGCATCGCAAGAATTTCATCTCGGTAGCGTTGGGCATTCAAATTCCCTTCGATAACGACGAGATTAGTACGAAAGCCATGTGCAATGCCCGCCCAGACCAAGACAGAACCCCCACCCCCAAAACGATCTCGTTCAAGTACGCAACAGTCGGCATAACGTTCATTTCTCCTACGGTATACTCGAACCCTGCCATCACCTCGATGAATGGAAAACCTCGACTCGTCAGAGAATAGAACGCTATTCCGTTGTTGTCTAAGCCAGCTTTGGTGTGTACGTGCCCAATTAACACGATTTACGCTGTGACGTGGCGTCAAAACACAACCAACGTATGGACGACGTGCACGTAGCCCACCGTCGCGCAAGCGATTGCGCACAGTTTGGGCAGATATACGGTTGTTATGAGTACCAGGGGTGTTAGCAGCAGTGGCTGTGGCAGTTTGGAAGCGATTGCGCAGGTGGGTGTTCCGAATATAGCGGTCTTGGCCGCGCGTCATGACGCGAGGACGTCCACAACGTGGTTGATCTTCCGTACGCCTTGTTGCTTGAAAACGTTGCCTAAGGTGTCGAATAGCACGAGTAGAACATCCAATATTCATAGCAACAGCATTCATCGTCA
This sequence comes from Hippopus hippopus, assembly GCA_946811185.2. NCBI lineage: Eukaryota > Metazoa > Mollusca > Bivalvia > Cardiida > Cardiidae > Hippopus > Hippopus hippopus. The sequence continues at coordinate 29,640,919 of OX328112.1, forward strand.
TAGCAGCATTAAGCATGCCAATGGCACGTTCGCGTAAATTTTGCGGAATTCTAGGGATATCAAAAATAAAGAAAACTAAAAAGAATTTAATTTTTTTCAACGTCTTTTTCTTATTGACATGAAAGTCTATAAAATTAGACTGAAAGGTTTCAAAAAATATACACGAATTATACTGGTCCGTGCATGCACGTGAAAATCGCTTTCAGCGGGTTTCTTCTTCAAAATGCTTTCAATCAAGTTAAAATTTGTTTTATCGGACACATAATCGTTCGCCCGAATATAGGTAGGTCATCTGACATTTTGATTTTTTTTAATAACATTGCATTTGCACTTGAACACAGGGGAAGTTTCTTTTTTGGTTGAGTATATGTTCAACATAACAGTAAATCATTCTCCACACAACCTTTGAATATCTGTTACGTATCTCAAAAAGTTTTGACCTTTCCATATTAACCGTTAGGCTGCTAAGCGCAACTCACTGACCTTTTGCGGACAGTGCACAGAACGTGCAGGCTGATCTTGGTCTGCACTGTCCGATATGGGGATATTTTGTGTAAAAATAACTTTGAAATGCAACATTTGGTACTGTTGTCTTGAACGTTTCATTTAAATTATTTCGCAGGTTAGGGGTTAACTCTTAGGCTGCTAATCTCGACTCGCTGACCTTTTCCGGACGGTGTAGATCAAGATCAGACTGCACAGAACGTGCAGTCTGATCTTAGATCTACACTGTCCGATAAGGAGATATTTTTTCTCCAAAAAATAAGTTTGAAGTAGAATTATTCGGGTTTTTACCATCGGTTTGAAAGTTTAAGTTATTTGGCAGAATAAGGGTTAAATATGATCTGTGTTGTCAAGTTCACGTGAAAGAGGGAAGTCAACTTTTCTATCCCGCACTATCCGTCTTCAGTTACATAAAACGCAGTGTTCTTTTTATTGAGGAAATTGCATCTTCAGCCTGAAACAAAAATAAAAGGATGAAGTTAATTATACGCCTTTGGTCAATGCTTATAATGCTTTTTTTGTGCTCAACTAAGCTGAGCATGAAAATTCAAAGTTGTATTTAAATGTAATTTGATAAACCTTATGGAGTAACTTATGAACTTAAGGGTTTTTGTTTGTTTTTATCTAGTAATTCAAAGTCTCCATACCGCTTTTGATTTCTTCCCCAAAATCATGAATATACTAAAATAAAGATTTACATAAAAGTATTTTGAAAAAAAGAAATATGGAAAGTTGCTATACCGGAATTACATATAGGTAGTTTTATACGAGTATTCCTATGTAAAAAGTCATGTTTAGTCTAGTAACTAGCCTTACACTTAGAGTTATTTCTCGTAATTGTGCTAACACACTCGATAGACCAAAGTGCTGTGTACACACGGACATATATTTTTGTTTTCTTAGAAAACTCTATCATTCTAGATTCTATGACACTGAAGCTCTTATCACCAATCAAAGTGATCATGGTACTTTCAAATGGTTTAAAAAAGTGTCCAAAAACTGGGAAATTTGTGTGTGTGTCTGTGTGGTGAGCAAAATTGAAACTATTGCTGTCCTAGTATTGAGTCTTTCTAAACAAGATGAAGACTTTTAAATGAGCGATAAGTGAAGAAAGAATCGTTAAATTTTGATAATTGGAATTTCGTAATATAGTGAAAGCTCTGAAAATATTTTTTTGAACTTCAGATACCTTGGACTCATGTGGAGATAACAGGAATCATTGCCATGACGTAATTATACATGTGAAAAGAACATTAAATGTTATTGAATCATCACGGATGTACGTGAAAAGACAATGGAGTGCATTTTTGGAAGAGTGGGTTTGCTGGCTTAGACGAGACAAAGTTTATGACTAGTTGTCTAATCTTATAAAGAAAAAAAATCCATCTGTCTGTCTGTCTGCCTGTCTGTTTATCTATCTATTTATCTATCTATCTATCTATCTATCCGTCCATCCACCCACCAACCCATCTATCTATCTATCTGTCTTTTTATCTATCTATCTATCCACCCATTCACCCACCAACCCATCCATCTATCTATTCATCCATTCACGCACCAACCCATCCATATATCTATCTATCTATCTATTTTGATATATAAATTTTTGTTAAGACTACCATGTCTACCATGCGAACAACATCATAAGCTTCTATGTAAGCATTGATTTCCGGAGGAATGGCTGTCCTTCTCTTGCCGTTCTGAAAGCCTATATGTTCTGCAGTTTGAACGTGGCTGCTGACCTTGGGCACGGATCCAGTAAGTGGCGCAAATACTGGTACAGCAGGGGTGCTTGTTCGAGTATCTTTCTTTGATATGCCAGGCTAAAGATAAATTAAAAAGAAAGTCATTGCAACATCGTTATTTATCTTCCATATGAGCTATGCTCTGTGAAAAGGAGGCTTAATGCATTTGCGTAATGCATTATATACCAAACAAGTCATCACATAATTATGGATCCATAAAATCCATTTTGTCCAATAGCCGGCTGAATCCTGTTTTAGAATGGTCCTTTCACATACAGAAAATTTACAAAAAGCAAAATGGTTCGATGCAGTTAAGCCTGCGCGGACTGCGGTCGATACTATTTGCAGATCCATTAAGCCCCCTTTTCACAGAGCATGGCTAACATGTATGAACTGCTCTTTCCTCGATGATGGATCACGGTTAGTTGCGACAGGATTCACCATTCTCTCACCGCTGAACATTGTAAGACGATGTTTATTTGGGAAAGTTGCTAGCAGCAGTGAATATTCTTGTAGCGCTAGTACCAGTTTAAAGACCTGTAGGAACGCGTAGATAGGTGTACATGCCGTCGTGGTCAGACTACTTAAAATAAATGCTAGTGTTAGTTCAATTCTATGTGTGCTCCCGCAATTTGTTCAAATGAAGGTATATATTCGGAAACATAAATTTACTTAATCTTTTAACAAACTGTCTCCGATGAAGAAAACCTTTGCTAATGATGTAGGTACAGGTGAAATTGCAGGCAACTTTTCTAACAACGTTTTATTTATTTTTTTTTTTTTATCATTTCAGGGACAAATAAGTGTATAATCATTTGATTCAAATTTAATTTCCCTGTCGTCTGCAACTGCTTTGATTAGGAACGAGTCTACATTTTCTCGACTTGCAAAGACTACAACCTTTTACCTAACAAGAAAACCTAAGAGAGGTCCAAATTGAAAGCATTTGCAGACGACAGATTCAATGTGGCTCAGACGATGGAATAATTCTCTGACAGAGTAGAAAACATTGTGGGAAAAGGAGAAAATGCTGGTAACCAGCATTTTCTCCTTTTCCGACAATATTTTCAAAAGATGTTCTTTTTTTGGGGGTCGTTAAAGCTCGGGATCGTGTGGTAAAGGGTTAATGCATTGAAATACTTACTGTAATTGGTGTTTCCGGTGGGCTATACTGGGTAACAGCCCTTTTCTGAGATTTTCTAACCTCCGCTACGGGAAACAGATTGACGGGCGGAAGTGGCGTGGTCTGCGTCACTGATACTTTACTTGTGATGTCTGTTTGTGTGGCCGCATTTTTTGTCAAGGGCATGGTGTATTGAGTTGATGACGTCATGTAGGTCTTTGGACGCTGAAGAACGGGTGAAGCCGAAGTCTGACTTTCTTTTGTTCTGTTTGTCTTCGGGTTTAAGTCACTGTAACAGACAAATGAGTGCTTATGAGTGCTTCATTTGGACGTATACCATGGCACCGTTTGACTTCAGTCAAGTGAGTTGAGAGGATAAAAAACAACGCTTATTATGGTTAAGAATAAGAAGCATTTTCTCAATTTCCCACGATGTTTTCTTCCCCTTTAAAGACATTCTAATTGTATACATTAGTTAAGCACCGCCCAAAATAATAGATACATTGACTTGGCCTGCAAGAAGCTCTGATCTCCACCCAATTTTAAGCTTTTATGAGACCATCCGGGACGTCAAGTTCAAGCAAGGGATCCACCCGTGCAAAATCTACAGGTTTGGCCCAGGTAACACTCCAAGACGAATGGCAGAGAATCCTTGTGATGTAAATTCAACATTTGACTTCCAGCATCTGGAGAAGGGTTGCAGCAATTATCTGTGCGATGTGAGGATACACCAGATCTATAATGATGTCACCATTGCTGTGGCTCAGGCATGAACACTGAACGTTTTTTCGAGAATTTCGTGTAGGCCTATGTAAGACCACTGACCTAGTCCATGTGACAATAGTTGTGGACATGATCATTTTTTGACGTCAATGAATTGCAGCTTAACGTAGTTCTAAGCAACTTGTTGCTAGTTAGATTGATACCTTGGTGTTCCGTTAACGAATTTATAACCCAAGTCTTATGTTTCCATACATGAATGAAAACTGCACTGTGTCGAACACAATCTTATAACATGGAAATGGGTGATGCTTAATTAATATTCTTGTGTATATTTGAGCCACTGTCACTTTGTCGTGCACAGATGGTTTCAATCTAGTCTTGTCTATCATTTTGTTTGTCTGGTGTGTTGAAAAGTTGATATGAAAGCATACTCTATGAAAAGGGGGCTTAATGCATTTGCGAAAAGTATCGACCCAGGTCAGCCTGCGCAGTCCGCGCATGCTGACCTGGGCCGAATTTTTTTCTATTGATCAATTTTCTGTATGTCAAAGGACCAGTGTACCTCAGATTTCAGTAGGTTGTTACATGAAACGGATTTTAATGATATAGAATACTGTGATGACTTGTTTGGTATCATGCATCACGGAGATGCATTAAGCCCCCTTTTGCCAGAGTATGGCTCATATATGAAGACGAGGATGTGGTTTATACAAATGATAATAATGATATAAAAGCATCACTTACGGACCAAGTGCAACTGTATCGGTTATGTCTCCAATTTTCCAGTATCTAAAAGGTAAATAGTTCTCCTCCGTCAGTTTATAGTCTAGGTTTGTTGTTTTCGGTATTTCCATTGGCTGATAAAGTTCAATTCTACGTCCTGGTAATGGATCCTTGTACACACGGTGAAATTTCAAGGGTGTCAACGGTTTAAATTTGATTTCTTTATACGGCCTGGTTTTAAAATCAGGTCCTATATTTCCCACTTTAATATCCGGTCCCATTGGAAATCTATAACACTGGTATGTCCTTATCGTTATACGAGGCTTTTTGTTCGACTTTCTAGGCTGTTTCTGAGGTCTGACTTTTCTTTGTCGTTCTTTTTCGCCGTAGATTCCAACAAATTTAGGTTTAAAGATCGGGTATGCCCTAGTTAACGGGTCCACATAAACGTATCTATAGGGTTCATATTTTCGAGTTACTGGGTCCACATAAACATATTTGTAAGGTTCGTATTTCCTTGTTAATGGATCTACATATACCGGTTTATAAGGCTCGTATTTCCGAGTCAGTGGATCAACGTAAGGTGCCACCTTTACGTTTTTGTTTGTTTCATCTGCCATACTGAAAAGGTTGTTTCCAAACTGTCGTGATGGGGAGAAATGATTCATTTCTGAAATAGTATTATAATAATATATAAGCCATGCTCTGTGAAAAGGGGGCTTAATGCATCTGCGAAAAGTATCGACTCAGGTCAGCCTGCGCAGTCCGCGCAGGCTGACCTGGGCCGAAACTTTTCGCTATCAGTCAATTATCTGTATGTCAAAGGACCAGTCTTCCTGAAGATTCAGTCATTCATTACACTAAGTGTATTTCATGGGTCCATTATTATGTGACGACTTTCTTGGTATGATGGATCACGGAGATGCATTAAGCCCCCTTTTGTCAGAGCATGGCTTATATCAATTTGAACTTTGCCAACCTATATATGAGTCCTGCTCTGTGAAAAGGGGGCTTAATGCATCTGCGAAAAGTATCGACCCAGGTCAGCCTGCGCGGACTACCTGGGCCGAAACTTTTCGCCATGGGTCAATTTTCTGTTTGTCATAGCACCAGTCTACCTCATGATTAAGTCGGTTATTTAAAAAAGTGGCTCTTACGGGCCATAATTATGTGATGACTCGGGCCGGTATCATGTATATCGGTGATGCAGTAAGCCTCCTTTTGCCAGAGCATAGCTCACTTAGTATAATAATCAACTGAATCTGGACGTAGAATGGTTCTTGGGCAAGGGAAAAAAATACAAATAGCAAAAAGTTTCGACCCATGTAACCTTGCGTGGACTTTTTTGCAGATGCACCAAGCCTCCTTTTCACAGAACATGGCTCAGATATAAAACACTTGATAATTGGTTACTTTGGAAAACTTTTTTTTTTGCAAAGTATCTAAACCTTTGTAATTCGGAGAAACGTTTAATTGGTTTCTGAACTTATGTACAAAAAGAAAAAAAACTCGGGTTGATTTATTTCAACACACAAAAATATAACCGCTAATTTTCATCATTAAACTTTTACAACAAGGTCACATCTTGTAAACCCCTGTCACACTATAGGCGTTTCCACTGCGTTTGCACGGCATTGTTTAATTTCCCAGAGCGCCATGACATCGCAGGAAAAATCGGATATTTTTCGGGAAGACGGAGATGTCACCGCGTTCTCACCACGACCAAGGCGTTGCTATGGAGCTCCTATGGCGCGTTATCGCGTCCCTACCGAGTTCTCGGCGATTCCCTGCGCTCTCATGGCGCTATCACTGCGTGTTCTGCGCTTTCAAGATGCTCATACTGCGTGCACTGGGCGTTCACGGCGTACTCAAGGCGCTCACACTACGCTGACGGCGTGTTCTTGACAATCGTTCGAACTTCCTCTGAAAACGAATTGTATGTATACACATTTATTCATCAATTGTTTTTTGCTGTGGTCTCGAAAAGTCAATGGAGAATAAAACTATGCTCGTTCAAAGAAAGGGGAAAAAAGCAGGACATTAAATCCAACCCTCTCAATCAGAAGCAGGTAAACCTTTGCCACCTCCTCAACCATTACTAGCCCGGCTTGCTAGCGTACATCAGCCATTGTGAATTGAATGCTTATTTGCATGCTTCGTCTACTACGTGTATATGTTCGTTTGACAAAGACTGATGGACGCTGTGGAAGCGCCTTACAAGCGCAACGATCGCCGTTACAGCTCAGAGGAATCGTTTTAAGAGCGCAGTGAAATAAATAACGCTCCGTGTCAGCGCCGTTGACGCACCGTATAAGCGCCGCTGACGCGCCGTATAAGCACAGTAGCTCTAGACGCAGTGACATCTCAGAGTACGCGGTACATTACCATGCAAACGCCACCGACAACCATAGAGTTCGCACTGCGACCTCTGTGCGCGCCGGCGGAGCTCCCGTGGCGTTGTGGGAGATTCTACTGCGCCAATAAGACGACCTTCCGGTGATCCCACTGCGCTCTTATCAAAACGCCGAGCGACGGCGTTTGTTTTGTGCATGCTCAAAATGCGCGCCGTCCCTCGGCGTCGTAGACGATCCCAACGCGTCTACTTGCAATGCCACAACGTTGCTGTGGCGATGCTTGCGATCGTACTGTGCGCACGTCGGCGTTCTGCATTTTTTCTTGGACGCCGTGGGAACGCCGCCCTGGTGTGACAGGGGTTTAACCGAAAGCTTCTGAAATCCGTGTAGCAAAACGTTAACCATCAGATTCTCCTTTTCTCACAAGGTTTTCCACCCGTTCATAGTTCCTCATTGCATTTGTCATCTGCAGATAATTTTAATTATTTCGACTAGTCTAAATATTTGTCATCTGGCTAGAGAGAGAGAGAGAGAGAGAGAGAGAGAGAGTATTCAGCTTCAAAGTTTGAACACACACACGCTCAAAAACTAGTTAGACTTCATTGAAACAAAAATCTCTTTCCATTAAACCCTTCGAGCGCCAGATCAAGATCATTTTTTTGGAGAGAGAAAAAAAAAAAAGATTAACTCTATACCAAACGACAAAATTTTTGACTTGCCCAAATTGAAAGCAATTATAGATGAAAAAATAAATACGACCCAAAAATCGAAAATTATATGAGCCACGCTCTGGCAAAAGGGGATATAATGCATCTCCGTGATGCATTATACCAAGCAAGCCACTTTCTTTAACAACCGACTTAATCATTAGGTAGACTGGTCCTTGGACATACAGAAAATTGACCAATAGCGAAAAGTTTCGGCCCAGGTCAGCCTGCGCGGATTGCGCAGGCTGACCTGGGTCGATACTTCTCGCAGATGCATCAAGCCCCTTTTTCACAGAGCATGGCTCATATGTTTTGGGAAGGGTAGAAAACGTTGTTTGAAAAGGAGAAAGTGCTTCTTACCAGCATTTTCTCCTATGTACCGTAATGTTTTCAAAAGCTTTCTTTCTCAGGGTAGTTAAAAGTCTGGATGGTGTGTGTAGAGGTTAAAACTTCCTATCAACAGAAAGCACCAAAACAGCTGCCGTTTCAAGGCTGGTAGTATGTAGTTACCATAACGTCTCAGCATGGCGAACAGTGTAGATTCAGAATCAAAATCTGAATAAGCACAAAAATCAACAAAGCAGATGAATTATTGATTTCAGCCGAGCCCCGGTAGCGCAGTCGGAAGCGTCAATAATAATCATTGCGACAGGATTCATTTCTCTCTCACCGCTGATCATTGTTTCGACGATGATTATGTGAGAAAGCAGCCAGTGGCTTGGAAAGAATATTGTGCGGAGTACTGGTAGAAGAAACTCAAGGAAAGAGTGGATATGTGCCCTGGCCGCCGCGATATAACTCCATTTTGAAAACGGCGTTAAACACCATACAATCAATCAATCACTATTGAATGATTTAAAGATTAACGCCATACTGACCTTTTAAAAGCCGTTAAAACTTGATTTTAAGTCATCCAAGACTTGTAAACCATAGGAAACTCACAAAATAAATAAAAATTCCCCATTGTCACTGTAAATGGCTATTAACAACTATAGGATTGAGCAGACACTGCCACGCCATTATTAAATATCATCGCTCATATTGAATTGATATTCGAATATTCAAAAACCAGTAAAGACGAACAATTAAAATGGAGCACCACCATTTAATGGGACATCGTACACTTATATGGTACTCGTATATAACCTGATTTATATGGCTGGATGGATGGTTGGTTGATTGGCTGGATGGCTGACTGGATAGATGGATCGGTGGATGGATAGGCGTGTGGATATTCGGTGAATGGATGGAATGATGGATGGAGAAGTAGATGGGTAGGCAGGCGGACAACTCGGCCATTATTTTTCCGAGGATTGATGATAGTCATAGCGACAGGATTCATTTCTCTCTGACCACTGACCACTGTTTCTACGATGATTATTTTAGAAAGCAGCCAGTTGCTTGGAAATGATATAGTTCGTGTTACTGGTAAAACAGACCCCAGGTAAGCACTGACAGGTGCAATGGCCGTCGCGATATAACTGAATTAGAGATGAAAACGGCGTTGAACAGACAGACAGACGAGTATCCCGATCAGAAAATTCCTTGCCACTTCTATCCCCTTTTCTTATGACGCTTCACACTTCAAATGTACTCTCCAATTCGAAAATTGAGTGATCGCGGCGAGAGCAAAGAAATAGACATTTTGTATGTACAACACGATTTCTTTTCATCCTTTGGAAAATAAGACTTCATCGATTTTCAACCTTTTACTCTATACCAAACGACAAAATTTTAGACTTATCCAAATTAAAAGCATTTGCAGACGACAATTTAAATGTAGCTAAATTGAAGGGATTTTTCTATAAACGTTCAGAAAACATTGTGCTGGCATTTTCTCCTTTTCCCTCAATGTTTTCTTAAGCGTTCTCTGTTAAAACTCTGGATAGTGTGGTTAAGTATTAACTCTTTACCAATGGACAAAATTTTGAACTAGTCCTGATTGAAAGCATATGCAGACGATAAAAAGTGAATATAACTAGAACGATATGATTTTTCTTCTAAATAACAGGAAACAATGTGCACAAAGGCAAAATGATTGTTACCAGCATTTTCTCCTCATATTTTCCCTCACAGTATTTTCGAAATTATTTTTCTTCAGGTTCGTCAAATCAGAGGAATATTTGATCAAGGGATGCCAAATGAATCCAATGAAAATTATGAGACATGTATAAATGTTAACACGCATGTGTACATGTACAGGGTGATTCATAATATCTGATCTGTGATAGATCTATTTTTTTTTTCTGCCAGTACATACCTTGTTATAATTTATATCACAATACTCTACAATAATTACACTTTAATTCGATACACAGTGTTAAGGACCTTAAAGTCACAGTAAAGTCCAAATGAATAAAAAACCTGTTTGTAAAATAAAAGTAAATTTCATTTTTACCACGTAAAAATATGGCGATTATTATGACTTTCACGGTATGTAAAGGTGCAGTTCGTAAAAGTTCCAGTCAATGGCAGAAAAAAGAATTTTGAAACTAGAACAAATTCTACCATGCCGCATTATCTGTTTGTTTACATCAATGATCGCCGACGATTAGCCGACTTTTCATCGTAAATCTCCGCAATGACGTAATAGTGACGTAAACACCACCTGATCATTCAAGGCGTTGTTCACAAAACTTTCATTGACTTGATCGGTTTGTCCCCATTCTAGGCTTGAAAAACGTAAGTTTATCGACATTGTAAACAGAAACGACGACACAGGCTGATCATAGCTTATTCATTTATCATCAATACAGGAAGAGTTTACTACATCTAAATAAGAAAACAGGTTGAGAATGAGCAATCTTACTCTCCGATGACATAATATTGGAAGTGTAAACAATAGTCCTGTGTAGGCCTACTACGACATAGCACAAATGAGATGCAATGTTATCACTTGACGTTCTCGAAGACCTAGTCCGAATATACACGAACGATAACGAAGGTTGTCTCGATCAATGGCGTCCCTGAAATCGACGGGCTTCTCCATGCATTTTCGCACACGTATTTCACGGCAACCAATGCAGTAACTGACACGTTCGAGTTTTCTCCGATCTTATATATGTGTGTTGTGATGGTTTATCCGATATATTTTCGAGTTATAAACGGTGAAAATTACCTATATTTGGACTTTACTGGGGCTTTAAATACTTACATGTTAAATAAAATAGGTCAAACTTTTTCACAACATTTAAATGATATGCTGTGTATGATGTCCATTTTAGGCTATTGTGACGTCAAGCCTCTTTTGAAAGTTTGCGATCACCGATGAACACAATTCTGGCGTTATTTTTCTCATCCCTCGACGAATAGCTTGTTTCAACCCTCCAACAGTGTTTCGGTTAGGTGAATATACATTTTCTTTCAAGTGTCTCCACAAGAAAAAGTTCAAAGGACTAAGGCCCGGGAAACGAGAGGGCCAAACATTGTCAGTCCTGAAGATGATGAAGTTTTCCCGAAAGTTTCATGAAGCCAAGACAATACCGAATGTGCTGTATGAGGTGCTGCTTCACATTTATCATGAAAAACCTCTACATGATGAAAAAGTTACCGTATGGGTGACGTTAAGTCACTGAGGTGTGATTGGACCATTCCTTTTTCAAACAAGGTGGAGAGACGCAGACAGTAATCAGCGAACGTTACAGTACCTGACATTGCTGAAAAACAAGTTTTAGCCAGCTTTACATAGAAAAAGAGATTAAAGACATTTAGTTCAGGCAGGGTGGAGCAGCACCCCATACAGCACATTCAGTATTGTCATGGCTTCATGAAACTTTTGGGAAAACTTCATCTCCTTCAGGACTGGCAATGTTTGGCCCACCACTAATTCCCCAGACCTTAGTCCTTTGGACTTTTTCTCATGGGGACACTTGAAAGAAAATGTATATTCACTTAAACCAAACATTGTGGGCGAGTTGAAACATTCTATTCGTTGAGAGATGAGAAAAATAACCCCAGAAATGTGTGCATTGGTGATAGCAAACTTTCAAATGAGGCTTGACGTCGCAATAGCCTAGAATGAACGTCATATAGAGCATATCATGTAAATGTTGTGAAAAATTTGGACCCATTTTATTTAACATGTTAATACTGAAAGTACTTAATATTGTATATCAAACAAAACTGTAATTATTGTGGAGTATTGTGATATAAACTATAACAAGATAAGTGCCGGCAGTAAAAATTTATTAAGGATTGAAACTGTATCAGATATTATGAATCACCCTGTACTTATATATCGATTTTAAAGTTCTTGTAGTCGAAAATTATGGTGGCATATTTCTGCCACGAGATACGAGATAGCTATCATGATAATTTTACAAAACTATCGCCATAAATTAAAGTTTCCAGGAAATTTTATCGAGATAGTAAAAAGTTTCCTGAAAAAAATATCACGATAAACTTAATATTTTAACGCAAAATTTCTCAATCGTGCACGAAGCTGACAAGCAAGATAAAATTATCGTGATAGTTCTACCTGTTTCTCGATATCTATAAATAGAAAATCCATCATTTGGATGAACTCTGTAGTTTTTGACTTCACAAGATTGCAGTAAGTAAAAGTTTGAATAATTCATAATTGTAGCTTAATTGGTAACTTTTGGCAAGACTCGAAATGAACAGAAGTCTGTAAAATCACAAAGACGACTCGAAATACCTCCTACGAACACTTTAAAACCATTCAGGGAAAAGGAGAATTCATAAGGTTGTAGACGAAGATGTTCCGAAACCGTATCTAATTATAGATACCGTGAATGTCAGTTATGGGCACGAAAGCAAAAAAAAAAAATATGATAACAGTTAGAATTATCGCGATAGTTTTATCGTGAAATTTTTTATTATCTAGATAATATTTCCAGGAAACTTTGTTTTATCACGATAGTTTTCTAAAATTATCATGATAGCTATCTCGTATCTCGCGGCAGAAATATGCCACCATAGAAAATAAATCACCGTATCTGAAAGTGTAGATTCGATATCAGACTGCACATTCTGTACATTCTGATCTACATGTACAGTGTCCGTCTAGGCGCACCGAGTCATACATAGCAGCCAGAGTGAGCTCTTTCAGAGCCAAAAACGTAAACTCGACTACTTTCGACGACCGAAAATGTAATCTTCTGAAACCCAGACAGATTTTTATCCCGTAGAATTCAGCAAAGAAGTTGGTTGTATAGATCCAAGATCAGACTGCACGTTCTGTGCAGTCTGATCTTGATCTGTGCTGTCCGCAGAAGCCCACATTTTCACCTGGCGCTGAAAGGGTTAATATGAGATGTTAAGATTTTATTGTCGAAACTTTGATTTGCAATATTTGAATTTGTTTTGCCTCTCTCTCATGTAGCCCCCGAGCCCCGGTAGCTCAGTCGGTAGCTCATAGGACTTGAGCACAGGGGGCACTGGTTTGATTTTCGGCTCGGCCAATTTTTTTCCGAGGATTGGTGATAGTCACTGCGACAGGATTCATTCCTCTTTCACCGCTGACCACTGTTTCGACGATGGCTGTGTTGGAAAGCAGCCAGTGGCTTGGAAACTACTGTGCGGAGTAGACCTACTGGTGAAAGAAACTCCAGGAATGCATGGATAGGTGCACTGGAAACAGTGATAGAACTAAAATAATGTGAAAACGGCGTTTACCACTAAACAATCAACCAACCAACCAATCAATCTATCAATTAATCAATTCTCATACATGTAGCCAAGCTCAGTCGGTAACATACATGGTTTGAAACCAGAAAGTCGCTTGTTCGAATCATCGACTCAGCGAGTTTCTTTTTACAGGAATGACTATCGTTATTTCGACAGGATTAGTTAAAGAAAAATATTTTGTATGCATCTGCGGATGAGAAACTAAACTCGGTTAATGCGGCACGAAACGACCAAGTTACGAAACGTCTAAAGTACGAACAACGTATAATACTTCTGGTACTATGATTTCCCAGTCAATCAAACGCCTACTCACAGGCAAGCGTCCAGTAAGTGTCAAATAATCAAGATGGTTTCATCGTAAAGGTGGGTGAAGACATTTCGTTTTCGTGTCAATAATTGTTCCGCACATCTTTTTTCAAAGTGGTGATCAATAAACTGATATCAAAGTTTAGTTTTATTTATGACATTTGTCACTCGTAGGCTAACGTCGCGTTTGAGCTGTTTTTGTTGGTACCACAAAGTGGACATCTGAATTATGAATAAATAAAATTTTGAAGCAGTTAATGTTTCAATCATATTTCGATCATAGATAACTTGTAAATAGAAGCTCCTGTCATAAAATAAGAGAATAAAGAATATGCACCATTACAAGAGTTAATGCTTCGCCATACAATTCGGTATCTTATGAATGCTGACGTGGGTTTGTTTTGAGAATTATTCTCTTATTAAATATCTATTCCTTTTTTTGGAAAAAACAGACCTGTTGGATGCAAAGCTTTCAGCACAGATCCAGGTAGAACCAGATTGTAGAATGGGATGAAGTCCTATATTCTTAATTCTTTTAAATGCAATTTTAACATTTTCAAACTTGGTGAACTGTACAAATGTTCATAATGTCAGAGCTTGCTTCTGAAGAAAATCCTTTTTTCTTTATACAATGAAAAAATACGGTAAATTATGTTGCCTTTAACCAAAATTTATTACTCAGTTTCAGTGTGATGGAGGAGAGAATATAAAAACATGTCCAGCAATGAAAATAATCCAGGGATCCCTGTCCTAAAACGTTCTCCTGGAGCCAAAAAGAAGCAGTATCAGTTCAGGCACAGTGACTCTGAATCTGAAACGGTAAGTAGCATGGCAGATGTTTCAAGAATTAACATGTTCCTCGAGTAAATAGGACTTGTCTAACAGCCACCTGAATTGTGAGGTAGACTGGTCCTTTGACATGCAGAGAGTTGACCATCATTAAAAAAAGTTGACATAGGTCAGCATGCCTGGACTGCAGGCTGACCTTAGTCTTTACTTTCAAGAGATGCATTAAGCCCCCTTTACAGAGAAAATGGCTCCCACAAAAATTTTGCAGTTGAAATTTCACGACACTGTATACCTGACTTTACTTGTATTTCGCTTTCCAGGGGTGCGGAAATCCTACGTCTGACTCGTCCGACTCGGGTAAATTTGACGTCGGACAGGTGGCTTTTTGCAGTCTACTCGTCCGCGGACAAGTAGAAAATGAGGAGGAAATTGAAAGTAAAGATCTTTAACATTATCCCTGTGAAATAGAAATATTCTCTTCGTCTCACTTCGTAAACTTCAACATTTTTAAATTGAATTATGATAAACTATTCCCTGATATCTGGAATCAGAAACAAACATTTGGCTGACTCCGATTTTATGTGCTACGCAGGCTTTTTATTGATTTTGACTGCACTGCAGTATGGCCGAAATGTTGTGGTTTCGTTGCGCCATTTGGTTTGTTTAATGGAGGCAACCATAACTGAACCGAGTTATTTTTTGCACATTATAACACCGCACGTAGACTTGACGCGGTTGTCATTTCCCTATCATTCAGTATCAAATTCTTTTTTATTGTTCGCAAAAACTTGCAGCTGACAAAAAAAGTTGTCTTAATTTAACACTGTGGAACACATTCTTACTTGGTTGCAGTAAACGTATTTGAAAGAAAACCAAACACGCTGTATCCAAGTAAAACATGTCAAGAACCGGGAAACATTACAAAAAGTTTGTTAAAAGGTCTGTAGACGATAAAAGCCAGCGCTGCCTTTTTACTTTCGGCGTAAAATGTTCAAATTCTTTGCAGATCGATCTGCAGGTAATCAAATCTCCGCATACTGAGTCTCAATCTGAAGCACCGTGGCTGTCGGACATTGCCGATCTCCCGTTGTCTGAAAACTAGACAATTATTATCATTGCACATGATGCAAACTCTTCATCTCCAGACATAATAACCAAGCCTAGCCTTTTAACTTCCACAGATAATGATTCCCTTGTATCATATGATGGCTGGTAAGCAGTTCTGCTGAAGTATTAACTCCGGCACCCATAGGTGTACCACAGTAGTGTTAAAAAGGGCTGTAAGTGCAAACACCGAGATATTTGACCATGGTTTGAGCAGTTATAGTGTAACTGTTGAATCTTTTTCAATTATTAAATTGTTGCACCTTTCTATTTACTGTATGTATGTACAGTGCCATTAATTTGTTTTATTGATGTACCTTGAAAGTCGGCCTGCATTTTCCCAATTTGGCCAAAATCACGCTTGAATATCCCAAAATAAAAGGCTGAGGCCCCTTCCCAATTTTTGGAAAAAAAGCCCAGTAAAGGTTTACTTGATTTATTTTCATCATTATTATTAAAAACCTAAACAAAGCAAATTTAAATGGTTAAAAGACCATCATTATCTACAAACTACGGTACATTCAGTTAGGTCTTTGTGTGCCATTTAGAATTGTTTTGTTTTGGACAAGTAAGCTTCTCTGACGGACAAGTAGATTTTTAGCTCACCTGAGCACGAAGTGCTCAAGGTGAGCTTTTGTGATCGCCCAATGTCTGTCGTCCGTCGTCCACAATTTCTTTAAACATCTCCTCCTAAACCACTGGGCCAATCTTGATGAAACTTGGCAGGGATGTTCCTTGAGTGAAGCTCTACCAAAGTTGTTCAAGAGATTGAATTCCACCCATAACTCTGGTTGCCATGGCAACCAAAAGGAAAAAAAATAGCAAAATCTTTGAATATCTTCTTCTCTGAAACTAGAAGGCGTAGAGCTTTGATATTTGGTATGTAGCATCTCCTAGTGGACCTCTACCAAGTTTGTTCATATGATTCCCCTAGGGTCAAAACTGGCCCCGCCCCGGGGGTCACAAGTTCGAACATAGGAACAAAGAAGGAAAACTTTAAAATTCTTCTTCTCTGAAACTGGCTGGCATAGAGCTTTGATATTTGGTATGTAACATCTGCTAGTGGACCTCTACCAAGTTTGTTCATATGATGCCCCTGGGGTCAAAACTGGCCCCGCCCCGGGGGTCACAAGTTCGATTATAGGAACAAAAAAGGGAAAACTTTAAAATTCTTCGTCTTTGAAACTGGAAGGCCCAGAGCTTTGATATTTGGTATGTAGCATCTCCTAGTGGGCCTCTACCAGGTTTGTTCATACGATGCCCCTGGGGTCAAAACTGGGCCCGCCCTGGGGGTCACAATTTTAAACATAGGAACAAAGAAGGAAAACTTTAATATTCTTCTTCTCTGAAACTAGTAGGCATAGAGCTTTGATATTTGGTGTGTAGCATCTGCTAGTGGACCTCTACCAAGTTTGTCCATACGCTGCCCCTGGGGTCAAAACTGGCCCCGCCCTGGGGGTAAAAAGTTAGAACAAAGGAACAAAGAAGGAAAATTTTAAAATTCTTCTTCTCTAAAACTGGAAGGTGTAGAGCTTTGATATTTGGTGTGTAGCATCTCCTAGTGGACCTCTACCAAGTTTGTTCATATGATGCCCCTGGGGTCAAAACTGGCCCCGCCCCAGGGGTCACAAGGTTGAACATAAGAACAAAAAAGGGAAAACTTTAAAATTATTCTTCTGTGAAACTGGAAGGCTTGGAGCTTTGATATTTGGTATGTAGTGAACCTGTTCTAAGTTTGTTAGCCCACCTGAGCACAACATGTTCAGTGAGATAAAAATTGGGTCACCTGGGGTCATAAACTAGGTCACTAGGTAAAATTAAAGAAATACCTTGTGGGCACTCTAGAGGCTACATTTATTGCTCAAATGACCTGAAATTTGGTCAGAATGTTTGTCTTGATGAAATCTCGGATATGATTGGATTTGGGTCACCTAGGATCATAAACTAGGTCACTAGGTCAAATTAAAGAAATACCTTTAGGGCACTCTAGAGGCCACATTTTTTGCTCAATTGACTTGAAAATTGGTCAGAATGTTTGTCTTGATAAAATCTCACATGTATCTGAATTTAGGTCAACTGGGATCATAAACTAGGTCACTAGGTCAAATTGAAGAAATACCTCTAGGGCACTCTAGAGGCCACATTTATTGTTCAATTGGCTTGAAAATTGGTTAAAATGTTTCTCTTGATGAAATCTAAGATGAGTTAAAAATTGGGTCACCTGGGGTCATAATCTAGGTCAGTAGGTCAAATTCAAGAAATACCTTAAGGGCACTCTAGAGGCCACATTTCTTGCCCAATTAACTTGAAAATTAGTCAGAATGTTTGTCTTGATGAAATCTCAGATGAGTTTGGATTTGGGTCACCTGGGATCATAAACTAGGTCACTAGGTAAAATTAAAATTAAAGAGATACCTGTAGGGCACTGTAGAGGCCACATTTTTTGCTCAATTGACTTGAAAATTGGTCAGAATGTTTGTCTTAATGAAATATTGGATGAGTTTGAATCTGAGTTTGGGTCAACTCGTGTTATAAACTAGGTCACTAGGTCAAATTAAAGAAATACCTTTAGGGCACTCTAGAGGCCACATTTATTGTTCAATTGATTTGAAAATCGGTTAAAACGTTTCTCTTGATGAAATCTAAGATGAGTTCAAAATTGGGTCACCTGGGGTCATAATCTAGGTCGCTAGGTCAAATTAAAGAAATACCTCTAGGGCACTCTAGAGGCCACATTTTTTGCTCAGTCGACTTGAAAATTTGTCAGAATGTTTGTCTTGATAAAATCTCACATGAGTCTGAATTTGGGTCAACCTGGGTCATAAACTACTGTAGGTCACTTGGTCAAATTAAAGAAATACCTTTAGGGCACTCTAAAGGCCACATTTATTGCTCAATTGACTTGAAAATTGGTCAGAATGTTTTTCTTGATAAAATCTCACATGAGTCAGAATTTGGGTCAACTGGGCTCATAAACTAGGTCACTAGGTCAAATTAAAGAAATACCTTTAGGGCACTGTAGAGGCCACATTTTTGGCTCAGTTGACTTGAAAATTGGTCAGAATATTTGTCTTGATCAAATCTTACATGAGTTTGAATTTGGGTCACCTCAGGTCATAAACTGGGTCACCTCAGGTCATAATCTAGGTCACTAGGTCAAATTAAAGAACTAGGTCACTAGGTCAAATTAAAGAAATACCTTTAGGGCACTCTAGAGGCCACATTTCTTGCTTAATTGACTTGAAAATTGGTCAGAATGTTTGTCTTAATGAAATATTGGATGAGTTTGAAATTGGGTCATCTGGGATCATAAACTAGGTCACTAGGTCAAATTAAAGAAATACCTTTGGGACACTCTAGAGGCCACATTTATTTCTCAATTAACTTGAAAACTGTTCAGAATGTTTGTCTTGATAAATATTTTGATGAGTTCTAAATTTGGTCACGTATGGTTATAAAGTAGGTCACTAGGTCAACTTACGGAAATTTCTTGTGGATGCTTTAGATGCCACATTTTAAGCTCAATTGACCTGACAATTGGTCAGAAATTGAATTTTGCATGTGGAGTGAAATTTTGCCTATTGACTCAGGTGAGCGATCCAGGGCCATCATGGCCCTCTTGTTTAGATTTACTTGTCCATGGACAAGTAGAAAATTTCAAGATTTCCACACCCCTGCTTTCATTCCATAGACAAAACAGAGTCAATGCTTGCAGAATATCAATGTGATAACTACTTTGAAATGTTTGAAAAAACATGTAATTTTTTACCAAAATTTTTTATATTTCTTATTTAAGTCCTTTTCAGCAAACTTGTCATTTACTGATTGTGAAATGGTGTATTCATATGGAAGACAAATCTCTGTAGTGCTAGAGTAATTAAAGAAATACCCACTAGTATTGGGTTGATCAGAAGATATTTTCAAAGCTGTTTTCGAAGAAAACACTGAGTTATTGTTACAGCCTTGGCATTGTCGACTGCATGGTCGTGGTGCAACAACTTTGACATCTTGTAATATCTCTTTCATTTCTGAAGATATTTACTTTAAATTTGGATAAGGTGTTAAATATCAAAAAGGGAACCTATCACGAGGAGCAGATAACCATCAAAATACTTTTGACACAGTTAGATCCCTTTTATAATTAGGAATTTTCACTGAAAATCAAGCATTTGCTGCCAAGAGTTTGCACTCACATGCCATGCTCTTATTTTATTTGGTTTACAGGACCTCGGAATGGGTTGATAATTTTCTGATTTATTTGCATGGGAATACAATATAGATGTGTCCCCTTCGTCACCCCATTATTAGTGTTGCTAGATCTATATAAATGCATATAATATGGTCAATTTTATAGCATACAATTACTGCGAAATGCAAAGGTTAAGTCCCAGACATTGATAGATGTGAAAAATTAAATCCAATATATTTCCAATTCAATAACCATTTTAACTAGAATTAACTCTATACCAAAAGACACAATTTTTTTGGCTCTCCAAGTTGAAAGCATTTTGTAGATGACAAAGACAGTGTGACTCAAATGATAGATTTTGAAGAGTTAGAAAACATAGTAGGAAAAGAAAAAAATGCTGGTAGCCAGCATTTTTTTCATTTCCTACAATGTTTTCAAAAGCCCCTTTTTCCGGGCTGTAAATATTTGGGATTTGTAGTAAAGGGTTAAGACAAGAGTATTACCAATATCTCACAAAATATCACCAACCTAACCACAAAACCATCAAGATATATTTTCTGAAAAGGTCAGCCAAATACATGGTAACTCTTTACCAGATGTCAAAGATAGGGTTAAGTATTTTGCAGAAAAGTAATTAAATGTAGCTTTTAGATGAGATTTGTCATCAAAAGGGCAGAAAATGCTGTGGGATATGGAGAAAGTGCTGGTTCCCAGCATTTTCTCCATACTCCACAGTCTTCAAAAGCCTTTGTCCTTCAAGTTGTTAAAAACATGGGACTTCACCGCAAAAGGTTGATGGCTAGATTACGTTCTGTTGCTATATTCCATTGAGACTTAACCTTTAACCACACAGTCCCAACTTTAAACGACCACGGGGAAGAAGGCTTTTGAAAACACTGTCTGGCAAGGAGAAAATGCTGGCAGCAAGCATTTTCTCCTTGTTTCCACATTTTCTCCTGCCCTACCAGAGACAAATTTCAACATCTGAGTTACCTTTGTCATGTGAAAGTGCTTTCAGTTTGGACCAGGTGGTCAGCAGTTAAATAGTTGACACTTTACCAAACAACTAAATTTTGGACTTGACCAAATTGAAAGTATTTGCAGATGACAATTTCAATGTGACTCAATGGTGCAATTTATCTTTGATAGGGTAGAAAACATTGTGGTTACCAGCATTTTCTCCTTTTCCCACAATGTTTTCAAAGGGCTTCTTACCCAGGGTCGTTAAAAGTCGGCATTGTGCGTTAAAGAGTTAAGTGTGCAGAATCTTTCATATACCATCCAATTAGTAACTATTGTCTTAGTACACAGATCTATATACAGTACCCCGGAGACCTGTGAAATAATTTACTTAACAAATGGCTGTTTGTATCGAGCAGTGGATGATTTCTGGAAATATATTGGCATAAAGAGAAATTGCTTGTACAGAGAGGGCTAAGCCCCAATAGCGCAGTCAGTAGCGCACAGGACTGAGGAACAGGGGGTCGCTGGTTTGATCCCCGGCTCGCCCAGTTTCCTACCAAGGATCGATGATAAACATTGCAACAGGATTCTTCCTCTCTCACCGCTGATCATTGTTTTGATGATAGTTATGTGGGAAAGCATCCATTGGCTTGGAAAGAATATTGTGCAGAGAGTGCTGGTAAAAGAAAGTCCAGGAAAGCATGGATAGGTGCACTGGCTGCCGCAATATAACTTAAATAATGTTCAAAATGGTGTAAAACACCATACATTCAAGTAATCAATCATTGTTCAGAGAGGCTGGGAGAGAGTTGATTGTATGGTATTAAACGCCGCTTTCAACATTATTTCAGTTATATCTTGGCAGCCAGTACACCTATCCATGCTTTCCAGGAGTCTCTTTTACCAGTACTCTTCTTTTCAAGCCTCTGGCTAGTACACTCGAAACCCAGAAAAACATAATGTATAAGTGAGCTGTTGCTGTGATACATTTATGACTGAAATAATTTTTAAAGCAGCGTAAAACACCATCCAAACAAACAAGTTATTTATTCAGGAGCAAGAGTTAAGGTGTTCAGGCAGCTAGTAAAGACAGTGATTAATATTTTATAAGTTGTCTGAATTTGTTGATGTAATATATCAATTTCTTGAAACTAAGGGCAGTTTTCCTTTTGCCACAATGTTTTTTATTTGTATTGTATATATATCAAAACTCAACCCTTTACATCATAATCTGGTGTTGTGATGATCATGAGAAAGAAGGCTACCAGCATTATTTCCTATACATGCAATGTTTACAAGTGCCTTTTTCCTCAAGAATGTTAACTCTTTCCCAAACGACAAAATTTTAGACTTGTCTAAATTGAAAGCATTTGCAGACGACAAAATAAATGTGACTCAAAAATTGAAACTTGACTTTAGAAGAGTAGAAAGCATTGTGGGGAAAGGAGAAAATGCTGGTTACCAGCATTTCCTCCTTTTCTCACAATGTTTTCAGAAGGCTTCTTACTAGGGGTTGTAAAAACCAGGGATTGTTTGGTAAACGGTTAAAACTCAGGATTATGTAGTAAAGAGTTAACCAGTGCTCTCACTGTGGTGTGGATAGCTGCCCAGGTCGATACTGCTCATCACAGGATTCATACTGGGAACCTCTGATATGAGAGGCCAGTTCTTTATCTGCATACATCTGTCTCCTACTATCAAAATATCCTGGTCGTGTCACCTTTATTATCGTTGCCAGAGAAAGAGATAGTGGAATTTAGTGCAAAGTGCTGGTAAAAGAAACTCTAGGACAGCATAGGTGCACTGGCTGTTGTAATATGACTGAAATAATATTGTAAAGGGCCTTAAATCACTTTGCACCATACAAACAATTGCTTAGACAATGATGAACATACAATCATATACTCTAAGCAGATTTACTTTACCCTGTAGCAAACAGTCCTGAGTTTTAACAACCTTCGGAAAGAAAGTTTTTGAAAACATTATGGGAAAAGAATAAAATGCTGATGACCAGCATTCTATCCTTTTCCTAAATTGTTTTTTAACTTTTTGTAGAAAAATCTAAACATTTAGCCACATTTGTCTTGTTGTCTGCAAAAGCTTTCAGTTTCGAGAAGTCTCAACCATGTAGAACACAATTCCAAGTTTTAACAACCGTAAGGAAGAAGCCTTTTGAAAACACTGGGGGAACAGAAGAAAATGCTGGTAACCAGCATTTTCTTCTTTTCCAATAGTGTTTTCTACCCTATCAAAGACATATTCTATTCTTTAAGCCACATTTGAATTGTCATCTAAAAATGCTTTCAGTTCTGACCAGTCTAAAATTTTGTTGTTTGGTAAAGGGTTGAATTTTGTCATCTTGTAAAGAAGGTTTTGTATATCTTTGGATCAGAGAACTTTTGTGCAAAGATCAGCTGTTACATCTACATAAGTATTGACACTTTTCCAAATAATCCCAGGTTCTAATGACCCTGAAAAGAAGGCTTTAGAAAACATTGTGGAAAAAGTGAACACTCTCTTTTTTCTTGACACAGTGTTTTCTGCCTCTTGAAAGACAAAATCCAATTATGAATACAAGAGCCAGAGTCAATTTGTCGTCTGCAATTTCTTTCAAAATAAACATACGAAAATTTTGCCGACTAGAAGAGGGTTAATCCATGGTATAGATAAGAGACAAATTGGGCTTGATGTTGATGAACTCTTTACCAAACGACAAAATCTTTGACTTGTCCAAATTGAAAGTATTTGCAGATGATTAAATAAAGGTGACTCAACAATTGAAATTTGTTTTGGAAAGTTTTACAAAACATGATATCCTCTTCTTGAGAAATGTTTATTTTTATTTATAATTCACACGACCCGAGCTTTCGGCGGTACAACCGCCTTCCTCAAGTGTATTCTGTGATAATCACAGGATTGCACTTGAGAAAGGCGGTTGTACCGTCGAAAGCTTGTGTGTTTTGGAAAAGGTGAAAAACACTTGGGGAAAAAGAGAAAATGGTGGATGCCAGCATTTTCTCCTTTTCCCTCAATAGTTTTCAAAAGCTTTCTTTGTCAGGGTCATTATAACTCAGGATTGTTTGGTAAAGGAATAGTATTAAAAGCAACATAGAACACCATCCAAACAATTGTTACAAAGTCATATCAAATCTCGTTCAGGTAAGTGTTTTTCTTTTTTTTGCTTGACAAAGCAATCTGTACTGTAATTTATCATTTACTTACCTGGGGATAAAATTTCTTCTTCACTGGTCATGGCAACATATGTTTTTACCCTGTACCAAACAATCTTGTGTTTTAATGACCCTGAGGAAGACAGCTTTTGAAAACAATGTGGGAGAAGGAGAAAATGCTGGTAACCAGCATTTTCTCCTTTTCCCACAATGGTTTTTTTACCCCATTAAAGATAAAGCACATTTGAGAATATTAAACTCTTTACCACACAATGCTGACTTTTAACGACCCTGGGAAAGAAGCCTTTTGAAAACATTGTGGGAAAAGAAGAAAATGCTGGTAATCAGCATTTTCTCCTTTTCCAACAATGTTTTCTACCCTACCAAAGAAAATTGCACCATTTGAGCCACACTTATATTGTCGTCTGCAAATGCTTTCAATTTGGACAAGGCTAAAATTTTGTCGTCTGGTAAAGGGTTAAGCTATATTTAATTTGTTCTATGCAATTTTTTCTATTTCACCAGCCTGAAATTTTCTTGTCTGGTAACACTTCACCATACAAAAAATCCTTACACTTGTTCCAGGTTAAAAGCTTTATGCACATGACAGTTTAACTCTTTACCACGCAATCCTGAGTTTTAACGACCCTGAAGAAAAAGGCTTTGGAAAACATTGTGAAAAAGGGAGAAAATACTGGGAACCAGCATTTTTTCATTTTCCCACAATGCTTTTTACCCTTTTCCATACAATTTTCATCATTTGAGACACTTCTGATTTGTCATCTGCAAACCCTTTCGATTTGGAAGAGCCAAAAAATTTGACATCTGATAATGATTTTAATGTTGCTGAAGTGATTGATTTCTAAAAGGGAGCATAGAAAATGGCAGTTACGGTATCTCCACTTTCTACATGTTCCACAATGTTTTGAAATGCCTTCTTCTTCAATGTTGTTAATTACATGGTGTTGTTTAGTAAAGGTTTACCCTAATTGTAGTGAGTGAATGAAAATTTAATGGACCTGTTTAATTATGGAAATGGAAAAACTGTAAAAATATTGCAGTTTATGAAGTTGTTATAGCCAGAATATATAACAAGATAACAGGTAGGTTAGATCCAAGTCAGACTGCACAATCCAGGTAATCTGGTCATGATTGACACCATCTAAAAAAAAAAATGTTATTGTGTCAGGGTTAACCCTTTACCACACAATACCGACTTTTAACGACTCTGAGACGGAAGGCCTTTGAAAACAATGTGGGAAAAGGAGAAAATGCTGGTAACCAGCATTTTCACCTTTTTTCCACAATGTTTTCCATCCTATCAAAGACCAATTCCCTTATTTAGGCCACATTTATACTGTCATCTGCAAAGCTTTCAAGTTAGGCGAGTCAAAATTTTTCTTGTGTTGTAAAAGGTTAAATAAAGACCTTTTTGTGATATCCAGTATCCAGAGCAAAATACATGTAACCCATTACCAGGTTATCCTGTATTTTTATGACTCTGACATGGCGGGCTTTTGAAAAACATCGATAGAAAAGGAGAAAATGCCGGTATCCTGCATTTTCTCACTATCCTGCAATGTTTTCTACCCATTTAAAGATAAAGTCCACCATTTTAAGCCATAGGAAATGTTTTGTCTGCAAACACCCTCAGTATGGATGAGTTTAAAGTTGTGTCAGTCTGGTAAAGAGTTAACCCCAAACCCTGTACTGCACGGTCATAGATTTAAACAACCCAAAGCAAGAAAGCTTTTGAAAACATTGTGGGAAAAGGAGAAAATGCTGGTTACCAGCATTTTCTCCTTTTCCCACAATGTTTTCTTCTCTGTTTAAGACATATTCATCACTTGAGCCACTTTGACTTTGAAGGACTCTTAAATTTTGCCTTACCTGGTAAAGTTATAACTTGCCAAATAAAACCCAACTTAAATTTTCTGTCTAAAATAGGGCCCACACAGGCAGCTCAGTGGTTGGCGTTTCTGACTCGTGACCCAATGGTTGCGGATTTGATACCCGGTTGAGGCAAACTTTCCTTCTGGAGGGTTTATGCCTCTCAGCTCTGATGCATGTGAGAAAGGCAGTCAGTGGCTTGGACAGAAAGTTGTGTCAGTACTGGTGTGTGAAAGCCAAGAAATACATGCTTAGGTGCATTTACTGCTGTGATACGAACTAAGCTGTTGAAACATCTTTAAACAAACAATCTGTCTGGAAAAGAAACCCCATCAACTCCTTCCCACACAGCTTGATGATTTAAAGACCCAGAGGAGGAAGGCACTAAAAAACATTTTGTAATAAAAAGAAGAAAATGCTAGTAATCAACTCTTACTTCTTTTCCCACAATGTTTTCTACCTCTTCACAGAATCTGATGATGATCACAAGCACGGTTACAAACATTCTCCTTTTTCCACTTTTCCACAATGTTTTCAAAAGGCTTCAATTTTAGGGTCGTTAAAACACGGGATCGTGTGGTAAAGGGTCAAGCTGATGGTATGCCTACCTGGTGAGACTATCCACCCACACAGACCACAAGCATTGTATGTGCTCCACCCATAAACCCATACTTTAGAAATAAAACTTTTCATGCCCCTCAAGGCACTAGATTTTGGAAATAATGTGGAAAAAGGAGAAGTTACTTGTAACCTGCACCCATTTACCTTTTGCTACACAATCCTGAGTTTTAATGAGACTGAGGGAGAAAGATTTTGAAAACATTGTTAGACAAGGAGAAAATGCTGGTAACAGGTAAAATACATTTTTTGCCTTTTTATAGAATGTTTTCAAACTTTTGAGAGAAAACTTCCGTCATTTAACTCTTCACCACACAATCCAGGATCTTAACCCTTTACCACATGACAAATTTTAGACCTGTCCGAATTGAAAGCATTTGCAGATGATAGTTTCAATGTGGCTCATATGAAATGATTTTTCTTTGATAGGGTAGAAAACATTGTGGGAAAAGGAGAAAATGCTGGTAACCAGCATTTTCTCCTTTTCCCATAAAGTTTTCAAAAGCCTTCTCTATCAGGGGTGTTAAAAGTCGTCATTGTGTGGTAAAGGGTTAATGACCCTAAGGAAAAAGCACATTGAAAACACTGAGAGAAATTGATATCCAGCATTTTTACCTTTTTGCACAATGCTTTCTACCCTTCGAGAGGTAAATTACATCATTAGATTTGAATAAAATTCAGTTTTTCATTTGAAAAAAAAATATTGCTCTCAGTTCGAATAAGTCTAAAATTCTGTCATTTGGTAAAGAATTATGGTAAACATTTTTTGTCCTCCCCCCTCACTGTTTTTTGCAGAAATGGTTATTGAAGCCTTCATGCCCCTGGAAGTTTAAAAATACCTATTTTTATTTTGACCGGATGACTATCATATGGGTTATGGCCCTTTGAATTTTTAGGTCGGCTGCTTTTGAAGAAAACGTCGTGGTACATGTATTGTCATAGCGCTGCCGTCGTCTGCGTTGTTGTCTGAATCATCGTGCAAAAACTTAGACATTTTATAATATCTCTCTCATAACTGAATATATTTACCTCAAACTCTGACTAGTTAAGCTATCAAAAGGGGACCCCTTACAACAAGGGCAAGTAACTATCAAACTATTTTTGATACAGTTTTGTCCCTTTTTAGCTCACCTGAGCACGAAGTGCTCAAGGTGAGCTATTGTGATTGGTCATTGTCCGTCGTCCGTCCGTCCATCCGTCCGTTCACAATTACAAAAAATTCTTCTCCTCCTAAACCGCCAATCAGATTTCAATGAAACTTCACAGAAATGATCCTTAGGTGATTCACTTTCAGAATACTTCAAAGATTTGAATTCCATGAAGAACTCTGGTTGCCATGGCAACCGAAAGAAAAAACTTTAAAAATCTTCTTGTCCCAAACTGTAAGGGCTAGAGCTTTCATATTTGGCATGTAGCATCATCTAGTGGCCCTTTACCAAAACACTTCGAATTATGGCCTTAGTGTGGAAATTGGCCCTATGTTGTGGGTTCTTGGATTTCACATAGAGATAAAGAAGGAAATCTTTAAAAATCTCCTTGTCCCAAACTGTAAGGGCTAGAGCTTTCATATTTGGCATGTAGCATCATCTAGTGGCCCTTTACCAAAATACTTCAAATTATGGCCCTAGTGTCGAATTTGGCCCTATGTTGTGGGTTCTCGGATTTCACATAGAGATAAAGAAGGAAATCTTTAAAAATCTCCTTGTCCCAAACTGTAAGGGCTAGAGCTTTCATATTTGGCATGTAGAATCATCTAGTGGCCCTTTACCAAAATACTTCAAATTTTGGCCATAGTATGGAAATTGGCCCTATGTTGTGGGTTCTTGGATTTCACATAGAGATAAAGAAGGAAATCTTTAAAAATCTTCTTGTTTTGTTTACACTCTAGCATCTACAAATATCAACCAATCAGCACCAAACTTGGTCAAAATATATATGACCATAAGATCTCGGATGAGTTCGATTATGGGTCTAATCGGACCAGAACAACTGGAGTTATTTGTCTTTGAATTAGAAAAATTGCTATATTTGCATTTGTTTACACTCTAGCATCTACAATTTTTAACCAATCAGCACTAAACTTGGTCAAAATATAAATGACCATAGGATCTTGGATGAGTTTGATTATGGGTGTAATCTGATCAGAACGACTGGAGTTATTTGCCCTTGAATTAGAAAAATTGCTATATTTGACTTTGTTTACACTCTAGCATCTACAATTATCAACCAATCGGCACCAAACTTGGTCAAAATATATATAACCATAAGATCTTGGATGAGACCGATTATGGGTCTAATCGGACCAGAACAACTGGAGTTATTTGCCCTTGAATTAGAAATATTGCTATATTTGACTTTGTTTACACTCTAGCATCTACAAATATCAACCAATCAGCACCAAACATGGTCAAAATATATATGACTGTAAGATCTGGGATAAGTTCCATTATGGGTCTAATTGGACCGGAACGACTGGAGTTATTTGCCCTTGAATTAGAAAGTTCTTCAGAATAGTTCTTTGTCCGGAGCATAACTTTGTCATCTCCAGTCCGATTGACTTGAAACTTGGCATTTGTGTTTGTTGCAATAATACGGAGTGCAGTGTGAAAGAACCATAACTCCGCCTCGTACTGTCTATGAGTTCTTTCCCTTTGATCATCATTTTTACAGCATTTTCTGCTCGTCTGGAATATAAATTTGTCATCTCCAGCCTGGACATCTTCAAATTTGGTATGCATGATTGTTGAAAATTAGTGCACAAGAACCATAACTCTTCCTAGCATGAATTTTGAGTTATTCCCCCTTTGACCTTCATTTTTATTGCATTTCTTGCTTGTCCGGAGCAAAACTTTGTCATCTTAAGTAGGAATGACTTGAAATTTGGTATGCTTATTTGTTGCAATATTTGGAAGTGCAGTGCACAAGAATTGTAACTCTACCTCGTGCTGTCTTTGAGTTATTTCCCTTTGAATGTCATTTTTACAGCATTTAGTGCTTGTCCGGAATATAACTTTGTCATCTCAAGTCAGATCGACTTCAAACTTGGTATGCATGTTTGTTGCAATATTACTGAGGCCTAAAAAAAAAAAATATCTGTGTTTCAGGTTTCAGTCCTAGATGCAGTAGGTAGGGTTGGTCAGGAAAAAAAATTTTTTTTCCAGTTTTTTTTTTTTTATACATGGACCATGTCAAGATTTCAAAAATAGAGATTTTAGCTTCCACTTATTATTGTTTTATACAGAAATTTGTGTAAATTCACTGTTTAAATTATTATTAAAGATGTAAAGAGAGTTTTAAGTGTCTCTGATCGGACGA
This sequence comes from Hippopus hippopus, assembly GCA_946811185.2. Classification (NCBI taxonomy): domain Eukaryota; kingdom Metazoa; phylum Mollusca; class Bivalvia; order Cardiida; family Cardiidae; genus Hippopus; species Hippopus hippopus. The sequence goes on from OX328112.1 coordinate 29,670,791, forward strand.
TGCCAAAATGGCCTTTGTTGTGTCATTGGTTTTCGCGTTTTTTTCCAGTGCTCTTTTATGAATGCCAATTAATTTTTGAGGAGTATTACCTCATAATTTGTCTTGAATTTGTCAATTATGGTAGAAGGTAACATTCAAACCTATCACTTTACACCAGATAAGTGGACCAACATCTAATCACGTTTTCATAATTGACTCGCCAGGTTCACGAGCTGTGATAAACAGAGCAGCGCGCGTTTTTCACATTTGTTACTGAATGTGTTTATTAGAGCCCATTATTCTGCCGTATGCACGTGAGCTAGGCTATTTCATATGGAGCTTTAGCCGATAATCACATGCACCAGATTGACTCTAAGAAAGATAATTTTTGAGCGTCAAAAACGTTCATTTCAACTTTCCAAGCGTCAAAACCCGGAGTCACTGGTCATATGAAAATGCTGCACTTTCGCTACTCTCTTGTAGTTGTTGACAGCAGGAGGCAAGTTTTAGTCCCAGGGAAGGGACGCTTGAAATCATACAGTGTGATACAATCTTATCGGCTTTTATACCCCTTAATATGCCTAAATGTTGCGATATCAGATAAAGACCCGTGCCTAGATTTTTTTTTAATTCCTAATTTTTCAATTTTTGTAAATTGGCTACCTCACCGGGTGGCTATCGCATATCATATTGGTTATACAACGAGAACTATGTCAGTTTTTTTCTTTAATGGAAAACTGGCAGCCTGTTCGGCCGTCGCTAAATACATATGGATTTGTAGACCGACCAGTTGTGGAGCAGTACCTGTTTTTGAACCCGAAATGATATCCCACTTTCCTTGCGAACTATAAAGTGAATGACGTCACCATTTTTTGTCAACTGCTTGTTTGAATGTAAATAACGGAGTAACCACTGTTAATTTACGAAATGCAACAAAAGCAGACAGTATGCATGTTTCTAAAGGAAAAATCAGTTTTAGTGACAAATTTCTTGTTACCATTTTAAACTCGATACGTGCCAAATTTAAAATCTCCGTTTAAAGTTCAAGTTTAATCCTGAAAAGTTCCCAACATGTGACATAGTGTAGATGCCAAAAAGTCACATAACCATACTGGAATAATGTGACAAGATTCTGATCTATATTTAGATCAGAGAATTTCGTGACCTATTTCGTTCTGTCACTTATGACTGAACAATTTTTCCAGAACACTCGCTGCTACTGAGAGTACAACCCTTTTATAAAGACACTCAATATTTTCAGATACTTTATGAGATAAGTTTTTGAAAAATTCCTAATCTGTCCTCAAAGGTGCATGTAAACTGATAGAAGGCACCAAAAGGTCTTAATTTTAGCTATTCAGGTATTGTAGAGCTACTGTAAAGAAAGGGCAAATGGCCGCCTTGACTTTTATCTGTCCCCTTCATTGCGCTTCAGAAACTGAAGACAGTTGACTTAGAACTGGTCATTTATGCTGTTCAGAACAGTTCATTCTCGTGACAGTTAACATTTTAGTTGAGTTTGGTGCACACGATGTTTTTCAGTTCCTTAATACATGTTCATGAACTGTTCTATAGATAGTGAAGGCCACGAAATGAGAGCACTAAATTTCGTGCGTGATTCCCGAGTTTGCAGATGGGGCGTGGCAAAGTTGACATTTGATTGATTGGCATTTTATGGCTTGAATGCATGTTTGGTATGTAACTAGACAAAACCTAGTTTGTTATCGATCTTCGTATCAGCTCTTTTGGACGGCTACGGAACATACAACAGGTGTTAGTATATTTCGATGCAGACGAGTGACAGGGAACGAAATTGCAACAGCCAAAAAGTACCGAGATGTACCTTGATCGCACCTAACAATTTTTTTTTTCGATCGTAGTGGAAAAAAAAGTTTAGGGTCGGCAGCATTTTTCTAGGTAGGGTCGGGAAACCCGAAACACAGGTATTTTTTTTTTAGGCCCGAGTACAGTGCACATGAACAATAACTCTACCTAGCATGGATTTTGAGTAATTCCACTCCGATCTTCATTTTTACGGTATTTCTTGCTTGTCTGGAATGGAACTTTGAAGTCTCAAGTCAAATTGACTTGAGACTTGGTAAACATGTTTGTTGCATTACCTGCCCTTTGCAATTATTATACCTCCTTGACAACTGGCAGTGAGACGGGCATATCTTGCGACAATTTGCTGCTCTTGTTTCATTATCATTTGGCCTTGAACCTCGATATTTGGTATTTATCTTTATTTTAGACCTTTACTGCTTAGTACTCAGGTGAGCAATATAGGACTATCATGGTCCTCTTGTTTGACTTAGCATTTTGTTATGCAAAAAACGTTGACATAATTATTATAGCATTTGTTATGCAAAAAACGTTGACATTTATAATATCTCTGTCATTACTGAAGATTTTTACTTAAAACTTGGTCTAGTTGTTAATTGTCAAAAGGTTAACCCATACAAGGACAGGTAACAATTAAAGTATGTTTGACATAGTTATGTCCCTTTTTATAATTAGAATTTTCAGTGAAAACCAGTCTGTTCCTAAAAGCAACTGCAGCCAAGTGTTGACACCTACATGCGGTACTCTTGTTTCCCTATTCAGTAAAAAGGCAACCGATATGGGAGAAAGGTGGGTGTTTATTTGCCTATAGATGGCAATTCGTGTTCAGTCTGCTGTAGAGTCATAATTTGTGCAGAATCACCTGAGAACATAATGTAAATGGCCATATCATATTTATTTCAGCTTGCCAAAACACATTGGAGGAAAAAAAATAAGATTAAATGTAGGAAATTATTACAATTTTTGTAACTTAGCATGTATTTTGAATTGGATCTTGGTTTCTGTATATAGATTGAATAATAGTATTTCATCCCCTAGAACACTTTACCACACAATTCTGACTTTTAACCACCCTGAAAAAGAAGCCTTTTGAAAACATTGTGGGAAAAGGAGAAAATGCTGGTAACCAGCATTTTCTCCTTTTCCCACAATGTTTTCTACCCTTCCGAAAACAATCTTCAAAATTTGAGTCACACTTATTTTTTCCTCTCCAAATGCTTTCAATTTGGACTAGTCTTAAATTTTGTCATTTTGTAAAGGGTTGAACAGGAAAATAAATTCAATGTAAATCTTCAGTTAATAGGTAATACCTAAATATTGTCATTTCAAAATTCTATTTGTGGAGAAAAACTCCGTTTAATGGACAGTGTATGTTCAAGACTAGACTGTACCTTCTGTGCTGTTGGATCTGGATATAAATTGTGTGCTACAACATGATGAGTAAAACTTAAGGATTAACCCTTTACCACACAATGACAAGTTCTAACAACCCTAAGAAAGAAGCCTTTTGAAAACATTGTGGGAAAGGGAGAAAATGCTGGTAACCAGCATTTTCTCCTTTTCTGTCAATGTTTTCTACCCTTCACAAAACAATCTTCGAAATTTTGAGTCACATTTATTTTTTTGTCTGCAGATGCTTTCAATTTTGACTAGTCTTAAATTTTGTCATAGGGTAAAAAGTTAAACAAGGAAATAGACTCCATGTGAATCTTCAGTCAATAGGTAATGCCTGAGTATTGTCATTTCAAAATTATATTTGCAGACAAAATCTCAGTGTAATGGACAGTGTATGTACTAGACTAGACTGTGCCTTCTGTGCTGTTGAATTTGGATATAAATTGTGCGCTAACACACGATGAGTAAAACTAAAGGATTAACTGTACTGTATGATGTAACAGACAAATTACTGGAAAACTGCATAATAGAGTAAAATACTGTCACAAAAAAATTAATGAAAGTAAAGACTTCTCTTCTTTGAGACAATGTTCATGTGGGAAAGCAGTGGGAATGACTATCATCAATCCTCCAATAGAAATTGGCTGAGCCGGGGATCGAACCAGCAACATTCTGTTTTCAAGTCCTGTATGCTACAGACTGAACTACCGTGGCTCGGTGGAATTTCGTGAAATAGAATGAAATTGTGTTGGTGAAAGGAGAAAATGCTGGTTGCCAGCATTTTCTCCTTTTCCCTCAATTTTTTTAAAAAAATCTTTTAGCTCGGGCTCATAAAATCAGGGGATTATGTGGTAAAGACTTTACCCTTTCCCACACAACAAAATTTTTGACTCAGCCAAATGAAAGCATGTGCAGATGACAAAGTAAATGCAACTCAAATGATGATTTCTGTTACTGATAGGGTAGAAAACATTGTGGGAAAAGGAGAAAATGCTGGTTACCAGCATTTTCTCCTTTTCCCACAATGTTTTCAAAAGCCTTCTTTGAACAGGGTCGTTAAAACTCGGGATTGTGTGGTAAAGGGTTAAAGAACAAATTCTATCATTTGATCCACATTTGATTTGCTGTCTGCAAATACTTTCAGTTTGGAAAAGTTCAAAATTTTGTTGTCTGGTAAAGATTTAACACTTAACCACACAATCACAACCTTTTATGACACTGAGGAAGAAAATTTTTGAAAAACCTTGTGTGAAAAGGAGAAAGTGCTAATAACCAGCAGTTTTCCTTTTTTTCCCACAATGTTTTCTAACCTTTCAAATATAAATTTCGAATTTTTAGTCTTATTTATTTTGCCGTCTGCAAAAGCTTTCAATTTGTACAAACGTAAATTTTTTTCACATAGTAAAGAGTTAAGATGAGCTAAGTTTATGGAATGAGATAAAGTCTAACATGTTTGATTTCTTGTATTGACGGACTTGAGGTGCGTGATTAACTCTTTACCAAATGACACAATTTAGACACGTCCAAATTGAAAGGATTTGCAGATGACAAATTAAAGATGGGTCAAATGCTAAAATTAGTCCTTATAGAGTAGAAAACATGGTGGGAAAAGGAGAAAATGCTGGTTACCAGCATTTTCTCCTTTTTCCAGAATGTTTTCAAAAGGCTTCTTTTCAAGGATCGTTAAAACCCAGGATTGTTTGGTAAAGGGTTAAAAAAAAATGTGCTGATATTTATAACACCTTTCAACTGCTATTTAATTCTTTACCCAAGCAACAAAATTTTAGGCTCAGTCAAATTGAAAGTATTTGCAGACGAAAATTTAAATGGAGCTCAAAGGATAATTTTTCTCTTTGAAAGGGAAGAAAACAAAGTGGAAAAATGCTCGTTACCAGCATTTTCTCTTTTTCCCACAATGATTTTAAAAGGGGTCTTTCTCAGGGTCAGTTAAACACGGGATTTTCTGGTAAAGATTTAAGCCTTTACAACACAATCTCAACTTTTATAACAACCCTGAGGAAGAAAGCGTTTGAAAACATTGTGGGAAATGAAGAAAATGCTGGTAACGAGCATTTTCTTCTTTTCCCACAATGTTTTCTAACCTATCAATGACAAATTTCGTCATTTGGGCCGCCCTTAATTTGTTGTCTGCAAATGCTTTGAATTTGCACCAATCTTAAATTTTTTACGTTTGGTGAAAGTTTAAGGGACGTGAGTATTAACTCTTTGCCGTAAGATTAAAGTTTAGACTTGTCCGAATTGAAAGCATTTGCAGACAACAAAATTAATGCGGCTAAAATGATGGTAATTGTATGAGAAAGTATAGAAAACCTTGTGAGAAAAGGAGAAAATGCTGGTAACAACAGCATTTTCTTGACTTCCCACAAGGTTTTCAAAAGGCTATTTTCCTCAGGGTTGTTAAAACTTTGGATTAACTCTTTACCAAATGACATAATTATAGACTAGTCCAACTTGGAAGCATTTGCAGACAACAAAGTTAATGTGACTCAAAAATTGAAATTTGTTTTGGGAAGCTTAGAAAACATTGTGGGAAAAGGAGAAAATGCTGGTTACCAGCATTTTCTCCTTTTCCCACAATGTTTTCAGAAGGCTTCCTTCTCAGGGTTGTGAAAACCAGGGATTGTTTGGTAAAGGGTTAAGTGGTAAGTGGTTTAGTGATATGTAAAATACATACATTACACAGTACATATAGAAAAAGGGCTGTTATTGCATAATAAATCATGTGTAAAATTCATTGGGATATGAATATTTTATGCGTCTCTGCCAAAGTTGGGTGTTTCTACGCGAGAAAAATCTGCATCATTGTAACCAAAAAGGACTTGACCGTTGACTGAACGACCTTGTGTTTTTACAGTCTTGAAAAAAGCGCTGGAAAAGGAGTAAATGCTGGTGATTGACATTTTTACCGTTTACAAGCATGTTTTCTACACTTGCAAAAGACAAATTCGGTTGGTTCTCTACCACACAATCCTGAGTTTTAACGACCCTGATTGTCTTGCTCTGTGGCAAAGAGTACCTATGAGTCATGTTTAATTTGTTGTCTGCAAATTCTGTATCAAATTGTTACAGTCTTTTTCTCTTTTTCAAATGCTGTTTTCAAAAGCCTTTTGCTCGATGTCAGGGGGGGTCCTGCATAGCTCAGCGCAAAAGGTGTAAGATTTGCAACCAGGAGGTCCTTGGATCAATTGTCACTCTAGGCACTGGTTTTTCATGGGAGTGTCCTTGGACAAGGAACTTCAGTACCCAAACATTCCACTGTTGAAACCCAGGACATATTCTGTATAAGTAAGCTATGACTGTTATATGACTGAGAAATGGTTGAAAGCAGCATAAAACACCAATCAGTCACTCAATCCATCCATCCATCAATCAATCAATCAGTCAATATTCAACATCATAAAACCATGGGATCTTTGGTATAAGTTCATTCTTTACCCAATGAAAAAATTTTGGACGGGACCGAATTAAAAGCATTTTGCAAAGGACAGAATCATTTTAGCTAAAATGATGATTTCTGTCCTTGATAGGATAGAAAAAATGGTGAGAAATGGAGAAAATGCCGGTTACCGGCATTTTCTCCTTTTCTCGCAATGTTTTCAAAAGCCTTTCTCTCCAGTGTCATTAAAACCCAGGATTGTGTGGTAAAAGTTTAAGCAATAGCAAGCTTGCAACACATGTTGGGTGTCTTGTGTTCAGGTCACCATATGGCCTAATTTAGTCTCCTATTGATCACTAGAACATTCTTTTAGACAGGGTTCCTGTATTTCTTTTGTTTTCCTTTTCATTAGGTATGATCGCTAATATTAGTACTGAAATTGTTGAACTCCAATAGGTTTAGTGATTGTGAGTTCAAATCTCAGATCAGCTGAACTCTTTTGGAGGTTTGGTGGTAGTTATTATGACAGGATTCATTCCTCTAAAAAAAATAATACTATTGATCAATAGAAATGTCACTGGGAGCAGTTTCTATATTTCAGCACTTAAAACCTGCCTAGTAATCATAAGGTCCTGAGTTTGATACACAAGAGCAGCAGTGAACTTTATGTGTGATTGCTAGCCCACATTCAGCATGAGTATTGGGGCTTTTTTCTGGAAGCAGGAATTATAGAGATTAGTACATAAGTTGCAAGAACTTTTTTCTCAATCGATGTAAAATAAATATATTTAAACCTGCCTATCTGTAGAGCTAGCTTTTACAGCAATTAGGTTTGCTATATTTTTGTCCATGATTGTTAATCAACATGCTCTATGGTTAGTACTTGGATGGATGACCAAGAGTGCATTTATTTTCTGCAAATACTTTCAGTTCAAGCAAGTTTCAATTTTTATCGTTTGGTACAAATTTAACCCATAGGCTGCTAAGCGTGACTTACTGACCTTTTGCGGACAATGTAGATCAAGATCAGACTGCACAAAATGTGCAGTCTGATCTTGGGTCTACACTGTCCAATAAAGAAATATTATTCCCCATAATATATCTTTTTGAAATAGCAATATTTGGGTTTTTATCATGAAATTGAAAATTTCAGTTTAGTTTTTTAGCAAGATAAGTGTTAAGGAAATACTCACTTTGTTCTCCACAGGACGGAGAGAGTGAGGACGGCTCCTCGGTGACGGGGCTGACAAACAACTACAGTGAAAGTAAGACAACCACGGACACCTCCTCTAACTATGGCAACAAACTCACACCGTCCTCTGCCAAAACACGTAAGGGTCGGAAGTCCAGGTCTCAGAGGAATGATTGGGAAATTGTTGAAGGTTTGAAAGATGGACAGAGGTGTGAACAAATGCCAGACAAACATCAAGGTTACCTGTCAAAGAAAAAACGATGGCCTATGAAAGGGTGGCACAAGGTAATATTATGGTTTTAATCTGTTGTTCAAATTATGTCAAGTTATGAAGCCCCATACTTAGGAAGGAGGCTCATGAAAACGCTTGGTAGCATATTTTTTCCTCTTCCCATGTTTTCTACCTGTAGTGAAAGATTTTCCAAAATTTGAGGCTCATTTTACTTCATGTCCACAAATGCTTTCATTATAGACAGAATTAATGATGTAGAAGTTTCTTGGTTGGCTAACAGGTATGTACAGGTAACTATAAATTTCCTTTATATAGTTCTAAATTGACATTCGACACCTCTAAAGTTCAGTGTTCTGCTCAGGATTATCCAGAAATGGGACATTTTCCCCACAAATTTGCAGAAATAAGGTGTACTTTCAAAATAAGAGAGACAAAGGCACTCTTAACTGTCTTTATACATATTTGGAGTTTGGAAGGGACAAAGTCTCACTTGTGTGCATTATGGTGTGACAATTTTCCAGTTCAGTGGGACATTGTACCAAATTTTGTCCCCTTTCTTCCCCTCCTCAAAGAACACTGGAAGCTATTTGGTTATTCAGCTTTATAGCTGTCAAAGGACTTTAATCTTTTACCACACAATCCCAAGTTTTGATGATGCTGAGAAAGAACACTTCTGGTTTAGACTTAAAGTGTTATTTCCAGAGTTTTTCAAATTCTTATGAACAAAGTCCGTAACAAAGAAACAAATGAACAAATGCATAGCAGAAATACAAGGACAGGGCAGGATTTGAACCTAGAACGCGCGGACGAAAGGCCAACACCATAACCACTGAGCTTAAGAGAATTCTTCTTAACACAGTTGTTAGGTATTGTATTTAAATCGGGATGAAGCCATGCATGAAGGAGTAGTCTCCCGTAACACACCCCCTCTTAAAGTCATAATTTATTGATGACTCAAAGCCTTATTAGGCAGGAAGTCCGTTTTTGGACTACAAATGGGATTAATGGCTCAATGGCAAATCCCGGACGAGCCATCATCTTACGAACAAAGTCCGTAACAAAGAAACAAATGCATAGCAGAAATACAGGGACCAGGCAGGATTCGAACCTAGAATGCCTGGATGAAAGGCCAGCACCATAACCACTGAGCTAAAGAGAATTCTTCTTAACACAGTTGTTAGGTATTGTATTTAAATTGGGATGAAGCCATGCATGAAGGAGTGGTCTCCCATAACAAAATTGACTTCAGAAGATGTGCCCTGAAAGTTATTGTCTGAAATTTTGTCTTCATGTAAAGAAAATATTTTTGTAACTAGAAAAGAATGTAGCTAGAAGCTTTAGGACAAGTACCTTGAAAGTCAATGTTCAGAATTATGTTGTCAGGTTGAGAAAGTATGGTTTATAACTAGACAAGAATCTGGTACAAGTAGTATTTAAGCTGTTTTTCCCTCATTGGAAAGGTCCATTTTATTAACTCGTTACCAAACAACAAAAATTCATACTTGTCCTAATTGAAAGGATTTGCAGGCAACAAAATATATGTGACTCAAATATTGCAATTGTTTGGGGAAGGGTAGAAAACTGGGTGGGAAATAGAAAAAAATGCTGGTTTTTGGCATTGCCTCCTTTTTCTACGATGTTTTCAAATGTCTTTTTTTGGGTCATTAAAACTTGGGATTGTGTGGTAAAGGTGTAACTCAGAGCTCAACAGCTTTACATTATATGGCCTGCAACACGCGAAAAGGGGCATTCGGACATTTGCGTAAAGTGTCGTCTCGGATCAGCCTGCGCAGTCCACGCAGGCTAATCCGAAACAACACTTTCCGTTTTTGTATAATTTTCTGTTTTGCACAAGTCTACTGTAGCACAAAATCTAATGTAGTCGTAAAGTGCCGTCTCGGGTTAGCCTGCGTGGACTGCGCAGGCTGATCCAAGACGACACTTTACGCAAATGTCTGAATGCCCCTTTTCGTGTGTTGCAAGCCATATTAGATTCATTGTTTATAAATAAACTCATGACTGTTCCACACTGAAAATTCCATTAAAGTAGCAAACAGCATGGAAGATGCATTCATAATCTTGTTTACTATTTATTTTAATTATTGTTCTGTTCTTTTGCAGCGTTACTTTGTATTGGATAAAGGAATTTTGTATTATGGGAAATCCCCCAGTGATGTGAGTATGGTAGAATTTTTTGGGAAAACATATATTATTTTATAGGATAGTGGTTAAGATCAGAGCAAGTGGTCTAATCTTTAAACTGAAGCTATTACTTCATTTGTAGTAATGTTTCAGAATACTTTACAGTACAGAAAAGTAGAAAGACACATGTATATGTATCATAAGGTGAAATTGTAATGCATATTTTGAGTGTCAAATTAGTCATATGATTGTACCATGTAACAGCTTGGGTAACCCCATTATAGCACTAAGCACTTAACATGTAGCATAATCCTTTTACATGCATTTGTGCCATGCTCCATGAAAAGGTGGCTTAATGCACCAGCAAAACGTATCTACATGTACCTAGGTCAGCCTGTGTAGTCTGTGCAGGCTGAACTGGGTGAATCTTTTTGCTTTTGGTAATTGTTCTGCATGTCAGAGGACCTGTTTACCACATGCTTCAGTTCATTGGTATACAAAATAGATTTTGTGTATTTTATTAAATGATGACTTGCTTGCTATAATGGCATGCATCACATCACATGGCCTACATGCATTTGTATGGAAAGGGGATGAATGTGACTTGATATCTTTTTTGACAGATCCAGAAAGGAAAATACCATGGTGTGATAGATAGTGGGCTGTCTGTGCTTGCCTTCAAGAAAAATCAACATAGAATACATATAGATGCAGAAGAACTGGTTTATCATATCAAGGTAACTTCATAATCTTATTTTGCCAGAAGGTTTGTTGCATAATTAGAAAGGGAGACCCTTTACCTCAAGCATTTGCGACCTTGAAGAAGAAGGCTTTTGAAAATATTGTGGGAAAAGGAGAAAATGCTGGTTACCAGCATTTTCTCCTTTTCCCACAATGTTTTCTACCCTATCAAATACAGAAATCATCAGTTGAGCTACTTTTCTTTTGCCTCCTGGAAATGCTTTCAATTTTGACCAGTCTAAAATTTTGTCGTTTGATAAAGTGTTAAGGGCAAAGCAGAAAACTGCTGGTGAAATACTGAGGAATAATTTTATTTGTCCTGTTGGATAGAAGCAGTCAACTGGCAGTACTGATTCTTAACTCTTTACCAGAGATGAGAATTTAGGGCTTGACCAAATTGAAAGTTTTGCAGGCCAAAAATAAGATGTGGCTCAAGTGATTGGATTTGTCTTTGAAAAGGGCAGGAATCATTGTGGGAATAGGAGAAATTGCTGGTTACCAGCATTTTCTTCTTTTCTCTTTAGGTTTTTAAAGCTCTCTTCATCAAAGTTGTAAAAATACAGGATTGCTTGGTAAGGGGGAAACAGACAAAGTCTCAAAAACAGGGTGACCCAAAAAAAATGCCACCCATAAAATCGTTAATAAAATTCACAATCCTGTCTACAATCCAACCATTTTTGGTACAAATAAACTTCAGTCTATGCCTGATGTGCACACCAAGTTTCAGCCATGAATGTGTAACAGTCATTGTTTTATCTCCATTCCGTGATATGCTCCAAATGTGCACATCTGTGATGCAAGCACACCTGGATCCGACATGCAAAATTTTCAATAACTCTGACACACACTCCTCCCTCAGTATTGCCCTGATATTGGCGGTGATGGCCCTCTTCAGTTCAGAAATAGTCTAGCGATTTTTCTGATAGACATTATCTTTGAGACAACCCCACAGGAATAAATATGGGGGGTTAAGGTCCAGTGAGTGCAAAGCCCATTCAGGATCACACCTCTTACTGATGAGACGATCACCAAAGTGTCCCAGCAGCCATCCCAAAGAGTCATTTGAAGTTAGGGAGTTGCTCCGTCCTGTTGAAACCACTGTTCATCCCTGAAAACACCTTTTCGTCTGTCCAAAACTTCTTAACGACCACTAGGTAGCGTTCAGTATTGATTGTGATTGATCATTCATCCTGGTCTTCAAACCAATAGGGACAGATGATCCCATGTTTCGATATTGCAACCCATGCAGTGTACTTGATGGAGGGCAACAAGGCCTCTGCAGACAATCTTCTGGTGGGGTTGTCCCCAAGAAGAGTTATTCTTTGAGTTCACTCAAAGCAGTTAATACTGAGGGACGAGTGTGTCAGACTTATTGTCAATCTTGCATGTCGCTTGCAATGCAAAGGTGCACATTTGGAGCATATCATGGAATGGAGATTAAACAAAGACTGTTGGACATTCATGGCTGAAACTTGGTGGACACGTCCTGCATAGACTGAAGTGCATTTGTTCCAAATATGGTTGGATTGTAGAAATGAGTGTGAATTTTATTAACGATTTTATGGGTGGCATTTTTTTTGGGTCACCCTGTATATAGGCAAAGTAGGCATGTAAAGTATTTAGGAATAGCTTTTATTATACCCCCGCAAAACGAATGGAATCAGCCTGTCTGTCCGTCCGTGTGTCCGTCTGTGTACAAAATACCTGTAATTTTGTGTCGCAACCTCCTCCTACAGTTTTCCTTCAATTGTATTGAAACTTTGCACATTTATTGATCATACAGGGTGTTTCATAATATCTGCCACCATTTTAAACATCAAAAACTTTAACATAAAAAAGAAATTATGTTTTTACATTTAACTATGTTATTGTATATAGAATAAAGTTTTATTTGATATATAACATATAGGTATTACCCTTGTAAATACACGCAGTTTCAAAATTCTTTAAAATGTCAATTTTATAGAATGTGTTCTAAATGACGTCCATTCTGTATATTGAAGATTTGCAAGACGCAATTTTCAAGTGTCAACTCCTCCTGGTTGAGGAATTATCTCCCCTTGAACTTTACACTTTTTTCTGTCAAAGCGCTGGCGGGGGTATTAAGTCACATTCAGTGACAGCTCTAGTTTGCCCTGTAAGATAGCAGCAGTGAATAGGCTGCATTGATTCTTTAAATGTTTTTGTCTTTTTGTGAGTTACAACTGATCTCATATAGCAGTATTAATTTGTTTTCAAACTTTGTCTCAAAACCTTGAAAGAAGTTCTTAATAAAGTGAATAACCTTGAACTGTGGAACTACTGTCCTATCCTTTATAACTTAACTCTTTAACCTTTTACCAAACAACCCCAAGTATTTAACTACCCTGAGGAAGAAGCCTTTTGAAAACATCATGGAAAAAGAAGAAAATGCTGGTAATCATTATTTTCTTTTCCAAAAGTATTTTCTAACCTAGTAAAGGCTAATCCCATCATTTGAGCCACATTTGAATTTTAGTTTCCAAATGCTTTCAATATGGACATGGCCACTAATTGTTCATGTGGTAAGGAAATAACCCTTTACCACACAATCCCGACTTTTACCGACCCTCAGAAAAAAGCCTTTTGAAAACATTGTGGGAAAAGGAGAAAATGCTGGTAACCAGCATTTTCTCCTTTTCCCACAATGTTTTCTACCCTGCTGGAAACAAATTTCAATTTTTGAGTTACGTTTATTTTGTCGTCTGCAGGTGCTTTCAATTTGGACCAGTCTAAAATTTTGTCGTTTGGTAAAGAGTTAAGTAAAAATGGTATCCATGCAGTCTTGATGTTTCTTTTAGCAGTATTACACACAACGCTCCAAAACCACTGACTCTTTTTTTATAAGAAACAAAGTTGATGAGAGTGGAATGCATCAAGTAATCAGAGCCTTGTATATAACAAAAAAAGTGTTTTTTTGATGGTGTTTTTTTTGTTTTTTTCAGATTAAGCATCAGTTTGATGACTGGTTGCAAAAACTTCGACATCATCGACTGTATAGACAACATGAAATTGCTTATGGATCTAAAGAATCTCCTCGACTTACAGAAATTATGTCCCCTAATGAAGATTTAACACCTTTGATGCCTAGTATGTGTTTTACCTTTCAGTTCAATTTAAACATTTTCTTGCAACTTGGACTAATCTCTCTTGATTCTGCTTCCTGGAAAGTACGCCGAATGTGTGGGCCAGTGAATGGTCCCAAAGTTGATACTCGCTCCCGGGTATTGGACTCAGGACCTTATGATTACAAGGCAGACACTCTACCTCATAAGCATGGACACCACACAACAATTTTACCTTTTGGTTATGTTTACCTTTTGGTTATGTTTGATATAATATTAACTCTTTGCTATGCAATCCTGACTTTTGACAAGCTTGAGAAAGAAGACTTTAGAAAGCATTGTGGGAAAAGGAGAAAATGCTGGTTACCAGCATTTTCTCCTTTTCCCACAATGTTTTCTATCGTACGATAGACAATTTAGAATTTGAGCTATATATTTATTTTGTCTGTTGTCTGCAAATGCTGTGGTTTTGGACAAGTCTATATTTTTTTCTTGTTGTAAAGGGTTAATTAACAATGTTACTGCATTTATGTGATAAAAACGAACTGTTCAGTACTAGATGACAAACTCGGCCAGTATCAGCAAACTCAGTCAATATGGGAAAAATTCCACCAATATCAAACAAAACAAGGCTAATATGGCTCGGTCAACATCAGATAAAAAATGGCCAACAAATCTTGGCAGTTAAGCAACTGTTTGCCAAACAACAAAATTTTAGATTGTCCAAAATTCAGAATTTGGAGACAGCAAATAAAATGAATTTCAGGTGATTAGATATGTATCAGATAGGTAGAAGAAATTATGCGAAAAGGAGAAAATGGTGGTCATAAGCATTTTCTCCTTATGCACAGTGTTTTCAAGTGCCTTTTAGCGCAGGGTCTTTAAAGCTTGGGATTGTGTGGTAGAAGGTTTCTAAAATTGTCATTAATCAAGTAATTTCATATTTGCTGAGTTACGTGTCTGCTGTATTTGCCAGAGGCTTTTTACTAGCAGGCCTTTTTGAATATTATTTAACAAAGCCATTTGCTCCTTTTTAGTACTGAATTTGCCAGGAGCAAAGTTCCTTACTTATTTACAATACATTACCAAACCATCCATTTTTTATGGCCTGGAAGAATAAGCCTTTTGAAAACAAGAGTGGACAAAGGAGAAAATACCATTGACCAGCATTTTATCCTTTTTTGTATATTGTTTTCTACCCTTTCAAAACAAGTACAGTCAACTCTCGTTACAACGAACATGTTTGTTTCCAGCAAAAATGTCATTGTAACGAAAATGTCAGTGTATTGAAAATGAAAGAAATTCAAATTTTTGAGTCAAATTTTCTAAACGATTCGCGTCCCTCAAACAGTGGTCTAAATAATTTACGTTTTGTGCATACTTACGACAGTATGACGCTAAACCTACAACGCTAATTGTTTAGGGGCATTGTGTCGACAGTATGATAATCGATATTGCCAAAGGGGAAAACCCTAATCGTACATATAGTACACGTACACAATTTATCGATTATCACCTTATGTGAGGTGCTAAAAATAGTGCTGGGAATTTACCTGAAAAGACAATAAATAGAGTGTCGATGTATTGAATAAGAATATATAGGGATTCTGTACTTTCGTTCCCGAAAAAATTGTGTCGGTGTCGGAAAACGAGAATTCCGTTGTAACGGATGAAAAATAGACTGTGTAAATCCGTTCCCAACAAATTTGTGTCGGTATGTGAAAATGTCGATGTATTGGATGTCGTTCAAACGGGAGTTGACTGTATTACTGCTTGAGCCACTTTTAACATGTCATCTGCACCTGCTTTCATGTTGGACCATTCTGCAGTGTTACATATTTATCAATTCACTTATAAAAATTAACCCTTTACCACAAGACCAATTTTAGACCTGTCCGAATTGAAAGCATTTGCAAAGGAGAGTTTCAATGTGGATCATATGAAATGATTTTTCTTTGATAGGGTAGAAAACATTGTGGGAAAAGGAGAAAATGCTGGTTACCAGCATTTTCTCCTTTTCCCACAATGTTTTCAAAAGCCTTCTCTATCAGGGGTGTCAAAAGTCGTCATTGTGTGGTAAAGGGTTAACTGAAACGAGCACTACAGCTCGTCTCTCGACTGCAGTTGCTTTTTTTCACAGATTCCAAAAAGGGCACAACTGTGTCAAAAATAATTTGACAGTAACCTGTCTGGTAAAAGGTTAAAAAATTTCTATAAAGTCTTTACCATGCAAGCCTTAGTTTGATGATTCTTAGGAAGAGGGCTTTGAAAAATATTGTGGGAAAAGAAGAAAATACTAGTAGCTAGCATGTTCTCTTCTTCCCACAATGTTTTCTACCCTTTCTGATATAAATTTCATCATTTTTTGACACATTTAGTTAGTCGACTGCAGATGCTTTGAACTTGGTCAGGTCCAAAATTTTTCACTTGGTAAAGACTTGAGGAAAAATCAATTCTTTTTTGCAGATATGAACTTGGCAGAGAAAGCAAGGGACAATTCTTTACACAGAGAACTCAGTCGACATCCCAGTATAAAGGGTCAAGAAAGGGTCGCTACCTGGCTCCTGGATACACAGGGATTTGAGTACTGTAATAAAGGTAAATTGAGTGGTGTTCATGTAATTTTTCTGTCGCTTGTTGGAAGCAAGTGCTCAATATTTCATGGTTTTCCCACACAGTCCAGGGTTATAATGACCCTGAGAAACATGGCTTTTGAAAATATTGTGGGAAAAGGAGAAAATGCTGGTAACCAGTACCTTCTCCTATTCCAACAATGTTTTCTGCTCTTCCCAAAGCAATTTTCAATTTTTGAATTACATCAATTTTGTTGTTTGCAAATGCTTTCAATTTAGACTTGCCTAAAATTTTGTTAGAGTTAACTCTTTAGGCTTGTCCAAATTGAAAGCATTTTGCAGACATCGAATTTGATTTTATTAAAATTATGTGATTTGCCTCCAGAAGGGTAGAAAAACATTGTGGGAAAAGGAGGAAATACTGGTTTCCAGCATTTACTTCTTTCCCACAATGCTTTCAAAAGCTTTCTTTTTAAGGTTCATTAAAACTCGGGATTGTTAAGGGTTAAGTTTTGTTTAAAGAAAAATGTCTCTTTTTATGTTTCAGCGTTAAGCAACGCACAGAATTTACTGTACGAGCTTAACAAAGATCTTGAAACCATGAAGAATCTCCCGTTCAACTCAGAAAGTGGCTTTGACGTAAGTAGATTTCAGTAGAAAAAAATAAAACAGTAGCTCCTACAGATATTTCTTGGCTGTATCCAGTCCTAGTCATGTTTTGTAAAGTGATTTTAACTTTTTACCAAACGACAAAATTGTAAGCTTGTCCATATTGAAAGCTTTTGCAGTACACAAATGAAATATTACTCAAAACAAAGTTAGTCTGTCAAAGGGTAGAGAAACAAAGTTGGAAAAGGAGAAAATGCTGGTTACCAACATTTTCTCCAATTCTCACATTGTTTACCAAAGCCTTATTCATAAGGGTCATTAAAACTCGGGGAGTGTATGGTAAAGGCTTAGCCTTATATCAAACAACCCAGTGTTTTGATGATCCTTTGGAATAGAGCTGGATCCTTGGGAATAGGACTTTTGAAAACATTGCGGGAAAAGGTGAAAATGCTCTTAACATGCATTTTGTCCATTTCTACAAAGTTTACTACAGCTTCAATGACAATTTCTTTCATCTGAGCCAAAATAATTTTGTAGTCTGCAAATACCCTCAATATTGGTTAGTCTGAAACAGTGCTATGTGTTAACCCTTTACCACACAATGACGACTTTTAACACCCCTGAGGAAGAAGCCTTTTGAAAACATTGTGGGAAAAGGAGAAAATGCTGGTAACCAGCATTTTCTCCTTTTCCCACAAAGTTTTCTACCCAATCAAAGCAAAATTGCACCATTTGAGCCACTTTGAAATTGTCGTCTGCAAATGCTTTCTATTTGGATAGGTCTAAAATTTTGCTGTGTGGTAATGGGTTAAAGAACCTGAAAAGTGGAGCCTTTGAAGACATTGTGAGAAAAGGAGAAAATGCTGGTAGCCAGCTTTTTCTCCTTTCTTCACAATGTTTTTAATACCTTCAAAGTATTTCCATCTGTTTAGATTCATCTAATTTGTAGTCTGCAAATGCATTCAATTCAGATGAGTCTATAATCTTTTGTTTGGTAGAGTTAATTTGTTTTTGCATGCAGTGAAGTTTTAGAGATACTAGCTCAAGGTACTGAATTGTTTGCAAAAGATTTATTGCTTGATAATAGGCTATCAATCAACTGTAAGAGGCTTATAAGCTGTGCTTTTATTATAAAGGGCTATATCTTTAAAGTCTTAGAACGGTTTAGAAAAAAAGTGAAAGTATGGGGTTGAGAAAGAATGTATTAATATTCAGGGTCAATGCCTTTTGACTGTTTTTAACATGCCTCTCTGTAATTGTGCTATGTTAAATGTACCAGGCAACAAAATTGTACACTTTTCCTTATTGAAAGCAGTTTTTGATGAGAAATGTGACTCCAATGATAGAAATCATCTTTGAAAGGGTAGGAAACTTTTTATCAGCATTTTCTCCTTTTTCCAACAATGATTTCAAAAACCTTCTTCATCAGGGTTATTAAAGGCTACATTGTTGTGTAAGGGGGCTAAGTTTTAGTCAAATGTGCTTTGTTTTAATAATAATTTCCCAGAGCTGTAATCGGAGTCGTAACATTGATGTTTTCCATGGAAGACAGGGGAATTACACTTTACAAAGATGTTGTAGTTTCCTCCGAAAATATAAAAGAATGAAGGAAGAAAATCCCAGAGCTGTGATGTGTTTTAAATTTTTTTTTTTTCACATCTTATCCAAAAAACATTGGATCTGTAGACATAGAAATTAGATCTTTTCACTGACATTATGTTCATATTTATAATGCTATTGAAAATATGCTTCTGTAGTTTCTGTGGATACAGATACATTAATCAAAATGCATGCATGATTGTGTAATCAAGAAATTTCTTGTTCCATAGACAACCAGGGTTTGTTATTGCATCCTTGTTTGGCTTTTCAGTTGCCCATCCGATGAAGGTAGGGAGGTGATATACTGGAATCTGTTTGTCAGTCTGCTCGTTTGTCTGGCTGTAAACATGATATGGCCTGCATTACGTGAAAAGGGACATTCGGACATTTGCATAAAGTGTCGTCTCGGATCAGCCTGCGCAGTCCGCACAAGTTAATCCGAAACGACACTTTCCGTTTTTTATGTAATTTTCTGTTTTGCGCAAGTCTACTGTAGCACAAAATCTAATGTAGTCGTCAAGTGCCATCTCGGATTAGCCTGCATGGACTGCGCAGGCTGATCCGAGACGACACTTTACGCAAATGTCCGAATGCCCATTTTTGCATGTTGCAAGCCATATTGTGTCCAATATTTTGGACCATATTTCTAGCATTTGTCTTTTGCGAATGATTGGCCCTCTAGCTAAACGGACTTTAACTCATTACCAAACAACAAAATTTTGGACTAGTCAAAATTGAAAGCATTTGTAGAGGACAACGTAAATGTGAATCAAAAATTTAAATATGATTTTGGAAGGGCAGAAAATATTGTGGGAAAAGGAGAAAGTGCTGGTTACCAGCATTTTCTCCTTTTTCCCACAATGTTTTCAAAAGCTTTCTGTCTCAGGGTCGTTAAAAGTCGGGACTGTGTGGTAAAGAGTTAATGCATCTCTTTGATGCATCATACCAAGTACCTCACCATATACGTATTGATCCATAAAATCTATTTTATCTAACAACAGATTGAATCATGTGTTAGAATGGTACTTTTACTTGCAGAAAATAGACTAGTAGGGAAGGGCTTTGACTCAGGTCAGCCTGCGCTGACATGGGTTGATACTTTTTACAGATGCATTAAACCCTAGTTTTACAGAGTATGGCTCAAACACTTTCAACCTGGAAGAGCCTTAAGCCTTTACCACACAAATCCCGACTTTTAACGAGCCTGAGGGAGAAGACTTTTGAAAACATTGTGAGAAAAGGAGAAAATGCTGGTAATCAGCATTTTTTCCCTTTCCCACAATGTTTTCTTCCCTATCAAAGACAAAAATCAACACTAGATTTACATTTATTTTGTCGTCTGCACATGCTTTCAATTTCGTTGAGTCAAAAAATTTGTCGTGTGGTAAAGAGTTAAGTTCTGGTGTTTGGTAAAACATAAATGGAATTCATTAGATAACCTCTGTGTTTGAATTTCAAAAAGACATCCGTATATTAAACTGTATTTGAAAATATTTCAAATTCCGTTGCTTTGTTTTAGTTGCATACATGAGAAGGAGATTTATTCTTTTAAGCTTTTAAAAAAACTACATATATCTATGGAACATTGTTGTATAACAGATCTTTCCTTTAGTTTGTGGGAGCTTGTATGAGTTACTGCTTTATATAGTTTTGGGGTACTGTTATGGCAAAGTTAATAACTTCCTATTCTTGAATGAGGATGAGATAGGCTTGGCAAAATGTTGGGGTGCTTGTTTAGATATATATCAGCTGAGAGTGACGTGTTTTTATTGAAATATTGTCAGTCTATCTGCATTGAGTGCCCAGCTAGGCTCCTATACCGTTAGTGTCTAGTTTGTCTCATTTGTGCTCTGGTCGTAACAGTTACAGACAAATGGCCTTATATGCTTTATAATATATGTACTGTTATCTTTCTTCACAGGGAGATGTGTTTGTTTTTTGGCTAAAACTTTCTATTGAATTGTTTGTCCAATGCTATTTTGTGGTAATAAGTCAATAATAGAAGCTAAAAATTTGCCAATTTTTTCCGATAAAATTTGTATGCTTTCTGAGTTGTATGAACTGTATAACTCTTAATGTGCTAGTCGCAACTATAGGTTTATTTTGCTTAGAGTGTAAAACAGGATCAGCCTGCACATACGTGTCTGCTCGTGCTGTACACTCTGCTGATCTTTAAGTTCTCTCAGTCATGTAAGGGCTCGGCCATGTAGTTCAGTGGTTAGCTAATCTGAATCGTGAGCTGGTGGTTGCGAGCTCGATACCCAGTTGCGGCTTTTTTTCTCACCTCTCATGCATTGTGAGAAAAGTAGTCAGTGGCTTAGAAAAAGAGGTACGTCAGAAAGGGTCTGAGAAAGCTAGGAAACACATGTATAGGTGCACTGGCCACAATGATATGATACAAACAAACAAATCTTAGTCATGTAAAGCCCATTCAAAGTCGGACAATGTAAAAAATTTGTTTTTTGTTATGGGCAACAATTTGGATCAAACAGGGCAAGGGTTAATGTTTTCTGTGAAAAAAAAAAAAAGCCCAAAGAAATGTGTTTATCCACATACTGATTGTAGATGCCTTCTCTATGAAATTTTAGGACAGGTTTATACAGTCTGAAAGCTAATTGAAAAACATTGAAGAACTGGATTATTAAATTTTGTCAAAAAACACCCATCATCTCCCTTCTTGTTTAGATAGGATAATAGCTAGTCTTTTTGTAGTCTCCCACCATGTAAGTTGACTGGGAGTATACTGGTTTCACCATGTCTGTGTGTCCTTTCTTAGTGGGTTAACTCTTTACCATACAGTCACAAGTTATAATGACCTTGAAGAAATGGCCTATAGAAAACATTGTGGGAAAGGGAGAAAATGCTGATTACCAGCATTTTCTCCTTTTTCCACAATGTTTGCTACCCTTTCCAAAACAAATTTGAATTTTTGAGTCAGATTTTTTCTGTCATCTTCAAATGCTTTGATCTAAGATTTTGCCATGTAGAAAAGGGTTAACAGAATGGTGTTAACATTCTTATTAACATTTATTTCGGAATAGGATAACATTTCAACACTTTATGAGACAAACCTCTAGAATTTAGATCACTTGGGTCAAAGTTTATGGTCATAGGTCAAACTTGATGGTACCTTGAGATATTTTATGAACTGTAAATTTTGGGTAATTTTTACTTTTTACTCTGAACTAGTAAACATTATAGATGTAGCAGGGGTTGTTTACCTGGGCATGGCAATTTAGAGCCCCAGCTTACTGGCAAAGCTCAGGAAATGCATTCTTGAGTGAGCAAGGTCGTGAAAACATGGGACTGTTTTTTGTAAAGAGCTCAGTGGAACGGTGTATGGGGGTATTGGTCTTCATTGGCAGTTTGTAGTCTTGTGTTTATTTAAGCTGTCTAACTGTGACTGTATGGAAATCCTTTTATACCCCATTGCTTGTAGCTTATTGATCCCTCTGTCAATGATAAAAAGAAAAACAAAGGTTTTGCCATGAGAAGTAATAGAAAAAAGGATCACAGACGGAATGCCAGTCTACAGGACACAGACACATTAGCCAATCAGCATAGTCCTCAGAATCATCAGGTAAATTTTGTAACAATGATTTTGATTGGTTGAAATGAGGTAGGCACAACCTTTTTTTTCAGTTCACCTTTTCAAGTAGTATGCTCAAGATTGAAATAATGTGATTGCTTATGTATATCAAACATCTACCAATGTATTATGTTTTTTATTAGTTTTACTCAGAAATTATTGAGCAAATTATGCATGAATTTCATGAGCAGCATCCTGTGTTTTGATGAAAAAAAAATAACTGTTCAGATTCGTAGATAGAAAACTATCTGATTTTTTAAAAATTTACTCATGTTATTACTTGTATTCAAATTATTGAGCTTTCACTGTATTTATTATAAGTTTCTAGCTTACTTGACTTGGTGATGGTTTGCACAAATCTGCAAAAATGTAGCCTTCATTCTTGATGTAACTAACCCGTGTTCTGTTGAAAAGTTTTGTACTATTACGTTTTTTCCCCTGCATACAATCCAGTGTTTTAATGACCCTGAAAAATAAAGATGTTAAAAACATTATGGAAAAAGGATTAAATGCTGGTAATAAGCATTTTCTCCTTTTCCAACATTCTTTTCTACCTTTTCAATGAGAAATTTTGTCATTTAGGTATATGTAATATGCTGTCAATTTGGATGAGTCGAAAATTCTGTTGTTTGATGAAGATTTTATGCTTTACCCGTCATTTCCCTGTTTAACCCTTTACCACACAATCCCGACTTTTAACGACCCTGAAGAAGAAGGCTATTGAAAACATTGTGGGAAAAGGAGAAAATGCTGGTAACCAGCATTTTCTCCTTTTCCCACAATGTTTTCTACCCTTCCCAAAACAAATTTCGATTTTTCAGTCACATTTATTTTGTCGTCTGCAAATGCTTTCAATTTGGACAAGTCTAAAATTTTGTCGTTTGGTAAAGAGTTAAAAGATTTTGAGGAAGACAGGTCTTGAAACTATTGTGGGAAAGAGAGAAAATGTTGGCATTCAGCATTTTCTCCTTTTTCCACAATCTTTCCTTCCCTTTCAAGGAAAAACCTCACCATTACTCTTGAATTTGTGCCGGAAAATGATTTCAGTTTTGAGGAGTTTTTAATTGTGTCCTCTGGTAAAGAGTTATCTCTACATTACATGATATATGATAAATAAAGTTGACCTATCCAGGTTGGTAGCAAAAACCACCGTTCATGCAAATCTATAGTTCTTTTGGCCCAAATGTCTGTCAGAATATTACAGCACAAAGGTTTATTTCAGACAGCATATAACACACAGTCTGATCTTTATTACTCTGTCTACTTTATTACTGTAGTATTCTAAGGGTCAGCAAAGGTTCTCAAAAAAAGAAAAATTGTTTTAAGCTCCACTGGCCAAAGGCCAAAGGCCAGGGAGCTTATGTCATTGCCCTGTGTCCATCGTGTGTCTATGCATGCATGTGTGTCCGTGCATGGATGCATCCATGCTTGCTTGCATGCATGGGTGTGTTACCTTTATTATGCCCCCCTTCAACGAAGTGGGGGTATATTGCTTTGCTAATGTCGGTCGGTCGGTCGGTCCGTCGGTCGGTCGGTCGGTCGGTAGACCTTACCTTGTCCAGATGATAACTAGACACAGAATTGACCTAGGTTGGTCAAATTTTGCACAGACATTTGTCTTGGAGTGTAGATGATCCCTATTGATTTTGAGGTCAATCGGTCAAAGGTCAAGGTCACAGTGACCGTCAACATGTTGATATATAGACCAAACCTTGTCCGGATGATAACTAGACACAGAATTGACCTAGGTTTGTCAAATTTGACACAGACATTTGTCTCGGAGTGCAGATGATCCCTATTGATTTTGAGATTAATCCATCAAAGTTCAAGGTCACAGTGGCCTTCAACTTCATGATATTTAGACCTAACCTTGTCCGGATGATAACTAGACACAGAATTGACCTAGGTCCCTCAAATTCTGTACAGATATTCATCTTGGAGTGTAAATGATCCCTATTGATTTTAAGGTTAATCCGTGAAAGGTCAAGGTCACAGTGACCACCAGATGATTCAGGGCCCGTGCTGCCGTTCGCCACTTGAGCCATTTGCTCAAAAAAAATTAAAGTGTCTCAAAAAATCATCATATGCGGCTCAACTTGTGGCTCCAACATTTTATTCGCGTATCATCGGGGACGTAGTAAGCATCGAAGTTGACTGGGAAAAAGCGGAAGTCGAACGCGCGTGCCGAAAAGAAAATCAATAACCCAGTCTGTGTATCGGCGACTGTTTACAATCTTGTATGTATACACACGGCGGTGTGTATAATCATGCGAACTGTTGACAGATTATCACTTTTAACAATTGAAGTGGGCTATAAATCAAAAAGATGACATCGATATTTTCCAATCAATTCTTTTGATATCAGTTTATGAACTGTGCCACTTCCTGTATCAATGTGGCAGTAGGGGGGCATGACTGTTTTACAAACAGACATCTTGTTTCAAATGTATTCTTCTCTGAAACTCCATCCAATTTTGACCAAAGTTCACAGAAATTGTCATGTTCAGAATTTTTCTTAAAAGAATTTGATTCTTTTTAAAAACCGTAGTTGCCATGACAACAAAACTGAAAATACTGAAAATCTTCTTACCTGAAATTCATATGGCCTAGAGCTACCAAATTTTGCATGTAGTTTCATCTAATGAGCATCTATCAAGTTTCTTTAAATTATTGTCCCGGGGTCAAAATTGGCCCTGCCCTTGGGGGTCACAAGTTGTACATTAGCCTATATAGTAAAAAATTTTAAAATCTTCATGATCTTAACTGTAAGGCCTAGGGCTTATAAATTTTGCCTGTAGCTTTATCTAATGGACCTGTACCATAAATTACAGCCATGGGGTCAAATATGGCTACATAGGCTTACATAATGAAAACTTTGAAAACCTTCACAGACCCCCTATCAAAATTGCTCAAGTTACAGCCCTGAGGTCAAAATCGGCCCCACCCTAGCAGTCACAAGTTTTACATAGGCCTACATAGTGAAAATTTCAAATCTTCTTCTTGCAAACCATAAGACCTAGGGCTACCAAAGTTTGCATGTGTATTGATCTAACAGACCTATACCAAGATTTTTGAAATTGTAGCCCTTGGGTCTTGTTCCTGACCTTGAGATACAGCTGTAATATTTTCTGAGTGTAATCATCTAACTGGTCTCTTCCACAATTGTTTATATTACAGCCCCTAGTGTCAAAATTGGCCCCACCCCATGGGTCATAAATATAACGAGTGAAAAATCTAAAAATCTTCTTGCTCCAAATTATAAGTTCTAGGGCTACCAAATTTGGATCATTTCTGATTTTGTTCAAATTTAGCACTTGGACTAAAATTAGCCAAAACTCATGGGTCTCATATTTTAGAGGGCTTTCATATATTGAAGAAACTTCGAAAATCCTCATGCTTATAACCACACAGTCTAGACCTGTATTATTTGGCATGCGTCCTTATCTGTGGACCTATACCAGGATTCAAGTAATTATAGCTCTGTGGTCAAAAATGGCTTTGTCCCAGCATCACAACTTTCACATGAGATTATTTAGTAAAAACTTTATGTCTTTGTGGTAGAAACCATTTGACCTAAAATAATAGTGTTTGGTATTTGTGATTTGTACTTACATGTATTAGCTAGTGGAGCGATACAGGCCCTCTTGTTTGTTAGTGCTAGACAAATAATTAATAGCACAAATAACCTTGCTATTGATCTCTTCTGTTTTTGAAGCAGACATCAAGGTACATACATTTTCATACCCCAGCTGTTGTCTGTGTCATCTGTGCCATCATTATTGTCCAAAAGCTTTTAACATTTTCTGATGCCTCTGTCATTATTGAAAATATTCAGTGCAAACTTGAGCTAGGTTCTTAATTAACAAAAGGAAAACTCATATCAACACGGCAGATAATCATTTATTTTTGACTCGTGCAAGCCCTTTTTTCAACTTTCAGTTTTCGCTCCAAATTATCTGTGTCTAAATTCCCCGAGTCATTACTGGCCATTTTAATTCAAGTTGGACTGTTGCAATGAATTCAACATGGCCTATTTACAAAGAAATCTGCGGCCATGTGATGGCATCCCACATGCTGTGCTTTCATTTTTTTCAGCCATCGAGTATGTCCCAGCCCCCTACACCTCAGGTTACTGGTAACACCCCACCCACTTTCACAGACAAAGATCTGCTCCGTGTAAGTGCATCAAATCCCAACCTACACTCGGAGGATCGTCAGCGTCCCAACAGTGCCCCAACGTCAATACCACAACAACATCAACAGAGAATTGAAGAGTTAAAACTTCGAGAAAGTTTTTTACAAAAGGCAGATCAGGGTAAGTTAGTTTCAAGTTTAGCCCTTGGAATGCTTTATGAAATGGACATCTTCAGTCATTAAAGATGAAGATATTGGGGCTTTAAGGCTGTTCCCAAGAAGAATTTGTCTGAAAGTAAAGTAAAGGTTGTTGTAATGGCCACTCTAATCTGTTGGCTTAAACCCTTTACCAAACACCTAAATTTTTTTTGGCTAGTCAAAATACAAAATATTTGCTGGCCACAAAATATATATGGCATAATTGAAGGAATTTGTCTTTGAAAGGCAAGAAACCTTTGTGGGAAAACGATAAAATTCCTACAACTGGAATTTTCCTCTTTTCCCGTAGTGTTCTCAAAAGGCCTCTTTCTCAGAAAAGTTAAAACTCGGGACTGTAAGGTAAAGGGTTAAATGCTCTAAACAGGGACAAGTCTAAAATTTACTGTGTGGTACAGAGCAGGAATGGCCAGTCTATTTATTTACTCTAGGAGTGCTACAGAGTTAACTCTTTATCACACGATCCCGACTTTCAAAGACTCCGAGAAAGAAGGCTTTTGAAAACATTGTAGGAAAAAGAGAAAATGCTGGTAACCAGCATTTTCTCCTTTTCCCACAATGTTTTCTACTCTTTGATAGACAGATGTCATATTTTGAGTTACATTTAATATGTCGTCTGCAAATGCTTTCAACTTAGGTCTAAAATTTTTTCGTCTGGTATAGGGTTAAGATACCTGTTCTGTAAAGGGCAAAACATAGTTGATATTGCTCTTGCAGACAGTGTACATCAAGGTCAGACTGCACAGTACATGCAGTCTGATCTTAGATCTAAATTATGTCTGCCTTGATGTAATATATTTTTGCCAAAAGAGCATTGAAATTACAGTAATCTAATTCAGGCTGTGTTTCCTATTTAAAATGGTCCATTTCACTGACTCAGTGCTCTTAGGATTAAGGGTTTTAGATAACAATAAACAGGGTTTTTTTTTTTATCATATTATACCAGTTCACTTTTGCTAGATCTGTTCACTATTTAGAGAAAAAGAAATTTAAAAAAAGAAATGATGTTAAGGTCAACAGATGGTATATGTTTGACAAAAATGTTCACTGTATGGCACTTTTTTCCCCAACAGTCCATGACACCTTGCGGGCACTCTACCACTCGGTGTCTACAGAGAGAGACAGGTTAAAACAATCCATCGAGGCTAACAACATTGCTACTAGTTCGAGTCTTGGTACGACCCGCTCAGCAGCACCAACAGTAACTTTGAAACAGACTTTGGCAGATGTAAGTTTCCCTTTTTACCTTGGCTGTTTTCAAAGAAAACGGTATTGTTGTATACCTGGCATCATTGTCTGCATCGTTGTCATGATGCGTAGTCAGGCAAAAAACTTTGACATTTTCAAAAACTTTGACATTTTATAATATATCTGTCAATACTGAAGATATTTACATCAAACTTGGACAAGTTGTTCACTATAAAAATGGAAACCCATACAACAAGGGCAGGTAACCATAAAGTATTTTTGACACAATTATGCCCCTTTTTTGACAGAATTTTCACTGTAAATAAAGCAAATGCAGCCAAGCATTAGCAACCCCATGCAAAGCTCCTGTTTCTAACTTGCAGTAAAGAGGGGGATGCCAACACAGTTTAAGTTGTTTTGGAAAACACTACTTAGGTATATAAGAATCAGACTGCATGGAGTGTGCAGTTTCATCAGGGATCAAGATTCATTCCTGCAATATTCAGGGTTTGTTCTGAAAAATCCATATTCCAGACTCCACAGAGTCTAAAATTTACTTAGATTATTTTGTACTCAATATTACCTAGTAGTATTTAACACTTCACCACACATTCCCAAGTTTTAACAATCCTGATGAAGAACACTTTTGAAAAGATTGTGGGAAAAGGAGAAAATGCTGGTTACCAGCATTTTCTCCTTTTCCCACAATATTTTTTATCCTATCAAAGACAAGAAATCTTCATCTAAGCCACATTTATTTTGTTGAAACCCAGGAAAACATGAATATGTGAATTGTCGCCGTGATATGACTGAAATAATGTTGAACCGGTGTAAAACACCATTCAAACAGACAAGCAAATGCTTGCAGTTTAATTGAGTTCAAAGTTTTATCGTTTAGTAAAGGGTTAACAATTTTCATTGGTTGTTTTAATTTAGGTATGAACCATAGTATTTTACATATGTAAGATAATTCATTTCTTGTTGATGTATTTGTATTTTAACATTAAAGATGATAGATATTCGATATACCTTTAAACAGGTGATACAACAGAACAAAGCACTGAAGGCCCGTTTAGCAAAGATCCATGAGTACTCGGCCCCAGGAGATGTACAGTTTTCCAGTCCACCTGCCACCCCCACCCCCAAACGTGTAAGTTAGATAGACACTTTGCATAGATTCATTCATGCCAAAAGATGTTTGTGAGAATTTATCACATATTTGTCATGTATGATCCATGGTTAAGATTCTTTGGTTACATCATGGTAGAAGAAAAAAAAGGACGACTGTTCTAATTAACTCCTTACCAGACAAAACATGAGACCTTTCCAAATGGAAACCATTTGCAGACGACACATTAACCCTTTACCACATAACAAAATTATAGACGCATCCAAATTGAATGCAAATGCAGACAACAAATTAGTTACGGCTCCAATGGTCGCATCTGTCTCTGACTGGGTAGAAAACATTGTGGAAAAAGGAGTAAATGCTGGTTACCAGCATTTTCTCCTTTTCCCACAATGTTTTCCAAAGCTCCATTTTCTCAGGGTCGTTAAATGTCGTGATTGTGTGGTAAAGGGTTAAATGTTACTCAAAACACGAAATTTGTCTTTCAAAGGGTGGAAAACATCATGGAGCAAAGGAGAAAATGCTGATAACCAGCATTTTCTCATTTTCTCTCAATGTTTTCAAAAGCAATCTTCACCAGGTTTGTTAAAACTCTTGATTGTCTAGTAAAGGGTAAACCTTTTTTTTGTACACAGCCCTTTTTTTTTTAACAATTTGTTGAAAAGGTCTTTTCTGAAGCTGTAAGTCAGAATGAATATTTGTCATTCAGGGCTCGACATTAACGGTTGTCCGATGGATTTTGGCAAGTGAAAACATGTCTTGGACAAGTAAATTCTAAATCTGGTTGTCCGATGGGACAAGTGCATTTTAAAATTTAATTTGGGGAGAAAAAAAATATTTGCGTATGCATAATTTGCCTGTCGACGACAGAATTCCGTAATAATGGCATTTTGACAGCTGACTTTACCTGTTGATTTTATCTATATCATAAGGTAATCCGTCCATCATTAAATCATTTTTTTTATAATCTTTCAGACACTCACTGAAATTTCATAGTAGATGCAAGCATTCAGTGACTGGATGTATGCTCCAGGTCATCGAACGTTTGCTTTTGCTATGAAATTTCAGTGACCATGTGAAGGATTGTGACTATGATTTAATGATGGATGGATTACCTTAAAGAAATAACTAGGTTATATACTGCATATTAAGCTCCGCCCACTTAGTCACAATACAATGTAAACTGGCTCTGCCTATCTCATTAGACCTGAGAAGATGTCGTTTAAGTACTACAGTCTTAAGGGGGTTGGTAAATAGCAGTACATGTTTGAGGTTCCACTCGATTTGATCACATTTTCATCGGTGTTCTAACTGTCCAATTTGTATTCAACTTTAACTTTTAACTACCATTATGAAATTATGTAACCAACTAACCGTAGCTTAATGAATGGGCATGTATTTTAATATTGCATTTAATGGAATCTGAAAACTATGGCAATAACATATAAACATGCTGAATTCAAGTTGAAATAAACTTTGTTTGATTAATATAGCGGGCACTTACGAGTCAAACCGTTCACTTCAAAATGAATGCAGACGCAGACAAGTGAAAACCTGGTGCGGACAAGTGATTTTGCAATGTACTTGTCTGACTGATCCAGTAAATCAAAAAGTTAATGTTGAGTCCTGGTCATGAATGATGTGTTTGTTCTGGCTCACATGGCCGTGGTTGATTTATTGTTATCTGCTAGTTAAGAGCATTGTTTACAAAAGTTTGATCTGGAGTAGTGGCCTCGATACTATTTTTCGGAAGACTGTATACAGAACTGTAAATAGCATACATATGCTACTAGAACAGCTCTTCCAGAGGAAGGAATGATAAATTACTACAAAAACAGCAGGGAGTAAAAAGGAGAGAATCTATAGTCCATTGAATACTGATAAACTTAAAGATTCGATAACTTTGTAGTTACTGAAAAGGAAAAAAGTGGGGAACATGTGGCTATTGAACCTGTATCTTGAAGGGTCATGCTTTAATTGTAAGATGATAAAATTTTGACAGGTCCACATTGAAAGCATTTGCAGAGTAAATAACATTGCTGAAATTATGGGATTTGGGATTTAAGAGGGTCGAAAACAATACTGGAAAACAAGGAAATTTTGGTTTACCTGCATTTTCTGTTACCTGCAGTGTTACAGTATGGCAAGATATGGTAAAAGATAAATAACTCTTGTTTTAGGTGCCGACACTCACCCAGTCTTTCTCTGCCGAGAGTTGCTCTGTGTCAGAATATTATGACGCTGTTGAAGATAATAATGTAGAGTCTGTCAGCGATTCATCTTCGGAGGTTTGTAGTTTTGATTCTTTTCGGTAGGAATTTGATACAGACTAGATTTGATTAACCATTAAATACCAAGATATGACCTAAGGCATTTTTTCAGATACTAGAGTAGATCAAGATCATGTTCTGTAATTTCCAACCATTCCTAATCTTATTCTAAGTCTAAATTTTGAAAGTAACACAATTTCTGATTGGCTAAACCATTTGGTTTAACTAATCAGAAGCTGTGTTACTTTCAAAATTTAGAAAATTCTTGAGGATGAGAGTAAGAATGGTAGGTGAATACGGAACTAAATTGCATGGAACATGCAGTTTGATTTTGGATCTCCCTAGTCAGACATCATTTTGGACTTTTTTGTCGAAGCAGTCTTTTTGGCTTGGGTGTTTTCAATGAAAATGACAAGGTATTGTCATAGACCTGTCATCTGTGATGTGATGCAAGAAACTTTGACATTTTCTGATATTAGTGTTGTTACTGAAGATGCGTATGGAGTACCACAACAGTCTGCATTTCTATGTGGTTGGGTCATGTCAAGTTGTGTGTGTAAAGAGGTGTATATTGGATGAGACAGTAGGCTTTTTATACCCCCACAAAACAAATGTTGTCGGGGATGTACTGGAATCAGCCTGTCTATCCGTCCGTCCATGTGTCCGTGTGTCCGTCTGTGTACAAAATACTAGTAATTTTGTGTCGCGAACTCCTCCTACAGTTTTGCTGCTATTGTATTGAAAGTTTGTTGATACATTGATCGTATACTGAAGTTTTGCAAGACGCAGTTTTCAATCATCTACTCCCTATGATTCAAGGGTAATCTCCCCTTGAACTTAGAAAATCTTTTGTTAAATTGCCTGTTTCTGTCAAAGCGCTGGGGGGGGGGGATATTAAGTAACATTCAGTGACAGCTCTAGTTTTTTTAGGCATGTTAAAGGCTTGGATTGTGTGGTAGAGGGTCAACATTTTGCGGGTTCCAGAATGGTTTAGAGGTTAGATGCAGGGTTTGTATCTGCAGGCCCAAGGTTGGATCCTTGAAGTACTGGGTCTTTTGCCGTAGTGTCCTAGGAAAGACTTTCCAAAGCCTCAGTCTAGTGCTAGTGAAACCCAGGACATACATTAATATGTGGGCTGTTGCCACTCTATGACTGAAATAATTTTGAAGTGCTGTAAAACACCATTCAATCAATCAATCAATCAATCAATCAATCCAGCAATCCACCTATCATCAATGTTTTTCAGAGATCTGATGAAGAAATTTCCAGTGATATAAGTGATGACAATGATACAGAGATGAGTACAGCCCACAGTGGTAAGTTATGTGTCTGATAACTCTTCACCACCCAACAAAATTTTAGATTAGTCCAACTTGAAGATTGCATTTGCAAGTGGCAAATTAAATATGCCTCAAATGGTGAGACTTTCTGTAAAAGGGTAGAAAACATTGTGGTAAAAGAGGAAATGTTGATAGCCAGCATTTTTTCCTTTTCCCACTATGTTTTCAAAAGAGTTTACTGTATTTCATAATCATTTGGTATAAACTGACAGAGGAAGAAATGTGTTTGGGTATTGTTTTTCCAAGAAAATGATTTCTCTGATGTTTTTTTTTCTGGGTACGTGTTAGAATTGTCCCATCGCTTAACAAGAAAGTGGTCAATATTTATTAACCTTTTACCAAACGACAAAATTTCACACTGGTCCAAATCGAAAGCACTTGCAGAGGACAAAATAAATGTGGCTCAAAAATTGAAACTTGACTTTAGAAGAGTAGAAAACATTGTGGGAAAAGGAGAAAATGCTGGTTACCAGCATTTTCTCCTTTTCCCACAATGTTTTTTAGAAGGCTTCTTTCTCAGGGTCATAAAAATCAGGGATTGTTTGGTAAAGGGTTAATTGAGCTTCTACCGAACAATCCTGAAATTTAACGACCCTGTAACAGAGGCCTTTTGGAAACATTGTGGGAAATGTGGAAAATGCTGGTAACCAGGATTTTCTACTTTTCCACAATGTTTTCTTTGCTATCAACGACAGACATCGTCATTTGAGCTACATTTATTTTGTTGTCTGCAAATGCTTTCAATTTGGTCAAGTCCAAAATTTTGTCATTTGGTAAAGAGTTAACACACACAACAAAGTTTTGGGGTATTTTGGAATCAGGTCTGCTTGTCTTTCAATCCTTTGATGCAAATTTGTGTCCTCTTTCTTATGCAGTTTTCAACCAATTCTTACTGAAATTTTAATGGAAAACTTTCAGTCATTAAAGCCTGTGCACTTACTATTGATATTATTATTGTTTTACTATCAATACCCCTGTTACACCAAACTCATTCTCACTCCATACCGAAAATTGTTGCCAAGCGGACTTAAAACTGTGTTCGGATGGAGTGGACATAGTAGCAACCTTTTACGATCTGTTGACAAACTTAATGGACAGACTAGGATGGGGAGGGTGCTCCAGAACTTTGAGCCAGCTCAAAATTTTTTGCCGTCCATCCCGCTCTGAAATTAGACGGAGTGACAATGTACTTAAAACAAGATGGACGTATTACAAAAAGAACTGCCATACTTCAGTGCTACTAGAGACACAGTGCAGTCTCTCATCAATTGGCGGTGAGTTTGCAAACCGACCAAAAGTACACATCCTATCCTGACCGCAGCCCGTTTTACAGTTTTGTTGACCAGGGTAAGACTTTCTAAGAACTAGTTTGGTGATTGGTGAGACGGGGCTTCAGGCATTATTAGGCCAAAATTAAATGCTCTACCCCAACCGTAACCCATTTTATGATTTTGTTAGGACGGGGTAAGACATTCTAAGAACTAGTTTGGTGTGACGGAGGCTTAAGATCACTGGCCTAGATATAGAGTTTATTGTTAAACTTTCTGTATTTTGAGCAGCCTCAGAAGAGAATATTTTGACGAAGTTCCAGACAGGAAGAAGGTCCAAGCTACCTGTCCCCAAACCAGATAAAGGGGACGTGTCCCTATGGAACCTGTTGTTCAGAAATATTGGCAAGGATCTCACCAAAATATCTATGCCAGTCACCCTTAATGAGCCTTTAAGCATGCTACAGGTAATATACAATGTTGCAATTCTTTACAAGATGACATTGCCAAGCCCCGGTAGCTCAGTCTGTAGTGTACAGGACTTGAGAACAGGGGTTTGCTGGTTCAGCCTCTGGCTCATTCAATTTCTTTCCAAGGATGATGATAGTCATTGCGACAGGATTTATTCCTCCCTCACTACTGACCATTGTTTGATGATGGTTATGTGGGAAAGCAGCCAGTGGGTCGAAAAGAATATTTTGAGGAGTTCTGGTTAAAGAAACTCCAGGACAGCATGGATAGGTGCTTTTGCCGCTGCGATAAAACTGAAATAGTGTTGTAAACAATGTTTTACACCATACAATCAATCAATCAACCAGATGACAAAATTTTAGACTGGTCCAAATTGAAAGCATTTCCAGACTAAATAATAAATGCGGGAAAAAAAAAAAAAAAAGTAAAGGAAGTTGTATGTGAAAGGTTTGAAAACATTGTGTGAAAAGGAGAAAATGCTGTTACCAGCATTTTCTCCTTTTCCCACAATGTTTTTAAAAGCTTTCTTTCTCAGGGTTGTTAAAACTAGGGATTGTGTGGTAAAAAGTTAACTCTTCATAAGATGACAAAATTTTAGGCTAGTCCAATGTTGAAACATTTGAGTTCTGCTCTGACAAAAGGGGTTTAATACAAGTCTGTGATGCATTACATAAGGCTAGTCTTCACTTGATTAGGGATCCATTAAAATCCATTTTGTTAACAACCAACTGAAGTATGCAATGGACTGGTTTTTTTTGACATGCAGAAAATTGACAAACAGCGAAAATACAACAGCTTGGCATATTTTTACTGTATTTTTTTTTTTACATAAATAAGCTGTATGATTTTCAAAAAGGAAATACATCATATGATCATACTGTTTTACAATATTTTTCTCTTAATTGATTTGCTTTGCCTGTAATGTGATTGTCCTATTTCATTTTAAGTTTGCTGTGGCTGATATTGAATTAGAAAAATGTTCAATCTTCATTCATGACGATTCTGGTTACCAGCAATTTTTCCTTTTCTTACAATTTTTTCAAAAGTCTTTCCTGTCAGGGTTATTAAAATTTGGGATTGTGTGGTAAAAGATTAACTGTTTCTTTGTTTTTTCCTTGCTGATAGAGATTATGTGAAGAGTTGGAGTACAGTGACTTGCTGGATAAAGCAATTGAATTTGATGATCCATATGAGAGAATGGTGAGTACAATAAAACTGAATGTTTGTATTGTTTGTATTGGAGTTGTAACACAGTTTTAAGAGCTTGGGTCATGTCATTGTGGTCAGTGCACCTACACATGTGTTTCCAGGCTCTCTCACACCAGTACTGACATAACTTTCTTTACAAGCCACTGAGGCGAGAGGTGAAAGATTGCTGGAAGGAAAGATTGCCTCAACTGGGTTTCAAACTCACAAGCACCAGGTCACAAGCAAGTCATCACATATGGCCTGCAACACGTGAAAAGGGGCATTCGGACATTTGCGTAAAGTGTCGTTTCGGATCAGCCTGCGCGGACTGCGCAGGCTGATCCGAAACGACACTTTCCATTTTTCTGTAATTTTCTGTTTCACACAAGTCTACTGTGGGACAAAATCTAATGTAGTTGTAAAGTGCCGTCTCAGATTAGCCTGCGCGGACTGCGCAGGCTGATCCGAGACGACACTTTACGCAAATGTCCGAATGCCCCTTTTCGAGTGTTGCAAGCCATACGGTAAATATGGATTTATAAAATCCATGAAGTCTAACAATTAATTAAACCTGGAGGTTGGATGGTCCTAGGACTTGCAGAATATTTACAAATAGCAGAAATTTTTTACCTTTGTCAGAATGGCCCAATTCAAGAAATACATGTAATTTGCGTTCTAAGAAATAATAACTAAAAGTGCATGAATCATTGCCTGTTACAGTCATGAATGATAAAATGATGTGAAGCTGAGTACATCTCAGTTTTTGTATAAGAAAGATATTATTGACACATAGTGTTTCTGTTTGATTGTTACATATTATATTATGAAATGTCATTTCTAAATGTGTAATCTGTTAAAATCCAGGTAGATTTTTTGACAAGCTGGAACTATTACCATACATGTATATTTTGATGCTCTTGAAGTAGACAGGCTTTGAATACATTTTTTAAGTATAAGAAATCCCTTGAGAGCTGCTGCTCTTTCTTTAATTGTTCAAAACTGTTCAACCTTTTACCGCAGAATCCTGAGTGTTAAAGATCCTATTGGGGACAGCTTTTTTAAAACATGGTAGGAAACAGAGAAAATACCGGATAACTAGCATTTTCTCCTTTTCCTACAATATTTTCTATACTATCTGAGAACTTAGCTCATCTGTGTTATGTTGAATTTGTCATCTGCAAATTGTTTGAATTTGGAAGAGTTGAAAAGTTTTCGTGTGAGAAAGGGTTGATAAGGAACATTTGCTTCCAAACAAATGTTTCTCAAAATTGCCTACTGCTTTACTGTTGGGTATGTCTAAAAATCAGGTACATGTGTATGATATTGAATTAATGATGAAATCTCAAAATTATCATTACAGATCTATGTAGCAGCTTTTGCAGTAAGTAGCTATGCAAGTTCATGTTACCGTGTAGGACATAAACCATTTAACCCCATTCTTGGAGAGACTTATGAAAGTATTCGTGAAGATAAAGGCTGGAGATTTGTGTCAGAACAAGTAAGTACCATTTTGTCCTAAAATCCTTTTCTCTTTAAATAATTCTTTTATTTTTTTTTTTGTGCAGTTAGTTACACATCTGGCCACACCTGAATTGTACAACATGCATATTTTTTTCCATTGATTAGTGAAACGCTTGAGTCATGTTGTGTGAAAGGTACATCTTTGTAATGTGCTGTACCGAGCAAGTTGTCTAATAAGATAGACTGACTTTGCTTAAAAATTTGTAATTCCCTGTTAAAAGAGTATAACATGCATATTTCCCCTGTTAGGCAGTAAAATATGCATATTTTCATCATGGAGAAACATACATAATCGTATCTCGCATTGCTAAGTAAAAGATACATATTTACCTCATCAGCATGTAAAATATGCAGATCTCCTTTCTTCAGAAGCAGAATACACATATTTCTCTCATGGAGCAATAAATATTCACATTTCCAAATTCTGATGAGTAAAACATATCTATTTTCCTAATTGAGAAGTAGACCGTGCATACTTCCCTCATTGCCAAATGAAACATGCATAAAAGGGAAGTCTGTTTTACTGTAGAATAATAACACTATTTCACATACACTGATACTTTTTGTGTATATCTCAACTGGGACTCAGCAAAATGAAAACTTACATTTGACATAAAATGTATACTGTTACTAATGTGTCACACCAAGTTTGCATGCTTGGGTATATTCTATTTGTTTGTTTGTTTGTTTTTTTTCATCAGGTTAGCCATCATCCACCTATATCAGCCTGTTACTGTAATTCCAAAACCTTTACCCTGTGGCAAGGTAAATCTTGTATACATTTTTTATTTTTATAGAATTTTTGGGTTGGCTTCTTTTTATTAGCAAGTATTTTGACAAAGTATTGATCCTAGGAAACTAACCTACTGTAATTATTGTTTGATATAGTGTGCATTATCATTATATTTCATTTGCGTGTATAGACAAGAATATTAAAGTTATAATAATACATCGTTTCTTGTGGAGTCTTGAAAGAGCAAAACGAGTGTTTTCAGCCTGAGAAAAAGACCAACATATACCCTGTAGAAAAAAGTTTAGCAACACTTATAGTTTACAGCCAAATATTTAACCGTGGAAGAAAAATGGTTACAAAATATAGTTCAAAAGTAGGTTTAGTATATAAAAACAATCATTGATTTGGAAACCTGTGGGCTAGGATAATCAACACATCACAAAGGCATTAAATTTACATGTATACATAGATTTTCATAGTTTAGCAAAAATTATTGCTTAACTTTTATTTTACTATATAATCGTTGTTCCTAGGCTCTTTTGGGCCTCAATACTTTGCAGGAGACAGTGTAGATCCAAGATGAAACTACATGCTTTATGTAGACTGATCTTGATCTGCACTGGCTGCAAAAGCAATTTAATCATGAAAGGTAAAGGGAGGGTGTCAACCTTTTACCAGACAAACCCCTTTTTATAGGACCCAGAAGAAGACGGCTTTTTTATTTCTATTGAAAATATTTTGGGAAAAGGAGAAAATGCTGGTAAACAGAGATCTCTCCCTTTCCAACAATGTTCTGTACTCTTTCAATGACAAATTTCATCATTTGAACTAGAAAAAATGAATTGTTTTCTGTAAATGCTTTTAATTTGGTGAAGTCTAAAATTTTGGTATTGTTGTCTGAAACTTTGGTAACTTCAAATAAGTTTCATATAAAAGTAGTTATACCTCCACAAAACATATGAGCCGTGCTCTGGCAAAAGGGGGCTTAATGCATCTCCGTAATCCATCATACTAAGCATGACATCGCATACTTACAGATCTATAATAGCCAATTTGTTAAACAACCGACATAATCTTGAGGTAGACTGGTCCTTGGACATACAGAAAAATGACCGGTAGCGAAAAGTTTCGGCCCAGGTCAGCCTGCGCGGACTGCGCAGGCTGACCTGGGTCGATACTTTTCGCAGATGCATTAAGCCCCCCTTTTCACAGAGCGTGGCTCATATGTTTTCGGGTGTATACTGGAATCAGCCTGTCTGTCCATTTGTCCGTCCGTGTGTCCGTCTGTGTACAAATAATTGCCTGTTTCTGTCAAAGCGCTGGTGGGGGTATTAAGTCACATTCAGTGACAGCTCTAGTTTCATTTGTGTAGTTCATTTGTATTTATGTCCTCAATTTTTATGCCATTTTATTTTGATTTTGTATTTCAGATGTTCAAATTAAAACAAAGTTCTGGGGCAAATCTATGGAAATTCAGCCACTTGGACTTGTAAATGTGCAGTTACCCAAGTAAGATACCTGTGTAATGATATCTCTTAGGAGAAGAATGAAACAATGTATATAGTATTCTTCTGCAACCTTTTCTAAAATTAATCAGTACTTGTTAGATTGACTGTTTTTGAAAGAAAAGTGTCAAGGTGTTGCAGTAGCCTTGTTGTCTTGCTAAAATATTTCACATTTTTAGCTTGGCTGTTTTTGAAGAAAGTGTTGAGGCATTGTCATAGCACTGTCTTTGTCAAGGTCTGCACTGTCCTCATCATGAAAAAACTTGAGGAAAAAGTGTCAAGGTATTGCCATAGCCCTTGCTAAAATATTTGACATTTTTGGCTGCTTTTGTCATAGCGTTGCCTTCTTCAGGGTCTGTGTTGTTGTCTTCTTTGTCATACAAAACCTTTGACATTTTATAATATCTCTTATTACTGGAGATATTTACTTCCAACTCAGACCAGTTGTTAACTGTCAAAAAGGGAATCCATACAAAGGACAGATAATCATCAAAGTATTTTTGACATGGTTATGCCCCTTTTTCAACACAGAATTTTGACTGAAAATCAAGCAAGTGCAGCCAATCATTGGCAACTGTGGTAGCACTCATGTTGATATTGCTGTCGTTACTGAGGATATTTACTTCAAATTTGGGCCAGGTGTGAACTCTCAGAAGTGCAACCCATACTGTAAGGGCAGGTAACCTTTAACATAATTATTTTTGACAAAGTTGTGCCCCTTTTTTTCAACTTAAAATTTTCACTGGAAAAGCAACTGCAGCCATCCATTGGCACCCATAACTCTAGTGTCTGTTTTGTTACAGATATAAAGATCATTATACTTGGAACAAAGTGACCACCTGTGTCCACAATATACTAGGTGGTCAAAGATGGGTAGACCAGTTTGGTGAGATGACCATTACAAATGGCAGTATTGTATGCAAGCTGACCTTTACCAAGGTACAATGTATTTGAGCCATGCTCTGTGAAAAGGGAGCTTAGTGCATTTGCAAAAACTGTCGACCCATGTCAGCCTGCACAGTCTGCGCAGGCTGACATGGGTTGAAACTTTCTGCTATCTGTAAATTTTCTGCTTGTCCAAGGACCACAGTGCCTCTGATTACAGTAGGTTGTCAGAAAATATAAATTTTATGGATCTATAATAATGTGATGGCTTGCTTGGTATAATGCATCATGGATATGTATAAAGCCCCCTTTTGGCAGAGCTTGGCTAATTCATAATGGCGTAGTTCTCTGGAGAAAGGGGGGATTTAATACATGTATCTCCAAGCTACATTATACCACGTACCACCTAAGTCATTACATAATGATGGAACTATAAAATCCATTTTATGTAACAAACAACTGAATCATGAGGTGGACTGGTCCTTTGACATGAAGAAAAATTGACAGATAGTAAAAAGTTTCCACACAAGTCAGCCTGTTAGAACTACACAGAGCATGGCTCAATTTTGTTTGACATGAGACATCTACATGGTTTGTGAAATTTTTGTATTCATTTTGAGATTCTTTAAATGAAGCAACCTGCTATTGGCTTTTGGGATCCTTGTAATAATCCTATGTATTTGGCCATTCTGAACATAAATTCTGTCCTATATGTTTATCTCAAATGCATGCATATCATGGCTTTATATAGACATAGATCTACATGAATATACGAGGCCTGTTCGATATGTAATGTGTATTGTACATCAGCGCGATAACGCTTTGCATGATTTCGTGGATGATGATACGCTAGAATAGCTCTATTCAATACCTTTCCAACAGCATAAACACGAGCCTTCACCTCCACATAGTTTTAAACTTATAGTCATTTCAGTAGAGCTAGTCGTTGACCACTGTTGTGAAAATGGTTGGGAAACGGATTAAGAATATTGAAGAAATTAGAGCTTATATAAAAGTTTGCACAAAACTCAGTCATTTGATAATGCAGATTTTTACTGAATTGCGGGAAGTTTATGGGTCTGATAAGGTATCTTATGAGACAGTTCGTAGTTGCAGAAAGAAATTTCTGACTGGCACAGAGTCCGTCAAAGATGCAGCAAAATCTGGCCGACCTGTGACTTTAACAGGCGAGGCAAATGTCTCAAAAGTCAGGGAAATAATTGAAAGTGATGGCAGATACATGATTCGTGGTATCGCCAACGCTGTTGGCATATTGCTATCGCAGGTGCATTTCATTTTGAAGGGTATTTTGAAAGTACGAAAGATTTCTGCCAGATGGATACCGCATATATTGACAGATGACCAAAAACGGGTACGAGTACAAACCGCTAAGCAATTGCTCAAAATATTTCCCAAATTCAATCAAAGACAATTTGCAAACATTGTTACTGGTGACGAAACATGGATTCACTATTTCGAACCAGTAAGAAAAATTGGAAACAAAATATGGCTAACTAAACACAGTAGAAGGCCTGTATTTGCCAAAAGAAGCATAAGCACAAAGAAGGTTCTTTATTGCATATTCTTCTCATGTGATGGTATAGCCGTACAAATTCCGGTGCCGAAGGGCAAAGGTGTTACAGGTCGGTATTACCGAGATGTTACACTAAAAAAGCTCAAGAAATATTATCTTAAACGATGCCCTGTGTCAGGATTTAGGCATGTTCGTCTACTTCATGATAATGCTCCATCACATACATCTGAGCTTGTGAAGCAATTTTTGAAGTCGAAGAAGGTTACCCTCTTGCCACACCCACCATACTCTCCAGATCTAGCCCCATGCAACTTTTTCCTTTTTCCAAAACTTAAAAAGTTCTTATCTGGTCGTCGTTACAAGTCCCGACAAGCCCTTGGCTCAGCCATCAGTCAGTGCCTCAGAGGTCTACCTAAATCAGCGTACCGTGACACATTTCAGAAATGGATTCAGAGATTGAAATTATATATTTCAAACCACGGAGAATACTTTGAAGGGATGTAATGTTCATTTCACTATTTGAGTCGAATGCTTTTGAGATATCGTACAATACACATTACATATCGAACAACCCTCGTATGTGAACTACACAGGTGGAAACTAATTTTGTCTCTGGTCAGTTCAAAAGATAGATAAATTGACTGTGTGTGCTATTTGTCCAAATAGACTAGATTACTGTTTGTAGATTTCTTTAACTCTTTACCAAATGAATCTGTGCTTTCAGTTTAGACATGTCTAATTTTTTGTCATCTGATAAAGAATTAAGGAAAGGGGTTTTTGAAAACATTGAAGGAAAAGGAAAGATTGCTGGTGACCAGCTTTTTTTCCTTTTCCCACAGTGTTTTCATAAGCCTTATTCCTTGGGGTTGTCAATACAGGGGATCACCTGGTAAAGAGTTAAAAAATGCTTGGAATTAATAGATAGGTGTATTGAGCATCACTAGAGGACTAATATACCCCCAAAATGATCTGAAACACCAATGAGAAAAAAACCAACAAGTTGTTTTCTATTCTATTTATTGCAGGCTAGTCATTACTATCAAGCAGACAAGAGACATGAAGTATATGGATCTATACTGAATCCTGATGGGAAAATTGTACATAATCTGTTTGGTAAATGGAATGAAGCGATGTATTGTGGTCATGCACCATCAGTACGGTGTATATGGAGGCCTGGTAAGATCTAGATTTGTTTGTGTCTAAACTTTGTTTTCCTTAAAATCTTATGCTAACAAAGGGAAATTTAACAAGTAAAGTGCTGAGCAAATGAAATAAGAATTTCCAATCTATTGAGAAAACCATAAAATTTGTATTTCACATAAAAAAACTCAAAGTATTAGAATGTGCATAATCTGTGCAGTCACTTTAATCTACACTGTTCCGCTTAGGTAGATATAGTCATACTTAACAGCCTAAGAGTTAAGGTTGATTGGTAATACTGTGTTTAATGCTATTTTCAACATTATTTCAGTTATATGCTGGCAGCCAGTATGCCTATTAAAGCTTTCTTTGAATTTATTTTACCAGTATTCTGAACAATGGTTTTTCCAAGCCACTGACTGCTTTCTCACATGACCATGGCTGAAACAATAGCCAGTGGTGG
Source organism: Hippopus hippopus (assembly GCA_946811185.2). NCBI lineage: Eukaryota > Metazoa > Mollusca > Bivalvia > Cardiida > Cardiidae > Hippopus > Hippopus hippopus. Next base: position 29,714,149 of record OX328112.1, read on the forward strand.
GAGAGGAATGAATCCTGTCGCAATAACCGTCATCAATTCTGGGAAAGAAATTGGCTGAGCCTCAGATTTAAGTAGCGATCCCCAGTTCTCAAGTCTTGTACTCTACCCACTGAGCTACCGGGACTCTGCTCTGGGTTATGGTGCTTTTTGAGCGAGGAAGATCCAGATCTGATAGAACCTACTAAGCAATCCCGATCTAAACCATCGGTTGTTAGCCAGTCAGAAATTTGGTTACTTTTAAATCTTGAAAATTCTAAGAATGACTAAGACTGTTATTTAGAATGGTTGGTAAAGATGGGTGGAGGAACAGTACCATTATTGTCATACATTATATGTTTTGATACTATAGGAACAATGCCTGAAGACTACGAGTTGTATTATGGATTTTCCCGGTTTGCCATGGAGCTCAATGAAATACTACCTGATGAGGCCACTACTCTACCACAGACAGACTCTAGGTTTAGACCTGATCAGAGGTAAGCTTTAAAACTTTGAATCCACTTGGCCTAAACTAATCTTGAAGTCTTAGGTTCGATCTTGACTTAAGACTCTAAGTCTTGTTTGTTCGTCTGAATGTCCTTGGGCATAGCACTTCACTATGACTAAGATCATTGAAAAAGAGTGAGGAGCAGACATCAAGATCAGACAGCACACAGTTGATATGATCCATGCTCTTTGTAGAAGAGGTTTAATGCATCTGCAAAAGTATCAACCCATGTCAGCCTGCCTAGTCTGTCCAGGCTGACCTGAGTCGAAACCTGTTGCTATTTGTAAATTTTCTGCTTATCAATGGACATTCTATCTCATTAATCAGTTGGTTGTTAGACAAAATGGATTTTATGGATACATAACTATGTGACAACTTGCTTGGTATAATGCATCACTGAGATGTATTTAACCCATTTTTCACAGAGCATGGCTCATTAAATTGATGATAAAATCCAGAAGTTTCTAGTTCAAATCCCAGTTGTGCCAATTTCTTTGAGAGTGTTGATGATGGTTTCTGTGACGGAATTTACTTCTCTTTTACTGCCACACATTGTATTGTTTAATGTATGGTGTTAAATGCTGTTTTGAACATTATATCAGTTTTATCGCAGTGGCCAGTGCATCTATCCATGTTTTCTTGGACTTTGCTTACCAGTACAATATTCGTCCTAAGCCACTGGCTGCTTTCCTACATAAACATCGTCAAAACAATGGTCAGGGGTGAGGGAGGGGTGAATCTGTCACTATGACTAGTCATGAACCCTTGGAAAGAAATCAGTCAAACTGGAAATTTGATCCAGCGACCCCCTGGACACATTGTATGGACTATTATTATCATCAGTCACCCTACTATTACTATACTCCATTATATTTTGTTCTCAGGTTATTAGAGGAAGGTAAAATCCAGGAAGCTGAGAAAGAGAAGTTGAGAATTGAGACTTTGCAAAGAGATCGTCGAAAACAGAGAGAATCATCTAAAGAAGAATACAAACCTGTGTGGTTTAAGTATGTACTGACATATTGAATCACCCAACTATATTCAGATAGAGAATACCTTCTATGTTGTGTAAGACCTACATAAATGAGCTGTGCTCTCTGAAAAGGGGGCTTAATGCATCTGCGAAAAGTATTGACCCATGTCAGCCTGCGCAGTGCACACAGGCTGACCTGGGCTGAAACTTTTCGCTGCAGGTCAATTTTCTTTACGTCGAAGCAATAGTCTACTTCATGATTAAGTCGGTTATTCAAAAAAGTGGCTCTTATGGATCCATAACTATGTGATGACTTGGGCAGGTATCATGTAACATGGAGATGCATTAAGCCCCCTTTAGCCACAGCATGGCTCAAATCATTTCAGTGAAAGTTAATTTTATGCCTACCTAACAGTGGAGTAAGTTAACTGAAAGAAAAAAAGATTAGAAGGAAATAGCAAATATTGTCCTTGAAAGATAAGGGAAAAATGTTGGAAATGTCCAACAATACCTTCAGTAGCTGTTACATATTGGGGCAGAGGAAGGTATATTTATTTTGTTGATTGGTTCTCAGAAATTGTTGTAAATTATTGATAGTTATGTTTTTTTTGTGAAAAATTGCCTAGCATTGAATATTACATGAAGATTCAAATGATCATTGAATATTTTGTGTTTGTATATTTTACAGAAAAGGTACAAAGAATGGAAAAGAATGCTTCACATATGATCACAAATATTGGGAGTGCAAGAAAGACCCTGGGTTCTTAAAGATGACCCTGCCAAAGTTATGGTGACAGTAGACTGAAAAGATCTTGCCCAAGATGATCAAGCAATTACAACAATTCAGAACATTTTTTAGCTTGCAGACAACAAAGCTATGGACCCGACTTCATTGAAATCATGTATGGAAGACAAATTGCTTGTGGATAGGTTAGAAAACATTGTGGGAAAAGGAGAAAATGCTGGCTACCAGCACTTTCTCCTTTTTCCACTATGTTTTCATAGATATATTTCTTGACGGTTGTTAAGACATGGCATTGTTTTTTAAAGAGTTAAAATGATATTTGTTTTTTTTTGACAGTTCTTATTTAATAATTCAGCAGACTATTGATGAAGGATTGACCTATCCAATCTGCATTAAGCTAAGGGTTTTTTTCTTATATTCTTGTTATCACATACATGAATCAGGCATTATCTTTAGGGTTTAAAATACACTCCAACTGTGATTGAAGAGCCTTTTTGTCCTTGTTTAAAATGAAGTAAAATAACGATATAGATCCATAATGAGACTGCATGATTTCTGCAGTATAATCTTAATCTATGCAGTTCACAACACTGAAAAAGCTGTTATTGCGATACTGATATTTTGTTTTACCATGTGCAGTCTTTGTATTCAGAAAGTAAATGGTTCAAAATGCTCCATTGCAGTTTTTTCATTAACCTGTATCTAGATTCAAACTGAAGATGGTTTGTTCTTGGTAGATAAATTTTCTTTGAAAGTATAAACTTATAGAATGCTTGTTCGTGGTACATAAATGTCCTTTGAATTCAGAGGTCAAATGTTTTTCAAGTAATTGGGCATTTTTGTTGTTATTATTTTGTCATGAGAAAATCATGATAACTTAAGAAAGTAGTATGATTAAATCTTTATCAAACAATCCTTTGTTTTTACAAAGTGTAGGAAAATGGAATTTGAAAACATTTTGGATAAAGGAGCAAAATGCTGGTAACCAGCATTTTCTCCTCTTTCTAGTATGCTTTGTACCCTTTCAGAGACAAATCCAGTAATTTTAGCCTTGTTTAATTTTTTGTCTTCGAATTTCTTGTGTACGGATGAGTCTTAAGTTTTGTTGTATGATAAAGATTTAAACGAAGATAAAAAAACAGGGAATTTTAACCTTTTACCAAACAATCCCAAGTTTAAATGACCTTGGGGACGAAGACACTAGAAAACATTTGTGTAAAAGAAACTGGTAACCTGTGATTTCTTCTTTTACAACAATGTTTTTTTACCCATGCAAAGTCAAATCTGATTGGTTGTGCCACAGCTAATTTGTTGTCAGCAAATGCCTACAATATAGACTTGTCTAAAATTTTGTCATCTGGTAAAGGATTGGGATAAACTTTGAGAGATTTGTTGAACACATGATAGGATGGTAGATAAGACAGAGTTTGGTGAAGAGAAAGCAATATATGATTCATGAATGGGAAAAAGGGGGCTTAATGCTTCTCTGAGATGCATCAAACCAAGCAAGTCATCACATAATTGTGTATCCATGAAATCTATTGTGTCTAACAAACGGCTGAATTCTGTGGTAGAATGGTCCTTTGACATGCTGGAAATTTACAAAAGGCAAAAAGTTTCATCCTAGGTCAGCCTGCGTGGTCTGCGCAGAATTAACCCTTTACCAAATGAATTAACCCTTTACCAAATGACGAAATTTTAGACTAGTCCAATTCGAAAGCATTTGCAGACGAAAAAATAAATGTGACTTAAACACTGAAACTTGTTATGGGAAGGGTAGAAAACATTGTGGGAAAAGGAGAAAATGCTGGTTACCAGCATTTTCTCCTTTTCCCACAATGTTTTCAAAATCTTCTCTTCCAGGGTCATTTAAACTTGGGATTGTGCGGTAAAGAATTAAGAATGATGTATACATATCAAGCTTTTATTGTAAACATTGTTATTGCCATTTTTGTATGCCATTACTTAACGTTTACTGAGACAATGTTACAGCGTATAGTTATACTTTGCTTATAACAATTAAGCTTTACTACACTTTCTGTAAAAGCTTAAAAGTAGTGTCTACCTGTATAATTGAACCATGCTTTGGCAGAAGGGGGTTTTATACATCTCAGTGATGCAGTATACCCAGCAATTCATCACATAATTATGGATCCATATTGTCTAACAATGGACTGAATCATGAGGAAGAATGGTCCTTTTTGATGTACACAAAATTTACAAATAACAAAAAGATTAGACCTGTCCGCCTCTGCAGACTACTCAGGCTGTCATGGACTGGTTGTTTGCCGATGCATTAAATCACTTTCCACAGAGCAAGGGTCAAGGAGAATTTGCCCTTTGAGTGTTACATAAAATTAATAAAATTGGCTTTTTCAGCAAGGAAAAGAGATCTGAACAATACAACTGCAAGGGTGTTTTGCCACAAAATTTCACAGAATAGTAGGCAATGTAGGTCAAAGATCAGACTGCACATTCTTTACCAGAACCTTTACCAGAAAATCCAGTGTTTTAGCAACCTGGAGGAAAATGGCTTTTCAAACATTTTGAAAAAAGGAAAAAAATATTTGTAACAAGCCTTTTCTCCTTTTCCCACTATGTTTTCAATCCTTTCAAAGACAAATTTCATCAGTTGGGCTACTTTTGTCTTCTACAAATGTTTTCAACTTGGACAAGTCGAAGATTTTATCGTCTGGTAGAGTGTTAAGTGGAAAGTAAATGGCCTGGAGGGCACTGAATAATAAGGCCTTGTTGTGATAATCTCTCCTTACATTTGTGATATTTGTATTTTGTTATTATATTTAAACCCTGTACCACACAATCTCATTTTTAAACGACATGAAAGATGAAACCCTTTGAAAACTTTGTGGGAAAAGGAGAAAATGCTGGTTACCAGCATTTTCTCCATTTTCCACAATGTTTTCTGTTGTTTCAAAGATAAATACCTTTATTTGAGCCACAATGAATTTGTCATCTGGGAATGCTTTCAATGTTGACAAGTCTAGAATTTCGTAATCTGGTAGAGTGTAGCTTTATTATACAAATTAGTTGTTTATAGCAAATAGTAACTGCCAAAATTGATGTATGAATATAATGTAACCCAATTACAAATAATCATAAACAACTGTGCATCGTTTTCTGACACAAGAAAATAGTTCTATTAGAAAGCATATTTCGACATACCAGTAGGCCAATCTCTTTGGTGTTTAGTGTCATTTTCAGAATTTCAGATATACAGCGTTGGCCAGTGCATCTACCCATGTTTTCCTGGAGGGTTTTTTAGCAAATATTTCACCCAATATTCTTGCCAAGTCACTGGCTGCTTTTCCAGAAAGACTTGTAGAAAAAATGCAGAGAGGAATGAACCTTTTTGCATTGGGGGTCCTAATTGACTCAGTAGTAAAGTGAAGGTCTGGCAACCTGGAGGCCTGGGGTTCAAGCCTCACTGGAAGCACTGGGTTTTTTCTGGGAGTCCCCTTAGGTACTTCATGACCGTAGCCTAGTACATGCGAAACCAGGACATACATGAATATGCGAGCTGTTGTGTTGATAATGACTGAAATAATGTTGAAAGCGGCATAAAGAACCATTCAATCTTTTTGCGTTGACTATCCTCAATCCTTGGAAGAAACTACCTTGGCTAAGCTGGAAATGGAACCTGCCTTCGGGTTAAGCCCTGTGTTACAGAAAGAGCTGCCAGCTAGGCCAGTAGAGCTGTATTCTCTTGAAATTTAATTTATACTAGTAAAGTGTGAATAAGAAATCGGTTTGGCTGGAAAGAATTGCAGACTGTATGTTTTAAGTCTGTACCAGACAACAAAAGGTTGGACTTGTCCATATTGAAAGCAGATAAATTAGATATGGCTTAAAGGATGAGGTTTGCCTTTGACATGATTGAAAAATTTGTGGGAAAAGGAAAAAATGCTGGCCACTAGCATTTTTTCCTGTTCCCATAGATTATTTTTTGAATGCCTTCTCTTTGATAGTTGCTAACCCAAATAAAACTATCAGACATTTTCAACCTAGAAATAGGCCCAAATAATTGCAGTTTCATGGTCGCTTTTGTCTACAGTGTGTCAGCAAAGCAGACAGTGTAGATTAAAGATCAGGCTGCACATAATGTGCAGCCTGATCTTGATCTACGCTGGCTGCAAAGGCTACATTACTCATACAAGGTGCTTTAAGGATTAAATGACAGGATTATTTTGTAGAGAGTCGATAATCTAAATCTTAATACTTGTGAAAAGTGATGGTGCCCTACCCACCTTGCTTCTGCTATCAAATAATAATAGCATTGAGTTTCAGTTCAGGGCTTTTGTAATATTAAGTGCAATATAGGACAGTTACAGATATATTATCGTCGTCTAGGTTAGCTCCTTTTTTGCCTATTTGGTCATGACTCCTATATGGCCCGCAACACGCGAAAAGGGGCACTCGTTCATTTGTGTAAATTGTCATCTTGGATCAGCCTGCGCAATCCGCGCAGGCTGATCTTAGATGACACTTTCCGATCGCCTGTGATTTTCTGTTTCACACAAGTTTACTACTGTAGGACAAAATCTAATGTTGACGTAAACTGCTGTCTCAGATTAGCCTGTGTGGATTGCGCAGGCTGATCCGAGAGACAACACTGAACACAAATGTCTGAAAGCCCCTTTTTGCATGTTGCAGACCAATTATTACGAAAACTGATCTGTCAAATTATACCTCGGCAAAACGATGTTTTGGGGTGTACAAATACACTGGAATCACCTGGTTTTGTCTTCATCAACCTCTTTTAAGAATGTTCTTAGTCTTATTATCCAAGATTTTCTAAATTTGAAAGTAACACATCTTCTTATTGGCTAAACCAATTTGCTTTATTTGAATATTATGAATGCCTAAGCATTGGGGGGGGGGGGAACCCTTTATTAGAAACTCATTAGATACCATAAAGGACAACCTTTATTTGAGAATCATGAACAATTTAGTTAAAAACCTCTACTTGAATATAATATTTAGTCAAAAAGACTGTGCCTGAATATAATAAAAATTTCAGTCCATAAAACACTTCTTTATTTGAGTATCTTGAATACTTAAATTTGAATACTTAAATCTTTAGCAAACAATTCCGAGTTTTCAAGACTCTGAGAAAGAAGCCTTTTGAAAACATTGTGGGAAAGGGAGAAAATGCTGGTAACCAGCATTTTCTCCCTTTCCCACAATGTTTTCTCCCCTTCCCAAAACAAATTTAAATTTTTGAGTCATTTTATTGTCTTTCAGTAGGATCAGTCTAAAATTTTGTCGTTTGGTAAAGAGTTAAGTAAAAAAACAAAGCTGTATTTGAATTATTACAAATGTCTATGCATGCAGGGAAATACCCTTTATTTGAATACTATTATGATTTCAGTTAATAAAGAAATTCTATTTGAATATCATAAACACTTTAGAAAATATGAATGTAACCATTTCTCCTCACTTATAAATGGCATTTATACTTACTGAATGTAATTAACTCTTTATCAAATGACAAAGTTTTAGACTTGTTCAAATTGAAAGAAATTGCAGACTAAAATTTTGCTCAGAAGTTGAGTTTTTCATTGAAAGGATAGAAAACATTTTGGAAAAAGGAGAAAATGCTGGTTACCAGCATTTTCTCTTTTTTCCAAAATGTTTTCAAAAGCCTTCTTTCTCAGGGTTGTTAAAACTCGGAATTGTGTAGTAAAGGGTTAATATACATGTATACATGTATTTGATTGTGAAGGTAGTTAAAAGCCTGTACCCTTGTCATTTTGTAACATTATTTAGTTTTTGTAAACAATTATTTGCTCTTGTTGATATTTTTATGTTAATTTTACTTGCTTTGTTAAGTTTAGTTTTTTTACTTACACATAATTTTATGCAATTGCGTTACATTTATTTGATTATATGGGTCAACTTAATGCAGTGATTAACATATCTACTGAACCTCGATTATGCATAATTTTGACTCAGCAAGATTGTGTTTGATACACTTCTAGGTGGAATAATTGTCAAGGTTTAAGTCCCCTTTTCCTCACTGTAGGTGTTACTCCTTACTGAACCATCTGAAATTGGATTATCACAAGCTATTACAAAACTTAAAAAGAAGAAGCATTCATAAGGAAAGACAATTTTGCTCTGTAATACTATTGAAATCATTGTGGGATAAAGAGAAATTGCTTACACGCAATATCTCTTTTTCGCTATAGTGTTTTCTAAAGCTGTGATTAAGCAATTTCTCTTTTATCCACAATGTTTTCAAAAGCTATCCATCACAGGGAAATGAAAAGGTCATAATTTTGGGGTAAAAAATAGGGAGAATAGAATGATATGATTAACACAGTCACTCATGTTTATTTGACAACAAGTGATCATAATCTTGCTTTTGTTCTGGTAACTTTCACTTTGTATGCTTTATTCAAATGCAAAATAAATGATAAATTGAATTATTTATTTGTTATCTTTTGTTCAACCTTGCCTTGACAACAACAGTAAAACTTAGTGGTCAAGGCGTAGAATGTCTGCCTTTCACATAGAGGTTCAGGATTTTAAAGTCCGGTCCTGGTAGCCCATTCTGTAGCATACAGGACTTGAGAACAGGGGGTCCCTGGCTCAAATCCCCAGCTCGGCCAATTTCTTACCGATGACTGATGATAATCATTGCAATCATTCCTCTCTCACAGCTGATCATTGTTTCAACCATGGTTTTGTAGGAAAGCAGCCAGTGGCTTGGGAAGAAATTGTTGGAAATATTGTTTACAGAAACTCCAGGAAAGCATGGATACGTGCATTGGCCGCCGTGATGTAACTGAATTAATGTTGAAATAGTGTTAAACATGATACAATCAATCAGGCAATCAATCAATTAAAAGTCCATAATGAGAGGAATGAAACTTTGAAACCACAAGCATCTCATCATCTATACTGGTTGTGGTACTTGGGGAAAGAATAATCAACAGTGTTTGATCGTATTAACTCTTTACCAAACGACGAAATTTTAGACTTGTCCAAATTGAAAGCATTTGCAGACGACAAAATAAATGTGACTCAAAAATTGAAACTTGACTTTAGAAGAGAAGAAAACATTGTGGGAAAAGGAGAAAATGCTGGTTACCAGCATTTTCTCCATTACCCACAATGTTTTCAGAAGGCTTCTTCCTCTGGGTCGTAAAAACCAGGGATTGTTTGGTAAAGGGTTAAAGTTGATAAGTTTGAAAAGGAAGAAATTTGTAGATGTTTATCATGGCATCTAAGAAATTTCTTTATCACACAATCCCGAGTTTTCACTACCCCAAAGGAAAAAAAAAATTTTTTTTTTGAAAACATTGTGGGAAAAGGAGAAAGCGCTGGTTACCAGCATTTTCTCCTTTTCCCACAATGTTTCCTATCCTTTTAAAGAAAAGTAAGCAAAGTAATAATTTCTATCTTTGTAAGGGAAGATAATGTTACGGGAATAGAAGAAAATGCTGGTAACCAGCATTTTCTCCCTTTCGTGCAATGTACTTTTTTTAAAGCCATCTGTCAGAGTTGTTTAATCTTGGGATTGTGTGGTAAAGGGTTAATTGCTTATGCAGGTAGTAAATTAAGATCAGACTGCACAGAATGTGCAGTGAGATCTTGGTTCTATACTGTCAGCTTTGTTTACAGATGTTCTGACAAAAACAGCTTTAAACTGCATTATGCAATATAAATTTGTATCTTCAGCTTCGTTTCTAGCTATATTCAACTTGTTCTCTGCAAATGCTTTCAATCTGGTCCAGTCCAACAGTTTGTCGTCAGGTAAAGAGCTAACTCCGGTTTCAGCCCTAGACAGGTCAAAAGATGCCATACAAATCATAAATTTTACAGTAACAACAGCTGCCAAAAGTAGACAAAGTGGATGTTAAAATGCATTTTAATTTAGATCATACCATTTAAAAGCATGGAAATTCATGTGAAGATGACAATCTGTTATTGTATGGTCGGTCCTAGTATTAGTCTCTGGCAGAGAAATTAATTTCAAAACTAGGTTAAACCCTGCCAGGTCACTCTAACTTTTGTTTACTTTTTGCCAGACTGTAACATACATTTTTCTGCCAGGGATTAATACTTGGACCGACCACACAATAACAGAATGTCATCTTCACAATATTTTTCATACTTTTAAATGGTATGATTTAAATGTAAATTCATTTTAACAACTGCTTTGATTGTTTGGTCACTATTGGGCCTTCACAGTCTCATAATAAACCTTAAGGAACATGTGCCCTGAATAGAACTAAAGTGCCACTTTGTTTATGAATATCAACACTTTCTCCAGCACTTACAAACACAACTGAACCACGTTTCAAACTGATACTGTGTTTAACTGTACAGTTTTTAAGGACCCCAGTTCCCTCCATACAAATCAATATGTTGGCACAAAGCAAACTTTTCACTTTGGCTGTCTGAACACTGCTGGGCATCTGAAAGCATAGAAAGAAGTTTTTCAGTCAAACTACTGGATTTTGATCAGTCACTGCACCGATCTAGTCTGGGTTCTAGCCTGATCTCTATTTTTTTTACCCAATATCACACAATGTCGACTTTTCATGACCGTGAGAAAGAAGACTTTTGAAAACATTGTGGGAAAAGGTGAAAATGCTGGTAACCAGCATTTTCTCCTCTTCCCACAATGTTTTCTTCTCTATCAAAGACTGCATTCACAAATTTAAGTGACATTGAATTTGACATCGTTTGGATTTGGACAAGTGTAAATTTTTGTTTTGTGGAAAAAGGGTTGAACATTTTCTGGCATTTCTTTGTCAACAAGAGGGCCATGATGGCTCTGTATCGCTCCACTGGCTATTAAGTAAAAACACTACAAGCCAAACATTACAATATTCAGCAAATTGATTTCAAACACGAGGACATGCAAACATTTTTCTATCTAATCCTACGAGAAAGTTGTGATCCATGGGCAAAGCCAATTTTGATCGCAAAGCTATAATTATTTGAATCCTGGTGGAGGTCCACAATATAAAGCTCCATACCAAATAATTCAGTTCTTGAATGTTATAAACAAGAAGATTTTCAAATTTTTCTCAATTTGGGCACCCTTGATAGAGACCCCCTAGATAAAGCTAAATGCAAAATTTGATAGCCCTAGCCCTTATAGCTAGATGCGAAAGATTTTCCTATATAAGCCCGCCCATGTAAAACATGTTACCCCCCGGAGCGAAGTCAAATTTGACCCTCGGCTATAATTTGGACACCCTTGGTACAGGTCCACTAGATAAAGCTACATGCGAAATTTGGTCGCCCTAGGCCCCATGGCTAGGTCAAAGAAGAATTTTAAAGTTCTCCCTATATAAGCCCATGTAAAACTTGTTACCCCCGGGCAGGGCCTAATTTGACCCCAGGGCTATAATTTGAACAATCTTGGCAGAGGTCCACTAGATAAAGCTACATGCCAAATTTGGTAGCTCTAGGCCCTATGGCTAGGTAGAAGAGGAATTTTAAAGTTCTCCCTAAATAAGCCCATGTATAACTTGTAACCCCCGGGGCGGGGCCAATTTTGACCCCAGGGCTATAAATTGAAGAAACTTGGTAGAGGTCCACTAGATAAAGCTACATGCCAAATTTGGTAGCCCTTGGCCTTACGGTTTCAGACAAGAAGATTTTCAAAGATTTTCAAAATTTTTCAGTTTTGTTGCCATGGCAACCAGAGTTTTTGAAGGAATTAAATTCTTTCAAGAAATTCTGAAGAGGACCATGGCAGGATCATTTCTGTGAAGTTTCATCAAAATTGGATGGGTAGTTTCAGAGAAGAAGACGTTTTAAAAAAAAGTTAACACACGGACGGACGGAAGGACGGACGGACGGACGGACGCACGACGGACAACAGGCCATGACATAAGCCCGCTGGCCTTCGGCCAGTGGAGCTAAAAATTACAAAAGATGTTTACAGATTATTGCCAGAGATCTACATAGGCTGCAATCAAATATGATTAACTCTTTGCCACATGACAAAAATGTAGACTTGTCCAAATTGAAAGCTTTTGCAGACGGCAATTTAAATGTGGCTCAAACCATGGAATTTGTCTTTGATATACAGGGTTCTCCTTTGACCCGGGACTCCAGGTTTTGACGCATGGAAATTTGAAATGACCCGTTTTTGACGCTCAAAAATATCTGCCTAAGCGTCAATCTGACGCACGAGATTACCAGCCAAAGGGTCATATAAATTATGTCGCATGCATCCGGCAGGAATGTAGCCTATAATAAACATGATCAGTGTCAACTGTGTACAGATGACGCACGTAGCTCTGTTTATCACATGTAATCAAGCTGGCGAGTGGCGAGTCATTTTTGAAAACATGATTAAGGTGTTAGTCCAATTATCTAGTGTAAAATGACAGGTTTTCAAGTTAACTGCTATCCTAATTAACAAATTTATATCAAATCATGCAGTAATACTTGTAAAAATATTAACTGATTAGAAAAAAAGATCGCTGGAAAAAAAACGTGAAAACCCATGACACAGCAGAAATCATTTTGACATCGTTCGATCAGAGGCACTTCAAACTATCTTTTCATCTTTGGTGACAAATTTAAACAGTGATTTATACTTATTTCTTTATGAAACAATAAGTGAATGCTAAAATCGCTGTTTAAAAATTAGGAAAAACTTTTTAAGATGAAAATAAAAATCAACCTATAGATTAGATGGGGGGGGGGGAGAATGGATGTGACCTTTATTTTCTCCCTTTTCCACAATGTTCTGGGGTAAGAAAGACAAATGTCTAAAATAATTATGATCTAGTCAAAAGTTTTTGTTGTTTGGTAAACAGTTCAAAAGTTGTTTGTGTCCATTTATTCATCAAGATGAATTGCATGCTAGGGCTGCAATTTAAAATTGTTCTGTCCACTTCATTCCAACAAGTCTCTACACAAGACAGGATATTTTCTTATCTAATTCCTATCCATAAACAAAGAACATAAATGGAAAGTTTTCATTATTTCACCCTTATCTCTCCATGATAATTTTGACCCTTGGACATTTCTATTAGACTCTTGGAAATTCCATTTTGACTCTTGAAAATTTGGGCGCAAGAGTCAATGACTCTTGGGATTCTGGACCTAGGGAGAACCCTGGATACAGTATATAGAAAACAATGTGGGAAAAGGAGAAAATGCTGGTTACCAGCATTTTCTCCTTTTCCCACAATGTTTTCCAAAGGTCACTTCCTCGGGGTCGTTAAAACTCGTGATTGTGTGGTAAAGAGTTAAGAACTCATTGGTGGCTGGATCAAAGCTACACCAATCATGTGATGCAAACTTACAAAGAAACAAATTACGAGGGTTGTTCGATATGTAATGTGTATTGTACGATATCTCAAAAGCATTCGACTCAAATAGTGAAATGAACATTACATCCCTTCAAAGTATTCTCTGCAGTTTGAAATACATAATTTCAATCTCTGAATCCATTTCTGAAATGCGTCACAGTACGCTGATTTAGGTAGACCTCTGAGGCACTGACTGATGGCTGAGCCAAGGGTTTGTTGGGACTTGTAACGATGACCAGATAAGAACTTTTTAAGTTTTGGAAAAAGGAAAAAGTCGCATGGGGCTAGATCTGGAGAGTATGGTGGGTGTTGCAAGACGGTAACCTTCTCCGACTTCAAAAATTGCTTCACAAGCTCAGATGTATGTGATGGAGCATTATCATGAAGTAGACGAACATGCCTAAATCCTGACACAGGGCGTCGTTTAAGATAATATTTCTTGACCTTTTTTAGTATAACATCTCGGTAATACCGACCTGTAACACTTTTGCCCTTCGGCACCGGAATTTGTACGGCTATACCTTCACATGAGAAGAATATGCAATACAGAACCTTCTTTGTGCTTATGCTTCTTTTGGCAACTACAGGCCTTCTACCGTGTTCAGTTAGCCATATTTTGTTTCCAATTTTTCTTACTGGTTCGAAATAGTGAAACCATGTTTTGTCACCAGTAACAATGTTTGCAAATTGTCTTTGATTGAATTTGGGAAACATTTTGAGCAATTGCTTAGCGGTTTGTACTCATACCCGTTTTTGGTCATCTGTCAATATATGCGGTATCCATCTGGCAGAAATCTTTCGTATTTTCAAAATACGCTTCAAAATGAAATGCACCAGCGATAGCGATATGCCAACAGTGTTGGCAATATCACGAATTGTGTATCTGCCATCACTTTCAATTATTTCCCTGACTTTTGAGACATTTGCCTTGCCTGTTAGAGTCACAGGTCGGCCAGATTTTGCTGCATCTTTGACGGACTCTGTGCCAGTCAGAAATTTCTTTCTCCACCTACGAACTGTCTCATAAGATACCTTATCAGACCCATAAACTTCCCCCAATTTGGTAAAAATCTGCATTACCGTATGACCGAGTTTTGTGCGAACTTTTATATAAGCTCTAATTTCTTTAATATTCTTAATCCGTTGCCCAACGATTTTTACAACAGTGGTCAACAACTAGCTCTATTGAAATGACTATAAGTTTAAAACTATGTGGAGCTGAAGGCTCATGTTTATACCGTTTGAAAGGTATTGAATAGAGCTATTCAAGCGTATCATCATCCATGAAATCGTGCAAAGCGTTATCGTGCTGTGGTACAATACACATTACATATCGAACTGTCTCATAAGATACCTTATCAGACCCATAAACTTCCCCCAATTCGGTAAAAATCTGCATTACCGTATGACCGAGTTTTGTGCGAACTTTTATATAAGCTCTAATTTCTTTAATATTCTTAATCCCTTTCCCAACCATTTTTACAACAGTGGTCAACAACTAGCTTTATTGAAATGACTATAAGTTTAAAACTATGTGGAGCTGAAGGCTCGTGTTTATACCGTTTGAAAGGTATTGAATAGAGCTATTCAAGCGTATCATCATCCATGAAATCGTGCAAAGCGTTATCGTGCTGTGGCACAATACACATTACATATCGAACAGCCCTCGTACTAAGTGAAATGCTTGTTCAAAGTAAGATGTTGCTGGGGCTTGACACCAGGTATGTCATGGCAGTCATACAGTACAAATGACCAATGCTCTGTGAAAAGGGGGCTTAATGCATCTCCGTGATACATGATACCAGGCAAGTCATAACATAATTATGGATCCATAAGAGCCACCTTTTTCAACAACTGACTCAATCATGAGGTAGACTAGTCCTTTTACACACACAGAAAATTGACCAATAGCAAAAAGTTTCGGCCCAGGTCGGCCTCCTGCGCGGACCACAGAGGATGGTCCGCGCAGGCTGACCTGGGTCGATACTTTTCACAGATGCATTAAGCCCCCTTTTCACACAGCACGGCTCAATTATTTATGCTGACCAGGTGACAAAATATTGGACGAGTCCATCTTGAGAACATTTTAAGATGACAAATGTAGCTCAAATGATTGGTAACATAATTGGAAGTATTAGAAACATTGATGCAAAAAAAGAGAAAAGTATAGTGGCTATCAGCACTTTTCTACTTTTCTTACAATGCACTTTTCGATCGATCGATAGACAGATAGATAGATAGAGATAGATAGATAGCGAGAGAGAGAGAGAGAGAGAGAGAGAGAGAGTATCTGTTGCAGAACATAAGAACTTTTTTTAAGTCTAAAGTTATCTGAAAGTAAAAGGGGGCACTCAATCAAATTCCTTACAATTATTCAGCAATAGAAAAACATGATATTGATAATGATAAAATCAGTCTCTTTAAATGAAACACAAAATGACCCTGCAATATTTTCTATTATTTTCTAACCAGATTAATTGAGAGAGTTTACAGAACACATCCATTTGGGTCATAAGATTAAGAGTGTTTGTACTTAAGCATCATACAGAAATGCACAACATTTTTTTTCTTAGAAAACTGTGTTCTGAATAATCATATGAGCAATGAAAACAGCTGCTTTACTATTTTAGATGTGTCCATTTGAGCCGATTCTGATATCTACAAATACATTATATTACATAAAATGAATTCACTATGCATCCAAAAGAAAATTTACCTCAATTCTCGTGACAGCAAACTCTTCAGTTGGAGGTAGGTATTGCACTGTCTGGCAGCCATTTTCTACTAGGAATATGCGATCAACTAAAATCTCTTCTGGCACTCTAATTTCATATTCCAGCATTTTCTGAAGGGCGCTAAAATCTTTCAGTTTATGAGTGAGACCAAACCGGACTATGTTGTGGGAACACGTCAGGCACTCGAGACAATCTGATAATAGTAAGAAAAATGCAGCATGTGAGGAAAGTATATGCCCAAAACTCCAATGTATTAACCCATTTACCTCTTACCAAACAATCCCCACTTTTAAAGACCCTGAAGGCAAGGCCTTTTGAAAACACTGTGGGAAAAGGAGAAAATGCTCCTTTTCCTACAATGTTCTCTACCTTGTCAAAGCACTTTAGTTCATTTGTACTACTTTCAAATTATCTGCAGATGCTTTTATTTTGAAGGAATCAGGAATTTGTGCTTGGTAAAGAGTTAACTTTATAGTTTAAATTTAATCATACCATCAATATACATGTATAAGTGACACAAGTGAAAAGCATGTGAAGATAAGAGTATTTTTGAACGATATATAGACTTGCTACAGATGATATTAGAAAGTTCATTTTGTTAATATGTTTAGTAACTAATTTGCATATTAGGATCTAATTATATTTAGTTAAAGGTGGCCGTAAGGTGTGATTTAGATTCTGCTTTCCATTTGGATAAGTGTGTTTAATGCTGATCATAGAAAATCTAGCTTTCATTAACTTGATGCAGTATAAGGCACCATTTTCTTAATACTAATTTTCCCTCTATATGTCTCAGAAGTCATAGAGGGTAAGCAGGTCTAGCTGAATAGATTACCAAAATGTACAGTTTCAAATGACAAGTGTGGAACTATCAAACAGAAAAAAATTAGGTCCCAACTTACCTCCCTCTAAATAGGCATGGGGCTCATTCACTTGAATAAAAAATGCTTCCCCTGGTTGTAAAGCAATCTCATTCAGAAAATATACGGCCAGTGCACCAATATCTCCCGGATATTCATTCGCTATCTTCAGTAAAGTTAATCCCTCATACTTTGATACATCTTCACCTTTTTCATCTGAAATCAAATTGATCTTTACCAGACAACAAAATTTTAGTCATTCCACAATAACCCTTTACCACACAATGGCGACTTTTAACAACCCTGAGGAAGAAGTCTTTCGAAAATATTGTGGGAAAAGAACAATCCCATCTTTGGTCAGTTTTGAAAACAAGCCTAAAATTTTCTTGTTTGGTAGAGTTGCGAATGACAGCAACTTAACCCTTTACTCCATAGATACTCATTTTGACGTATCAACAACAGACAGCTTTTGAAAACATTGTGGGAAAAGGAGAAATTGCTCGTAACGAGCAATTTCTCCTTTTCCCACAATGTTTTCCACTCAATCAGATATTTGTATCCTCATTTGTCCATATTTTGACATCATATCTTTATTTGCTGCTGAAATGGAAGAGCCTCAAATTGGCATATCAGGTAAAAGGTTAAGTGTGGCTCATAACAACTGAAATGAGGCTCAAATGACCGGACCTACTTTTGAAAGGAAGAAAACAATGTGGTAACAAGCATTTTCTCCTTTTTCCACAATGTCCTCTGCTCTTTCAGAAACAAATTCAATCATTTTTGTTTTTAGCCATGATTAATTAGTTTGTCATCTGATAAAGTCTAAAGAGTTAACCCTTCACGACATAATCCCATGTTAAAGGACTTTTAGGAATAAGCCTTTCAAAAACATTGTGCTAGCTATTAACTACCCTGCCAAAAATGGCCTTTGAAAACACTCTTGGAAATAGCGAAATGGTGGTACCCAGTATTTCTCCTTTTCCCACAATAATTTTCTTACCTTTTCAAGACTAATCCAATCATAAAGCTACATTTGACTCGTCGTCTGCAAGTGCTCTCACTTTTTATTGATACTGGGCATCTTTTCGTATACCAGAGCACTTACAGTACTTTGATTAACTTATTTTTTTTGTTTCCGTTTTCGCCCTATTGTTTTTAACGAGGGAATATTTCTAACTTGAGCTGAATCGCAGAGTTATAACTGAAATAATGTTAAAAACGGCATTAAACACCATACAATCAATCAATCATCAATCAAAAAACTAGTTTAGTCGTGATTTCTTCGACACAGTATTTTCCGCGAAAAACCAGTTTGTGCATGACCTAAAAATAGTATGATTAATGACGTCATCATTTGCTAGCATAGATCATTGCATATATTTATTAAAAAAAAATAGACGTTTAATACGCTGAAAGTAGGAGGAAATTAGATAGCCTGTACTCATTAAACTGACGATGATTTTTAAGTTGTCATCCGATCGGTAGATAATTTTTGTCATTTTTGACCAATCAGGTAATTGTGCGAAAGATTGTGATACGTGTGACACTGTGCGACCAACCGGAAGACACTCAACGTTTAGTCATCCCTATTTAGATTTAGACTAAAACCCAGAACGAAGTCGTAATTTTATTTTTAAAAATCTAGAACGGTGTTACCGCAAAACGAGCTTCGCTCGTTACGGGCTTCGCCCGTAACTCGCTGTCGCTCGTTATTAATGCATACTACCTATTTACTTTTAGTCCATAAGTAAGGCGAATGTAATGTTTACGTATTTTAGTAAAATTCATATGCAGTGATTGACACGCAACCGACAAATTGTTTGTTATTTACGTCAAAATTCGAGTAAATGTCTCATTCATAATTTTACGACGTTCTCTTTTGTAGAGAGTATGAACTGTTACCCGGCTTGTATTTGCGCGAGATCCAAACGGGCCCAGCAGCAAGTGAAGTTTGTTTTGAGGGTTTGTAAGCAAAGGTTTGTGAGAGGAATGACAACAAGGGTGTATTCTAGTTCAATCTGGGCGTTCTGAGGGCGATCTTACATGCTGTACATCAGAAATGAAGATCGACGATTTAAAAAGGATATAAATCAAACATAAATACTTTACATGACTGATTCTCTATGGTCTGAATGAATCATACAGTTTTAACCGCTTATCGGCAGCCTCATGTACCCACTCTGGCTATTGAAATGGTAATAGAAAACACAGTATTAATAATACTATTAACATTTTACTACACAGTCCCGAGTGTTCACGACCCTGTGAATAGAGGCTGGTAAACAGCATTTTCGCTTTTCAACAATGTTTTCTACCCTTTCCAAAAGACAAATTGCGTCATTTGAATCACAGTTTAAATGGTTTAGATAAGAAAGAGTATACAGTTTTTCACCTGGTAAAGACTTATTGGTGATAGGAAATGATAGCATTAGAAATGGAATGATTGAAAAGGGTCATAATCTGAAATTCACCCATGTACTGTCGAATTTGTATTGTTTAACTCAAAACCATATCGGAAAGATAATTTCTTGATCTGTGCCCTCTGAAAAAGTCCCTGTCTTCGCGTCTGGCGATGAAAGGGTTGCGAAATAATTGGTTTTGTTTTGACACCAATTCTCGATATTAACTTAATTGAACTTGCATTGAAAGACCTCTTGCTTTAAGAGATTACTGTACGTGCTTCCCTTCTGTTAACCAGGGATCGTATATACACGATCCCTGTGTTAACTAATCAAGATGCCTTACATGAACTTTGTACTCGTGAAATGAGCCGCTGGAGCAAAGCATACTTTTCACTTGAATTTGAATGTGGACCAAAGACCTCGATAAAACTCTGTTTGAGAACTTCTTTCCGTTCTGATACATGTACGTTCTGTTTGGCAGCGACACTGCTCAGCCTGTTGGAATTTTCAATCCCCACTATTTCTCGTAATTCTTCTATATCTGCAAAAAGCACAAACAACACGGAGAGAGCTGCAAAAAAATCTGAAATCTCCAAAAACTTTGAAATCTGTCATCTTTCTGTACTTTTTACTGTATTTCTTACTAGTGAAATTATCTAAATGCAAATACTACATGTAAAAAAATGACAGTATGTTTTTACAATGAAAGTATCTGACTGTATGTCTTACTTATGGAAATATGTCGTACTTACGAAAATTTATCACCATATATCTCACTAATTAAGATAGATTAGCATCTAACTGACGGAAATGTTTTACTGATAAAAATATCTTACGATTGAAAATATGAATTAGATCTACATCAAAATTCCATTATACCTTCAAGATGACGAGCCAGATCTTGAAGTGGTTTAAAACCTGCCAGAGCTCTAAAATTATTGATAGCAATAGCCATTTCCGGTTTGTGATTCCCGTCTTTATAAACCTCGGGGTTCTGTGAATGGAGCTCAGCGGCCAGGGTCTGTAAAAACAGATCCATTTTTATAATTTGTAAATACAGATAATTCAAACTACTTTAAACATAAAGATAATATGCGGCAAAAATGTTCGCGTTTCTTTTAATTGATGGACATTTTCGCGCAGACTTTTCTTTTTTCTTCACAATTTAGTGGTAGTTGAAATCCGACAAAATCAAATAATATTTACATACATGTACATGGATTAAGTCTAAAATGTACTTATGGATCTACAGTATCTTCTGAAATAAATTTGCAGAAGAGATCATCATAGGTTCGATAATTCACATGAATTTAAGTTTGATTCACAAATAAGTGTATATGTGAAAACATTGCTCATGATGAATGATTCATCCCTAAACTACATTGCTTTTGAAATTAGTCTGGTGCATGATAAAGCCGTCATCACAAGGGCGTTAGCGTTTTGAAATATTTTGTGAATTCAGTGGACAGCATGAAAAATTCGCACATTTAATGATAATTAGCCGATTTCAATGACGATTTCAATTTGCGATTTTGTCATATTCGCTAACATGGCGAACTTAAACATCAAAAGATAAGTTCTCGGTTGACAGCTACTTCTGAAGCTGTCGATTTAATTGATTATTTTTTCTTTATCAAGCTGAATTTAGATTATCAAAGGAACAAACTCTGTATCAACGCCTTTGACAATCAAAAGGTGACTTAAAACCAAATCATCACGACAGCCAGTGCACCTTTCCGTGTGTGAAGCAAACCCTGATGATATTGATGTCAGATACTCCTAAATATGTTTACAACGTTAGTATGAACACCAATTTTACAGTGCACGGTCCTCGGCGCTTTTCTAGACAGGGTTAATCGAGATCACTGCCACAACATGAAGGCTTATCTTGGATCAATACTGCTAGATATTAAAAATAAAAAAAAACTCCCGATAAATTAGCCAAGAAATCGGAAAAAAAAAAACCCTCTTTTTTTTTTCTATGGACTGAAAACAATCAACCACCAACTATATATACTACTCAAAATTTGCTAGGGATCATTATTTTTTCCCTCAATCCCCTTCAATTGCAGAAAATCTGTTTTGATATAAAGAACTAGTCGATATATTTTAAATACACTATATTTTGGATACTTGAATATTTCATTGCAATACTGCCTGTGGAAACACATGCTTTTTATTGAGAAACTGAAATGTAATTTTTTTTGAAATATCGAAATGAACCCTATCAAAGTGTGAGTTGTATATTTACTGAACACGCCCACATGCGTTTTTACGACCTTTTGGAAGAATTCTTCAGAGAACACTAAGAAATTGTAAAAATGCTGGTGATCGGCATTTTCTTCTTTCCCTACAATGTTTTCTACACTTTCAGAGACAAGTTTCATAACTTAAGCCACGTTTGATTTGTCGTCTGCGATGCTTTCCAGTATTGACAAGTCTAAGTTTTGTCGTCTGGTAGAGTTAATCCGCTCAAAGCAAAGGTTGACATTAAAATTCATTGCGTTCTTGATAAGATGAAATAGTCATTTCATGCTCCATTTCACTTCACTTTTACATATCCATCAAATATTATTTAAAGTAATAATAAATAAAAAAAAAAACACGTACAAATCACGCCACCAATCTTTTTTTTCAACCACACACATGTATCTTAACATTATTTTTCAAGTTTTAGAGCTTGTAAAATATAGAGAGTTTTAAAGGGAGACTGTGAGTGTTTTTTTTTCCAAAAAGTTTTAATGATTAAACTGCCATATAAAAAAAATCATTTGTTTCCAAAACTAACCAAACAAATAAATGATTAAATAAATAAATAAATAAATAAATAAAAGATTACGATTTCAGAGCCCTATTCGTCGGAGAAGTTCTAACCATATCGGACGGTGTAGATCCAAGATTAGATTTTCACCTTCTGTGCAGTCTGATCTTGATCTATACGGTCCACAATTTAAGCGCATTGACTCGAGCTTTGCAGCTTAACTCTTTTCATACCATAGACGACACCAGTAGCTTTTGTGGACCGTGTAGATCACGATCAGACTGCACGTTCTGTGCAGTCTGATCTCTGATCTACACTGTCCACTGCTATAGGCCTATTCTAGCAAACTGTCTCTTGATCTTGCAGAGGAAATGTATTTTAGCCTTTGAGAAAATACAATTTATTCAGAAGTGAAAGAGTTAGGGATGAACTTGCAATATTCCAATTTCTGGCCTATGTTTTCAGTCTACATGGCATATACAGGGTGATTCATAATATCTGATACAGTTTCAATCCTTGATAATTTCTTTCTGCCGGTACATACCTTGTTATAATTTATATCACAATACTCTACAATAATTCCAGTTTTGTTTGATATACAATGCTAAGTACTTTAAATACTTACATGTAAAATAAAATAGGTCAACCTTTTTCACAACATTTGAATGATATGCTCTATATGACGTCCATTCTGGGTTATTACGACGTCAAGCCTCTTTTGGAAGTTTGCTATTACCACTGAACACATTTTTGGGGTTATTTTTCTCATCTTTCGACAAATAGCTTGTTTCAACTCTCCAACAGTGTTTGGTTTAGGTGAATATACATTTTCTTCCAAGTGTACCCACAAGAAAAAGTCCAAAGCACTAAGGTACAGGGAGTGAGGGGGGCACACATTGTCGGTCCTGAAGGATATGAAGTTTTCCCGAAAGTTTCATGAAGCCACGACAATACTGAATGAGCTGTATGGGATGCTGCTTCAACCTGTTGGAACCAAGTGTCTTTAATCTTCTATTCTCTGTAAAGCTTGCAAAAAACTTGTTTTTCAGCAATGTCAAGTAACGTTCACTGATGACTGTCTGCGTCTCTCTGCCTTG
The DNA here is from genome assembly GCA_946811185.2 of Hippopus hippopus. NCBI lineage: Eukaryota > Metazoa > Mollusca > Bivalvia > Cardiida > Cardiidae > Hippopus > Hippopus hippopus. Next base: position 29,737,518 of record OX328112.1, read on the forward strand.
TTTAAAAAAGAATGGTCCAATCAGATCACTGTAACTTAACGCCACCCATAGGTAACATTTTTATCATGTATAGGATTTTCATAATAGATATGAACCAGCACCTATACAGCACATTCAATATTGTCGTTGCTTCAAGAAACTTTCGGGAAAACTTCATCTTCAAGACTGACAATGTCTGGTCCCCTCATTCCATGTAACTTAGTCCTTTGAACTTTTGCTTTTAGGGGCACTTGAAAGAAAATGTATTTTCACCTAAACCAAACACTTTTGAAGAATTGAAACAAGCTATTCGTCGAGAGATGAGAAAAATAACTCAGGAAATGTGTTCAGCTGTGATAGCAAACTTCCAAAAGAGGCTTGACGTCGTAATAACCCAGAATGGACGTCATATAGAGCATATCATTTAGATATTGTGAAAAAGGTTGACCTATTTTATTTTACATGTAAGTATTTTAAGTACTTAAAATTGTATAGCAAATTATTGTAGAGTATTGTGATATAAATTATGACAAGGTATGTAACGGCAGAAAAAAATTATTAGGGATTAAAACTGTATCAGATATTATGAATCACCCTGTATATGGGTTACCAGCATTTACTCCTTTATCCTTGGTGTTTTAAAAAAGTAAAGGAATAACATGGCATGTTCCTTTCTTGTTCAGTTCACAACTCGACTCGAAACCAGGACAACCTACCTTGTCAGGGTGTGCTTGCAGTGAGAGTGTTTTCTGGATAGAGATCACTTTAAACAAAAACGGCAAATGGTTGTGATAATCTACACCATCAGCAAGACTGATGACGCCATCAGTTTTTGAGAGCCACGTGCCTAGGTCTTCCTCAGTTCCATCCTGTCTGACAATCCGTGACGGTCCCAAACAGTGAGTGCCCATCCACATCTGTAAATCATCAAAGCACTGAAAGCACTGAGTAGCCTACAAGGCTAACCTGGTTTGCAGTAAAGTACTCTCTCAGAGCAAAGAACTGATATATCGCCGAAAGCCAATCATCATTTCCTGACCGTGCCATACACGTTGACCGCTCTGTGTGTGTGTGTGTGTGTGTGTGTGTGTGTGTGTGTGTGTGTGTGTAAATTACGCAACGGAATAAGCAATATCACAAGAATGAATATATAATTTTATACAAACATGATTTACTATTATCTACAAATACCGTGTTCATTTTAATCAATACTTATACCATTGTACCCCGGAATATACCTGATCATGTAAATCAGTATCTACACAAATGTATCCCAGAATACTCAGTATCATCAAAATCGATATTTAAGTAAATGAACCCCGGAATGAGCTGTGTAAATGGCATCAAATACATAAACAAATTTATGCCAGAAAAAAGCGGTATTACTGAAATAAATAATTATAATAATAATAATAGTAATACTGTGAAAAAGACAATCTGTTCATGATTGCACGGTCAGTCCGAGCGTTGATAGATGGCAGAAAGTCAAATTTTAAAGATAGGTCAAAACTTACCAAGTTCCTTTCTATTTTGTTTACTTTTTATCTGGTTTCAAAATTATTTTTTTCTGCCAGCTTCTAACACATGGACTGACAGTACAATAACAGATTATTATTTTCACAATTTCCCATACTTGCAAATGGTAAAAAAAAAAAATCACTGAAATCAGTATGTATCCGAATGTGCATCAGAAAACGCGTTATCATTGAAATAAAATATTATTTACATAGAGGATAATCAACTGGTTGTGTGTGATATTGAAAATCTGTCACTAGAATGGGGTGAGATGCGGTTGAAAAAACGAGTCCGTAGGACGAGTTTTTAAATCACATCAAACACCATTCGAGAGACAGATTTTTAATATTACACACAATCTGTTGATTATCCTATTTATTATATTCCTAATTCACCCTTTTTTTATTATAATAATTATCAAGAATGGTACAATATGAGCAACATAGGGAAAAAGTAGTTCCGGCAAACATTCTAAAACTATATTGTCACTAGTGACGATACCATATTTATTATCACTGGTGGTGTTATTACTTTGAAATCCTAATATTTCACTGATAAGAATATAATAAAAATGTGCCTCGGAATTCGCAGTGTCATTGGAATCAATATCTTTATACACGTAGTTTAACGCTTATACTGTGTCACCTAGCAAAGTTAAACCAGATGGACTTCAGATATTTAACACAGGTATCAAACGACACTTAGATATGAGCCATGTTTTGGCAAAAGGGGGGCTTAATGCATCTCCGTGATGCTTTAAACCAAGCAAGTCAGTACATAGTAATGGGTCAATAATAGTTACATTTTTAACAACCGACTTAATCAAGAGGTAGATTAGGCCTTGGACATACAGAAAATTGACCAATAGCGAAAGGTTTCGGCCCAGGTCAGCCTGCGCGGACTGCGGAGGCTGACCTTGGTCGATACTTTTCGCAGATGCATTAAGACCCCTCTTAATAGAGCATGGCTCATACGTATTAAGAACGAAATGCTTCATTTCAAAATTTTCATAAAACAAATGTTTCGAATTCGAGAACACGTTTTCCGTATTTGCACACTTGAACCTTTGTTTTATATCCGGGCGACTAAATATCGCCGTTTAAGTATACAAATATAGCTCGGAATACGCAGCTTTATCAAGACCAATATTTATACAAATATGGCTCGGAATACACGATTAAATTGAAATCAATATCTCTACAAATATACCTCGGAATATGCTGTATTACGTTCAATCTGCAGACTGTCATCCACATTTTTCAGTAACTGAGCTACCAGGCTGGACATTCCAAGTTTTCCCCACTGGAACGTTTGATATTGACATCGCAACTGAAATACTAAAATAAGATAGCAAAAAATTAAACACTTGGTCTGCTAAGTACGGCTCAATGCGCTTTTTCGAACAATGTAGATCAGTGTCAGTCTGTACAGAACGTGCCATCTTATTTTTGATCTACACCGTCCGATAGAGTGAAGATTTCCAACGAAAATAACTGTAAAACCGCATATTACGTATACGAGTTATACAGTGAAAAACTTGTTTTTACGTATTACACAACATGTATATCTTACCTCTTTCTTGATCCTCGCCTAATCTTGCCATGTTCATTGGATATAGATCTAGTATAAACTGCTAGTTGAATTGTATATCCATATTTTATATTTTTCACAAAATCCTTCAGTAAAATTATAACTCGAGCATGATAATGTATACAGTATCGGAAAACCTCATAGAGGAATAGGTCAACATAGAGTTATTTTAAGGATTAAATACACAAACAACACACTTTGATTGCTTCTGTTTTTCATCACTGTTTGCAGTTTTAAACTTGTACTTCAAGCCAAAAACAACACCATAAACTGGTAATGATATATTATCATGCGAGAGCTATACGGTGAGGTTTTATGTATATCTATATATAAACAGAAACGTGCGTAGAAAGCAAAAGGGTAAAAAAAAAGAAAAGCTTTTTAGTGCTTTTGATAAGCCTATCTTGTCTCCACCTCGTTATGAAACTATCAGTCATCAAGCATTATGAAACCCTTAAACTGCTAAGTAATTAAAAAAAATCCATCCATCAGTAAAAAAAACGAAATATTCCTACTTCCAAAGTGCTTTTCACCTGAAAAGCCTCATCGTACGGGACACTATTATTATCATTATTTTTTTATTGCTTTTCCACCAAAATGGCGAGCATTATACAATAATAATAAAATGAAAACAATAAGAATGAAGAAAGAGATAAAAAATACAGACTGATACTGTGCAGTCTGTCGTGATCTACAGTATCCGTAAAGGTTCATTGAATCGCTCTTTGCATTCTAAGGATCAAATACTGCACTTTAACCCTTTACAATATAATTCAAAATTTTAACGACCCTGAAAGTGAAGACTTTTGAAAACATTGTGGGAAAAGGAGAAAATGCTGGTAACCAGCATTTTCTCCTTTTCCCACAATGTTTTTTACTCTATCAAGGACAGAAACCATCATTTTAACTGTATGTCATTTGGTATCTGCAAAATCTTTCAATTCGGTCGAGTCCCAAATTTTATCATTTGGTCAAGAGTTTATTTCAGTCTTATTCATAAATTCTTAGGGTTAAGTTTAACATTAACCCAAGGATGTTGACATCAATTCGCTGCAGCGGTAAAGGTACATCATCATTAGACTGCATAGTCTGACCTTTGATCTTCACTGTCAGACACTGTGAGATTTTTTTTTCTCGAAACAACAACTACAAAAACAACATGGGGATCGCCACATGTTGGGTTTATTTACTGCTGGTTGGAAATATTCAGTTTCAAAACTTATTCGGCCGTTTATGAATTAATTTATTCACAGTTCATACATGAACAAGTATGTTTAAGCCACAGGTATAGTTAATAAAGGCAAAATGTCACCCTGAAGCAGCTGACAAAGTATAGACTACAACTGCAGGTCTACAAATGCAAATACGTTGATAGATCTTTCAGGAATGAAGTCTACCGATCAAAAGTTTATACTTTTCGGCGTAGCGGGATGTGCTGGCTTTTGACCTTCTTTTTGGTATTGATAACAAATGAATAAATAGAAATTTATGATTGGTGAAAAATGCAATGTTTATCCTAAGGGCCTCTGTCTATTTGCTGGCAAATTTACGCCGTCTAGGCTACCTCTTATAAAGAAGTATATTTCTTGTTCTCCATTGCCTTTTTGTGGGATTGTTAAATGTTGGGATTATTCTGTAAAGGGATAACTGCTAAAAATATAAAAATGAAAATTTTTAGGCCAAATAGTGAAGACCAAAATGTTTTGATTTTGAAATTGCTTTTGCCGGGGAAAAAAATCACCATATAAGACAGTGTACATCAAGATCAGATTGCACATTTATTTAGTCTGATCCTGATCTACACAAAAAGCGTGGAGCCGCGCTAAACAGAAAAAGGGTGAATAGCAGATTCTAGGCTTGGGGTCGTTCATATAGGGATGAAATGTAACGCCTCAGGGAAAAATCTACATTTGTAAAATTGAATATTGAATCGTAGAATTCTATAGCTTTTGCCAGAAGTGTATATCTATTATAATAGATAATACTATCCCATCTCCTTTTAGGCTTTGTTTCAAATGTTGCACGAGAGACCCAATGAAAAATGCGTATATTTTACCCTTCAATAATATATTTCATCCTATCAATGACAAAATCTTCATTTATTGAACAACACTTGAAACGTTGTGCGAAAAGGAGAAAATGCAGGTCAGCAGCATCTTTTCTTTTTCCGATTATTTTCTCTACCTTTTAGTGAAAGATACCGCCATTGTCGCCATATTTAAATGTCGTCTGCGAATGTTTTCAGTTTGGACAAGCATAAAATTTGTGTCATTTGGTAAAAGAATTAAATGGTTTTGTGGTGAGTTAAATTGTATATTTGTTTGTATGGTATACAACGCCGTTTCAACATTATTTCACGTATCTCGCAGCGGCCACTGCAGCCATCTATGCTTTCCTGGTGTTTCTTTTACCAGTACTTAGCACAAGATTCTTCCCAAGCAATCGGCTGCTTTGCCATATAGCCATCATCAAAACGATGATCAGTGGTGAGGTTAAAGGTAACTTTAGGCTCTCGGTACGTGTATGTGTAAGGGTAACACGCAATGGATAAAGTGAAATATCTAATCAACACTTTACCAGACGACAAAATTCTAGACTAGTTCATAATGAAAGCATTTGACGAGGAAAACATTTTTGCCACAATGACGGGGATTTTCTCTGAGAGGGTAGAAAACATTGTGGGAAAAGGAGAAAATGCTGGTTACCAGCACTTTCTTCTTTTTCCACAATGTTTTCAAAAGCCGTCTTCCCCTGAGTTCAACGGTGGAAAAAAGGCGGGAATCGTTTGGTGCAGGGTTTTAACTTAACTCTTATACTTCTAAGCGCGACTCAATGGCCCTTTTGCGGACAGTGTAGATCCAAGACCACACTGCACAGAACCTGTAGTCTGATCTTGGATCTACACTGTCCGATAAGGAGATATTTTCTTCAAAATGATAAACTTGCAATGGCGAAATTCGGGCTTTCACCATCTGATTGAAAGTTTCATATAAATTATTAAGCAGGTTAAGGGTTAATTTGTTTTTGAAAAGATCGCCAGTCAGGCTAAACCACTATTACAAATATCTGTATAACTCCCGCACGATAATCTTCACACAATCGGAAATGATAATAATATATATGATATATATGATAATATAGTGATAATCTTCACACAATCGAAAAGAAAAATCCAAATCTAACAGATATGCATAAGAATAATATTTTCTACATCGTAGACGTATGGTTTCTTTAATTTACCCAACGAGCGCTCAGTATTTGGTCTGTAGATATCGCATATACATCGAAGATATTTGGGGTATTTTTGCGGTAAAGATCGAAATATATGTCATCGCGTGAACATCATCGGTAATATTTTCACTCGTGGGGGGTGAAAGATCGAAATTTGTGTCATCTCGTGAACACCGTCGGTAATATTCTCACGAATGGCGTTGCCACGAGTGAAAATATTACCGATGATGTTCACGAGATGACAAATTTCGTTCTTTCACCGAAAAAAATCTATCTATTTCCTGCTTCTAACCCCTTTTTTGGTTGTGACTTTCGTCAAAATCCAGTACAGTTTTCGGTAATTTCCCGTCGCGTACTTTCCTCTATATAAGAATTTTACAATATTACGTAAAGCGCGAGAAATGTGCGTAAATTACGTCATATTTCCATTTGGTTTAACGGCACCTGCTGTTTACCTAGGTTACTAGTGAGCGGGAACTACATTCGGCATACGTCGGGTGATGGGAGCCGTCAAATCCCTCCGCTGTTTCTGGTCATTATCTCCCGCTAGATGGCATTCTACAAATACACATCTAATTTGGACATTCTGGGTACAGAACCAGACTACTTTTCAAAACAACAACCGTTACTTTGAATTTCAAAATGAAATAAACGTCTACGCAATAAAACGCTACCTGGTGCGATTCATTCACCTATGATCGGCTAGCATGTAACCTATGCATCGGCCATTTATTAAAACAGCCCCTAACATCCTAGGATAATAGGCTAATAGCTTCGGTATAAGCCCTTCTTTTCCCAGGTATACGGGGATGGGTGATGCGTCAAAGCAGACAAATCGAATCTTCGAAGAATATGACATGCGCAGACAACGGTATCTGGTAGCTTGATATGCACCTACACTCTACATTTCATTGCCGGAAATACGCCGGTACACCGTTCTGAAAATTGTAAGGCTCGTCGTAAAAAAGAAAACTTGAGTTTCAATTTTCTGTCTAAATCTTTCTAACTATATTTCAATTGACAAACAGTTCGAACATTCATTTTTTTTTAACGTGGATTATCAATTGCGATTGACGTTTTCACCGACAGATAGTAGGTGTGAATAACCTCATCGAAGTTGTTTATGTCGTTGCTAAAAGACTGACAGTGGCGCTGCCATGCAGTATAAGAATACGTGATTAGCAGTTCAAATGGAAACAGCCGTTATACAGATGAGGTTAGATGTAGGTACGGAATCGGCCGTGTTCACTCGTCACAACTCGGCCTTACAATTTTCAGAACGGTAAACCGGCGTATTCCCGGCGATGAAATGTACCGTTTTGGTGCAAATCAATCCACCTGATACAGCCAAGGGATTTGATGACTCCCATCACCCGAGGTAGTGCGCGGTCCTACTAAACACTGCAAAAGACATGCAAAGACACACAAAGACACGCAAAGACACCACAAAGACACGCAAAGACATGCAAAGACACCACAAAGACATGCAAAGACGAATTAATACAGAAGTTATACGAGCTAATCAAAGTTCAAATGGTTGACATGAGGCGGGCATTATACGGCACAGGAAATTTCAGTTTACGTGGACCATTCCAGAAATTGAAAATAACAAAACTTGTGTGGTCTATGAAATCAGAAGAAGAAAAATACAATTTATTCTACAAATTTCTAAAAGCTGGAAAACATTTAACTGACAACAGCAATGTAGTGACATCAACTGACGGGACGTACAGTGTGAGGAAAGTGCCAAGACTTGCAAAAAAGCCAAACCAAAAAACGCGCTGCCGTCCTCACAAGACTTCACGGAAGTAGACTAGAGATTCCCAACGATTGAACTTATTACCACACAGTCCCACCTTTTAACGCACTAGCAATTAACAAGCAATTTCTCCTCTTCTCACAATGTCTTGTACAATATGTGACACTTATTTTTCAATTTATACGCACTTTGAATTGTCGTCTGCAGCATCTTTCAATTTGGACCAGTCTTAAATTTTGTCATATGGTAACGGGACAAAACGCTATTAGAAAGACAGGAAACACATGCATAGGTACGCTAACCACCGTGATATGACTTACGCTGTTTAAACCGTGTTTAACTCCTATACAGACAAAACTCTCTTTGTCAGGGTCGTTAAATCACGGAATTGTTCGGAAAAGGGTTAACTCGTTACCTTCTTTGAGTCTATTTTTGTTTAAAATGAATTGAATTAAAATTGCTGACGGACGGACGGGTAATAAGCCATTGCATAAATGATCTCTTTTAGTCGAAAACGATATAAAATATACTAAATGAATGTCTTTGCATGTCTTTGTGATGTCTTTGCATGTCTTTGTGTGTCTTTGCATGTCTTTGTGGTGTCTTTGCATGTCTTTGTGTGTCTTTGCATGTCTTTTGCAGTGTTTAGTAGGTAGTGCGGTAACTTCTGTTTCCTCCTTTAATTGAAGAGTTAGAAAATATGAAGTCTGCACTTTTCACTGGTCGTAATCATGAAATATCAAACCATAATCCACCATTATTTCTCTATAAACTATAGAAAAGCGTGAAATAAATACGTTTAAGGCCCCAATGAGCAACTATTTTCTCCTTTTCCGACAATAATGTTTACCCTGTCAGTGACGAGTTCCACTACTTGTGGTCTGCCAATGTTTTCTATTTCGACAAGCCTAAAATATTGTTATCTGGTAGAACTTATCCGTAAGAGTGCACTACTTGTGGTCTGCCAATGTTTTCTATTTCGACAAGCCTAAAATATTGTTATCTGGTAGAACTTATCCGTAAGAGTGCTGTAATGTTGGTTTTGCAGACAATGTCGATGAAGATAAGACTGTACAGAATGTACAGATTAATCTATGCTCTACACTTATGGCTAGTTTGTAGAATATTCAAGGAACAAGAAAGAAGCCTTGATATAGCGATAGATAGGAAGATTTCTCGATTGAAAACGTGCCTTTCATTGGAGAGATCATAGTGGTGAGTTTAAAAGGCAGACTGCCACAGAATTTGCTGTCTAAATCCATTTTTGTTGCGAAATTATTCTGATACGCAGTCTGTTTCGTCAAGGTTTTGTAAATAAACCGAAATCAAAAAGCCGAAACAGGAAACAGACGTGGTTTATTTTTATATGACGAATTTCAGAAACGATTTGTTATATTAATTTGCCATGGATGTAAATGACCTCTCAAATAATATTGTAATGTTTCATTAAGCAAATAAATCTAAGTAGAAGAAAAAAATAAGAAGAATTTCGTTAAAAAAGAGGAAGAAGACCGCTGGACAAGATCATGCGACTTGAACACCTGGGGAGAAGGTCACATGACTGTCATGTAAAGCATTAGAGGTTTCTACGCGGCGGCTTTTTTCCCCCTCGCTCATTTAATGCTTTACTTGTTTGTTTACATGTACAAATATACGTATATTGAAATTAAAAGCCAATAAACTGTTTGAAAATACTGATGCTGACCTCTCCTGGCTTCTTTTGTAAAGAAGCCAACTTGTTGATATAGCGTTCGAATGGGGTAACCCTGAACCCTTAGGCTGCTATGCGCGACTCACTGACCTTTTTTGCGGACAGTGTAGATCAATGATCTGACGGCGCAGAACGTATAGTCTGGTCTTGGATCTACAATGTCCGATACAGAGATACTTTCCCCTAAAGTATTTCTTTGAAATAGCAACATTTGGGGTTTTACTATCGGCTTGAAAGTTTCATTTCAATTATTTAGCAGGACAAGGGTTAAGGCACCAAATTAACAAACTCAACATTTTAAGTCAGGAAAAACCACGTAAATACTTGCTGTGTTTACAGGTTGTTTTTTCCTTTATCAAAATGTCTGTGGAAAGTGGCCAGTGAAGAGCTTAGACCAGACCGTACTTTCTGTCATTGACCGCTGATATCAAACTTGTAGTTGTGAAAGACACAACGGAGTAAAGGTGTTGAGCTCACGTGTTTGCACGCGCACGTGTTGAGCCTCGAACAATACTCTATTGTTGAGGTGAGCATTTAAGTCAGTTCGTGCTGTGTGCTGAGCAGGTTTTGGGTTACTTTTTTTTTGTTTATATTAAGGAAGTTGGTCATTTTCATTTGACTTTTTGCCGAATATGGGTCTGTACGCATGGACAGCGAGTCAAGATTGTGGGGTAATCTTACAGCATCTCTAGGTGTGGCATGCTACAAAGGTAACATTGCATTCTTTTTGTTATTAAAAAGATTGGACTAGACAGAAAACATGCATTTTGGAGACGGCGTAGATCAAGATCAGATACGACAGGAAGTTTGCATTTATACCGGCAAACCCCCACTATTATATTACAGTTCTATGCATTGTTTTATGAGTGAAAAGATTTATAATAAGTTAATGAAATTTTCAGCTTCATTCCGTTGACCTGTATTGATCACAGGTGAAGGTCGAGTGACAGTGTCTCAAATCATATATTACTAAGCTTGTCTTCCAGAGCTCCAGATAGAGGGAGTGATTTTGATTTCAAAATTGAAAATATAATTATTCTCCACTATACCCTATGTTGTGGGTACTCATTAGAAACGTCTCATCAGGACGATTCTAATGAATATCCACAACATAAGGTTTCGAAGAGAAATAATGGATTTAGAAAACCATAACCCCCTCTCTTATCTGGAGCTCTGACTAATAGTATATGATTTGAGACACTGTCGCTCGACCTTCACCTGTGATATATTGATATATATATGGAGTGAATCCGTCTGGTATTGTGCAATTTTTCTTGCGCATGATTTTGATTATTATGAGTTTTATTGATATAGTGGTGTCTGTATTATGCCATGACGTTCTTATTTTGGACTTACACTCTCTATTTATCCGTTTGACCCAAACCGCAGTTATAAATGAGCCATGCTCTGGCAAAAGGGGTCTTAATGCATCTCCATGGTTCATGATACCATGCAAGTCATCACATGATCACGGATCCATAAATTGTATTTTGTCTATCAGTCGACTGAACAATGAGGTAAACTGATCCTTGGACATACAGAAAATTGACCAATAGTGAAAAGTTTCGGCCTAGGTCAGCCTGCGCGGACTGCGCAGGCTGACCTGGGTTGATACTTTTTGCAGATGCATTAAGCCCCTTTTTTACAGAGCATGGCTCAAATATTTGTTCCTATTGGTGATCTATAAGAAAACAAAATTATGTTTAACACTTTACCAAACAATACCCGGTTTTTATGGCTCTGAGAAAGAAGCCTTTGGAAAACATTGTGGAAAAAGGAGAAAAAGCTGGTTACAGCCTAACCCAAACTCTCATGTGATTTCAAACTTGAAAAAGGCCACTGTTAAAACAATTAAAGAAAACGCAGACAAAAAAAACTGTTAACCAACATTTTATACATATCCGAAATTTTTTCTAGCCTTTCACATATACATGTACATCCTTTGAGTCACATATAATTGAGTGGCATGCTGGCAAAAGGGGGTTGAATGCAATTCAGTGACACATTATACCAAGCATGCCATCACATAATTAGGGATCCATAAAATCCATTTTGTCTCATAACAGAGCGTCTCATAATGTAGAATGATCCTTGGACTTGCGGAAAATTGACAAATAGCAAAATGTTTGACGCAGTCGGTGCAGGCTGGCATGGGTCAATATGTTTAGCAGGTGTATTAGAGAGTAGACCAACTTTTCACAGAGCATGGCTCAGTTTACTCTCTGAAAATACTTTTATATGGACAGGTCTGAAATTTTGTTGTTCTCATTAAGAGATAACAGTACTTTGTTCCATTTTTCTACCCTCTAACCCTTATCCTGCTAAATAAATGAAATGTTTAATTAGATAGTAAAAATCCAAATCTTGCTGTTTCAAAGTTGTGTTTTGGGGAACAATATCTCCTTATCGGACAGTGTAGATCCAAGATCAGACTGCACGTTCTGTGCAGTCTGATCTTGATCTACATTGTCTGCAAAAGGTCAGTGAGTTGCGCTTAGCAGCCTAAGGCTTAATTGTTTTTTTTAATGACTTTTCAGATGTCAACATGGACTGGACAATGCTCTGTTACAACAGCTTGAAGATAGAGGTGGGTTGAATTTATCATTCAGTTTTTCTTTGCTAGGATGAAACCATTCTTACCATAACTCAAGACCAGGTGGGTTCTGAAAAGAAAGGTTTCAAGTTTTTCAATTTAAATCCATGCTATAAAGGTGCTTCATCTCGTTTATACATTTCATTTAAAATTTGCAGTCAGTTTTTGTCTATATATGTCTTACCATTATTTGAATGTTCTTTGTGTCATGTATTTACGTTTCATAAAAATTCAGGATATTTTTTATTATATTTGTCTTGACCATGCTTTGAAAATACTTGTGGTTTATGTTTAACTTATGACAGGTTTAGCAAGTTTTTGATGATATGTTTTTCTTACTTTCATGTTCGTGTCGTAATACGATATAAATGTTGGTTGTTGTTTGTATTTGACTCGTACATTTGCGTGAAACTTGTTTTTTTTCTTATATGTGTTTCATCAAAATTTTGGTAAGTTTTGAATTACATATAATTTGTCTAACCACACCTTTAATTTGATATATTTCTTTATTATATTTCTTATGTAAAATAGATATCGGGTAATGATTGCATTTGTTTACTAACCATGTCCTGTTTTTTGTAGCTTTATTTCTTTATTGTGTTTCTTATGTAATGTAGATTTCAGGTAGTGCTTATAGTTGATTTCTAATCATGTCTTTTTTTGTTGTAGGTTTACTTCTTTATTGTGTTTCTTATGTAATATAGATTTCAGGTTATATTTGTATTTACTAACCATGTCTTGTTTTTCGTAGCTTTATTTCTTTACTGTGTTTCTTATGTAATATAGATTGCAGGTAATATTTGTATATACTAAACATGTCTTGTTTTTTGTAGCTTTATTTCTTTATTGTGTTATGTAATATAGATTTCAGGTAATATTTGTATTTACTAACCATGTCTTGTTTTTTGTAGCTTTATTTCTTTATTGTGTTTCTTATGTAATATAGATTTCAGGTAATATTTGTATTTACTAACCATGTCTTGTTTTTTGTAGCTTTATTTCTTTATTGTGTTTCTTATGTAATATAGATTTCAGGTTATATTTGTATTTACTAACCCTGTCTTGTTCTTTGTAGCCATATTTCTTTATTGTATTTCTTATGTCCCTAGATTCCAGGTGTTGTTTTTATTCATTTTCTAACCATGTCTTGTTTTTTTGTAGCTTTATTTTTTTATTGTTTCTTATGTAATGTAGATTTCAGGATGTGCTTATGTTCGATTTCTAATCATGTCTTGTTTTGTCGTAGGATTACTTCTTTATTGTGTTTCTTATGTTATACATGTATAGAAATAACATAATGTTTGTATTTGTTTACTAACCAGGTCTTGTTTTTTGTAGCTTCATTTCTTTATTGTTACTTTGTTATATAGATTTGAGGTAATGTTTGTTTTCAATTTCTAACAATGTCTTGCTTTTTGTAGCTTTATTTCTTTATTGTGTTTTATATGTTATATATAGATTTCAGGTACTTTTGTATTAGCTTTCTAAACCTGTCTCTTTTTTTTTTTTCTTTGATGCTTGATTTCTTTATTGTATTTCTTATGTAACGTAGATGTAGGTCTTTATTATGTTTCTTATGTAATATAGATTTTAGGTGTTGTTTGTATTCATTTTCTAACCATGTCTTGTTTTACTTTTTTATTTAGTTTATGTAATATAGATAGCTGGTAGTGTTTGTATTTGTTTTTTAACCATGTCTTGTTTTTTTTCTTTGTAGCTTTCCTTCTCTATTGTATTTCTTATGCTTTCTTATGCAATATAGATTTCAGGTAGTGTTTGCACTTGTTATCTTACCATGTCTGTTTTTTTTTAGCTTTACTTCTTTATTGTGTTTCTTATGTTATATAGATATGAGGCTGTGTTTATATTTATTATTTGTTTTCTTACCATGTCTTTTTTTGTAGGTTTACTTCTTGTTATGTGTTTATGTAATATAGATATCCAGTACATTGTAGTGTTTGTTTATGTTCTCTAACCATGTCTTGACATTCTTTATAGCTTTCCTTCTTTAATGTATTTCTTATCTAATATAGATTTCAGGTAGTGTTTGTATTTGTTTTCTAACCATGTCTTGATTTTCTTTATAGCTTTACTTCTTTAATGTATCTCTTATCTAATATAGATTTTAGGTAGTGTTTTGTTTGTTTTCTAACCTTGTCTTTTTTTTTTTGTAGGATTACAGTACTTCCTTATGTTTCTTATGTTAATAAATTTCAGGTAGTAATTGAAAGTCACTGCGATAGGATTCATTCCTCTTGTATGAAAGTCATTGCCACAGGATTCATTCTTCATGTATGAAAGTCATTGCGACAGGATTCATTCCTCTTGTATGAAAGTCATTGCGACAGGATTCATTCCTCTTGTATGAAAGTCATTGCGACAGGATTCATCCCTCTCTCACCGCTGATCATTGTTTCGACAATGGTTATGTGGGAAAGCAGCCATGGTTTGGAAAGATTAGTTGTGTACAGTGCTGTCACCACATCTGTAGCCTAGGAATTGGTCAGCAATAATATTCCCGATATGGTCAGGTGTATAGAAAAAGATATAAGGCCTCATGCTTTTTCTGTTGCATTTTTTGCAGTTAATAGCAGTACTGTCGCAGCATTCAAATCCCATGGACTGTTAGAAACCTGGATCCAATTAAATTATCCTTTAAATTTCACCAGCGTCTTTTCTAAAGACTCTCATGCCAGGGCATGTCTGAAGACATTTGCAACCATACCCGATGTAGCATCTGAATCACCAGGTAATACAGGTAATTGCAGGCTATTGACATGCCTACAAAAACATAAACCACTGAGCAACCACACTGTGCTAAGTGAACAGTCTTGTTTGATTTAGAGTAAGTATGAAATAGTGCATGATATGTTAGCATGTGGAAAAGGGTTTTTTTTATGTAAGGTAAATAAAACCATATAACCAGCTGATGATAAATTTGACCCACTTGGAATGCGATTTGTTCCTAACTTTAATTCTTTTTTCTATTTTCAGGTCAAACAGAATGATGAAATTTCGTAGAAACCAGACAAACATGGAATGTTTGATTTTTACTACACACTAGCTAATGTGAAAATATTGATTTTCAAAGGACCATGGATTGAGAGTTGGATTGCGAAGAGGTACAAGGTCATTTATTAAATGAGAGATTAGTTTTAAAAAAAAGTCAAGGATCTGGTCTAAAATGTTGTCTTTTTGTAAAGATAACCCTTTACCAAACAATCCCTGGTTTTCACGACTCTAGGAAGGAAGGCTTTTGAAAACATTGTGGGAAAAGTAGAAAATGCTGGTAACCAGCATTTTCTCCTTTTCCCACAATGTTTTCTACCCAATTAAAGACAGAAATTATCATTTGAGCTACATTTAAATTGTTGACTTTATATGCTTTCAGTTTGGTCCGGTCCAAAATTTCGTCGTGTGGTAAAAGGTTAAACAGTTAAAGAAACAAGAAGTGTATTGAAAATATTGAAAAGAAAAAAGGAGAAAGAGCATTTTGTCCTTTTCCCAAAATGTTTTCTACCTTTCCAAAACTTATTTTTGTTTTTGAGTCCCACTTATTTGTCATCTACAAATGGTTTCTGTTAGGGGAGATTGGAAATTTTGTCTTTTTGTATAGATTTAAAAAAAAATAAATGGTCAACTCTTTCAGTGAATGGGCAAAATTAGGGACTTTTGTGGACAGTATAGACCAAAGATCAGGCTGCATAGATGTGGGTCTACAATGACTGCTTGAAGTTTTATTTTCATCCATCTGAAAAGGCATAAATATATTCATTTGATTGTGCTATGTCTGTTGTCCACTGTACAGTGTCTGTCATCCAGGCATCAACAGTTACCTTGTGTATACTCTAAAAGCCACATTTTTAGTCAGACTCTCATAAAAATTAGTAAGAATGTTTGTCTTGGTAATATATCGGACATGTGTAGAATTGGTAATATATGTTCAAACAGTAGGTCACTTGGTCAAATCTTAGAAAAACCTTGTGTGTAGATAGAGGTCACATTTTCAGTCAGATTCTCTTGAAAGTTGGTTAGGATGTTTGTCTGGATAATATCTTGGACAAGTTTAAAATTGGGTTATATTAGGTCAAACCCAATTTCAAACTTGTCACTGAGACTTTTAGAAAAACCTCATGTGCATTCTAGAGGCCACATTTGAAGTCAGATACCCATGAAAGTTGGTCAGAAAGTTTGTCCAAAAAATATTTTAAATAAGTATGAATTTGGGTCATGTTGGGTCAAACAGTAGGTCACTAGGACAAATCTTTGTAAAACCTTGTGTGCACTCTAGAGGCCACATTTTCAGTCAGATGCTCATGATACTTGGTAATTACGTTTCTGTGTATGATTCCTTAAAGAAATTTGAAATTGAGTCTTGTTTGGGTATATGGTAGGTCACTGGGGCAATTTTTTGAGATACCTTGTGTGCTCTCCAGAGGCCTCTTTTTCAGCCATGTACTCATGCAATGTGGTCAATTTTTTTTTTGTCTTAATGATATTTAGTATGAATTTTAATTGGGCCATGTATGGTCAAAAAGTAAGTCAATGGGATGAATCATAGAAAAACCTTGTGTGTATTCTAGGGGCTACATGTTCAGTTCAGGCTTATGAAAATTGGTCAGAATGTTTATCTAGATGATAAATTATATCAGACAAGGCCTAAATTTGGTCATGTAGGATCAAAATTTAGGTCACTAGGACAAATCTTAGAAAAATCCTGTGTGCATGCATAGAGGTCGCATTTTAAGTCTGATACTCATGAAACATGGTCAGACTGTTTGCATTGATAGTATCTCTGACAAAGTAAAAAATCGGCCACATCAGTCAAAAAGTAGGTGACTAATAATCAATTGTTTTACATCATCTCAACCAGTATCTCTTCAGCTTTATCAACCCAAGACAACTTTACTTAGGTAAATGCTTTAGGACCCTCTTGTTCTTTCATTTGAGCCAAAATTCAATTATCATCTGTGAATGCTCTCAACTTTGACAGGTTTAAAAGTTTGTCATTGGGTAAAGGGTTGAATATACAATGGACCTTTAGGAACATGTACATGTACTAAGAGTACAAAATGGGAATATGATTTAATGATTAAAACAAAGCTGTTAGCAGATTCAGTGCAAATTGAATACCAGCATGTTCTCCTTTACCAACTACGTTTTCATAGGCCTTCATTCCAAGGGTTGCCAGAACTCAGTTTTGATAAAGGTTTAAAGCCCCACTAGTTGCCAAAAGTAAACAAAGCGGGTGTTAACCCTTAGGCTGCTAAGCTGCTATGTGCATTGCGAACAATGAAGATCAAGATAAGACAGCACAGAACATGCAGTCTGATCTTGGATCTACACTGTCCAATAAGGAGCTATTTTTCCTCTGAAAATTATCTTGAAATGGTGACATTTGCATTTTAAGGCTTGGTCAGACCGGCTTACTTACAGATATGTAACAGAGGGAAAACGGACAAAAACATGCAGAATTTGGTTATCCGGTGACAAAATTCATCTCCTCTGCCACTCGAAGCTCACTCGATGGGTGTGTGGAGCGAAGAAGCCACACAATGACCGCATGAGTACCGCACATGGAACGGTAAAAATGCACGTTTACTGGATATGTACCGGATAATAAACGGTCTATTAACGGATATCACCGTACGAGTAACAGACTTGTACCGGATAAAAAGGAAGTGCAACACATGAGAACTGGACAAAACGTTCTTCCAACGTACGATGAACGGAAATGTACCAAACACCAAGGGTATAAATAGTCAGATGCATCCAAAGTCTGTCATTTGCACGTCTCTGTCCGTTTTGTCCGGTGGAAATTTTTTAACATGCTCAAAACTTTCCACCGGACGGAACCGACATCACCTGACGTTGCCGGACAAGTAGCGGATTCACCGGATAAAAAACGGATATAAAACGGATGCGAACGGACACGGAACGGATAAAAAGATTTTTTATCCGTTACTCGTCCGTTAGCTCGGTGTGACCAAACCTTTACTATTGGCTTTAAAGTTTTATTTAACTTACTTTGCAGGTTAAGGGTTAAAATGCATCAAATCCTACCTTCTGAAAGTATTGAAATGATTGTAAAAATGACAAGTAAAAAGTCAGGTATGAGATAGAACCCAAGATAGAACGACCTGACAACTTTTGACCTACTTTAACTCTTTACTAAACGACAAATTTTTGGACTGGACCAAATTCAAAGCATCTGTAGACAACAAAGAAAATCTTGTTAATATGATGACTTCTGACTTTGATAGGGTAGAAAATATTGTGGGAAAAGGAGAAAATGCTGGTTACCAGCATTTTCTCCTTTTCCCACAATTTTTTCTATAGGCTTCTGTCTCAGGGTCGTTAAAAGTCGGGATTGTGTGGTAAAGAGTTAAAAACTATTTTCTGCCAGTGACTAGCACTTGGACAGACCGTACAATAATAGATTATTCACCACTACAATAATTTTCATACTTTTAAATGATATGGTTTAACTGATTTCCAAACGACAAAATTTTAGATGGGTCCAAATTGAAAGCATTTGCAAACGACAAAATTAACGCGACTAAAAAATTGAAATTTGCTCTGGGAGCATAGAAAACATTGGGGGAAAAGGAGAAAATGCTGGTTACCAGCATTTTCTTCTTTTCTCATGATGTTTTCAAAAGGCTTCTTTTTCGGGGCCGTGAAAACCAGGGATTGTTTGGGAAAGGGTTAAATGCATTTTAATTCACACCTGCTTTGATTACTATGGCAGCTTTTGGGGCTTTAAGTCAGTAAGCGTTACAATGTCACTGTTGATTTTATACGAACATAATAGGATAATGTACATGTAGATACTATAATCAGTCTGATTTCCATCTACACTGTCTAAAACTACAGTCATAATATGCATACTACAAGCACAAAGTAGTCATTGTGAGCTGTTTTTGCATTTTGGTTATGAGAAATGTGACAATTGGCTTTTGACATGTTGACAGTTTATTGTTTCAAGAAAAGAAGAATTGTTTTTGTACTGTCGAGTGAATTATTCAACCCTTTATTAGTATGGTGGTTGACAGAGAATAGTGTTTCACTCTTTGCCACACATATCTGAGTGTCAGTGACCCTGAGGATGAAGCCTTTTTGAAAACAGTGTGGAAAAAGAAGATAATGCTTGGCACCAGCATTTCCTCCTTTTCCTACAATGATTTCTACCTTTTCAAAGAAAAACTCTGTGATTTGAAACATATTTAATTTATCTTCTTATTCTTTCAAACTGGTTTAGTCTAAAATTTTGTCGATTGGTGAAGAGTTAATTAATGTTATGTTTATCTTGTGTAGGTATGAAAAAGGACTGCCACCTCTACAAGAGAAATCATCAACACTGTGTATTAGGGACAGATCATGTTTCTACACCTTCATGCAAGACCCTTTTGATATTTTCTGAGAATCTATATGACAGAAACCAATTGTAGCAAAGAGAAGAGAGTGGACCAAGATCAGAGACAGCATATACACATACAGTCTCTGCTGAAAACATGTGATAAAACAGTATGGTGACTCACTACAGGATTGATTTACAGCTAGTTATTTGTTGTTGTTGCTGAAGTTGTTGTTGTTTACTTTGAGGGAAAAGAAGACTTTTTAAAAACCTGATCTTGATCTACACTTTCAACAAAATGGTGATGTTGTGATTGGCCCATCAAGCTTTAACCCTTTATCAAGCAATCGCATGAAACGGCCATTAGGATGGCAGCTTTTGAAAACGTTATGGGAAACATACAAAATGCAGGTGACAGGCATTTTTTGTTTATGCCACAAATTTTTTACCCTTTCAAAGACAAGTCCCACCTTTTGGCATGTGGTTAATAGGTTTTCTTCAAATGCTTTCAATTTTGACGTCTAAGTCTAAAATTTTGTCTTCTTGTTACATTAAGATGCCAAGATTTTCTCACTTAGAGTAAATGTAGCAAAGTTTAGAGTTTTGGTAGGCTTTGTAAAATGTTGCCAAACATTTCGTAGAATTTTTGTTGTCACAAGCAGTTCTTCTTTTCTCGAAGCAATTTTCTGCAAATTCCTTAATGATCTGACTGGTGCTTAATTTATTCTCAAGTTCAACATTTTATTAGAGATTACTAGTAATATAAGGGCAATTTCAAAAGTTTATATCTAAACATTATTCATTTTCCATGTATACTTGTACCTATGTTTTTCACAGGATTTCTTTGTCTTACGCATGATTCACATTGTTGTTTGATGTCAAACAATTTATTATGTGATGATGACCTGTACAGGTTAAATCTTTAGAATGTTCTGTTATGTTCAATATTAGAAGTAATATTTCAAAACAATCGTCTGATAATTGTTTTTATTCACAAAAAAAACTAAGATTAGACAGACCAAATGTGCTAAATGTCAGAGAGTCTGAAAAATCTTCCAGAATAATCTCAAGTTCTCAGTTGACCATACCTGTGTTTGATTTGAGAAGCTCAAATGAACATCTAATCCTTTAGCCTTTACCACACAATATGGAATTTTAATGACCCCAATAAAGATTTTCTGAGAAAATTATACTCCTCCCACAATGTTTTTGCAACCTTTCAACAACAAATTCCATCATTTTAGCTACATTTAATTTGTTGTCTGCAATTGCTACCTATCAGCCTGGGTCCAGGCAGTGGTAATTTTTTTATCACTCCTTCTCGTGGTCTCCTTTCACAGTCTATACAGATCAGTGGCACAAAGGTTTATCGCTTCTGTAATTATTACCACCTCAATAAGGAGGGATGACAGCGAGATCAAGGCTGCAACAAGACTTCTTAAGGGAAACAAAATTTATGCCACCTTGACCTTCAACTATATTACAACATCAGTTTGAAAAGCTTTAATCTTCTAATGTCTAAACGATTAGCAGCTAAATTGCAAAATAGTTCCCAAAACAAAAAAATACATACAGTTTTATCATACTGCAAAGAAATTTCTCGTGATCTGATTGGATAATATGCCCCGAACATATATATCATGTCCACTGGCAAAACCCACGTAAAAGCAGTTTCACTTTCGGGAACCCCGTAGACATAACTACACTTTCAATACAACATCCAAATTGGCGGCGTCGATCAAGATTAACATCAAGATTATGCGCCAAGCTGCACGTTTTAGCACGTATATCCAAGGTTTCATTGACGTCAGTTCCCAGTGACGTCAGTTTTCATTGAATTGGGGCACTGAGAAGGGTAATTCTACCTCGTCAGCGTACTCAATTTTTTAAACCAAAAAACCAGGTAAATTTCGCTTAACACACGTTGGAATGGTAAAACTTTGCAGTATAATAAATTCGTTGTACGGTCAGGTGGCAGGGGACTTGGAAACTTGTTCACGGCTGTGGAGAATAATGTCGCCACCTCGCCTTCGGCTCGGGGTATAAAAGAAAAAAAAAAAATGATCAGGCTGGAACCAAGGCTACCTATCAAAACGAATGAGTCTAGAATTTTGTTATCTTGTAAGAGTCAACAAAAGACGTTACTGACTGTGAAGAAAAGCCTTTTGCCAAACAATGCCGTGTTGTACGAATCTTAGGAAGAAGCCTTGAGAAAACATTGTTAGAAAAGGATAAAATGCTGGTGACCAGCATTCTCTCCTCCTCCCACAATGTTTTATCCTTTGTTACCAGCTGGTAACCAGAATTTTGTCCTTTTTCCACAATGTTTCAACCTATACCACACAGTTATGAGTTTTAATGACCCTGAGAAATCAGACTTTTTTTAAAGACCTTGAGAAATCAGACTTTTGTGGAAGACGTGGTAAAAATGAGAAAATAATGTTTACTAGCATTTTCTCCGTTTCCCACAATGTTTTCCTACCTTCCAAAGTCACATCTGAGCCACATGTATGTTATTGTCTGCAAGAGCTTTCAATTTGAAATAGCCTAAAATTTTGTCGTGAGATAAAAATTTAAAACCTTTCAAAGATAGAAATCAACATTGGGGTAATCATTTGCAAAAGCCTTCAATTTGACCATGTCTAGAATTTGTTATTTAGTAAAGAGTCAAAGAATTGTGAAAAAAAAGGAGAAAATGTCAGTAAACAGCATTTTCATCATCCCCCACAATGTTTTATACCCTTCCAAAGACCAGTCACATGATCTAAACAACATCCCTTCACTCTCTATATATCATTAAAGACATATTATTGTCGAGTTTTGTTGTCCTTTCACTGTAGTAGTATGTGGTACACCCTTGTGACAGTTTGAATTTGATTTCTTACTCTACTGAAAACCTTTCCAGCAAATAAAGTGAGTCATGCACTGTGACAAGGGGGACTTAACCCTTTACCACACAATCCAAACCTTGTGGAATAGGACATGTGTAAACATTGTGGGAAAAGTAGAAAATTCTGGTAACCAGCCTTTTCCCTCTTCTCACATGTTTTCCTTCCTTTCAATTCCAGCCAATACCAACATTAGAACCAAGTTTAAAATGTCATCTGCAGAAGCTTTCACTTTGGACAGGTCTACAATTTTGTTGTTTGGTAAAGAGTTAATGCTTCTTAAAATAATATAAACCAATGTCAGCCTTTGCAATCTGCGCAGACTGATCCGCATCGAAACATTGTGCTGTTTGTAAATTTTCTGCATGTCCAAAGACCAGACTACCTCATAATTCAGTTGATTGATTTTCAGAAGTGAATTTTAGAGATCCATGATTATGTGATGACTTGTTTGGTATTAAGCTGCATGGAGATAAATTGAAGTCTTCTGTGGAATATAGTGGCTTTTAACTACTTTGTCTCTAAATGAATGGCAACAACAGTTGTACATCAAAATTAATAGACTTTTAATGTGGTCTCATTTTAGACTCAAATAGTGAATCTGATTCGGCCACTTGGCTCAGTACATGTGTCCTTCCAGGCCGAGCCATCAAAATTTCTTCTCTTAACCCTTTCACAAACAATCCCGAGTTTTAACGACCCTGGAAAGAAGCATTGAACCAGCATTTTATCCTTTTCCCGCAATGTTTTCAATTCTATCAAGAACAAATTTCACTATTTAAACCATCTTTAATTTGTCTTCTGCAAATGCCTTGAATTTGGACCAGTCTAAAATTTTGTCATTTGGTAAAGAGTTAACCTGCTAAATAACTTAAATCTTGAACCTTATAGTAATCAAAGTGCTGCCAGCACTGTAATCGTACGACACTGAATAACTACAGTTGTTTGAAATCACAAATCAAATGGTAGTTGTTTGAACTATATATGGGTTAGAAATTTTATAATTGAGTCACGTAGGAACTCCCTGTCCTTTACAAATTAGTAGTTGAACGGATTGCTAAAGATATGTGTGCCAGTCGACAGCAATAAAACGTAGAATGTAAGTGACTATTCTGACCAGTAAAAACCGATTTTCAAGCTTTAGTTAGATATCACTCATCATGAATAACAGTACCTCACAGGGCCAACCTTTTATAAAAGATTAACAAAGTACAAATACATTTATTCTTTTCTATAACTTTTGCAACTTTTGAAACTATACCGTAACATGTCAGATATTATCAATAATATCCATACTTTAAAATGGAATGAATAAGTCGTATAGAATATGCCTGTATTATGACTATCAAATTGTTTACTTTTGGCTGCTCGTGTTTATCTGGACAAATTATCCTACCTAATGTTATTCGGCTGGCTAAATTGTCCTTGGCAAGATTGTTCTGTCCAAAACATCGGCTGGCCAATTTCTCCCACATTACTTTCAAAGCATGTAGTATCTACCAAACCCTCATCCCACCGCTGACCATTGTTTCGACGATGATTATGTGGGAAAGCAGCCAGTGGCTTGGACAGAAAATTGTGCGAAAATTGTACTGGTAAAAGAGACTCCAGGAACGCATGGATAGGTGCACTGGCCGCCGCGATATAACTAAAATAATGTTGAAAACGGCGTTAAACACCATACAATCAATCAATCAATCAATCAACCAAACCCTCAACCCTTTACCAAATAATGTAATTTTAGACTTGTCCAAATCGAAAGCATTTGCACATGACGAATGAAATATAGACCAAATTAATGATGATTTGAATCGTTGAAATGGTAAAAAAAAAAAACATTGTGGAAAAAGGAAAAAACGATGGTTATCTGCATTTTTCCTTTTTCCACAATGTTTTTACAGCCGATTTCCTCGGGGTCGTCAAAAACGGGACAGTTTGGTTAAAACACCCAATTATGGCCTTTTACAGTCAGAAAAAACAATATCCAAACATTACAATTTCATGGTAGAGTTTTTTTTTTTTCATATACATGTAAATTATACATAAAGAGACAATTAAAGCCCCTGTAAAGTCCAAAAATAGGTAATTTTCACCGTTTATAAGTCGAAAATATATCGGATAACCCATCACAACACATATATATAAAATCGGAGAAAACTCGAACGTGTCAGTTACTGCATTGATTTGCCGTGTTATATGGGTGCGAAGATGCATGGAGAAGCCCGTCGATTTCAGGGACGCCATTGATCGAGACAACCTTCGTTATCGTTCGTGTATATTCGAACTAGGTCTTGGAGAACGTGACGTGATAACATTGCATCTCATTAGTGCTGTGACGTAGTACACAGGACTACTGTTTACACTTCCAATAGTATGTCATCGGAGAGTAAGATTGCTCATTCTGAACCTGTTTTCTTATTTAGATGTAGTAAACTCTTCCTGTATTGATGATAATAAGCGATGATCAGCCTGTGTCGTCGTTTCTGTTTACAATGTCGATAAACTTACGTTTTTCAAGCCTAGAATGGGGACAAAACGATCAAGTGAATGAAAGTGTTGTTTCAACGCCTTGAATGATCACGTGGTGTTTACGTCACTATTACGTCACTGCGGAGATTTACGGCGAAAAATCGGCTAATCGTCGGCGATCATCGATGTAAACAAACAGATAATGCGACATGGTAGGAGTTGTTCTAGTTTCAAAATTCTTTTTTCTGCCATTGCCTGGAACTTTTACGAAACTGCACCTTTACATATCGTGCAAGTCATAATAATCGCCATATTTTTACACGGTAAAAATGAAATTTACTTTTATTTTATATACAGGTTTTTTATTCATTTGGACTTTACTGTGACTTTAAGATCTTCAATAAATATGTCTGTGGTACTGATCTGCATTGCATTCAAAGGACAGTCTGATCTTGATCTTTTATTGTCTTCAAAGGCGACTTTACTTGTCATTGGACAACATGGGCCATTGTATTGAATCATTCTAATGAGCAAGAGCATCACTACAGTAAACCTTGGGCTTTTAATCTGGAATATGGAAAGGATGAGTCAACCAATATGGAGTAGCTGATGAGACAAACATGTTACTGAGAGTTTTACACATAAAGCGCTGAATTAATGAAATAGATATGTTAAGCGTGGAAAAGCAGCCTAAATATTGCAGGGTCATTGCTGTTGACTACAATATCTCAGGAAATAGGAATAACAGGTCTAAAACCTGACTGCATGTTCTGTGCAGTCTGGTCTGAATCTGGTCTGAATCTGCGCTCTCCGAAGAGACTTTTTCTCTGGTCAGTTGATTCAGACATGGAGAATATGACGTTAAGTGCGTTTTTCGTGTTGCAGTTTCAGGTTTTTTTCCCCCCTCTATGAAAATGCTCTCTTTAACTCTACCAAATGACAAAATTTTGAAAATCTTTCAAATGATGAAAAAACGCTTTGAGGAAAAAGAGAACATGCTGAATACATGTATGCTGTTTTCCTACTACAGTTTTAAAGCCCGACAGGTTAATAGACTGATTCCAGTCTTAAGAATGTCATCAAAAAGAAATATCTTAGTGAGCGTGTAAAATGGTAGAGCCGTGGCTGGAAGGAGAGGAAGAGGGGTTATGAAAACAATTTAACCCTTAACCTGCTATATAAGTGAATTTAAAAAAAAAATCTCCTTATCGGACAGTAAAAAGCCAAATTCAGACTGCATGTAGAGTGCAGTCTGATCTTGATCTACACTGTCAGGAAAAGGTCGTAAATTCGCGCTTAGTAGCCCAAGGTTTAATACATCCTAAGCTGAAAGATGCATAGTCAAATCTATGCTGGTCAGTGTTGTTAATGGACAGTCTGGTTTCTAAGGTTGCAAGCGTGGGATAATCAGTCCATTCTGAAAATGTTTACGTAATGGCTTCTCCACTAGGGTCATAACCCTTAAACAACTCTACATCCTTTGTCCCACACTGCTTCACCTCGCTAACATTAAACTACCAACGGCAGATTACTTTTTTAAACGGCTATTACCAGTAGCATGTACATCAAATTGCTCTAAGGCAAAACAATCTAAATTTTCAAATTCTTCTGAAGCAATGTTTCCTTACAAACACCGTTCCATTGCAAGCTTATCCTTGCTCAAGGCCAAATGACCTTTCATCTTTTCAACACCTGCTACATATACGGACAGCACTCGTAACAGCTCGGTCGATCCCGTAACTACGTATACCCATTCGGCATACCTCGGGTGATGGGAGTTAGATGTAGGTACGGAATCGGCCGAGTTGTGACGAGTGTACGTATACCTTGATCAACGGATCACTCGAAGTTTGCCGAATAATATGGACAGCAGACGACTACAAGATGTGCTTACATAATCCGATACTCCTTGAAGTTCGCGCTTGTTTCATTCATAAGTCGTTGCTTTATCACTGACACCCTTTCTTATAGCTGTGTTGCAAGTAAGCCTAAACTGCTACAAAATTTCTGGTTTTTGCAAGCCCGACATTTTGATAATACTTGTACTATGGCATAATTCAACGATAAACGAACTGTAACCGCCATTTATTACATAATTGAAAAGTTACGTAAGGGATTACTTGAAGGCCTGTTCACTTCTAGTTCGTATTCTTTTGCTTATCTGGGTTAAAAGTAGTATTTATAATAAAGTCACAACAGCTAGTATTAGTGTTATAAGACTGTAAGTAAAAGCTGTCACGAGTTGCAGTTAGATCAGTTTGCCCTCAGCAGACGGGTTTCCGAAATTTGAGGTCTCTCTTATCGTCCGGCTCACGCCAACCGATTAAAAACCAAAATGCTGCTATTTTAAAGTTATTTCATGAGGAAAATTATCTCCTTAATGGACAGTTTTGATACGTGATCAGACTGCACATACTGTGCAGTCTGATTTTGATCTACACTATCCCCAAAAGGCAATTGAGTCGCACTTAGCAGAAAAAGGTTTAAATTATCTCGAATTTATCTGATGCATTACTGTTCTTCGAGGGTCGTAGTCATTATCTCTGAGTCACCTTCCAGAGATAAACATAGTAACCCTGTGTTTTAATAACAACAGAACAGAAGCTTTATTTTGATGTTTAGCACAAAGGCTCAAAGTCACAAATATATGCATGTTATGAAAATGAAAGTTATGTATAATGGAAGAAAATAATATACACAATAATAACACAATGATACAATATAGTTACACAGGTGAGAGATGCTGAAAAGCTTTTTTTAAATCCTGGAATTAATTGTTCGACTGTGTAGTATTCTTTCTAGATTCAAAAGCATACTTATAATAAGAAGTTAAGTGTATCAACATTCTTTTAGTGTTACTATTAAGTAATTCAATGAATTTACACATACTGGCGTGTTTACAATTATTCTATACAAATATCTGAAAGACAGTTTAAAAAAAAAATTAAAATATGGGTAGATACTGGATAGATGCTTGATTTAAATATGAAAGAAGAGGAATGGGTAGATAGACTGGGAGAAATTTATAATCTATACAGATGGACAGATGGATAAGAAGGTTAAGCTTTAAAACTATCAATAGATCTATATGCAGCTTACAAGATGAAAGACAAATCCTAGTTGTCAAGATCATGGAGATCTACCCAGTAGTAGGTATGTAGTATTAAAGTAATTCAGAGGTAAACAAGCCATATGATGATAAACCCTGACAGATTCTTACAGTTGGTAAGCAGAGCTACAGATGTCCAATATGTACACATACATGTATTTACACATTGTCGGAGGTGCGAAGAGGGCTGATGCTGGTGGAGAATAGGTCATCGCCGGAAGGAGTAGATCTTTATCTACAGATCTAGGCCCAGACCCGCTAAACTGGTTTTCGCATAATGTGCTGACTTTTGAACTGATGTTTTGATAAACTCAAATGAGTAAATAGTCATTTACAAGTAATTCCTCAGTTTGTGGACATCTTTTTGTCTGCAGGCGTCGTGCAGGCCTATTTGCAAGGACTTATTCACACCATATAGCAAATGAAAATGATAGGACCACGGCAGCACCAGTACTACTTACGGAATTGATAAACCACGTTATTTACAATTCTAACATGAATTTTCAAACCGTTAATCATCGGGTTTTTTTTTTTCCAGGAAGATTCAGATAGAAAATTGCGATTTTCATTTTTTTTCCAGAGGAGCCTTACAATTTGCGTTTAGAAAATCGGCGTGTAGGCGTAGTATCACCCTTCGAAATACAGCCGAGAGATTTCATCAACGGATTACCTGGGGTTCGTTGTCTGCGCATGTCATCGCTATGACGCATCACCTATCCCATATGCTAGGGAAAAGTAGGGCTTACACCGAAGCTATTACCCAAGCCTGTACGGGCTGTTTTAATAAATGGCCGGTGCATGGGTTACATGCTAGCTGATTAGAGCTGAATGAATCGCACCAAGTAGCGTTTTATTGAGTAAACGTTTATTTCAGTTTGAAATTCAAAGTAACGGTTGTCGCGTAGAAAAGTAGTCCGGTTCTGTACCAAGAATGCCCAAATTAGGTAGATGTGTATTTGTAGAATGCCATCTAGCGGGCGATAATGCCTGGGGTTGCCAAAAACAGTCAGCTTATCTAAACCTTGCCAGGTGTCAGGCTATCGCCGTTAAACTAAACGTGACTTTAAAACTTTACCACAAAACCCCGGGCTTTAACGATCCTAACAGAGGTGGCTTTGGAAAACATTGTTGGAAAAGGAGAAAATGCTGGTAACAAGCATTTCATCCTTTTCCGACAATGTTTTCTGGCCATTTACTCACAACTTACATCATTTTCTGGCCTTTTACTCACAACTTCTATCATTTGAGCCACATTCAATTTGCCATCTGCAAATGCTTTGAAATTGGACCAGTCTAAAACTTTGTCGTTTGGTAAAAAAAAAAAAATTTAAAACCTGTTTCCCAAAACACTAACAATAATATACACAGATAATGAACGATTCATCGTGCGATATATACACACACACACACCTTGGGTAACAGCAAAAGTTCAGTGCTTGCCAGTTTTCATACAATCGCTGTTAAACTAAATGTGACTTTAAACCAGTATTGCTAAACACTAACAATAATATACACAGATAATGAACGATTTATTGCGTGAGGTCTATACTTACCTATTTTACGTGGGCTAAATTGCAAAAGTTCAGTAGAGGATAACGCCTGCGCCCGTTTTCTATAGGGAAAGGACTAAACATAACATTCGGTAACCAAGCTTGTCGGAAAAAAATGAAGCTAACGTGTAATTGACAGACGAAGTCACAGGTATGTTTTTAGAAAAAAATATATATATATTTACAGTGAAAAACTGGATTACCTCTTGACCCCATAGGAACGACGTTTTTCGTCCTGTGAAAGGTTAATTTTGAGAACGGCGTAGCAAAATGAGAAATATATGATGTATTGCTAGTGTTGCTCACTGGGGAAAAATTGTTGAGCTGAACTCTTTCCACTCCACATAGATAAACTCGGCCTATGCCCGCGGCTAGAAATAAAATCCACTGGAACACGGAAAGATAATTATGTCATTGGCTTGACCAAACCAGCGAACGACATAGAAACAAGATCAGACTGCACGTTTTGTGCAGTCTGATCTTGATCTATGTCAACCGCAAAAGAAAGGCTTAGTACCACGAATAAACACACGTGTATGAATAGTATAAAGAGTCATTCTCAAAAAATGGGTACAATTACACCTGAAAAAAAGTCCAAATTTTTAGTTTCTCAAATGATAACCATATCTACTGGATGGTAAAATTCAACTATCAAAGAAAGTATCTGCAAAGTTTGACAGAGTCAACATTAACCATCTCCAAGAAATGCGCCGGCAAAATAATTAAGTGTCAGACTCTGTTACGGAGGTTAGAAACACTACTTTAACATGTGTTGAATAATATTAATCAACTTTTATGACAGAGATATGTTGTTTAAGTTTGTGATTTTGACAGATGATTTTATAATCCTTACAGAGATTAGCAAATATTTGGCCAAGTTTTGTGATAACATCAAAAATACATTGTCATATAAAATCGATATTCTAAGAAAACATTTATTTTGTTAAAACATTTTCCAATGTTTGTAATTTAAGTACTCTGATTCAGTGATGGAAAACATGTTTAACATAAAAGTGGAACCAATAAACTACATAAACATTTTACTGACATACGCTATGACATCATTTATGTATACAGCAGTATTCTTGGTATAAATCTAACCAGTGCTTTTGTTACGGAGGTTAGCAAAACGTGTTCATTTACATGAAACAAACATATTTTACCTTATTGCTGCACCCACAACATGATACCATTAGCAAGCAGCTATTATTTCTTTTAAGACACTAAGTTATTTTGTGTCTTCTCAGAAACCAAGCTGTTTAAAACCTAGTTCCAGACAACATTTATACCAGTAAATGGGTTAAATATTAAAGTGATATTAACAAACAGTTTCTGCTCTTTTTGTTTAACAGAAAATGGAACCAGCACAATAATAATATAAACATCTTGATAGCCATGCGGTATGACATCATTGATTTACACACCAGCATTGCCGGTAGAAACCCAATCAGTACTTTTGTTATGGATATTAGCAAAAACGGGAAAAAAAGCCAAATAAAAAGTATAAAACTTTCTTTATGTATCTGCAGCATGATACCAGCATACAGCTTTGATTCTTATAAGACACAAAGTTATTTTGTGCCTTATCAGGATCCAAGCTATTTGACTTTAAACTGTTGTACTAGAAAACATGTACTTGGTTGACTAAGATGCCGCTGATAAAATGTATTCTCAATCACTTTCTGCTATTTTAGTAAACTGGACCGCTCTCTTTCTTCTTTGTTCTTTTTCGCAAAAAGAAGTCTTTGTTTTTCGTTGTCTTTAGCTCCATTTCTTATGCCTTTCAACGTTTGCGAGTGCCATTCAGCAACAGAAAACACGTGTTCAGATATGGGACTTTGAAGTAATATTATTGACAGTATGACGTTATTGGATCTAACAATGTTTAACTGAGCATAACTTTTTCTTTTCAAACCTCCACTGATTTTTAATGTCCGTAACGCCACAATTTAACACACTATTACACATTATTTACTTTAAAAAGGTTTTTCTTATGTTAACATTCATCTAAATTATAACTCAACTGAACAACATTCAATCTATTTGTGTCATACCGACGTAGAAAAATCACAGATAGAGGTACAATTATTACTTCATCTAACCTCCGTAACGGTTTACAGAAATTTTTATCATCAATGCTTGCACTTTTCACATTTCACATACTATGTGACGTCTTAACAGACTGTAAAACATGATTTAAGAAATTTAAAATGGGTCTAAATTGATTTCATAAAATGAAATGCATATTTGGTCATGAGTCTAACTTCCGTAACAAAAAGGGGAAGGATTTGATTGTTCAGAAATATTCAATGTTAACATTGGTATTAAGGCGGCGAATTTGTTTTTACAGTCACATTCTTGGAGCTTATGATGCACATCCACAATAATCATTCAGTAGAAAGATCACCGTTCAAAACTATGTTTATGATGTACAAAAGAACTCATTTGGCACTTACTTTCAACCTCCGGCATGGGTTCCAAACACTACACAAGCAGCCGATTGTTTTTCCTTCGAACATATACATTGGTGACGGTGTCAAAATAGGTTATACCCCCAGGGTTACATCCAAAGTGAAGTAACTTTTGTAGGAATAAACATTTCGTTACGAATGTTAGTCGTTACGGATGTTAGAAATATTTCATTGAAACTGACGTTTAGCTAATGAGATGCAGGAAAGACTCACATGCAGTGTTTCAATATCCTTGATTGTGTCCAAACTAAAACGGCGTCAATTTCACTGGAACAAATCAAGTTATGGTGGAAAATGCCGTTACGGATGTTAGCAAACAATTTGTCCCAAACAGCTTTTTTGTATTTCATATGTAACAGTCAGCTCAATTTTAAGGGAATATTAAAAAATATCAAAGGATCGTGAGCTCTATTCATTCCACAACTGAGAAAAGGTATTTTAGAGTACATGACACAGTTTAAAAGACTTGCAATAAACTGATCATAATGTGTTACGGACGTTAGGTATGATTTTGCGACAAATGATTTTGGACGAAAAAATATATCAGCACTGGATATAATTAAGAAAAGTATTTAAAGACTGCAGATGATAGTTGTATCAATTCGAAAAATAAAGTATACAACCTCATTGTATCTATTCTTAAGATACAGCAGAAGTACAAATATTGTGTATAGTACCTGCGACAGGCAAAATTTAACAACATCCAGCCAGTTAATAGGGTACTATTGTCACAATAATGAATCTTACGACTTTCAAAGTATACTTATTATGCACTAGTATCGTCAGTGATATGAAAATAATTAGTCTGTCTTTCGTTTGTATGTAATCGTTGGAGTAATTCACGTATTTATTAATGAGACAAGCAGTTTTCGTAATTGTACCCATTTTTGGAGAATGACTGTAAAGCGAAACAAATGAGTTTTTGCCTGTGGTATTGGCAACGTGTTATACTGCTAAACGGAAAAAGTCAGCAGTAGTACTACATGTATGTCGCGTTAGCTACTATTTCCTTGTTTCAGGCTGTCGGACCATCTAGTTTGAACACATGCCTACCTGTATCTCATGGAATGAAAGTGTATTTCTACAAATGAAAAACATGATGTAAATTGAAAAAAAAAAAAATCAAACATGCCAACTGAATTATTTTGCTTGCTTTTGCGGTAACATGGTGTAAATTTACAACTGCAATATGCTCAAAGGACAAACAAGTGAGGGGTTCTTGCCGTTCGAATAACATGGTCTGAATAAGCAAAAATATTCTTACTGGATTAACAAGTAAGACGAGCATACCTTTGCAGTAACACGGTTTGAATGTAGAACTGAAAATACATGTATGCTCACTACATCAACCAGTAAGGCGTATAAGCTCGCCCTGGAAACATACAGGTGTGAATTTTCAAACTAGATTATACCTATGCTAACTGAATCATCCTTTCCAGCTGGTCTTTACAATAACACAGAGTAAATTTACACATTAAAATCTGCACACTGGATAAAAAATCACGCGTGCAAAAAGTGCAGGGGGAGTGGGGGAGGGCCGAGCTTTTGTCATGTGTCAGTATCCGGAAACCACAGACCTCTGGTGTATAGGTGAGTGTTGCTTTCCTCCTCACGTTGTTTCGTCTTCTTGCAATCCAGCATCCATGTACAACCTGAGGGAGATCACTATATTTTCTACTTTCAGTGAACACGATTTACATATCTAGACAGTTAAGGATGATATAGGATATCCTAACCTCCCGAAATTCACAAAATGGCTACAGCTATCACGCCAAATTGGATTAGTTCATTAAACATTTTAGAATTATTGGATGCTACGAAGACAGTTTTAGTAGTTGGACCAATCATTGTCAACGAAACTTTTTACGGGAACTGTAAGAGAATAGCGTCAGATTTCCCAATACCAGTATTCGAGGATATGACTAGAGATGTTGATATTGGGGGACCTGGGAATGTTGTGAAGAACATGAAAGCTTTAGGACTAAATGTCGATTTTATAACGATGGTTGGAGAGAGAGATCAGTATGCTATTGATACCATGGTTAAAGAAGAAATAGATACATCCGGAGTGGTAATATGTCCAGGTTATAGTGTGGCCAAAAAGATCAGATATATATCTGATGGCTATGTATCCTTTCGTGCCAATGAGGGAGATGAAGATTTCAAAATAGAGAAGAATGTAGAGAGAGACATAATTTCGGTATTTCAGAGAAAGTTGAATAGTTCACAATACAAAGTAGTCATACTGTCAGATTATAGATTCGGAATGTTGTCAGAAAGTGTTACATCCTCCATCATTTCCTTGTGTAACTCCAAAGCGGTGCCTGTGATTGTAGATCCTCCAAAATTTGGTAACTTTTGTAAATTTAAAGATTGCACTTTATTTAAACCTAATTTAGATGAAGCAAAATATTTCCTGGGTCGCAAAATAGTTTCCGAAGATGAAATTAAAGCAGCATGTTGTGATATAAGCGAAAGATTATTATCTAAATATGTCGTCATTACATTAGCTGAGAGGGGAATGGCATATTTTGACAAAATGTCAGAAAGTTTTGGAATAATACCAGTACAGTCTGGAGTCAATGTGGTTGATGTGAATGGAGCAGGTGATACCGCACTAGCTGCATTGGCTGTAGGAATATCAAACAGTTTGGGACTTGAGAACATGTGTATGTTTGCCAATATTTGTGCTGCTAATGTAATCGAGAAACATGGTACTATTACAGTCAGTCTTACTGAAGTGGCTCGTGGTCAGAATGGTGCTCTAACGAGAAGGCAGGATGTTGAAAACTTCAAAAAGCTGTTACATGCTAAAGATACAATTGTGCTGGTTATAGACAAGTTTTACCCAGTAACAACACACCATCTCTCTTTCCTCCGAAAAGCAAAGACTTTTGGAAAGTACCTCGTTGTAGCAGTGGACTGCAAAGATGACACTGCTGAGCAATTGGTGAAAAGGACGGATTTTGTGTTGGAACTACTGGCCTCAAATAAATTTGTGGACTTTGTCATAGTTTTAAGAGAGCTGGATAGAAAAATGGTCGTAGACACCCTGAAGCCAAACTTTTTAAGTCAAATAGATATCGACGGAGGAAATATTCGGGCATATCATCACTAATATAGCGTTGATTATCTTTGATCTAAACTACCGAGACATTTTGGCTTAAGAAAATCACAAAATTGCAAGGTTATAGGATCTTCTTTTTTATAAAATGAAAATGTCAGTCCATTACGCCTTTTGGGTCAACCTCATCAAATATGTGAAAACCTGAAAGTGTTTAAGACTATTCTCATAAATAGTTATTGCCATATTTATAGAGAACTGTAAACATCAGATTTATTTTTTGAATTCATTGAATATTGACTGTGTAAATAGCTTAGTGTTGAAACTATCCTGAATCTGGAAATGTATCCCTTTTCATAAAGACTTGTTTAGTGTTGATCAAATGTTTACTTGGTGAAAACCTCGAAGTATTTTAAACTTATCATCATACAAAGAGACCTTTTTGTATCGTTTATAAAAGTTATACATGCTGAATGAGTGAAAATGTCATGCTGTTCAAAGCAACACCCATAAAATATCTATTTATCTCTGATTATAATGAACAATATTTATTTTTTTTCTCCTTCTTGAATATCTACGAAGTGAAAAACTCCTTTTTTGATAAAACTTATCAACATAAATAAGCATGTACATGTACCTGTTTAGACAGAACTCTGTATTAACGTTATAAAAAGTTGACTGGATGAAAACTCTAGTGCTATTAAAGATCCTCAAAACTAATATATGTGGGTTTCTATAGACCTCTATTAATCGTTTTTTCCCCAATGAAGATTCGGTGAAAACCGAAACATGTGTGAAACTTATCATCATAGATGACGATGTACAAGTACCGGTTTACATAGACCTGTGCACATTATTATTTTTTTTTAAACTTTTTTTTTTAAATGTTACCTGGGTGCTTGGCTCAAAGTGTCCAAACCTCACCTCATAAAAAATAGTGTTGTTTTTCTATTGAACTGTGTTTATAGTTTTTTTTTTTTTAATTTTTGAAATGTTGACTGCTAAAAGAGTTCCCAGAAGTGTTCAAAACTTACGATAATAAATATGTGCCTGTATACACACCTATATACATCTGTATTTCCTTTTTTTTTTCCAGTTTAACTTTATTAATTCTTGACCATAAGAAAATCCCAAAGCCCTGTAGACTAACCTCATAGATAAATTTAAAAATTTATTATGTCCTTTCATATAATCTATGTCCTCCATGAACTTATCAATAAACATGACATTGGATGATTGTGTATATATACCAGTGATACAATATTGTTGGGTGCTTTTGTATATACAAGTGACACAATATTGTTGAGTGCTTGTGTATATACAAGTAACACAATATTGTTGGGTGCTTTTGCATATTCAAGTGACACAATCTTGTTGGGTGCTTGTGTATATACAAGTGAACCAATATTGTTAGGGGCTTGTGAATATACATGTGACACAATATTGTTGCACGTTTGTGTATATACAAGTGACACAATATTGTTGGGCGCTTGTGTATATACAGGTGACATAATATTGTTGGGCGCTTGTGTATATACAGGTGACACAATATTGTTGGGGGCTAGTGTATATACAAGAGACACAATACTATTGGGGGCTTGTGTATACACAAGTGACACGATATCATAGGGGGCTTGTGTATATACAAGAGACACAATATCGTTAGGCGCTACAGGCGATATACACAGGTGACACAATATTGTTGCACGTTTGTGTATATTCAGATTGACACAATATTGTTGGGTGCTTGTGTATATACAGGTGACACAACATTGTTGGCGTTTGTGTATATACAAGTGACACAATATCGTTAGGCGCCTGGGTATATACAAGTGACACAATATTGTTGGGGCTTTTGTATATAAAGGTGACCAGTATTGTTGATTATTTGTATATATACAAGTGATTTAAACAATATTGTTTCGCGTTTGTGTATATACAAGTAAGACGATATTGTTGGGAGCTTGTCTATACACAAGTAACACAATATTGTTGCACGTTTGTGTATACAGAAGTGACATCAAATTGTTGCGCGTATGTGTATATACATGTGACACAGTATTGTTTGGCGGTTGTGTATATACAAGTCATACAATGTCGTTGGCGTTTGTGTATACACAATTAACAAAATACCATGGAACGTCAGTATATATACCAGTACATGTTACAAAATACCATAGACCGTCTGAGTATATACAAGTGAAAAAAAAATCATAGCATTTGTGTCTTAACTAATGGCACAATGTCATCGTAGGTAAATGCATATACCAGTGACAGTATCTCCATGATGCATTTTACCAAGCAAGCGACCTGGATCGATACTTATTGCAGATGCATTAAGCCCCCTTTTCACAGAACATGGCTCATATTTTTCATTCGGGCATTACAATAAAACCTGTTAAGTTTCTACTGCGGCAGTCTCAGAACATACAACTTTGGAAGGACATTAAGATTGAGTCAGACTCTCTAAAAAGGGGGTTTAATGCGCCTGCAAAAAGTTTGGACATAGGTCAGTATGGGCAGTCCGCGTAGGCTGATCTGTGTTAATACATTATGATTTTGTCAACTTTCTGCATGCCAAAAGACCTTTCTACCTAATGACCCAATTGGTTGTTAGACTAAATAGATTTAACTGATCCATAACTATATGTGATAACTTGCAAGGTATAATGCTTTATTGAGATGAGTTAAACCCCCTTTTGCCAGAGTATGGCTTAATTGCTCCATGTACGCGGAAAAACATGGTATGATCTAAAACAGGGAATACAGCATGATGCATTTAAAACATCTCAGCAGAAATTATTAGTTCTTCACAGAATTTCCACCTGAGGACGACTTATTTTGTCTTGTAGACCACTTGTGAAACATCTGGCTAAAAGATAAATTGGTCGTCACGAGTTTTCATACATTAAAACTGTAGCAAATACACGAGTCATGCCCTGTGAAATGGGGCTTTGATGCATCTGCAAAAAGTATCGACCCGGGTCAGCCTGCGCATGCCGCGCAGGCTGACCCGAGTAGAAACTTTTTGCTTCTGGTAAATTTTCTGCATATCAAAGGACCAGCCTACCTCATGATTCAGTCTGTTGTCAGACAAAACGTTTTTGTATGGATCCATAATTATTATATTTCATGTGTCTATTTTTAGAAATGTTACGGGTAAAGAAATGTCGTAATTTAAGCTGGGGGGAATTACTTCCCCGTCACAGTGAATATTTTCCTCCTGCCGAAAATCTGGAACTACTTTTCTAAGTTTTTTAAGTTTTTAAGTTTTAAAAGTGGCATTCGTTGACAAAATAATCAGAGGAAATATAATATATAATTTATTTCATCAGCTTGCGGTTAATATGGGGAAATATTTGCCTCAAAAGGGAAAGGTCCGCGAAAATAACTCGTGCCTTACGGCACTCGTTATTTTCGCATACCTTTCCCTTTTTCGGCAAATATTTCCCCATATTAACCACAAGCTGATGAAATAAACTCTATTTATATGATGGCTTGCTTGTAACAGTACATTTCAAAGATGCACTAAGGCCCCTTTTTGCTAGAGCATAGCTGACATGTTCTCCTCAAATGATGATTTACCCTCTCTCATAGTGTTCATTTGCATAAATATACTGAGCGCGCAATTTAAATCATTTCTTTTGAAATTGTCTCTTGCAGAATATGGATAGACTTCTTACCACAGGGATTTTAGATGAGGAGGACCTGTTTCCTGAACTAGACCTAGACGGGCGAGTTCTTGTGGTTGGTCCCACTCTGCTAGAGGTACACCTCAACACGATAGAACAAACAACGGAAGAACAAGGCAGTAACTCTCTTAATGGTACTTATAATTTGAAATGGGCAGGGCGATTGGCAGGAGAGTTGCAAAACCTTGGGGTTCAAACAGATCTGTTATCTGTTTGTAATGGACAGAATCCGACACTCACGGAAGTAGCGAAAAGGGAGCACTTATTTGATAATTGTTCGATTATAACTCATCATAACTACAAAAGGCCAACTGTTACCATACGTAAATCACCTGAAAAGTTAGAACGAACGACAGAAAACATGACATTTACAGAATGTGTTCCTTTGAGACAAGAACTAACCGAAATATTAGAACAGATGATAACAAAAAACAAATACTGTTTGGTTTTAGTTCTGGACTTTCGTCATGAAATAATTTCGAAGGAAATGTTAAAACTAGTTTTAAAGCTATCCGGCGATTGGAAGTTCAAAATTCTGACAGATTGTCTGGACGACGACGTGGATGGTTTTGTTGACAGTGCGGCAAACAGTAATAAGAAATCAGCAGAATGTATAGATCTACTAAATAAACAATTCACGTATCTATGGAAGGAGGGTGAAGTTCTTGCTTACAGAAGAAATACTGATTCTTATGACGTCGACACAATTATATCTGAAGAGATCCTTCTAACTACCATTAGTTATGGACTCGCTATTGGACTTCCACTCCGAAAGTTGTCATTGGCTGTGAAGAACAATCAGGAATGGGATTTTAACAAAACAGCATCCAATCATTCTTTGAATCCGATCAAATTAGTAAAGAAATGTGGAAGAATTATCCATGCTAAAGAGCACGTTGAAAAGTTGAAACGTTTGCTTATAAATACCAATACAACGCTTACGTTGACGACAGGTTGTTTTGACGTATTTCACTCAGGCCACGCAGCAATGTTAGAAGAAGCCAAAGCACAGGGAGATATTCTGGTTGTAGCGCTAAACTCCGATAACTCAATAAGACAGTTAAAAGGAGACGATCGTCCAATCTGTACTTTAAGAGAAAGACTGACTATTTTGTTGGCCATGAAATACGTGGATTTCGTTGTCACATTTGAAGAGACAAGACCGGATTGGGTAATTGACGTACTTGAACCAGATGTGTTTGCGAAAGGTTCAGATTATACCGTTGAGTACCTTCGCAAAGGGTTTCCTCAGCTAAAAAATATACGAGTACATATATGTAAACCAGCAAATGTTCTACACACAAGTGGTATGGTTGAAAAGTGCAAGAAAATGGGCAAATCTATCCATGCTTTTCTACCAAGATGAAAGTCTTGTTGTGCTTAGATAGTAAAAGAACTGAATGCTATCGCTGATGAATACCTGTATAGTGTAGTTCTAAACTGAAATAAAAGCATCTTTTTTAACTCTTTACTACACAACAAAAGTTTAGACTTGTCCAGATTGAAAGAAATTGCAAACCACATTTTAAGTATGGCTCAAATGGTGGAGTTTGTCTTTGATAGGGTAGAAAACATTGTGGGAAAAGGAGAAAATGCTGGTCTCCAGCATTTTCTCCCTTTTCCCACAAAGTTTTCAAAAGGCTTCTCCCTCAGGGTTGTTACTGGAGATACAAAGGATACCTGTTTAGGTCCTTGTGTCCTCTCTTTTTAGTCCTTGCTTCATAAAGTGATGTTGCGAGTTTCATAACGTGGTCTGTGATTTATATGTAAGGCCTGCATGATGGTTGCAAAAAAAAGTTTATAAACAATTACCAGTGTAATGCATCGAATTGGTAGAGATAGTGATCTGATAAATTTCAGCGGAGAAACTTGCTACCTGAACATTTCTATATAGTGCCAATAATATGAAAGATACAGATAAAATAGTTGCAAGTTATAAAGTGTTGGAGAAAAATCAAGAGAAGCAAATGAATTTTGTTTTCTATTGCCTCGATGACTTTGGCTGACACCAATAAAGCCTTAGGTCTAAAAAGGCCTTTTTAGGGCATAAATATTCAAACTGTTTAGGGAAAGCCTGTTAAGAGAAAAACAAAATAACAACTTCGGTATATCCCGGACTAACTCCGAAATGACAACTAACGGCAGCTAAAAATGCACAGCCCAAGAGGCCAAACTTTCAGATACAATGGCACCTTAGATGGTCGCAAGAACTCATTTTAGAAAGCAAAACGCATTGTATACATGTTTATAGATACTTTATTACTAAGTAAGGAACATTTACAAAAATCTCTTAAAAACAACAACAACAAACATGCACAGCACAAACAATATATATGTTGGACATGTTGGATTGATTTGGAAAAATATTGTATACCAAACTTAACCCTTAGGTTCCTAAGCGCGACTCACTGACCTCTTGCGGACAGCGTAGATCAACATCAGACTGCACAGAACGTGCAGTCTGATCTTGGATCTACACTGTCCGATGAGGAGAAACATACTGTCCTAAAAATAACTTACAAATAGCAATATTTGGAATTTTAATATCGGCTTGAAAGTTTCATTTTTTTTTTACTTAGCAGGATAGGGTTAACCCCTTACCAAAGAATTCCATGCGTAACTGACCCCGAGGTTGGTATTTGAAAAGAATAATGGAAACAAGAGGGCCATGATGGCCCTGTATCGCTCCACTGGCTATTAAGTAAAAACACTACAAGCCAAACATTACAATATTCAGCAAATTGATTTCAAACACGAGGACATGCAAACATTTTTCTATCTTATCCTACGAGAAAGTTGTGATCCATGGGCAAAGCCAATTTTGATCGCAAAGCTATAATTATTTGAATCCTGGTGGAGGTCCACAATATAAAGCTCCATACCAAATAATTCAGTTCTTGAATGTTATAAACAAGAAGATTTTCAAATTTTTCTCAATGAAAAGCCCTGTAAAACATGAAACCCATGAGACAGGGCTAAATCTAATAGCCTTAGTCTTTATAATGGTTAGTAACATGATGACTTAAGATAGTTTTCATTACAAAAGCCCATGTAAAACTGGTGACCTTGTGTTCCGTGGTGTGGGGACAAACTTGGGTCAAGGACTATAATTTGGGCCCTCCTTGTACAGGCCCACTAGATAAAGCTACATGCAAAATTTGGTAGACCCCATGGCTATTATTTGAAGGAACTTGGTAGAGGCCCACTAGATACAGCTACATGCCAAATTTGGTAGCCCTAGGCCTTACAGTTTCAGAGAAGAAGATTTTTGAAAATTTTCTATATTTTTCAGTTTTGTTGCCATGGCAACCAGTTTTTGAAGGAATAAAATTCTGTCATGGGATTCTGAAGAAGACCATGGCAGGATCATTTCTTTGAAGTTTCATCAAAATTGGATAAGTAGTTTCAGAGATGTTTGAAATAAAAGTTAATGCACGCATGGACAGATGGACGGACGGACCTTCAGTGCCAGTAAAAAACAAGTATATACATCAATCTCAGTTTGAAATATATCTTTTTAACCTATTACCAGACAATCCCTACTTTTGATGACCCTGAGAAAGAAGGCTTTAGAAAAGCATTTTCTCCTTTTCTTACAATGTTTTCTACTGTTCACAAAACAAATTTCAAATTTTCAATCACTTTTATTTTGTCGTCTGCAAGTGCTTTCGATTTAGACAAGCCTAAAATATTATCGTTTGGTAATGAGTTACATGTGTGCTAACAATTGTCATAATAAATCACTAAGATTTTTTTTCAAACTTATTTTATTAATACTTTTTCTAAGCTAGTCATCATCAAACAGTAGACATGGTGTATTAATATGAACACTTCATAGTTTGTAAACACAGTCAGATATGTGGAGGAAAATTTTTTGTTTTGGTGTATGATTGAAAATTCTTTTATTGAGTTGAAACAAATGCTAAAAGCTCCCCTTGAGCACGTTGTGCTCAAATGAGCTAAAAAGTTAACATACGGATGGACGCACAACGGACAACGGGCCATAACATAAGCCTGCTGGCCTTCGGCCAGTGGAGCTAAAAAACTTGTCTAGCACCAATCATGTATCACTGCAGCTTGATAATCAAGGGAGGTAAATAGTAACGAACTTTATCTTTCATAAAAAGAGTTATTTCCCTTGATTAATGTTTAAATTGAAGTGACAATATTTTGAAGCCCATGTTAAACTTGCGATCCCTGGAATGAAGGCAATTTTGACCCCAGACCTACAATATGAAACTAGAATGTGTGGTTATAAACAAAAAGATTTTTTAATCTTGCCCAATAAAAAGTCATGTAAAACAAGTTTGCTGAATAAAAGGCCCTGTAAAATATGTGATCAATGACACAGGTTTATCAAGTTTTCACTATAAAAGCCAATGTAAAACTTGTGACCCCTGGTGTGGAGTCAAACTTGACCCCCAAAGTTAAAATTTGGGCCCTCTTGGTAGAGGCCCATTATATAAAGTTACATGCAAAATTTGGTAGCCCTAGGCCTAAATATGGCTATGTACAAGTAGATTATTAAAGTTTCCTTATATAAGACCATGTAGAACTTGTGACCCCCTGGGGTGGGGCTACATTTGACCCCCTGGGCTATAATTTGGGCACCCTTGATAGAGACCCCCTAGATAAAGCTAAATGCAAAATTTGATAGCCCTAGCCCTTATAGCTAGATGCGAAAGATTTTCCTATATAAGCCCGCCCATGTAAAACATGTTACCCCCCGGAGCGAAGTCAAATTTGACCCTCGGCTATAATTTGGACACCCTTGGTACAGGTCCACTAGATAAAGCTACATGCCAAATTTGGTCGCCCTAGGCCCCATGGCTAGGTAAAAGAAGAATTTTAAAGTTCTCCCTATATAAGCCCATGTAAAACTTGTTACCCCCGGGCAGGGCCTAATT
Source organism: Hippopus hippopus (assembly GCA_946811185.2). Classification (NCBI taxonomy): domain Eukaryota; kingdom Metazoa; phylum Mollusca; class Bivalvia; order Cardiida; family Cardiidae; genus Hippopus; species Hippopus hippopus. Next base: position 29,781,403 of record OX328112.1, read on the forward strand.
TGACCCCAGGGCTATAATTTGAACAATCTTGGCAGAGGTCCACTAGATAAAGCTACATGCCAAATTTGGTAGCTCTAGGCCCTATGGCTAGGTAGAAGAGGAATTTTAAAGTTCTCCCTTAATAAGCCCATGTATAACTTGTAACCCCCGGGGCGGGGCCAATTTTGACCCCAGGGCTATAAATTGAAGAAATTTGGTAGAGGTCCACTAGATAAAGCTACATGCCAAATTTGGTAGCCCTTGGCCTTACGGTTTCAGACAAGAAGATTTTCAAAGATTTTCAAAATTTTTCAGTTTTGTTGCCATGGCAACCAGAGTTTTTGAAGGAATTAAATTCTTTCAAGAAATTCTGAAGAGGACCATGGCAGGATCATTTCTGTGAAGTTTCATCAAAATTGGATGGGTAGTTTCAGAGAAGAAGACGTTTTAAAAAAAAGTTAACGGACGGACGGACGGACGGACGGACGCACGACGGACAACAGGCCATGACATAAGCCCGCTGGCCTTCGGCCAGTGGAGCTAAAAAGAGAATATGCTGGTAACCAGCATTTCCTTCCTTCCCCACAAAGTTTATTTGTCTTTCCAGGACAATCCTGTAGATATTGCCACATTCAATTTGTTGTCAGCAAATGCTTTCAATTTTGTGGAGTCTAGAATTTTGTAGTCTAGTCTAGCGTACATTACTTCAGGTAAGTCCTTAACAGCAGCTATGCATTAATATAATTATAAGGGGGTGTACTCATTGAATGGTGGTTAAGCCACTTCCAACACTATTTCAGTCACATAATTGTGACAGCTTACATATTCATCGATTTCCTAGGTTCAACCACTACCAGGCTAGGACTCTGAAGTTTCCTGCCCAAGGACACTGAACAACGAAAAACCATGTGAATACAGTCAGGCTTGAGCCCATCAACTAATCTCAGCCTGCATAGTCTGTGCAGGCTGACATGGGTTGAAACCTTTTTCTTTTTGTAAGTTTTCTGGATGTCCAAGGACCATACTACCTCACACTCTAATCAGTCTCTTGTTAGACAAAATGGATTTTGGTATAATGTATTAAGAACACGCATTAAACTCTTTTTGCCACAGCGTGACTCATAAGTATTCAACATACTAAGCAAAAAATGTCACTACCATATCGGCAAAACTGTGTCATTTGTATACAAGCAATAAGTCAATACAACAAACAATTGAGTGTTATCCCTTTAAAACACAATACCGACTTTTAAGGACTTTAGGAAAGAAGCCTTTTGAAAACATTGTAGAAAAAGGAGAAAATGCTGGTAACCAGCATTTTCTCCTTTTCCCACAATGTTTTCTACCCTATCAACGAAAAATTGCACCATTTGAGCCAGATTTAAATCGTCGTCTACAAATGCTTTCAATTTGGACAAGGCTAAAATTTTGTCGTCTGGTAATAGATTAAAGCCCCTGTAAAGCCAAAAATAGGTAATTTTCACCGTTTGTAACTCGAAAATATATCGGATAACCCATCACAACACACATATATAAGATCGGCAAAAACTCGAACGTGTCAGTTACTGCATTGGTTGCCATAATATACGTGAGCGAAAATGCATGGAGAAGCCCGTAGATTTCACGGACGCCACTGATCGAGACAATCTTCCTTATCGTTCAGGTATATTCGAACTAGGTCTTCGAGAACGTCATGTGATAACATTGCATCTCATTAGTGCTATGACGTAGTAGACAGGAATATTGTTTACAATTCCAACATTATGTCATCGGAGAGTAAGATTGCTCATTCTGAACCTGTTTTCTTATTTAGATGTAGTAAACTCTTCCTGTATTGATGATAAATGAATAAGCGATGATCAGCCTGTGTTGTTGTTTCTGCCAAGTTTACGATGTCGATAAACTTACGTTTTTCAAGCCTAGAATGGGAACAAAACGATCAAGTGAATGAAGGGTTTGTTTCGACGCTTTGAATGATCACGTGGTGTTTACGTAACTAACACGTCACTGCGGACATTTACGACGAAAAGTCGGCTAATCGTCGGCGATCATCGATGTAAACAAACAGATAATGCGGCATGGTAGGATCTATTCTAGTTTCAAAATTCATTTTTCTGCCAATGACTGGAACTTTTGCGAAATGCACCTTTACATATCGTGAAAGTCATAATAATCGCCATATTTTTACATGGTAAAAATGAAATTTACTTTTATTTTATAAACAGGTTGTTTATTCAGTTGGACGCTACTGAGACTTTAACTCTTTGCCAAATGACAGTCATAGACTGTGTTAATTGAATTACAAACAACAAATTCAATATGGCTTAAAAAGTTATTTCTGTCTGTGAAATGGTAAAAAATACTGTGGGAAAAGGAGAAAATGGTGGTTACCAGCATTTTCTCCTTTTTTCCAATATTTGTTTTTAAAATACTTTTTCCTTATGGTCATTAGCCGAGCCCCGGTAGCTCAGTTGGTAGCGTACAGGACTTGAGAACGGGGTCGTGAGTTCGATGCCCAGCTCGGCCAATTTCCTTCCGAGGATTGATGATAGTCATTGCGACAGGATTCATTCCGCTGATCTTTGTTTCGACGATGATTACGTTGGAAAGCAGTCAGTGGCTTGGAAAGAATATTGTGCGGAGTACTGGTAACAGAAACTCCAGGAAAGCATGGATAGGTGCACTGGCCGCCGCGATATATCTGAAATAATGTTGAAAATGGCATTAAACACCATTCAATTAATCAATCAACTTATGGTCATTAAAACTTGGAATTGCATAGTAAGTGGTAAAATAATTTAGAATATTCGTATATGAGCTTTTTCATATGTAATATACCTATTAGATTTACTTATCCCTTTACCACACTGCAAAATTTTAGACCTATCCAAATTGAAAGCATTTGCAGACAACAATTTTATAGTGGCTGAAGTGACACAATTTTTCTTTGATAGGGTAGAAAACTTTGTGGGAAAAGGAGAAAATGCTGGTTACCAGCATTTTCTCCTTTTCCCACAATGTTTTCAAAAGGCTTCTTTCTCAGGGTCGTTAAAAGTCATCATTGTGTGGTAAAGGGTTAAGTGTCATGTTATATGGGGAGAGCCATAACTAAGTTTTTGAACTTGTGGCTCAACTCATTTGCTGCTTCTTTGCTTGTTTGTTATTATGTATTGTACATATTTGTAAATTATGGCAATAAAATATGTTTAAACGAAACGTTATATGTGTCTCCATCTAATGATCAAATGCTTCGTCCTGTGCTAGGTGACATGCTGTCGCTGTTAACTGTTTTCTAGACAACAGAACTTTAGTCTCATCCATATTGGATGCATTTGAAGATGAACATGGAATTTAACTCTGGTAGGATAAAAATTACTGTGGGTAATGGTGAAAATGATAATTAACAGCATTCTTTCCTTTTCCCACACTGTTTAGAGAAGCCTTTGCCCCAGGGTTTTGAGAGCACGGAATGTTTGTTAAAGGATATAACTAAACCCGATGGGAAATGAAGCAAAAAAAAATACATATTAGCCATGCTTTGTGAAAAGGGGGTTTAATGCGTCTGTAAAATGTAACGGCACATGTCAGCCTGAGCAGTCCGCCCAGGCTGACATGAGTCAAAACTTTTGTTGTTTCTAAATTTTCTGCATGTCAAATGACCTTTCTACCTCCAGATCCAACGGATTGTTAGACTAAATAGATTTTATGAGTCTATATTTATGTGAAGACCTGCTTACTATAAAGCATTACACCCCCATTTACCAGAGCTCTTATGATTTGTGGGATATTTGTAATCACTCTTAAATTCAGGTAAGTGAAAAAAGCTATCAAAACTTTAAGCAATACAAAACCAGGAACCGAAAGCAAGAATGACATGTTGTTTTCAATTCTAACATGACACGTGAATTCGCCTCTTTAAACACAGAGCAACAAAATCATGGTAAAGTCTATGTTATTCTATGTAGAGTGACGTCATTCTATATAGAGAGACGTCATTCTATATAAAGTAAGTAAGTCATTCAATGGAATATAATCTGCATCAGTGTTTTTACACTAAGTATGAACTTGTTTTCCTTTGATTAAGAGTTGGTCATGTTAGAATCAAAATATTCTTCTTTCTATCGTGGTTTATTGTTCAATAAACCACGTTGTGAGCTATGAGGCGCAATGAATAAACCACTTGGGCTATGGCCCTCATGATTATTTATTGTGCCTCATAACTCACAACTGTGGTTTATTGAATGATAAACCATGATAGAAAGAAGATTATTTCGTAAATAAAACATGTTGTGAGTTATGAGGCGCAATGAATAATCCACTCGGGCTATGGCCCTCGTGGATTATTTATTGTGCCTCATAACTCACAACTGTGGTTTATTGAACGATAAACCACGATAGAAAGAAGATTATTTCTTAATTAACAGACTAAGGTTACCAACAATACATATTGTCCAAAGTCATCTATTTACTGAAGGATATTTGGTAGAAAAAATCTTGTTCTGAAAAATTAAGGAAGTGTTAAATTGGTTCCATCAATGACATTTCACAGAAAATTTGACTAATGAATTAACACTGACATGTTTAATATCACTTGAATTAACAGATTTTCACTGTCTAAATTTAGTAGCAAAATGGTAATTGCGTTCTCATGATGAATTAATGACGCATTACCACTTGTTAAATAATGATACATGTTTTTCACAAAACATTTGATTTATGAAAACAAACATTTCAAATCACCTGTATGAAATTTTTCTCTAAATTTAGTACCATACCCCCAATTTTTACAGTACAAAATGTCCTGTTTTAGTATATAAGAAATGTACAAAATTCCAAATTTTAGTAATAAAATCCCTAATTTTGGTGACAAAATGCCAACTTTTACGAAGAAAGTTTCAAATACTTGTGACAAAACTCCCGAATTTGGAAACAAAAACCTCAAAATATAGTACCAAATTTTTGAAAGAAATCCCTAATATTAGTAACAAATCTGCTAAATTCCAAATGTATGAAACAAAATCCCAATTTTAAGGAAAAATTTTAAATTTTAGTTAACCCATTCCCACACAACAAATCTTAGACTCCTCTAAATTCAAAGCATTTGCAGATGACATATTTGAAATTGATAAAGAGAAGCCGAAGTTTTCTGTTAAGGTAGAAAACTTTGTGGGAAAAGGAGAAAATGCTGGTAACCAGCATTTTCTTCTCTTCCCACAATGTTTTCAAACGCCTTCTTCTTCAGCGTGGTAAAGAGTTAAAGGACAAAACACAAAAATCACCAATTTTGATAAGAAATTACAAATTTGTTGTCATCACTGGATGCAAGGCTGAGGTCTTGTGATTTCAAACAAAATACAAGTTATTTACTGTTTGCACATTTATTTTTCTTTTCTAGGAATATTGTTGAAAAAGAGACATCTCCTGTGGCTGATAATGGAGTGTAAACAGAGTTTAACTGCTGCTGCACTACTTCATTACAACAAACCCCCACATGCAGTGAATTAAACCCGTACTTTAGTTTTGATAATTACTATTGTTTATTTTTGTGTGATTTTTTCTTTTTTTTGGCTCTGGTGCTTTTTGATTTTTAAAGGTAAGCTTGTTAATCTACAGGTATCAACCACAGTTTATGAAGAAATTTCATCCGCCATTTTGCAGGCAAATGACTTACACAAGTAACGAATATGCATATAAGTTTACAAGATTTACGTGTTTAACAGCTACATGTACACGCAGTGCTGTGATAGTTATTTCAAGCCAGTAACTCAGCTTAAGCCTTCTAGGAACATTTTTATTTTACTTCTGATGTAAAATGCCATGAAGCTATAGATCTTCATGTGAATGCCAATCATGATCATTGATCCTTAACCATGATTTTTTGAAACCCTTAACCACACAATGACGACTTTTAACGACCCCGAGGAAGCCTTTTGAAAACATTGTGGGAAAAAGGAGAAAATGCTGGTAACCAGCATTTATTTCCTTTTCCCACACAGTTTTCAACCCTGTCAAAGAAAAATTGCATCATTTGAGCAACTATGAAATTGGCGTCTGCAAATGCTTTCGATTTGAATAGGTCTAAAATTTTGCCCTGAGGTAAAGGGTTAAATTGATATTTCCTCATTCACAAACTGAGACAACATATCAGGAATATAAAGCATGCATTTCTCAACATACATTAACTACAGGTATAACATAAGTATATAGAATACAAACAATGGTAATACTAGAAAAAAATCATTTAAATAAAAAGACTATTTTTAAAAATTAATATATAGATAACATAAACACCATAAATCGAAAATGACTATAAATTCAGTGACAAAATATATGTGAATCTTCACTATTCAAATGAAAGACAAAGAAAGAAAAGTGAGTCATGTTTATGGATATATTAAAAAAATAACAATATTACACAAAATATTATTTGTCTCTGGTTTGGACAAGAGTCATATACTCACTCATCATCACACCACAGAAGATTATGCCTGAGCGCTTCCCCACATTCATCATTTGAGTTTTCAAATTTATTATTGACTGTGGGTAGCGTGTATGTAAACAAACACTGGAGAGAGTAGAATCAATGTAAAAACATGTGCTTGTAACCAAGATTTAGTGCATGAAAAAGGTGGAAAAAAGAGAAATAGATGCATACTCCCATGATCTTCAAACTCTTGCTGCGTCCTTGCCCTTAAATACTGGTATGTGAAAACACTGCTCTGCAAATCAACTCTTTGAATTAATGTGGGAACAAAAAACATGCAATACTTTTTTTTCCCCAACAATATTTAAAATAAAAAAAATTGTCTAGTTCTGAGCCAAGAAAGGTCATATTTGTGACAGTAAGAAAATCAGGCTCTGGATTAAACAAAGATACCCTTGTATAAAAAATTACTATAGAGACAATTGTATAAAAAACTTTACAAATTAGAAGTTAGAATACATAAAAAATTGGTCTACATTATAACAAGTCTTGAATTAGAAATGTATAAATGAGTTCAATAAATAAGAAAGTGCAGCGTATGCAGGTGCTAATGCTTGCCTGAATTTGCTTTTAGAAATAGACACAAATGTTTGATGCCAAGCAACAGTACCACTTCAACCTTTTACCAAACCACAAAAATTTAGACTTATCCAAACTGAAAACGTTTGCAGAAGACACAATAAATGTGACTCAAAAATTGAAATTTGTTTTTGGAAGGGTAGAAAATATTATGGAAAAAGGAGAAAATGCTGGTTAACAGCATTTTCTCCATTTCCCACAATGTTTTCAAAAGCCCTTGTCATCTGGGTCATCAAAACTCCGGATTGTGTGATAAAACGTTAATTGAAAAGGAATAAAACTAAGTCAAAGATTTTTTAAAGACTATCTATCCAACTGGTATGGGTTACTGTTTTGATAGTTAACAACTATGCCCAGTCTGAAGTAAATATCATAAGTAATGATAGAAATGTCAAAAAGTCTGAAAATTTTTCAGAATAACAAATGACAGGGCTAGGACAATACCTTGATAGTTTCTTCTAAACTACCAGGCTAAAATTCAAAGAATCTGGTGCAGTGTGTTGAGTATTTTTATAACAGATACCTCTATCCTACATTTTTAACTCTATGAAACAAAATTTAGAGTAAAAAATGATTTCTTTTCTCTAAAAACAATTGAAAATTATATTCAAAAATTTTAGTAAAGGCACTATGTAAATCTGAATAAAAAAAAAAAAAAAAGGAATAAAAGATGAAACCACAAAACCTATTGAAAGGAACATAATTAGATTTTTTTCTTTTCTTGGATACATATTTTCTTAGCTCTTTTCATGCTTTTTATTTGGGTCTGATCTGTAAAAACCTACATGAGAATTATCTAACAGTATTTAAAGTCAGTCTGTAGTTACACACATTTTTTGTATTGAATTTTGTATAAAAAATGATAACATATTTTTAATTTTTGCCTCTTTAACAACCCAAATTTTTTATCTTTTGTTATCTAAATGTGTGCTGTTATTACAACCCCAAAACAAATACTATCATTAACTCATCTTGGTCAATATACATGAAATCAGATAAACTATTTAACTCAAATCAGGTATTTACATGTAACTCGAATAATGAAAATCTAGACAACATGCATCCCTGAGGTACAGTGTCAAGGATTTTCCAACCCCAGATTTGGGGCTGAAAATGGTCCCAAGAAAAAATTCCCTACACAGGTGAGTTATCCCAGTTTCCATTTTTCCCAAGTTAGAGGCCCAAAGGTCCTCAGCGAACGAAGTAAGTATATCCCTGAGTCTTCACTATTTTATATACAAGTACACACAAGAAGTCTATCTTAAAAGAAACAGATGCAGTACATATACAGTAACAACAATGGCAGTGGCAGCAAGTCAAGTGCTACTTGAAAAACAAAGGATATGTCATTTTAGCTCATAATTTATAGAGCTGAATCTGGGCTTAATTGCTTATTCCCACAGTGTATATCAAGATCAGACTGCACAGAATGTGCAGTCTGATCTTGATCTACACTGTCTGCCTCTTTATCAGCTAGGAAATTGCAGTACCTCCATCTTTAGAACATCGATAGAAATGACTTAGAATGTCCATTTCATCTATTAGGCATCACAAGGGTTTATTAGGATTTTATCAAAGGATATTACATTTCAATTAGGATTTCATACCTCAATATTGAAATACAGGCGAAAAATTAGACATAGCTCAAATTATGTGAATTGTTTATTAAAAGCGTAAAAGAATTTTGGAAAAAAGGAGAAAATGCTGGTGACCAGCATTTTCTCCTTTTCCCACAAGGTTTACAAAAGCCTTCAAGATCAAGGTTGTTATAAACTGTGACGGTTTGGTTACAATTTTTCTTCACATTTTTCCTGAACATTTTGGTTTTTCCTACCATTTTTCTTTAACCGTAAAAAGCCATAGACAAAACAAGGACAGCGTAGATAAAGATCAGGCAAAGCAAGGACAGCATAGATAAAGATAGAACAGAGCATAGATAACTAAAGCTATCACTAAACATGATCATACCCCCACCAGCTCCTTGTCACAAAACAGCTCTTTGTCACAGAATGCAGAATGGTTTAGTACAAAAGTAAGAGTTGAAAAAAACAAGAGGGCCATGATGGCCCTGTATCGCTCCACTGGCTAATACGTAAAATCACTACATGCCAAACATTACAATACTTGGCCAATTGGTTTTGAACATAAGACCCCTGAAACAGGACTAAAATTGGTAGCCCTAGTTCATATGGTTAGTAACAAGAAGATTTCTAAAGATTTCACTATATAAGCCCATGTAAAACTTCTGACCCCTCGGGGGGAATCAAATTCCCCTCTAGGGCTATAATTTACGCACTCTTGGTGAAGGGCCTTTAGATATAGCTACATGCAAAATTTGGTAGCCCTACGCTTTATGAATAAGTACAGGGAGATTTCTTAAGTTTTCTCTACATAAGCCCATGTAAAACTTGTGACCCCCGGGGCAGGGCCAATTTTGACCCCAGGGCTATAATTTAAGCACTCTTGGTAGAGACCCACTAGATAAAGCCACATGCAAAATTTGGTAGCCCTAGGCCTTACGGCTAGGTACAGGGAGATTTCTAAAGTTTTCCCTAAATAAGCCCATGTAAAACTTGTGACCCCCGGGGTGGGGTCAAATTTGACCCAAGGGCTATAATTTGGGCACTCTTGGTAGAGGCCCACTAGATAAAGCCACATGCCAAATTTGGTAGCCCTAGGCCCCATGGCTAGGTCAAAGAAGAATTTTAAAGTTCTCCCTATATAAGCCCATGTAAAACTTGTTATATAAGCCCATGTAAAACTTGTTACCCCTGGGCAGGGCCTAATTTGACCCGAGGGCTATAATTTGAACAATCTTGGCAGAGGTCCACTAGATAAAGCTACATGCCAAATTTGGTAGCTCTAGGCCCTATGGCTAGGTAGAAGAGGAATTTTAAAGTTCTCCCTAAATAAGCCCATGTAAAACTTGTGACCCCCGGGGCGGGGCCAATTTTGACCCCAGGGCTATAAATTGAAGAAACTTAGTAGAGGTCCACTAGATAAAGCTACATGCCAAATTTGGTAGCCCTTGGCCTTACGGTTTCAGACAAGAAGATTTTCAAAGATTTTCAAAATTTTTCAGTTTTGTTGCCATGGCAACCAGAGTTTTTGAAGGAATTAAATTCTTTCAAGAAATTCTGAAGAGGACCATGGCAGGATCATTTCTGTGAAGTTTCATCAAAATTGGATGGGTAGTTTCAGAGAAGAAGACGTTTTAAAAAAAAGTTAACGCACGGACGGACGGACGGACGGACGGACGCACGCACGCACGACGGACAACAGGCCATGACATAAGCCCGCTGGCCTTCGGCCAGTGGAGCTAAAAACTAGTAGGAACAGAGTTATGGTTCTCGTACACTGCACTTCTCATTAATGTGATCTATCTGCATATGAAGTTTGAAGTCACTAGCTTTTATACTCTGGAAGTTATGCCCAAGACAAAAATCCAAAGTTAAAATTTACAAAGAGCAGTAACTCAGAAAATAGTGGAAATAGAGTTATGGTTCTTGCACAGTGCACTTTGCTTTAATGTGATCTAATTATATATGAAGCTTGAAGTTACTAGCTTTTGTACTTTGCAAGTTATGCCCCAGACAAAATCCAAAGTTAAAATTTACAAAGGGCAATAACTCTAAATATAGTGGGAATAGAGTTATGACTTTTGTACTTTGTTTGCGGGGGGTATAAAGATCAGAAAGCACAAAATGTGCAGACTGATCTTGAATCTATACAGTCAATATGTTTCATCAAGCCTAAGTTTTAGAGGGTGTATTTTCAACTATCCTATGTGTTAAGTTTACATATTTTGTGTTTCAAGAGTTACCGTGTTTTCAATTTAAAAATAGATCAACAGCGGTATATATGGTAAAAATCTAAATACGAAGTGTGCAATGATGTCTATCATCCAGGGATAAAACTCGAATACCATGTCACATGACTAAATTACTTCGATGTGTAGGAAGATTTTGCTGGACTTTGCAGACCCACATAGACAGGGTTCTTTGCCGAGGAGATGACACGAACGCCCATGTAACTGATGAATCCTTCCACTGAGAACCCGAGACCCTGGTCGCTCAGAATCTGTTTGTAGGCTTCCGATTCTTTCTCATACTGCTGAATAATAGCTTCTGCTTCAGCTGTGGCTCTGTGAAGGATGATTGAAGAGTCAGGAATACCGATAAATCTTTACAAAACGACAAAATTTTTGACATATCCAAATTGAAAGCATTTTTAGACAACAAATTTACCTGGCACAGTGGATGGGATTTAATGACAAAGTGTATAAAACATTGTTGAAAAAGGAGAAAATGCTGGTTACCAGCATTTTCTCCTTTTCCTACAATGTTTTCAAAAGCTTTGTTGATCAAGGTTGTTAAAACCATGGATTAAGTGGTACAGGTCCAGAGGAAGCATTGATTGCAATAGCATTTAAGTTCTTCACCAATAAACCCATGTTGTGGACTTGTGCCACCAGCCATGCTCAAGAGTGTCAGCTAAAATTTCCATCAAAAGCGATAATTCACATTAACAAGAGGGCCATGATGGCCCTGTAGCGCTCCACTGGCTTTTTACCCCTTTACCACACAAATCGAAGTGTTAATGACCCTGAAAGAGAAGGCTTTCAAAAACATCGTGAGAAAAGGACATGTTGTCAGCCAGTATTTTCTCCTTTTCCCACAAGGTTTCCTAACCTATCAAAGACAGAAATAGTCATTTAAGCTACATTCAATTTGTCTTTTTGCAATGGCTTTAAACTTGGTACAGTAAAAAAAATTTGTCATTTCTTAAAGAGTAAAATTAACGTATCGTGTGCTTAACTGGCATTGACAGAGACATACAGCATAAAAAGTCTGTATGGTAATAAACTTACTTTGAAAACATAACCTCCACCCCGCCCGCCAAACAAAAACAGTCATATCTTTTTAAATGCAAAGATAATGTCAGTGAATACAAGCAGGTTTATTCATTAGCATGAAAGGTAAAGTTCTGAAAAAATTTGAGTGATAAAAACCTTACTTTAAATTAAACATTCCATTCATGTGAGCATAACCATTAGCATCAAAATAAATCACTCTCCCTTAAAACAGAACACTTCCTCTCCAAAAAACTTGAATACCAAACTCCAATAATGTATAAGTGCAGTTTGATAATCAAGGGAGGTAAATAGTAACAAACTTTATCTTGTATAACAGGAGTTATTTCCCTTGATTACTATTTTAAATTTCAGTCACTATATAAGCCCATGTTCAACTTGTGATCTCCGGGGCAGAGCCAATTTTGTCCCCAGGGCTATAAAATGAAGGAATTTGATAGAGGTCCATAAAATAAAGCTACATACCAAATTTGGTAGCCCTGGGCCTTATGGTTTCAGACAAGAAGATTTTCTAAGATGTTCAATTTTTTTCAGTTTTGTTGCCATGGCAACCAGAGTTTTTGAAGGAATCAAATTCTATCAAGATATTCTAAAGAGGACCATGGCAGGATCATTTCTGTGAAGTTTCATTAAATTTGGATGGGTAGTTTCAGAGAAGAAGAATAAAAAAAAAGATAACGCACGCACGGACGGACGCACGACGGACACTGGGCCATGACATAAGCCCGCTGGCCTTTGGCCAGTGGAGCTAAAAATGAAAAGGGGAAAACCTGTTTGTATACAGAAATGTTCTAAAAACAATTTCTGTTGAAAAACTCTGATTCTTTTACTTTTTTGTTGTCAAGTCCTACAAGGTTCCCACAGCTTTTTCAAACAAGGGGTTTTTGTCACCCCCTAGATCAACAAATTTGAAAAACTGGGGATTTTCTGAAAAAGTTGGGGGTTTCACTCTACTTTTACCAATAAATGATTAAATACCTGCAGAAAAGTCTGTAAAATCCTATAGTTATCATTAATTTAATTCTCAAGTAGACCTTTCTATCTTATTTCATTATCTCAGTTATGCTAGTTCTAAACTACATAATACACGACAAGCAATCTTACTTAATGAGAAGTCTGTCTCTTCCAATCAATTAAGGATTTAGATATAGAATTTAATTTTAGAATGTTTGATGAATACAGGCCAAGACATATACAAATAGATCTTCGTAAAAGAACCAAAGTTTTTTACTCATTATTAAACAGTTTTTAGCTTCCAGTTATTTTTTATACAGAGATTTGTGTAAATTCACTGTTTAAATTCATTATTTAAGATGACAAAACAGTTTGAAGTTTCTCTGATCGGACGATGTCACACTGACCTTTGCTGTGTCATGGGTATTCATGATCTTTTCTGTGATCTGTTTTTAATTCATTTGATCTTTTTAGAAAAGTTACAGCATGATTTCATATGAATTTGTCAATTTGGGTAGCAGGCGACTTTAAAACCTGTAATTTTATATTAGAAAAGTGGATTAACACCTTTAACACCTTTTCATAGATGACTCGCCAGCTTGATTAGCTGTGATAAACAAAGCCGTGTGTGCACTTCCGAATTGATACTGGATGTGTTTATTAAAGCCCATATTTCTGACAGGTGCACACGAGCTAATTTATTTGAAGCTATAGTCCATAATCTCATGCTTTATTCACTTTTGCTGTGCATGTCATGCATGTATAAGACAAGGTTAGTTTGAAATTTAGTACATGACTTTCATGTTTTGTGTGTGATTCATGCACAAATGTATGTGAATGAGAACCCTGTCCTACTGTTTTAAGAGCAATAAAGCCGCCTTTTTTCAGCAGAGAAATGTTAGGTGTCGGTAAACATCACAAAATGTAATAAGGCAGAGAGGACATGACGGATGGATCACCAAAGTTTCGCAAAATGGGAAATCGGGGTAGCTTTTTGTGTATTTAAAAGTCATTTCATTACCACACAACAAAATTTGGACTTGTCCAAGTTAAAAGCATTTGCTGACAACAAGTTAAATTTGGTTCAAATGATAGAATTTCATTGTAGGAAAAGGTTACCAGCATTTTTTCCTTTTTCCATCAGTGTTTTCAAAGAACTTCTTTCTCAGGGTCAACAATTCAAGTTAGGCTCAAAAGAAGGAATTTCTTTTTGATAGGGTAGAAAACATTGTGATAAAATGAAAAAATGTTGGTTATCAGCATTTTCTCCTTTTCCCACAATTATTTCAAAGGGCTTCCACCGCACAGTTTAAACTCGGAATTGTGTGGCAACAGCATAAATCAATATATTACCTGGCCTGTAAAATTCTTGCATCAGAGTTTGCTTTGTCCAAAATGATTTGAGCAGTCGTGTTGGCTTCCCTCTTCTGGGTCTCAGCTTCAGTCAGCAGTCGTGGTCGCTCGTTCTTTGCAACCTAAGAAATCAACCGGTAAATACAGAATATTATGTTGTAGTAACTTTCCTGGTGCTTGTATTGGATTCAAGCAATGTGAAAAAATTTGTTACCCATGAAACCAAAGGTTGACCGAGATGCCAAAATTTTCTTATGCTGTGAGAAGTAAATACAGGGTGTCGAAAAAAAAAAAGTTTACAGTTTTAATGTCTATTTATTATATCTTTACGTTCTGCTAGATAAACAAAAATCTTGACATGTATAGACATTAGATATAAGTTTTCTTCTGCATCAGTTTCTCTTGATGTTTCTATGGAGCATATATGTGTCTGTTGTCTTTGGTTTGTACACTAACGACTTAGATAGCCCGAGAGAAAGAAAACACAAGGATTGAGATCCGGGCTGTGGGCGGATTGTGTGAATAATGTCTGGTTCATGCAAGATGGGTCAACTCAGCACACTGCAAATGAGGTGATACATGCACCATATAAAAAGTGTGGTGATAGAGTCATTTCCAGAAAATATCCAGAGGCAAAGCACCGTTGTGTAACATGGCCAGCCCACAGACCGGGTCTCAGTCCTTGTGATTTATTTCTCTGGGGCTATCTGAAGTGGTTAGTGTACAAACAAAAGCCAATGGATACATCTATGCTCCACAGAAACTTTACGAGAGAAGTAAAGAAGATCAGTGTGGACACTTATTGTAATCAAAAGTTTTAAATAGCGAGTGTGAGAAGGCAAGCTTCAAAAGACATATTAAGAATGTCATTAACTACTAAACTGACATCATGGTCAAAATATGGTAATTTTAGTAATTTGACATTTTTCTGAAAAGTAAAGGAGTAAGAATCTTATAATTGATACAGAAAAAAACTTATATCTAATGTCTATACATGTGCAGGTTTTCCTTTATCTAGCAGAACGTAAAGATATAATAAACAGACATTAAAACTGTAAACTTTTTTTTTTTTGGACACCCTGTACAAGCACCAGGGAAGTTACTACAACATAATATTTCTTAGATTATGTACTACAACTTTCAACGACCAAAGCTTGCATTTACTGATATTTTAATTGAAACTGGTGAACAAAATGAAACAAATGATAGAGTAGAGGATAGTAACTTAGTTTTTTCTGAAAGGCGTATGAATATTATAGCGTAAAATTTGACAAATCAAATTGCAAATCAATACACACAAATTCCATGCATGAGATATGTCATCATATTTAGAAACATATTTGAAATTGTGTAAATGCACATTTTTTTTCTGTTGTGTGTGATACTTTATAAACATGCCATGCACATATTTGAGATGCAGAATTTTCAGGTATATAATAAAACTAATTACCACAGTAACATAAGTGTAGCTCTTTACAAAATTTGAGGCTTGTCCATATTGAAAGCATTTGCATATCAAATGAAGTTTTTACTCTTTACCAAACGACAAAATCTCAGACTTGTTCAAATTCAATGCACTGGCAAGAGAAAAATCAAATGTTGTTCAAATGGTGGAATTTATGAAAGGTAAGAAAACATTGAGGGAAAAGAAGAAATGCTAGTTACCAGCATTTTCTCCTTTCCCCATGTTGTTTTCAAAAGGCTTCTTAGTCAGGGTCATTAAAAGTAGGGTTTGTCTGGTAAAGGTTTAAACGCTGTGATATGTCTTTGAAAGAATTGAAACATAGTGGGAAAAGGAGAAAATGCAGGTTGGAAAAAATGCTTGTAACCAGTATTTTTTCATTTTCCAATGATGTTTACCACTTTTCAAAGACAAATCCTATAATAAATGTTATGCTTAATTTTTTCTTCTGCAAATGCTTTCTGTATGAAGGGGTCTAATTTTTGTCATCTTAGATAGATTTGTTTGGTTATATGGTATTCAACCCCATTTTAAACATTACTATAGCTGTATCACGAAAGCATGTGCAACTATCCATGCATTTTGGAGTTTCTTCAACCAATACTTAGCACAACACTCTTTCCGGGCTGTAAGCTGCTTGACAGCATAACTATCATTAAACAAATGATCAACACTTAAAGAATAATGAATCCTGTTGCAAAGACAAGCACCAATCCTCAAAGAAAAAAATTTACCAAGTTTTGGATCCCAACTGGAAACTCCCTGGTTTAACTTTTTATCAAACTACAAAGTTGTAGACATGTCAAAATTCAAAGCATTTGCAGATGACAAAATAAGGGTGACTCAAACAGTGGGATTTACTTTTAGAAAATAGAGAAAACATTGCAGAAAAAGGAGAAAAGACTGTTTATTAGCATTTTTTCCTTTTCCCACAATGTTTTCAAAAGCCGTCTTGCTCAAGGTTAACTCTTTACCACACAATCCCTAGTTTAAACAACCCTACGGGAGAAGGCTTTGGAAAACATTGTGGGAAAAGGAGATAATGCTGGTAACCAGCATTTTCTCCTTTTCCCTCAATGTTTTCTATACCCAAAGAGAACTTCAGCTCATTTGTACTGATTTTAAATATGCCATATGCAGATGTTTTGAATTTGGAAGAGTCTAAAACTTGCTTTTTAACCAGTACTAGGCAAGGGGTCTGAAGTGTCTTATCCAAGGACACTCCCACAGAAAACCAAGTACTGACTGACTGACTGTTAATAGGTAAAGAGTACAAACTGTTTCCTTACCTCAATGTCCTCTCTTGCTCTCTCTTTACTTCTAATAGCAGATTCATACTCTGATGGTCTGGCAATGTTACTGACCTAGTGAAACAAAAATACAGTAACAAAATGGAGAAACTTTTAACCAAACAATCCTTTGCTTCAAGCACCCTGAAGAAAAACTTCCCTTGAAAACATTGTGGGAAAAGGAGAAAATGCTGGTAACCAGCATTCTCCTCTTTTCCTACAATGTTTTCTAACAATTCAATAGCAAATCCTAACATTTGAACCACATCTTGTTTTCAACAAATGCTTTCCATACAGGCAAGTCTAATTTTATTTTGTAGTCTGTTAAAGATTTAGATTTTAAAGTGGTCTAACGGTGATAAAAACCCTGCTTCCATTCAAAGAGACAACAACAGGAACTCATGAGGGTGCTAATGATTGTATGTTGTTTAATGCTTCCCTCAACATTATTTCCATTATGTTACGGCAGCCAATGTACCTATTAGTCTCAATAATGAGACACTACAGTGATTTTTTTCATATTTGGACATTTATTGTGCACCGTACCATCTCAAGTCCATTGTAAATTTTCCAGTAGCAAAGATAGAGCGCTATACTGACTTTCTGTTTTGGCAGTTTCATATGTATTGCAGCGAAATGCAATTAACTTTTAGTTACAAACATGACCAAAGATAAATTATGAAACCTTTCATTACGTTAAGAGCTTGTGTAAGTTGTTTATAATATGTAAATCTCAGAAAAAAGACTAACGAAATTCATCGTGTGTGATGACCATTTTGTTTGTTTTCTGGAAAGTCAACAACTCGAGTTAAAGATGAAATGAGTTGTTTTTCCTTTTATTCAGCGTTTAAATCGAAAATTTTGCATTTCAAACGAACGGTTATTGAATACACAAGCAACAGTTATGTTCAAATCCTAGTCTTGTGCTCTGTTTTTGAAATTCTGAAAGTTCAAACTTGTGCACAAAATCTGTGCGGAGATTTCAACTGATTTTGTCTGGATCGTCTCTGTACCCAGAGGTGACCAGTCAAAAAGTAACATCACCTTTGGGGACAGTCTTCTGTACTAGTGTACCTATCAGTGCATTCCCCGAGCTTCTTTTACCAATATTTTGGACAATATTCCCAACTATCTTATCAAATGTCAATGCTTAGCTGAGATTGCTTTAAGAAAGTTTGATTCCAAGCAAGTTTACAAGCAAATTTGCTCTTTTTCTCCCACACCTGTAAAAGGTATCTTCTACAGGAGCAGTTAAAATTGAAATTGTATGGCAATGGCTAATGGACAGATGTATACATTTTGATTAATGGTACCTGCTTTTTGTTCTCACAAGTAGCACTTTCTCCTCTTCCCTCCCCCACCACTTGTGTCCCCCCTCTTCCCCTTCCCCTCCCCACCACTTGAACTTTTCTCTCCTTCCAAACTAGTATATGTTCCCCCTTCTCTCCCCCACACTTGCTCTCTTCCACCCACCCCTACAATTTTTTTGCAAGTTGTCTTACACAGAAAAAGGCAATGCCATAATTAATGGTGTATTTAATTACCATAACTACACCAACTTAAAAAATATTTCATCCATGTACCTGTAGATCTGTAATGTCACAATGCAAGACCTGATATTTCTCCGTTATTTTTTCTCTCACTCTCTCCTGAAAGGCTCCCCTCTCAGACTGGAACTGAGATGTGTTGAAATAGCTACAAGCTTCATGTAAGGCCGACTCACCTGAAACATTATAGAATTTAACACAATAAGCTTTCTTTCCAACTTAACCTTTTCACTCTTCACCGCACAATCCCACGTTTTGACAATCCTAAGGAAGAAGCCTTTTGAAACATTGTGGGATAAGGAGAAAATGCTGGTAACCAGCATTTCTCCTTTTCCCACAATGTTTTCTACCCTTCCATAGGCTTTCTTGTCTATTTTCGAGTCACATTTTTTTTGTCATCTGCAAAAGCTCACAGTTCAGCCAAGTGCAAAATTTTTATGTTTGGTAAAGGGTTAAAATGAAACAATGTCCAGCCCACAATCCTGTAATGTTAAGGGCTTGAGATCCAGGGGTCAAGAGGTCAAATCTGAGCTCAGCTGAATCTTACTAAGAATTGATAGCTGTTAGTCAATTAGACAGGCCTAATTCCTCTCTCACTGTGGAATACCATTTATGTGGGAAAGCAGCCAGCGACTTCAAGAGAATAGTGTGCCAAGTACTGGGGAAAAACAAGCTCCTGGGAAAGTATGGCTAGGTGCAATTGTCAAAATGATCGCTACTGAAAACCCAAAATGCTTATGTGGTAAAAAAAAAGGCCAGAGGCCTAAAAAATGTGTGAAGTACACATAAAATAAACCTCTAGAAATGCATGGATAGATGCACTGCATGATGTAATATGGCTGAACTTATGCAGGAAATGACCTTCAACACGAAGCAAATAAATAAAAAACAGCAGAAGCAAAAAGAAATCTCAACTTCTTAAAACTTGCATTCAGAGACCACCAGAGGGAGGTAAGAAAAGTGTAGAATCAGAACTACTTTAAAACATCACATCACTGAAACAGTTAAGCACCCTCAGTTGAGTCAAATGTGTAGTAATCATCTCTTGCACTAAGCAGCCACTGCTATTTAGCCTTTTTATCAAAATCCTTGGAAAATGGGCTTTTGAAAACATTGTGGGAAAAGAAGGAAATGCTGGTAATCTGTATTTTCACTTTTTCTCACAAAGATTTTGTGAATCCAATATTTGAGCATTATAAGTGGTTATTGGCAAATATTTTCAATTTGAAGGACTCTAAACTTTAGTTATCTTGTAAAGAGTTAAGTAATGTTTTATTTCATGTTCCAAGATTTGAACATAATAGTCCCTGTATTAAACAGCCACCTGCCTTTAAAGGCAATGATAACTTTGTCCTATTGACTGGCTGCTTGGAGAAGACTTGAATGTATTCTTCAACGAGCAAGCACCTATTGGGCACTCAGACAGGTGCTTGCTAAGTATGAACATGTTACAACATTATTTCTTTCTTCTGAAACTAAACATATGCTTGTTTACCACTGTAAAATACTAGAAACATTTTGGACTGGTCCATATTGAAAGCATAATCATAAGACAAATGAAATAAAGCTAAAATGATAGCATATGTCTTTCATGGGGTAAAAAATATGGTTGGAAAAGGAGAAAATGCTGTTTACTAGCATTTCCTCTTATTCCTGCAATTTTTTTCAAAAGTCCCTTCCCCAGGATCCTTAAAACAACAAAGTTCTTGACCTGTCCAATTTTGAAAACATTTACAGCAGACAAATCATGTGTAGCTTAAAGATGGCATTTGTCATGATGTAAAAAAAAATTGTTGTAAAAGGTGAAAATGCTGGTTACCAGCATTTTCTCCTTTTCCTATAATTTTTTCAAAAGTCTTTTTTCTTCAGGGTTATTACAACATGGGACGGCATGGTAAGGGTTTTCCTGGCTGCTTAGTATAGATTTGAAAGTATTTCTCAACACAACTAGGTGACCTGTATGCTGGAGAACTTCCTTGTAGCCATCGAAGTCTTTGAAGTTCATCACGATGTCATACAGTTTTGCAGCTTGAGCCTTGTACTGATATGTCACATCTAGAGTAATTATAACGCCATCTTTGTTCAAACACTGTGCGGAGAAAAACAACAAAAACGAGAAATGAAATCGTAAATTTAAGTTCAAATAGCAACTTGACTTAGTATCAGTGACAAAATTATACACTAGAAAACACATAAAATAAAATGTAGTTCAAATGATGGGATTTATATTTCAAAGGGTATGAAAAAGGAGGAAGTGGGAACAGGAGAAAATCCTGGTTGTCAACATTTTCTCCTTTTCTCAAGATGTTTCCTAGAGCAAACCTTCTACCAGGTCCTTAGCTGAACCCAATAACTCGGTAATTCACACACCCTGAAACCATGGGTATTTGGTTCATATCATCAACTTGGCAAACTTCTTTCCGAGAGATGATGATAGGCATTTGAACAGTATTCATTCCTTTCTCACAGATGATCACTGTTTTGACAATGCAATAGTTATTTTGGAAAGCAACCAAAGGCTTTAGAAGAAAACTGTGGCAAGTTCTGGTAAAATGAAACCCAAGGAAAAACATGGATAGGTGCACTGGCTGCTGCAATATAACTGACAGAATGTTGAAAATTGCGTTAGACACTGTACAATCTTAGAGTTGTTAAAACAATCCTTTGTCTGATAAGGCTTATCAAAAAAATATCTGTGTTCAGGGTTTCTTGACCCTACCCAGAAAATGCTGCCAACCCTAAACTTTTTATGCCACCATTGTGTAAAAAAAAAAAAATCTGTTGGGTGTGATTTTGGTACATGGTCTATATAAAATGTTTCTGGAAAAAAGTTCCCTACCTACAGCATCTCGGACCGAACCCCTAAACACAGATTTTTTTTGTTAGGCCTAAACAATTAAAGCATTTTTTCCAGAAAGTGTAGATCAAGATAAAAAATTGGGTTATTTTTTTCTTAAAAGGAACTTTCTCCAGGCACGAGGCCCAATATCTAACTTCAATGAACATATCAAATATTCCAGTTTTACATTCTCTGACCTTTTCTGGCTAAGACAGGTAATGTAAGAGTCTTTTTCCAATGGAAATGTCCCATTAGATTTAAGAATATCCCTAAAGTTAAGATTTTATTTAAATTTTATGGTCTGGAGTAGAGTGAAGTTTTTACCTGCAAGTCACTGAAGGACAAGGTTTTATAAACACTTGGAAATATGATGAATTCAAATCCTGGAGGTCCATTATGCAGTCCCTCTGTTTTTGCCTTCTTGTCTAGGTTCTTGTTGATAGTGTCATAGGCCAAACCCACTGTAAAACAGACAGTTTGATTTGTTAAACATCATGACAAAAGCTTATTTTATGTCTCTGTGACGCAATTAGGCAATCGCAGAATGGGTCATCTTGAGACCAACCAGTATCAGCACAAGTGTAACATAGTAGCAGAAAGTGTAGATCCAAGATCAGACTGCACTTTCTGTGCAGTCTAATCTTGATCTACACTGTCTGCAAAAACAACACAAGATGTGCTAAATCCTCCAGGGGTTAACACCTTGGTCTGTGCAGATCATGTCACTGAGCAGTAGAATGTATCCAAAGAGCTGTGTGTTTGATTCTTTGATAGCTCAGGGTCTGCATTCCCCAACCATTCTTGAGAACATTCTTCGTCTTGTTCTCCAGAATTTTCTAAATTAACCCTTTACCAAACAACAAAAATTTAGACTGATCCAACTTCAAAGGATTTGCAGACGACAAATTAAATGTAACTGAAAGGATGATTTTTGTTTTTGATTAGGAAGGAAACATTGTGGGGAAAGGAGAAAATGCTGGTTACCAGCATTTTCTCCTTTCCCCACAATGTTTTCAAAAGCCTTCTCCTACAGGGTCGTTAAAACTCGGGATTGTGTGGTAATGGGTTAAGAAGCATTTGAAAGTAATACAACTTCAAAGCTAAGCTATTTGACTTTTTTTTGTGTTACCTTCAAATTTAGAAAATCTATGAGAATTATGAGAATAAGATTGAGAATGTTCTTAAGAATGATAGGTGAATACCAATCTAGAACTTTTATCATGATAGAGCCAACTGACAAGGGGCTTTTCAATAGGATTCGATCCCACCAATGACCACACAATTTCCTCTTTGTTTACGTGGGAAAGCAGTCAGAAGCTTCAAACCTGGTTTGTGTGCAGTGTTGGTTAGAGAAAGACCAGGAATGCATATCTACGCACACTGGCAGCTGTGATTCAACTAAAATATAGTTTGTTTGATTGGTGTATAATGCAGTTTTCAACATTATTTCTGTTATATTGGGGCAGCAAGTGCACCTATCCATGCTTTTCTGGAGTTTCTGTTACCGGTGCTTCACACAATATTCTCCTATAGTCATCAATGAAACAATGGTCAGTTGCTGAGAGAAGTATGAATCCTATCACAACGACCATCTTTAGTCCTCTAATGAGTGATCCTCCGAAAAATTTGGACAGCTGAGGATCTGAACCAGCCACCCCTGGTCTAAAGTCCTGTATGCTATCTAGCTCAGCTTTGAAACAAGAAGGCTTTTGAAAAACCCATGGAAAAAGTAGAAAATGCATGTAACAATATTTTCCACATTTTTCAAGACATCCTTTGTGCAACAATTAACCCTTTACCACACAATCCTGAGTTTTAACAACCCAGAGGAAAAAGTCTTTTGAAAACATTGTGGAAAAAGGAGTAAATGCTGGTTACTAGCATTTTCTCCTTTTCCAAAAATGTTTTCTACCCTATAAAAGACAAGTTCCATCATACAAGTCACATTAAAATTGCTGACAGCAGACGATTCGAGTTTGGACAAGCCTTCTCTTTTGTCCTTTGGCCCCAATTTTTATGAGGTGGCGAATTTGATGGCGCAAAAATTAAAACTTGCAGGGGAAGCCCTGAAACTTAAAAATGCTCTCAATACACATGAATCTAAACATTTATAACAGTAGACTTTACACAGAACAAATGAATAATTTACCTTGATCTGAGGAGAGTTTCTTCAATGAAGTTGCCACCAACACTATCACCATGACAACGATGGCCAGTACAACTACTCCCACTGCGATCACCTTGTTGTTCATTCTGATCTAATAACCAATCTTTTACTCAAAGTTACTCTGCTTTTACTGCCCTGGAGAAGAATGCTTTCGAAAACATACTGGAAAGACTGAGAAGAAGAAAATGCTGGTCTCCTTTTTCCACAATGGTCTTAATATTTAACTAGAGGCGCTTGAGCGCCTGTATCGCTCCACAGGCCTGATATTTCTATAATGGCGAAAGGAAGTTTTTAACAATTATCATTCAATCCTGCATTTTATCTCACTGAAGAAACAATTTGGTAGACAACCACCATAGGAACTTACCTGCAAAACAACAATGAAATCCAATGAATAGTTTTAGAGAAGAAATTTTTCAAAGATTTTACTTTATACCATAAAAGGAAAATGAGTCTCCCATAAAAGCCATGTTTTTTGACAGATCTTTTTTTTTTTAAGGAATTCTGTAAACCTGTATCTAAGGAACATTCCTGCAAAATAATAATGCTATCCAATGGGAGGAGAAGATTTTTAAAGGTTTTTTACTTTGGTTGCCATGGCAACCAGAATTCTTCATGGAACACAATTATTTGAAGGAATTTGAAAGAGGACCACCAAAGGAACATTCCTGTGAAATTTGGTAAAAATCCAGTCAATAGTTTCTGAGGAGAAGTTTTTTAAAGAAAAAGTTTACGGACGGACGAACGGACAGACGGACGCACGACGGACACAACGCCATGACAATAGCTCGCTGGCCTTCAGCCAGTGGAGCTAACAACAATGAAATCCAATGAATAGTTTTAGAGAAGAAATTTTTCAAAGATTTTACTTTATACCATAAAAGGAAAATGAGTCTCCCATAAAAGCCATGTTTTTTGACAGATCTTTTTTTTTTAAGGAATTCTGTAAACCTGTATCTAAGGAACATTCCTGCAAAATAATAATGCTATCCAAATAGCGGTTTGGGAGGAGAAGATTTTTAAAGGTTTTTTACTTTGGTTGCCATGGCAACCAGAATTCTTCATGGAACACAATTATTTGAAGGAATTTGAAAGAGGACCACCAAAGGAACATTCCTGTGAAATTTGGTAAAAATCCAGTCAATAGTTTCTGAGGAGAAGTTTTTTAAAGAAAAAGTTTACGGACGCACGCACGAACGGACGGACGGACGGACGCACGACGGACACAACGCCATGACAATAGCTCTCTGGCCTTCGGCCAGTGGAGCTAAAAATTGATATCTGCAAAGAATTTCTATATGCCATGTTTGAAATCTTGTTGTTTGGTTTAATAGTTACCCCTTTACCACAAGAAAATCTCGGTCTCCTTTCTCCTTTTCCAACAACAGTCTTAAAAAAAAAAAAAAAACCATCATTTGATATCTTCAAAGAATTTCACTATTGCCATGTTTGAAATCTTGTTGTTTGGTTTAACTCTTTACCAAACGATCAAATTTACCACTTGACCAAGTTGAAAGCATTTGTAGATGTCTGACGATGAATTAAATGAGGTGACTCCCAGACAATCAAGAGTAGGAGGAGTGTTGTAGTTGACGCTGGGTAGACTCTACCTTCAGTCTGAAAGGTTGCTCAGACGTTATTTATGTGATTGGGTCTCTGCACCCCTTCATTGCAGCCCTTCTGTCATACCATCTGGAAATCTCAAAATCTTACCAGTCATTTTTCAGTCGGCTTAATGTGTCGTTAATCTGCTTGTCAGCTATGAAACTGGACATGAATTGATAGATAAATGATTTATCTTCACATTGACACCAAGTTTAGTGCAAGGTTTTCATGGATCCTTTTGTAATTTACCATTTATTTGACATAAACACATCTGGCTAATTTGTAAACAAACACTCATTATAAATTCAGTTAACTGAGCATGCGTAGTCAATTTGATTTCAAAAAATGATATTGTGTGATGGGCAATTTAAGTGATAAATACGACTCCTCGTAAATGAAATACATCCAGTACATTAAGTTTTCCCTTCAATGCCCATTTGCCCAAGCTGATAACACAGAAGTCAATAAATAGTGAAAAAAAAATAGAGCTTTACCATATCAGAAGTGACTTCAGAAACATGCCCAGTAAATGTCAAGCCTAGTTTCGACTTCTGGGAAGTAGGACAATGGATATTTACATTCCGAAATAATGGAATTTAAAGGAGGTAACAGTCATTTTTTTCAGTGTATTTGAAAAGATTAATTATTAGTCTGTTGATTCAGGACCTTACTGTTCACTGACAAAGACAAGATCGATGCATATGGCCATTTGATGCCGGTATCTTAATTTTTCAATCTAGATGGGTCACAAGAGTGGTTGCTGCTGGGGCTAGCAGAGAAACAATCACAAAAATAACATCGGAGCTAGTCCCCAAATCAGGGGTAGGTAGACTCACGACCAGGTGCCTGGCTAGCTAAGTTTGTAGAGCTGTGGCACTAGTGTTCCGAGGGTCGTGGGTTCGAGTCCCGCGTCGGGCACACTTTTCTCCCTTGATTTACTTCACTGCAAAATTTTGGGCGTGAACTGCTTAAATGAAAGCCAGAATTGAGATACCTTCAGTCTGAAAGTTTGCTCCGATGCCATTTTTGTTATTTGTCTCCGCAAACCTTCACAGCAGCCCTTCTTTAAACACGTCTGGAATTAGTCCTATTTATAAGACCCTACGTACGTTATTTCACATTTTGACATTCATCGTGTACGTAGGGTCTTATCGGTTCCTTCTTAGGTTTCTTTGGCAAACTCCGACATCGATTTAAAAGACTTGGTTGTAAAAAACTTACGTTTTATGAGTTAAATCCACTTCTATTTCACACTACCCTATTTTTGAAGTGAAACCTGTGTGTAAGAGTGTAGTTAACGCAACTAAAAGAATTTTTTTAAACGAAATTCCTATACCTCCATTAAAGTGTTGCAGAAAGGGGCAACCCTCATTCACAAACATAACTTTGCCTAGAAAGAAGTACTGAATCGTCTAATGCTCCATTACAGACAGTTATAGAGTTTTAAGACTATTTATAAAGTAAAGAAACGCCGAGAGAATGTCCTAGTAATTTGTCCCAAATCTAGTTCGTTCCCACGTATTCTGAATCGATTGCCCCGGATTCCTCGTCCAACATGAGTTTGATACTTTCTGGAGTTGGTGTGTTAAATAGAGTGATAACTTTCTTGAATGATTGGTTAAGTGTTACATATCGGATTTTAAGATGTTTTATGTGCATGGCTTTATTTTTACGTAGATAAAGACATGGACATAAATGAACGTACGGCAGTAAGGCTGCAAGTATTTATGTAAACTATAACTTTGGCAAATATTGAAAAGCTTCATTTCATGAAAGAGGAATTAGATCTATCGTCGATCGACGTGTTTTCGAGGGGTGCATGAACCCGAAATGCATCCCAGTTTTCTTGCGTACTATG
This sequence comes from Hippopus hippopus, assembly GCA_946811185.2. Taxonomy (NCBI): domain Eukaryota; kingdom Metazoa; phylum Mollusca; class Bivalvia; order Cardiida; family Cardiidae; genus Hippopus; species Hippopus hippopus. The sequence continues at coordinate 29,808,392 of OX328112.1, forward strand.
AAGTGAAAGACGTCACCTTTTTATATGAACCCCTTATTTGAATGCAAACAATAGTTTCACTGCTGTTAATTTAGGAACTGCAACCAAAACAAGACCGTATGCATGTTTCTAAAGGAAAGATCGATTTTAGTGGCATTTTTATGACCTTTTTTGGATCAGATTTTTTTTTTTTGTTTGGTCTCCTACGACGGAAAAAAAATTTCCAGACCACTCGCTGTTATTACTGAGAGTGAATATTTCCAACCCTTTTATTACGACACTGAATATTTTCAGGTGATTTATGATAAAGTAGTTTTGAAGAAAATTCCTAGTCCTTCTTCACAGGTGCTAATAAATTTGATAGAAGGAACCAAAACCGGTATTTCCGCTTAGGGTACACTTACCCCCTGAGCTGTAAATCTGTGGTTAAGATTTTATATTAGAGGGTTGGACAATAATGGTTCTCAACTACAGCTTAAGCAACCTATATTTATGATTTGCAGCAAATAAAAGTCTGTTAGATCAAGATAAGTGTGAAAATTTTCTGTTTAAAGTAATTAAAAAGCTGAAAAGACGGTCTGAAGTCTCTGATCGGGCTAAGTCTAACGGAACATTCTGTTGTGTCATGGGTTTCTGCGTTTTTTTGCACCGATAAATTTTTCGTGTCTGTTAATTTATGGATTAGTATTTCCACATGATTTGACAAAGGAAATGTCAATAAGGGTGTCAATTTACTGCAAAACTGTCAATTTACACAAGATAACGGAAAAATGGCTCTTTTTTATTCTTTTTTTTTTCTTGTGTGAGGTTTCGCGTGTAGCCAAAGTTTATTACGTGAATTTCAATTCCACAACTTGATTTTCGCATTAATTTGCTTGAGCAGAAATACTGCAAAATGCATTATTTTTTATTTTCTGGAATTCTAGTGCTGCTGTCAAGAGGCCAAGGGACGCTAAATTTTACACTCGTCCGTCCTGTTCATCGCGCTGCAAAAACTGAAGCTAATTAACTTAGAACTGTTCATTTATATTAACCAAAACAGTTACTTCTAGTGATAGGAAGCATTTTAGTTGAGTTTTTGTATATATTATGTTTTTTCATGAACTGTTCAATGGATATTTAAAGCCACGCATTGAGGTCGGGGTTTCCCATGTCTAAATTCAGCTTCTGGCACAAGACCGAAGGCTGAATATGTTGTTATCGTTGAATATACATGATTCAAGTAGGGACTATGGTTATACAGGCATTTCACATTAATTTATGTGGGGGTTATGAAAATTAATTTTGGTAAACAGAACTTCATTTAAATATTCGTGAAATAAAACCGTCAATTAAGCACTTCGAATCGTTGGTCCACCCTGTCACTTATTCGTATTCTGAAATGCATTTTGGCCACAGGAAATTGCGCAAAAATACCGATGTTTATGCAATTGACAGAGCCAGTGAATTCATAATCGTTACTGAATGCAGTTCAAAATATCTAAAAGGTTAAAAAAAATTGGTTGCCAAAACCATTGTTACAATCCGGTCTGGGGAGGGGGGGGGGGGAGGGGAGCATAACCCAATTTCGTTCAAAAACCGTTTGGACTGTCGGTTCTTTATTTAACCCAAAATATGCTTGTAAATATGGCGGCATTTGTGTTGAAAAAGTTACACGATTGAATTCTAGATGAATATATCATGAATGTGGCCCTTTTTCAGAGAGAAAAAAGTAAATTTGTATCCAGTTAAGTCATCTTTCATGTTAAGTTCAGTGCTTTTTCAACATTATCTCGGATTTTAGGAAATCGAATTTGCTACATTGAACTAAGTGGGGCCTGTTTAGACGTAACATGCAAAAGAAAAGTAAAACGTGAAATGTCCGATAGATAAATGTTGAACGGCAAACAAGCATGTGTACGTCTAAATATTTGGACTAGTCTGGAATTAATACGATTTCACCGGCATCTTTTCAAACGGCTCTAAGCGACAGAATTGAGATTGCAAAACAGAGAAACGTGAAGAGTGGAAAATAAGGCCTTTAGGAAGACTAGACATGGAACTTTACTCATACTTACCAGGAGCGAAATCGGCCCTTAATATGCGCTCTACTTACCCTTTCACTAGTTTATTTCTATATCTATTTCCGTATTAGGATTTGTTTCGCTCCACTGTGTGTATTTTGCAATAAGGTCAAGGTCGTCAAAAACTTTCCGGTGTGACGCGTAAATAACATGAGCGTGAGATTAACAACTGGTAAGACGCGTGCAATCAACATATTTCGTGATTATAGCCTGATCACGCATTATAAAACATTATCCTTAACTAACCAATCATGGGTTTGACGACCCTCAGAAAAAACATTTTAAAAACATTTTTGAGACAAGAGGAAAAAAAGCTGGTAACCAGCATCTCCCCCTTTTCCCTCAATGATTCTTATTCCTTTAGAAACATCGCTCATCATTTGAGTTGTATCTGATGTTTCCTCTGCTAATGACATGTTTCAGTTTTTACATGTTTAAAATTTTGTCCTGTGAAAAAGTTTGGCCAAAGTGCATGGCCTTCTGCGGAGTATAACTGCATACTGGATAACAATGAACAAGGCGATTGTTACGCTTGAAAATCGTGAACGGATCACAGAAGGGTTAAAAAAGTCCATACACATAGGTTAACCCGAAACTAAACGCATCCATGGTTAGGAATTGACGACCCAGCGACTTCAGCAGTTGGTTGCTTAGTAAGTGTATCTTTGGATGCATGAATGCTGGTAAACCCCCGTCCTACAGTAGCGAGTAGTGCAGAGTAGCGTAAAGCGGAATTCTGGGATCGAATTTCCTTGGCAACGAACGGCGTTCTAAGAAGGTTTATACCTCCGGTGTTAAATGGTGCAGGTACTATGATGCTGGTTTGTCGATGAGTCCTTACTTGATTCTATATGGCTTGCGCAGGCTGATTCGAAAAGACACTTTCCGTTTTTTATGTAATTTTATGTTTTGCGCAAGTCTACTGTAGCACAAAATCTAATGTAGTCGTAAAGTGCCGTCTCGGATTAGCCTGCGCGGACTGCGCAGGCTGATCCGAGACGACACTTTATGCAAATATCCGAATGCCCCTTTTCGCGTGTTGCAAGCTAATTATACTATAACCAACAAGGGTCAGTATTCATCAACCATTCTTAAAAACATTCTCATTCTATCTTTAAAGGTGGCCCTTCAGATTTTGGGACGAAATTTTACAAAAATCCAAAAAAAAATCATCCTTATACTCCCAAAGCCTTTTAATTTTCATTCATAAAACCCCAGTAGTCGAAAACCATCCGACAACAAGAGAAATTAAGAGATTTACTACGGCCCAGGTCGACACCGACGGGAAACACGGTCTATTTTTACATGAGCAACACGCTTATTTACATTCCGGAAATACACAGACTAAGCTTCAAACATAGCGTCCGAAGAAGACATTATGGAAAATAATTACATGTTTGTTATGTTATGGAATTTAAGCGTCATTAGTCACGTGCCAGTCACTTGACATTCCCACAATGCTTTTTTGATTTTTGGCGCGAAATCTAAAAATACCTTAAGAGGCTACGTAGCCTTTTAAGGGAACATCATCAAAAAAAATTTTTTTTGTAATTTTATGATTCTTAATTATTGATGATTTGTATTGTTTTTTCATATAAATTTCAGTGATATATATATATTTTTTAGTTTCGTGAGATGTGAAAAATCTAAATACCCACCTTTAAGAATTTTCTAAATTTGAACGTACCAAAATTTCTGATTGGCTAAACCAAATGTTTAAGCCAGTCAGAAGTTCTGTTACTTTCTAAATCTAGAATTAGATTTGAATGAAATCAAGAATGGTTTGTGAATGCGGACCATTCCTAATGGGCTCCCATCCAAGGTCAGCAATCACCGGACTGGGCTGCTAGTAGTTCTGTAGTCCAAGATTACGAATCTTGCTACTCGCGTCAGAACTGCAGCCAGTTGCTTAATATTTTTTCTTTGGGGTCCACGGTTTTTTTTTTTGGGGGTGGGGGGGGGCGGGGGGTGGGGGGGGGGAATAATCAATCTTTCGGTGAAAAAACTTACAACGGAATTTTTACTTAAAGAAGTAAAAAATTGAATTAACAAACTGTTTTTCAACGGAGATTTATTTGGAAAGAATTCGACAGAAAGTTGTGATGCATGTTTTCTTTTTTGAGAAGAGCCTTACAGTTATAAGAATGGTTTTCAAAACGGCGTATTTCCGGCAAACTGAATCATAGGCCTACCGTGTAGATGCACACCAAGCCATGTGATACAGCCGAGGGACTTGATCTACAAGTTTTTCGAATGGGACCGTCTGTAACGATGACCAAGTGACTTATGAGACAGAGCTGTGAGTTATTCAGATAGAGTTTCTGAGAGGTTGTTAAACCTTTACACATGCATGCACAATCAAAACATCGGGGTAAGGCTTGCATACAAACAATAGTTACTGTGTACATACAAACGTGTAAGGTTACTCGACTTTAGGACGCTTATCCCTAAAACTCTGCTGAACTTTTACAGGCGATGATTTCTTATACTCTAGATAGTATTCTACGGTAAAATCTCCCTCTACTGGATATATAAACATGTATATTGTTGCTATATCGTTCATCGGACCAACACTGATGGCTTTAATTCCCGTCATAAACTTTTAACAACTGATATGGACCCAAAACGAAGCCATTTGGATAAGAATAGAGAAAGATCAATCCGCAAGGAAGCACAAACTGATCTTAGACATCTGTAGAAGTCACTACTACCACATGACAAAATTTTAGACCCGTCCAATTCAAAATTGTTGCTGGCGAGAAATTTTTAATGTAGCTCAAAGGGTTGGAATTGTCTTGAAAAAAGTTGAAAACATCGTTGGAAAAAAAGAAAAAAAAAAAAAGAAATGCTGTTTACTAGCATTTTCTTCTTTTCCCAAAATATTCTTAAACAGTCCTCTTCCCCAAGGTTGTTAGACTCGGAATTACGTAGTAAATTTAGGGTTAGTTTTAATTTCTTTTATGTATCCGTGGAGAATAGATAAGAAGTCTTCCGGTTATTATTTTTGTTGGAAAATATACTACTCAAACTTTGATAGGGATCACTTAGGTATGTTAATACGGGTATAGATCTGCATGTATGTTACAGCAAAGCAGTTTTGCGTATGGTATCCGTGGTCGTGAGGTAGAGCGTTGGCCTCGTAACCAAAAGGTCCTGAGTACGATACTCGGGAGCGGGTGTCAACTTTGGGAATTTTCATAGGCCCGCTCATTCGGCGCGAGTACTGGTGTAGTTCCCAGGAAGCAGAATCGAGACAGATTAGTATAAGTTGTAAGAACTTTTTTCTCAATCGATGTAAAATAAATATGTTTAAACTATACAGTTTTGCATTAAAAACATCCAGTGCCACACATGGTTTATTTCATCAGTGTAGCAATGTAATATATTGACAAACCATAGCTGATACATGCCTCACACCTACATCAGCTAAATTTAATATAGTGATCCCTAGTAAATTTTGAGTAGTATATACGGTTAACATCAGGAAAGTTAGTATGATACATTGAAACTCTCTCTAGACATAGGAATAATTAGTTTATGACTTCATTGCAACCGACAGACGACGTCTTTCGTATTGCAGACCACTAATGAAACCATTTGGACGAAAAGAGAAAATTCCCGTTTATCTTTTTGCCACACATTTTCACATGATCTCACGCATTTATATTTGGCAGAAATAAGCTGCAAAGACTGAACATAAGCGCAGGTGTAAAAAGGTAGAACATGTGTTTTAAATAGCCTATACAGGTATCGAAGTAAATTTTACAATGTCAAACGTCTCAGCCTGCCATTCCTGCCCCTTGAGGTATGGGACCTGGTAATCCGCTTCTGGTGAATACATATATACATGTATATTAGCTCGCATTTTGTTACCCATTATACTGTGTGCTTTACATCCATTCGCTGTAGACGAGTCAATTGTTCAAAATACGAAAGATAGATATGCGTCAAACTGACAGTGGTTTATCAATAAAAACTAAAAAGTACACGTTTTGGCAAAAGTATAAACTGTCCCTCACCATGCTTGTTTATATACATAATTGTCCTGAATAAATTAATGTGTCGTTCATTATTTTGATACAACAGTATGAATGTCAAACTCTGGGTACTTCTGTGGGTCTGTCCATAAGAACATGAACCACTGTTGTATATATGTCGTCCCATCGAAATCCAGGAGTATGGAGTCTTAAATCGTCAGTATATTTAAGGCACAGTGGTGTTTGACCTTTATTTCCTATCCAAATGTTTTTTTCCCCAGGTATGTTGTTCTTGAAGATCATTTTCACGGCAACCTTGTAATGGGCGTAAGTGTTATATGTAGGCCTACATGAAAATTTAAGTGTATATACGTGTGAAACCCTGATATCCAGATTTACATTCCAAAGAGTTAATGTTATAAATTTGTCATATTCATTAGTTGAAAATAAATCACCATGGCTCGTCCTAACCTGTACTGTAGAATATTTCGCGTCTTGAAAATCGTCCAAGTCCATGTATCTGTCCGGTCCTTTTGGTCCACCTCTTGTAAACCTGTACTTGCTTGCCTCAGAGCGAAGAAATGGTATCATGGCGGACATAACGACCGGTTTTACGTCCTCTTTGAGGGTAAGAATTTCATCTGCTCGATTCACATCCGTCTTGAAGATATCTACCAATAATTCCATACACTTTTCTTCCACTTTAGTAATGGAATGTTGCTTAGCAACAGATAAACATTGGTAGATGTGTTCCTCTGCTTGGTTCTTTGTCAGTGACTTCATAAGCAGGGCCACAGACTTCTTCATCAGACGATCTACTTTATATTTATAAGCCAACGGTAGAATACGAAAAACGTTGCTCATTTCTATTTCATGTTCACAAGAAGGATAGAAACAAGCTAAAAATTCACTGAATCCCTTCGCGTCTTCGTCATCCAGTGCGGCCTCATTCTTGTCCTCTGCTTGTAGATTCTCATCAAAGATCTTCTTGAAAACTGGAGATGCCATTTCTAAAACAACTTTATTGACGTATAACGTATCACCACCAACTTTAAGTGTCATATCGGATTGACAGGACTTTGTTTTAAATCCAAAGTCGTTTTTATGCTCACTCTCCAGTAACAACTCAGCTGGTGAATTCCACTGGTCGGACAGCTTCCCACCTTCAGCCATTTTTCGATGTGTTACACCGCAGTATGACAGGTAAACAATTATTTTGAATCAAACGCAGTTTACCTGGGTCTCATTAATATCAATCTGTGTGATATTATTGTTGAAACACATGCCGCAGAGAGTTATTTACCTTCCTTGTTGTCGTTTCGAATGGCAACCATCCAGCCATTCGTCACAATTCGCCCGATTTCGTATCTACTGTTACGGAATGTTCGTGACTATTCTAGTACTTTCGATGTTTTGTTTACAAACAAGATGAATCCAGAATAGTCTAGAAAGAATATTTATTTTTCAGAATTACTTTGTAATTAGCAAATGAATTAACTGATAGTAATAGGCCTTTCCGAAAAATGTTGTTATCTCCCTTGGAAAGATTACTTCCCTTGATAAGTAACACACTACTTCCGGTGAGGTAATATTCTGAAGATTGCGAACAAAGAAAGCGTCCCAAAAGAAATCAGTCAACCGTTTCACGCGCAGAATTCGACAACAAAACAGTTAAAAGAATTTTTAAAAGAAAGACGAGTTCAAGTTTTGGGAACGCGATCTTGTCTTATAAAAAGAGTCGAAGGATTGTTACTGTTTGAAACCAGAAAGCCGCGGACAGAGGAAGGGAGTATTGACGCTGAAAGGAAGACAACGAGATTTTTAACGCCACTTGGAGAAAATCTACCCCAACCTGAATCACTTTCTAATTGGGATAAGGACTTAAATAAAATACCAATGTTTACGGATAAAGAACTTTATAATTACTTAGTCCTGAACAAAGAAAGAACTTGTGATGGGGTCTCAAACAACGCTAGTAGACAACTGAAAGCCAAAGTTTTCTACGAAGACAACCACATCCACAGCATTTCTTATCATGGAATTAATGAATCGATGAGTCACTGCTACGTGTCATGCAAAGTCATCCCATCTTGTCCAACAGGAAAGAAGGAAGACTACAGAGTTTGGGTGTGCATGTCAAAAGTCACAGGTCATGTTCATTCAGCTTGCTGCACATGTACTGCAGGGTAAGAGATTTATTCACTTTATGCAAGGTTTAATTGGTGAATGGGGGTCAAAACAGCTCAGTTCTGAAATGGTCTACTTCTTTCGGATTATTTAAATTGAATATGAAACGCTGCTTTCAACAACGTTTCAGTCATATCACATATCACTGCGGAGCTCACATATTCATTTATTTCCTCAGTTCCACCAGTACTAGGCTAGGGCTTTGAATTGTCTTTGCCGAAGGATATTTGCACCTGGATCCTCGAGGTCACCAGCCTCGCACTTTAACACTGAGCCATGCAGGACCCTCCATGATTACTTAAAATTCGTTGAATTTCCTTCCCTCATTTTGATCATAAATTTATTTCTTGCTTGTAATAAGAATTTTGATCATGGTAAGGTGGGCCAATTTGACTTTCTAATGTTATTGGTAATATACATATGAATCGGCTCTTTATTGCATAGTTTTTGTACGAGAAGTTACAAATGAATATTTCGAAAGCTATAGCATGCACAGTCTATATCATTGTATCTGTACAAAGCTCATAAGTATGACCAAAAAAAGGTGAAAGAAAATCAGCAGTATATTTTTATTGTAGTTTATTTCACAAAACATGGGTGATTTTAACAATTTTACATGCATGTAAGTTTGAATATTTCCATTTACTTCTCGCAAGGCAACAAAATTTTATATTCACCTTTTAAAAGCATCAGCAGACAACAAATCACATGTGGCTTAAATGGTGGGGTCAACTAGTATTATATACGTAGAAAACATGATTGAAATGAGAGAAAATGCAGGCAATTAAAATACTTTTTCTTTTCCCAGTTTACTTTCTAATACCATCTGTCTCAGTGCCTTAAAAACAATGATGTGCTACATGTAAGTTCTGAAGACAACCATGTTTGGCTTGAAGCAGGCACTTTTGAGACATTGTAGAAAATGAGTAAATTGTAAATAAATCCACTTTTGCCACATTTTTGACACTTTTATATACATAACAAACCTAATTCATAATGCTTATTTCTAGTTTTCATGGATGTGGTTGAATCCACCAGCTACACTTTGTTATTAATCTTAATACAGTGCGGAATAAACATGGATATTCAAGGCAAAAGAGATAAGAAAATAAATAACGTATAAACAAGTTTCCTAGAAAAACAATTAATTATTTTTTATTCTCTACTTTTCAGAGAAGGCGAGTCATGTAACCATATTGCCGGATTGCTTTATGCTCTGGTAGATGTAAATCAGAAAAAAGACACAGGCCTAAATTCAGTTACATCTGAAAAATGTAAGTGGAATCAGCAAAGAAAAAGAAAACTGACACCTAAAAAGTCTCAAGAACTAAAATTCAAAAAACATAAGTTTGAGAATGTACATACAACAAGAGGAAGAAGGCTGGTCTTAGATGAAAGAAAGAACATCAGACCAGTAGATAAGGAGTGCTTTGCTCAGAAGTTAAGAAAATTGAACAGCAATGCATGTTGGTTATATACAGTCAGTGCAAATACCAATGATAATGAAGATGAGCATAGGTTGTTTAATGTACCTTTTATGTACAGAGACTCCATTTGTTTGAGAAACAGTAAAATACAGAGAACAATGTATCAAGAGTTCACTAATTTGTGTGAATCTGTGACAGGAGAAAAAATAAAAAAGATAGAGACAGACACAAAAGGTCAAGCTTTGAATGGGAAATGGAAAACAGCTCGTAGAGGGATTCTCACATCATCAAACTTTGGACTTGTCTGTAAACAAAGGGAATCAAACTGAAGATTCTGTCATCAGAAGTGTTTTACACCATAGAGACTTTAAGTCAAAGAGCACTGACTGGGGGATAAAACATGAGGCAGCTGCAAAGAGAGTCTATGTTAGAAAGGCTAGAGAACTGTACAGTAAAGTGGTACTGCAGGAGTGTGGTCTAGCTTTAGATGAGGACAATCCTTTCTTAGGCAGCAGTCCTGATGGGTTGATAGAGTGTGATGGACTCTCAGGGGTTTTGGAAGTTAAATGTCCTTTCAAATATAGATTCCTAGATCCTATCGAGGCAGCAAAGAAATCTGACTTTTTTTGTAATATTAAAAATGGACAAGTAGTGCTCAAAAGAAACAGCAACTATTACTATCAGATTCAAGGCCAAATGGCAATAACAAAATGGAAATTTTGTGACTTTTTTGTATGGACATTAACAGGCTCAACAATAGAGAGGATACATTTTGACTCAGAATTTTGGGACAGTACCTTGAAGACATTAACCTCATTTTACCTGAGATACATCGTTCCAGAACTGTTTTCAGAAAGAGTGAAGAGGGGAAAGACATTATTTCTGAAGGATATGTAATACAATGTTTCATCTTAAAAACTGTTACAATCAGTCACTTCTACATGTAGTTAAAACAATTTGGAAAAGGAAAAGGTTTTTTGTAGCAACTTACACTTTGTGCCTTGATGGCTTTATCAAAACCATCAATTGTATGGCAATTAAGGCATTATTGTACAGAAATGGGTTGATAACTTTTTTTCTTGTGTATAATGACATGAACCTTTAAAAACATTGGTAGTCTACCAATGGTAGAAAGATTGATTTAAGTGACATAAGGAAGAAACAGTTAACTTGTTACCAAACAAAACATTTTAGACTAGTCTACATTCTAAAGCATTTTGAGACAAGCATTTGAATGTGGCTCCAAAATGGAAATTTCTCTTTGAACAGATAGAAAAAAATGTGATAGAAGGAGAAAATGCTAGTAACCAGCATTTTTCCTTTCCACATAATTTTTTCAAAAGCCTTTTCCTTATGATTGTTATAAATCGGGATATAGTTGTAACAGGTTTACTATTTACTAAAAACATTAGCGGGCAAAAAATTGAAAGTGGCACTGATAATTGGATTCATTAGTATGCTTGAAAACATTATGAGAACAGGAGAAAATGCTGGTTACCAGCATTTTCTTCTTTGCCCACAGTGTTTTAAAAGGCATCAAGCCCAAATGGGAATGTAAATATTGTACATGTACTTACCAAAAATTTCTAAGTTTGTAAGTAACAAGACCAATCAAGATTGATGGAAGTGACACAAGGAAGAAACATTTAACTCTTTACCAAACAAAAAATGTTTCACTAGTTTACATCCTAAGCATTTTCAGACAACCATTTGAATGTGACTCAAAAACTGAAATTTTTCTTTGAAAAAGTAGAAAACACGGTGAGAAAAGGAGAAAATGCTGGTTACCAGCATTGTTCCATTTCCCACAATGTTTTTAACAGGTTTTTACCTTAGGGTTATTAAAACTCGGGATGGTATGGTAAAGGGTTAACTATTACCAGGAGCATTTGCAGACGACCAATTGAACATAGCTTTTATAAAGGATTCATTAGTATGTTGGAAAACATTATGGGAACAGGATAAAATACTGGTTCTCCTTTTCTCACAATGTTTCAAAAGGCATTTCCATCAAAGTTGTTAGAACTTGACATTGTTTGGTTAAGGGTAAAAAAAAAAAGGTAAATAACTTTCTTGTATTGTGTGTAAATCATTATGGCATTAGCTCTTGTACTCTAATGTTTTAAGATCTGTGCATAGGTTGTAAAAAGTCTTTATGAAAAGGAGAAAATTCCAGTGATCAGAATTTTATCCCCTTTTCCAATAATTTCACAAACTTTTGTCATTTGGGTTGTTTAACCCTTTACCACACAATCCCGACTTTTAACGACGCTGAGAAAGAGGCCTTTTGAAAACATTGTGGGAAAAGGAGAAAATGCTGGTAACCAGCATTTTCTCCTTTCCCCACAATGTTTTCTACCCTTCCCAAACCAAATTTCAATTTTTCAGTCACATTTATTTTGTTATCTGCAAATGCTTTCAATTTGGAATAGTCTAAATTTTTGTGGTTTGGTAAAGAGTTAATAAAGGCTGAAGAACTTAGGAGTCAAGTGAATCAATACAATTCAGACTGATTTGAATAAACTTATTTTTCCTATGGATAAGCAAGAACAATTAAAGTTTGTTTTATGGAAAATGAGTCTCTTATTTTATTAAATTGTAAAGATAAAAATGATGATACATATATGAGCCATGCTCTGTGAAAAGGAGGCTTAATTCATCTGCAAAATGTATGCAGGCTGACCTGGGCCAAAACTTTTCACTATTGGTCAATTTTCTGTATGTCCAAGGACTAGTGTACCTCAGGATAAAGTTTGTTAAAAAAAGTGTATATTATGGATCCATAATTATGTGATAACTTGCTTGGTACCATGCATCATATAACTTTCTTGTCTAATTTCATACAGTTTAGAAAACAGTATGGGAAAAGTAGCACTTGCTTATTACAAGCAAATTGTCCTTTTTCCATAATCTTTTCAAGAGCTTTTGAATGCAGGATAATATAAAGTCAGATTTGCACAGAAACTGGTTTTCTACTCTTTCTTTACTAAAGGTGGTTGAAGATTTGTTAGAGCGGCACATATTTTCCAAATCTGACTGACTTGCTGTGACAGAGTAATTGGCATAATTCCTTGCATTATTCGAAAGTTTTTGATTCGCTCAATGGCCATTTCTACATATATCCTCAGGTTTGCAATCCTCCTGGTTTGTTCAATATCCTGTCTCATGAATTTTTTGTTCTTCAAAGGAGGTATAATTAATTGTATGCCACGTTCAGATAAGAGATCAGATATCAGGAAACCTTTGTCTGCCATAACTTGGTCTCCTGGCTCAAGCAAATCTAGTAATCCACATGACTTTGTAAGCTGTTTATCACTGATACTACCTCCCCATAAGTCAGACACAGAAGTAATAACTCCGTTTGGAGTTATGCCAATTAATGATTTGTATGTCATATGTGATTTGTAATTTGAATACATAAGAGATCTATTTTTTAATGACTGAGGAGTTTCAGTATAAATCTCTGTACAGTCAATTATCACCCTACAGTTAGGATATTTCCTGAACCTACTGGGAAGCATGTTTTTAATCATTTGCTTTGGTGGCCATGCAGTAAGGAAACTAAGTTTTACAGAAAGATAGTCCAGGGTTCTCCTTTGACCCGGAACTCCGGGTTTTGACGCATGGAAATCCGAAATGACCCGTTTTTGACGCTCAAAAATATCTGCCTAAGCGTCAATCTGACGCATGAGATTACCAGCCAAAGGGTCATATAAATTACGTTGCATGCATCCGGCATGAATGTAGCCTATAATAAACACGATCAATGTCAACTATGTACAGACGCACGCAGCTCTGTTTATCACACGTAATCAAGCTGGCGAGTGGCGAGTCATTTTTGAAAACATGATAAAGGTGTTAGTCCAATTTTCTAGAGTAAAATAACAGTTTTTCAAGTTAACTGCTACCCTAATTAACAAATTTTTGTCAAATCATGCAGTAATACTTGAAAAAATATTAACTGATTTGAAAAAAAGATCGCTGGAAAAAAACGTGAAAACCCATGACACAACAGAAATCATTTTGACAACGTCCGATCAGAGGCACTTCAAACTATCTTTTCATCTTTGGTGACAAATTTAAACAGTAAATTTATACTTATTTCTTTATGAAACAATAAGTGAAAGCTAAAATCTCTGTTTAAAAAATTAGGAAAAACTTTTTTAAGATGAAAATAAACAACAACCTATAGATAAGATGCTCGCGCGCGCGCGGGGGGGGGGGGGGGGGGGGGAGAGACACCGGAACAAGTGTGAAAGAAAAAGTAGTTGGACAAGAAAAGAAGACTTAAATCTTAAGAAATACACTTTAATGGATGTGACCTTTATTTTCTCCCTTTTCCACAATGTTCTGGGGTAAGAAAGACACATCAAGTCGTTCCAGCCACATTTGAATTGTGGTCTGCAAATGTCTAAAATAATTATGATCTAGTCAAAAGTTTTTGTTCTTTGGTAAACTGTTCAAATGTTGTTTGTGTCCATTTATTAATCAAGATGAATTACATGCTAGCGCTTCAATTTAAAATTCTTCTGTCCACTTCATTCCAACAAGTCTCTACATAAGATAGGGTATTTTCTTATCTAATTCCTATCCATAAACAAAGAATATAAATGGAAAGTTTTCATTATTTCACCCTTATCTCTCCGTGATAATTTTGACCTTTGGACATTTCTATTAGACTCTTGGAAATTCCATTTTGACTCTTGAAAATTTTGGCCCAAGAGTCAATGACTCTTGGGATTCTGGACCTGGGGAGAACCCTGATAGTCTATCCATCTGTTTATGGTGTCTCCACATGTTGATTTGGAAATATGAAATCTCTGTGCAAGATCATGTATCAGAAGTCCAAGACGAAGCCTCATTAAGGTCATGAAAAATTCATCAATTAGTCTTAATGATCTGGGGCGTCCATTGTTGTTGTTTTCATTTGTATGAATGTCGTTCATCTCTTCAAAAAGAGCAACAAATGTTTCAGCATCAGGTATCCCGGTATGAAACATAACATTTTGTCTTTCATGTTGTATGTCCTCAAACACCAATTCCGGCTTTTCTACTTGTACACTTTTTGATTCATATGCTATTGCGTTTGTTTCTACTGAAATTTCTCTTCTCTCTATAATTGTTTGCGAAGACGCATCACGAAAGGTTTTCAATGGCACACTGTTTTCAGTTTGTATTTCTTTATTCAAATATTTTGCGATCTCCCTGTCATGACAATGCACATAATCATGTAACAGACAGGAGATATGTTCATTCACACATGTTTCGGTTATATGTAGTGGAGTGTTTTCATATGTTTCAATATCATCTTTGACTGCCATTACAACTTTCTCTGAAATTGTACTCACATCATTGTTCAGAGTTTCATGGAACTCCATCTGAAAAGACAAAGTAAGGGATAAATAAATCTGTGAGCCTGGGGGGTATGTCTTTCTAATTGCTGACAGTTTGAATATACATTACATACACTGCAATATATATAATATAAAGGTTTGTGATAAGGAATAACAGGCTAGTATTTAGCATTTTCTCCTATTTCCACAATGTTTTCTTCCTTTTCAAATACAAACCTGATCATTTCAAACACTTTAATTGTTGTCAGCAAATAATTTCAAATGGCAAAATGAACAATTCTGATGTCTGGTAGATAGTTAAATTGTAAACGCAGAGAGCAGGAACAGCTGCTTGTAAATGGACAAATTCTGATTTACACATTATACAAATCAATGTTACCATATAAGACATAAGTGAATCACTGATTATAGCAAAAGTCCAAAGCGAATTTCCCTTAATTTCTGACCTGGATCCAGCATGTCTAAATAACTCTGTTGACAGTCAACTATTTTGGAACGCTGTCAGTTAGCTATCGAAAACAAAGGTTCACACACACACACAAGCTATTAGAGTCAGAACGAAAGAAAAAATATTAACTTTGAAGTTTTAAAAACTTTACGTGCTCCATTCACAAGAAATATACTTGGCACTGGGTTCTTTTTTTCGTAGGTACCGTTAACGAAATGTTCTGAATATAATCTATCGTTTGTCTTCAGGACGAAATTGGGACTGACAGTTTTCAATCGTTTTATCCACGCCTTCCGTAATTTGTCCTCGATAGGAAATCGATGTAACGTGGTTTTCCTTCCATTTACCATTTTCCCACGATAGTTGCTACAAATGCAGCAATAATGTCGCTTTTTCTCTGTCGATTTTGGTGTTCGGTAATCCATTTTGACTTTTACGAAGAGTGATGCTATTCAGTTTGCTCTCCACCGGAAGTCGGCGTGCTTACTCTACGCGAAAGAGTCAAGAAGGGCGATAATAATTCAAGGGCGATAACAATATACTTTTCGGAAAGGCCTATAAAGGTACTTAACTATTTGTATGATAGGTCTATATCCTGGTCTTAATGAAAAATCAATTTTATTATTGCCATAGTCCAGCATATATGTTTATTGGGAATTCCCCAGTGTTTTTCTGGAGAATACTGACGGAAGTTTTCTGGTGTACCCGATTCTTCTGGTATGATACATAAGGGTTCAAACATTGAAGGGTTGGAGAATGGAGTCTTAAACTTGTAAGATTGACGTTTTTGACTGAAGTTTGGAAAGGATTTAAAGGTTAGATATTCTAGGCTCGTACTTGGCATCACTTTTAACTCATATGCTGTCATCGTTGGCTTTTTGGAGTTCTATTGAGACCAGGAATTTTATGTGTTGTTCATGACTTTCTCAGATTCTGGATTAAGGAAATTGCTAAGTATAGTATTTTAGGACTGTTTGAATTGTTTAGACTATGTGAAGTATGAGTAGGAACTTACACTATAATTTGTATAGTAGATCTAAATTACCGTGTTTTGAATCATTAAATTTTAAAACACAGTGGTACTCTTCTGTTCTTTTTGAATCTATTCCACCGTCATTTAAGCCGTTGCCATCGGTATCCAAGACACCGTAATACTACATCGAACCTCACCCGTATCAAGGAAATTTCGAATGGAAATGAACCATGCTCTGGCAAACGGGCATCTCCAAGATACATCATACTAAGCAAGTCATCACATAATTAGAGATCCTTAAAATCCATTTAGTGTCATGATAGACTTAAACTGAGGGAGGAGCGGTCAATGGACATCCAGATAAATGACCAACTGCACAAAGTTTCGAATTGCGCAGGCTGACATGGGCCGATTCTTTTTGCATATGAATTAAGCCCCATTTTCACAGAGCATAGCTCAATTACTTCCAGTCACATGATATCAAAAAAATGGAAGGGCGCGGGGGGGGGGCTTTAGATCCTTCTTATCAGCGACAATAACTAAAGCAGTTAAGCTATTTAAATAAATAAATCTTTCAACGAAAGCTTCCACTAAAATTGATAGATTATGTTGACAAATAAGGCATCTACATGGGCTGCTAGGAAGGGTTCCTTAGTCCATGGTCACGAAACTTGCTGCTCGCATCAGAGCTTCTACCTCTTGCTGAATATTTTTCTCGTGTGGGTTCACAAGCATTTTTTTTTCCGGGGATGGGAGTAAGTGTGTGGGTTGATTTCCACCTTATAAAACCTTATATGAAAGGGAACGTCCGATACATTAGCTTATAAAGCGCGACGTGAAATAAAGAAGCGCTTGTCTGTTGAAATCCCATGACGTCGATCACTGTTACCTGTAACACCTAATAAGAAGGTCAAAGTCTTCTAGACTAGGGTATAGACAGCGGCGTAATTTAAACACGTACCTATCTGTTGATCGCATGACGTAGATCACATGCACTTGTAATACTTAATATGAGAGGCAACGTTCTATACATTAGGTTATAGAGAACGAGGTTAAAGACGATCGCTACAGTTTCACCATTTTTTCAAAATATTCAGAATTTCATGAAACTTTGTTTGGTGATAGTTTATTATCTGATCTACAAAAAAGGAGATAAAAAGAGGGGGTCACCAGCTTTGGGAAAATTCTATGAATATTTCTTTTAGTACACCCTGCATTGCGGTAGTTCAGGATGAAATTTCACCTGTGAAAACTAAGTCTATGTATATTCTTTTAAATGACAACAGAGTTCGAGATAGAGGGAGTGATTTTGATTTTAAAATTAAAAATATTAATCATTCTGCACGAAACACCATGTTATGGGTACTCATTAGAATCGTCTCGTTGAGACGATTCTAATGAGTACCCATAACATAGGGTTTGAAGGAGAAATAATGGATTTAGAATACCATCATTCCGCCTTATCTGGTGCTCTGTGACAACAATTATAAGCAAATTTTATGTCATTGTATTGGTGAAACATCAAATTTAATGAAAAAAAAAAAAAAAAAAATAATAATAATAATTTGGAGCATACCGAGTATCAATATTAAAAAAAAAACACCCTTAACTTATAGCTAAAACACCTTTAATTTGGGGAAAAAAACCAAAAAAACAAAAAAACAAAGAGTGTCTTTTAAAATTATTTTTTTAAATGTTCTAACATTCGGATTTTTCTTATTTTTTCTATAAATAATACTCAGGTACTAAACTAAAAGAATCAGGCTTAAAACAAATAGGTCACCAGCCTTATTTTTTAAGAAAATACATTTTAAGTTTGTGGGTGTGGCGCTAACTAATGAGTAAATGTAGGGTTTGTCAAAGACAAAGACATTATGTGAAGTAAATTATCTCAATTTTTCCTATAATACAACAAAATTTATAAGAATCAAGTTTGTTGGTCATAATAAACCAATTCATAGCATATAAATGTAATACTGATGATAGCATTTAACCCATTTCCAAACTACTAATTTTAGACTCTTCTAAATTTGACGCGATTGCAGACGCCAAACCCAAACCTGGTTTACACTCATGTATCACGGTTCTTTGATGGGTCAGAAATCATTGTGCGAAAAAGAGAAATCAATTGTTAGGAGCAATTTCTCCTTTTTACATCAATGTTTTCTAATGTCTGCTGCAGACTCATCAAGCTAAGGGACAACCTGGTAGAGGAGAAAGTCATGTACAGCCCCTCGTTTTCTGCAAGTCTTTACCAAGTTACATAATTTTGGACTAGACCAAACTGAAAGCAACTGCATCTGAAAGGATGTTTTAGCTCGACGATACGTCTGCCAGATAGAGCGCTAGTAGTAGCATCTGTGTCCATATTTCCGTTGTTATGTGACGTAGTTAGGTGATTCACTTTGACTTTCAGTCCGATCTTTTGAAAGCGTAATTTTGGATTCTTGCCTCGCATATAATTATTTGGCTTGATTCAAATACTTTATTCTTTTGCTGACATGAAACGACCCGTTTTAGTTCTTGGTTTATCCTTTCTGCAGACATTGACAAGTGTGGCAGGATCAATTGTGTTAGGTGCTCACCGTGAGCGTGATAGTTACACGAAGCGTGAAAATGGAAACTGTCGCGAACGTCGTTAAATGAATCAGTTCCTGTCTGTTGGTCTCATGATGTCGATCACAGGAACTTGTAAAACCTAATACGAAAGGCAGCGTCTTATACATAAGGTTATAGAGGGCGACGTAAATTAAGCAAGTGTCTATCTGTTGGTCTCATAACGTTGATCACAGGCATTTGTAATACCTTATATGAAAAGCAACGTCTTATACATATGGTTATAGAGGGCGACGTAAAATAAACAACTGCATGTCTGTTTGGTCTTATGACGTCGATCACAGGCACTTGTAAATTCTTATATGAAAAGCAACGTCTTATACAAAAGGTTACAGAGGGCGGCGTAAAATAAATAAAATACATTAAGTCCCATTTTCAGCTTATTATTAAAGATCGAAACTTTAAAGGCGGATAAAATATCCTCCACACGTCAAATGCCACTCTTTAAAGTTTAAGCTTAAACATATTATCTTACATCGATTGAGAAACAAGTTCTTACAACTTAAACTAATCTCTGTCGATTCTGCTTCCTGGGAACTACACCAGTACTCGCGCCGAATGTGTGGGCCATTGAACGATCCCGAAGTTGACACCCGCTCCTGGATATCGAACTCGGGACCTTATGGTTACGAGGCCGACGCTCTACTTCACAGCCACGGACACCACAAATGCCACTCTTTAAACATACAAAGTTGAATATATCAAACAAATTTGAATTTTCAGTTAAGCTTAGCAGTAGTAAAGGGAGGTAGCGTAGGACACAGCCCTGTGTCCCTACGCTACCTACCCTGAGCGCCCTACGTTGCCTACCCACAGTACCCAGAGTGCCTACCCTGAGCGGATTTTGACCCTATTTTTCTGCATTTTTACCCTGAGAGGGTTTTTGTACCCAGTTTGCCTACCCGAGGGTAGGTAAACCGGGTATTTTTTGAAAAAAATACCTCAAAATGTCCGCCATTTTGAATTCTGTCGGGTAGTTACTCTGGGTACGAAACCCCTGCATCTATGGATGATTTTTCTCTCTAAAAGCCTGATCACTGAGTTGGACTTAGACTTTTTTCTGATTTTTTCTGCATCTATGGATGATTTCTCTCTCTAAAAGCCTGAGCATTGAGTTGGACTTAGACTTTTTTCTGAGTTTTTTTACTCTTTGGAGTGTAACTCTTCTGAGAGAAAAGAAGATTGACAATAGAAAATGTGTCATTTTTAGCCGTTACCTAGCCTTTAATTGCAAATATCCTACATCACTGAGTTGAACTTAGTTTTTTCTGCATCTATGGATGATTTCTCTCTAAAAAGCCTGAGCACTGAGTTGGACTTAGACTTTTTCTGAGTTTTTTTACTCTTTGGAGTGTAACTCTTCTGAGAGAAAAGAAGATTGACAATAGAAAATGTGTCATTTTTTGGCCGTCACCTAGCCTTTAATTGCAAATATCCTACATCACTGAGTTGGACTTAGACTTTTTTCTGAGTTTTTTACTCTTTGGAGTGTAACTCTTCTGAGAGAAAAGAAGATTGACAATAGAAAATGTGTCATTTTTAGCCGTTACCTAGCCTTTAATGGCAAATATTTTACTTACTCTGAGGGGGAAATTTGTCCCTATATCAGTGAGTTGGACTTAGTTTTTTCTTCACCTATGGATGATTTTTCTCTCTAAAAGCCTGAGCACTGAGTTGGACTTAGACTTTTTTCTGAATTTTTTTACTCTTTGGAGTGTAACTCTTCTGAGAGAAAAAAGAAGTTCGACAATTTGAAGAAAGATAGATCTTTCATGGTAGATGGTTAGTCCTGAAAAGGACTGTTGGGTTAGCCCTGAAAAGGACTGTTGGGTTAGCCCTGAAAAGGGCTGTTTTGGAGGCTGTGTTTTTTCTCTACCGATAGCTTTTCTTTGGCTTTTTCGGGATTATAAAGTCATCGTGATTATCAATGTTTTTCCCGTATTTGCCCTGTCCTGTCATTATCGGTGTAGGTCTCTTTTGATCAACTGGCTGTTTCTTGTGGAGCTGGTTATCGTCTTCCTCAGATTTCCGTTTTGTTGTTTTTCTTGGTTGTTTTTCCTTTGGTTGTTTTTCCTTTGGCTGATTTTTCTTCACAACAGCTACGATAGAGTCCACTAAGTTGTGAAGATTGGTTTTATCAAAGTCAAACTCCACAGGGATCTTCACAGAAACTGGTGAAATGCACTGACTCTGCTGGCGTAGTGTCTCGATTCTTCTACTGAGCTGTTCGGTGTTTGTGTTTAAAGTTTTAATCTCCTCCAAATGTCTGTTTAAAGTCTCCAGTTGTTCTAAGATCCGAACCATTATGCCATCTTGTTTTGAATTTAACTGTTTCATCTCTTCATAAATGTTGTCCAACACCGTCGGCGGATTGATGATTGTCGAATTTATAACTGATGAAAGAACGTCTCCATTGTTTTCCACTGGTGGGAAATCGTGCAAGCTGGTTTCGTCTAAGTTGTACTCCATATTGAAACTGCTTCCGAATATTGATACTGCTTCCGAATATTGATACTGCTTTCGAAGTGATCGTTAGCTGAGAGTCAAAGAAATGGTGAATGTATGGAAATAACGCTGGGCTTTATACGTTTACAGAGGATTGAAAATTTTTAAAGAGCGCGGACCTGGCGGGAAACACCAGGATTGTACCGTGTGACACTGAATTAGGAGTGGTGAAAAAACACCGATATAACTATCGATTCAGTTGGACAATGTTAATGAAACGCCGACGCGGGAAAAACATAGGAGAAAATGACGTCATGAGTCAATCAGTTCAATCCCCCTGTAAAGCTATAAAACTCGCTGATATTTTTACATAAAATCATATTTGCTCAGGATGGTTCGAATTCTTGTCTGCCCCCACTGCGCAAGCAGATGCCAGATAGAATGTGGGAAATGTTTCGCTATCCTGGAGTATCTTGGACAGAAACACAACTGTCCAGATCCTGATGAGGGATTTTATGATGATGATGAAGGTTCGACGATTTGCTGTGAACACTGTGGGTGTGAAATCATCCCAGTGGATCGGCTAGAAGAGTCGTAGAGCTCGATGTCGTCGTGAAATCCCTTTTAAAAAGCCCTTTTCAGGGCTAACCATCTTCAAGAAAAGATCTTTCTTTTCAAACTGTCAAAAGTAAAAAAAGTTAAAAACTAGAAAAAAGTCAAAAGTAAGAAGTAATTATTTTTATGTTTTTTATTTTCAAAAGAACTTATGTACAATGAAAAAATCAAGTCATGAACTGTAAAGACAAAAATGAATGAACTGTAAAGACAAAAAAATGAATGAAAAAAAATCAAGACAGTCTTTTTGTTTAAATTCAATATTGTGTTGAAATCTTTTTTTCACTTAGTATGTTTTCTTTTTTTCTTCGGAATGTCAGATTCACATTTGGTTTTACGTTTTCTTCCCCTTTTGTTGTTTTGCTGTTTTTCCTCTCCGTACGAACAACCCGGTTCTGCAGAAAATTCGTTTTTTAGATCCAAAGTTTGTTGTTTTCTTAGATTATCATTTGTAGATATTTTTTTCTCTACCTGTTCTGTTATTTTGCAGATTTCTGAATCGGTGATATCCGTTGTGTCGGACTGCATGTCTACGGTCTGAGTTTCAATCAATGATGTAGCTTGTGGTGAACTTTTTTTCCATGTATTTTCACCGCGGAATGAATTTAGTGTCCCGACGAATTTCATATGTTGGAGACCGACACTGTTGTAAAACGATGGTGAAATTTCGATGTCATGACTGTGTGGATTCACGTAGACAAAAACAATTGTTCCTGTCTGATTTTCTTTTTTTGGACATTCTTTGACCCAATGTCCTGCTTCGTTGCATGTAAAACAAATATTTGTTCTCTCACCATTCACCCCATATCGTTTGTCGATCATCGCTTGATCCAAAACTCTGTATCTGGTAGTACGGTAAACATCTTTTTCTTCTAAATGTTGGTGGGATAAAAATGATCCCACGTAGTTTCCGATATGTTTAACCTGATACTTTGACAGAATATTGCTGACCTCATAATCGTGGTTGTATGGATTAATATACAGATGTACCCTCTTTCTAAACGGTGATGTGTTTTGCAGCTTGAACTCACTCATTATTTTTTGCCAACTGTACTGTCTGAAGTTGATCAGAAGAATGATTAGATTTTCACAACAGACGTCTCTATTTATGCACTGTTGCAGCGAAGAGGATCTATAAATTTGAGAAAAATAATTCTATATCACATTGTTGTGTGGTAATCAGTCAAAGTAAGTCGGAAAAAAATATTAACCGTTGGTCAAAAAATAACAATCATGTTACCGTTACCAATAGAACTACGTGAAAAAATTTATGAAAAATTTGTTCGACAGCATACGCTTGATGAACGAACACAGCTTAACATTAAATTTTTCTGTGTGAAAATTTGGATCGGAAAAATGTTTAAGTGGATTGCAAAAGGAGAAAAGTCCTACAAAGTGTATGGTATAATCAATTTTATTGCGATGATGGTGGACGATTCGGGTTTGGATCTCGCTGTCAAGACTTATTTAGCAGATAGCTGTTTGAAAGACAATGTTATTAGTAAGCTGTTTCGATCCACAAGTCGATGGACATTTTTTATCATAGGAACAACAGAAGAAAGTTTTCTTAACGTTCTGAAAATGAAATCAGTTCTATTTGACTTTTACTTACGCTACAAAAAAGGATCTGTTCATTCCTACGGAGAATCAAAGGAAACCATGGTAGGGTATATTCTATTTGATAGAGATGTTACAGAAGAAGTAGTATATTCAGCTCTTTCAACAAAAGACGCTTATAGACATGTTGCTCCATTCATAGGACTACGAGATTTCAACGATATGGATTGTGAGTATACATTGTTTTTGGGTTATGAGCATTTGCATAAAAACATTACGGAATATGAAGACAAATGTGAAACTCGTGGTATTTGTGAATTTGCATTGTAAAAAAATTTGTTATATACTGTATTGTAAATAATTCATTGTGAATAATTAATTGTGAAAAAATATTTCAGTGTGATTTTATTCATTGTCAAGAAAATGTTTTTATGCTGTAATGTAAAAAATGTTTCATTGTGAATTTTTTTTCATTGTCAAGAATATTTCTTATGCTGCATTGTAAGAAAATGTTTCATTGTTTAGTTCTGTTCAATAAAAATGCTTTCATTTTCAATGATGTTATCATTTTATCATTAGCCTTTAAAGAGTAAAGTAAAAAATATGGATGTACAATCCATATTATTTCAACATCCTTGCAATATTTTCATCACAGGACCGAGTGGTTGTGGAAAAACAGAGTTCGTTCATAAATTAATTGAGTATCGAAAAGACTTGTTCAACATCGTTCCTGAAAGAGTTGTTTGGTGTTACAAAGAATGGCAACATGCCTACAGTGTTATGCAGGAGAAGTTTAATTCACAATTTGAATTGATAAAATTCATGGAGGGGATTCCTGACGACGAAAACGAAATTGTCAGTGATGCATCCATACCACATATAATCGTCTTTGATGACATGTTGGGGGAAAAAGATGAGGAAAAATTAAACTTTGGTTTACAAGAAAAGGTCATCATTGTAATGCAAGTGTGATTTACATCACGCAAAATATGTTTCAGCAATCGAAATCGAGTCGAACCATTAGCCTTAATTCTAGATATATGATTTTATTTCGAAATGAACGAGATAAGAATCAGATTAAAACATTAGCTCGGCAGATGCAAGCCCCACATCTGGTACCTGCTTATGAAGATGCTACATTGTCGAACCATGGATATCTAGTCGTAGATTTTCATTCACAAACAAACAAAGAATTAAGACTACGAACAGATATATTTTACCGTTGGTATACACAAGGTAATGAGAGAGGCCCTGTTATTTATTCTTCTGCTTAAAAAGGTTTCTTTAAGAAAGTTTTTATGCAAAAGTTCTTGCTTTAAAAGAGAAATACATTTTGAATATAAATCATTTTTATGATACCTATCCGTGAGTAAACATGGCCTTACCAGCTACACCAAGTTCGGTTTTAGCTGCTTTGCGAAATTTAAGTCAACAAACCGATAAACATGAAAGAGAAGCTGTGTTAAAAGCGGGATTAAAAAAAAATTTTAAATGGTTTACATTGGCTGCGCAAAACATCATCGAAAATAAAATCAAATTACCAAAACAAACCATAACGTACATGACAAAACATAGAGCAGATATTGAACAGCTAGCAGATCCATCCATAGATGAGGAAAGTAAACGTAAAATCATTTTAAAACCTGGAGGAGGTGGATTTCTAGGTGGTGTGATTATCAGAAGTTTGCTGAGATGGGATGGAACAAAAACCATCAGAAAATTTGGAGCTGAAAGACAAACTCAAAAACGTGTTCCACGAAAGCGTGCTCCGCAAAAGAAGAAATCTCCTAAAAAGCGTACTCCAAGAAAGCGTGCTCCACCAAAGAAAAAATCTCAAAAGAAGAAATCATCAGCAAAGAAGCATACCCCAATTACGATTGATGAAAGATTTGTTACTACCCGAAAACGAAGACCTGAAGGAAGTAACATTTCAGAACATCAACAGTATCCGAAATCCAGAGAGGAAAGATTAAGAAAAAAACTGCAGGATTACGAAAGAAAGTATTCAAGATTCATATCACCAGGCAAAAAATTATCGTTTCAAAATATCCCCTCCGTCGCGTGGTCTCCAAAGACATTAGCCAAACATAAAAAAGGGTTTAAAAAATACAAACGAATGTTTTATGATATGGTGAAACATAACCTTGATACAGGGAGATATAATGTTGACGACAAAAATAAGATGCTCTACCTTGGGAAAGGAAGATCCGTTCCCGTGGATTCATCTTTATCTACCGCCACTACATTAGCCGACGATCTCCATTCACAGTTTTCTTAAGAAATTTTAACAACAAATTTTGTCTACAAAAACATTACATTAGCTATAAATGTTAGTGACATGGAACTTGTATTATAATTTAATCCGAAATCGAGATCAAGTCAACATGAAGAAGAAAACACCTCTGATAAAAAAACATGGTTCAGTGGTTATGGCTATGATACAGGCTAAACCAAAAACACGTAAAAAACTTGTAAAAGATTCGTCGACCGATGTGATAAAATGCATATCGGAATGCTGTCATAATGTTTTAAAAGGCAATGTACATTTATCATCACCTTAGAAGAAGAAATTGTATTCAAGTAGACAGCAACTCAGACGTTTAGCTTCGAAATCAGTCTCAGTAAAAAATAAAAAACAAATATTAAATCAAAAAGGTGGATTTCTTCATTTGCTTGGTCCTGCATTATTACCATTGTTAGGAAAAGCCGTTATCGGAGGAATAGGAGGAGCTCTTAAGGCCTTGTAATTTTATAATTTTTAAATTTTTTTAAAAAATCGAATTATGTCTGTTAAAAAAATGGTTATTGTGCCTTACCAAACCTTAGAAAATATGAAACGTTGGAAAGTCGAGCAAGCTCAAAAGCCTCGTTTACCACCCGATCCACAAGTTGTAGATGTAGTACATCTTCAACAGGACATGGGTCATATTTTACAAAACACCAATTTATCAGAATCGGAAAAAGCTCAAAAGTATGGTGAAACTTTGTTTAAGTTACAAAATTCTCTTCAAAAAGCAAGACCGACTTTGAACAATTTACTTTCAACGACAAAAAGTGATGATAGTGTACAGAAATCAGCATCTGTTACCTTGCATGATCAAATTTTGCAAAGTGTACCAAAAACCATGAAAAGAAAAGCCGAGTTACTTTTGAATATGATAAAAGATAACAATAATTTAACTTGGGATGAACAAGGAGTTGTGTCATATAAAGGCGGACGCATTCATGGTTCCAATATCATCGATCTTATCAATGATGCAATACGTCAAAGAAAAGGTGTTGAACCCAAAGGCTGGAAAACTTTTTCAAAGGCATTACATGAAAGTAATATTCCGCAAGAAGTCATTGGCAATCCAAGCAGATGGAAGTGGATGCATAAAACTTATGATAAAGCTTATGATAAGTCGCTGAGTGAAGATGAAGAATCCTATGGTGAGTCCGATTACTTATTTCACACACCAAAAAGTGTTAAAAAAACTGCAA
This sequence comes from Hippopus hippopus, assembly GCA_946811185.2. Classification (NCBI taxonomy): domain Eukaryota; kingdom Metazoa; phylum Mollusca; class Bivalvia; order Cardiida; family Cardiidae; genus Hippopus; species Hippopus hippopus. The sequence goes on from OX328112.1 coordinate 29,835,516, forward strand.
GAAAATCGGGTGCAAAAAGTGTTCAAAAATCTACGATGAAAACTCCATACATGAAACCTGAAGAAAAAGAAAGACTGAAACAATTCTATACTAAAGAGTTGTTAACTCCACCAGAATCTATAAAAAAAGATCCCTACTCGTAAAACGGCTCAGTCATGGGAGCCCTGGTAAAGCCTAAACTTGATTACGTGTTAAGAAAGTTATTTTATGATCCCAAAAGTACTGTCGCATTTACTGGAATAAACCAATTGTATCAAGCTGCATAATCTGTTTTGAAAGGAATAAGATACAAAGATGTTCAAGAGTGGTTACGAGGTGAATCCACCTATACCTTACACAAACCAATCCGTCGACGTTTCAAAAGACGAAAAACTATTGTAAGTGGTATAGATTATCAATGGCAAGCTGATCTGGCCGACATGCAACATTTAGCAAAACAAAATGATAACAAGAAATATTTACTTTGTGTAATTGACGTGTTTTCAAGATTTTCATGGGTTATCCCTATTCCAAATAAAATGGGAAAAACTTTGATTCGAGCATTTCAATCTATTGTTCAGAAATCAAAACGAAAACCTTTGTCACTTCAAACCGATAAAGGTTCAGAATTCAAAAACAAACTGTTTCAACAATACTTGAAAAAGAGTCAGATTCATTTTTTCACCACCGAAAATCCAGAGACAAAAGCAAGTCTCGTTGAAAGATTTCAACGAACTTTAAAAACGAGAATGTGGAAATACTTTACGTACAAGAAAACAAGACGTTACATTGACGTATTGAATTCTTTAGTTCAGAATTACAATCATACTTTTCACAGAAGTATTAAAACATCTCCTGCAATGGTCACAAAATCAAATGAGGCAGAGGTTTCGAAAAATCTGTATCCTCGATTATCGACAATCGCAATGACGAAAAAGCCAAAATTCAAAATTGGAGATCGTGTTCGGATCAATAAAACAAAACGTACATTTGATAAGGGCTATTTACCAAATTGGACGCAAGAAATATTTGAAATCACTCATGTTAACAAGACATTTTCACCTATCACCTATAAAATAAAAGATTTACAGGGTGAACAAATTTTGGGAACTTATTATGAATACGAACTTCAATTAATAAAAGATGATGAAGTCTATGAAATTGATTCAGTTCTTGATAGACGTACAAGGCGTGAGGGCAAAAAATTAATCAAAGAAATAAAAGTCAATTGGAAAGGCTATCCAAAAAAATTTCAAAGTTGGATACCAGAATCGCATTTGGTATCTTTGAAGGGAAAAAAATCTTATAATAAAAAATCTTATAGATAAAAAATCTTATAGATAAAAAAATCGTATAAAAGACAGTACATTTATGATGAATTCACAGTCAAACATTGAGTGCGCAACAGAAAGTGTCGATAGTGCTAGTACTAAAAATTACAGCTGCTGTGGAAATCGTGTTCCAAAGAATCAGTTTACATATATTTCACAGATATTAGTCATTTACGCAATTATTGCAACCTCCATAGTACATTTAAGTATTCAAAGTCAGGATCGTGAATTGTGGTTGATACTGTTAAGTAGTTCACTCGGATATATTCTCCCATCTCCGGGGTTAAAATTCACAAAGACAGAACAAAAACAACCGGGGCTTGATTTCATTGATAGTAAAAAATAAAATATTAAAAAATGAATTCGTTTTATGTTACTCTACCTAGCGATAGTTCCATAAACCTTTATCCGAACAACACACAGTGCTGTTTTAAAGTTCATTTACCAAAGGCAGTTCATATTGATAGGGAAAATTGGGAAGTTGCATTAGTTCAACTTATTACCCCCTCTCAGTTTTTAAACGTAAGTGAAGAAGAAGCAAAGTTCGAAATTATAACTACAGATACCAGTTTATACAATGCAATAGCAGCGGTAGATAAAAAAAGAGATAATATGCAGATAAATGTATTAAGACGAGACGATAAAGGTAGAGCAGAAAAATGGTCAATTCTATTTACTTTTCCACCTGGTAGTTACACTTCACCAAAGCATATTATAGAGGTGATCGATGATTTGGTTCAAAATAACCTATCGGGTATCCTTCAAAAGCATTCAATGCTACTGTCTATTAGCTATTCAACCTCATCCAAACGTCCGAAACTTGTAATCAGAAATATTACAAAAACCGGAATCAAATTCCATTCATCGCTGTTTTTAAAACTGGGAGGAGCGCCAGAATTTCAACAGGAGGTGATTTATCCGGGTAGAAGATTTTTAAATGCATTTAAATACACTCCTAACATTGATGCTGGGTACAACCATCTGTTTGTTTATTCAGATATTGCCGAACACACTATAGTGGGTGATACATTTGCTCCCATACTTCGTGTTTTACCGTTCAAACCAACCGAATCAATTGAAAATAATTATGAAGCCCAACATATCAACTATGAAATTACATTACCGCATTATATCCCCGTTTCGAAATCTGATTTCGATACTATTCACATTCAAATAACAGGCGATTCTGGCATATCGTTTCATTTCATTACTGGTAAGACAATCGTCAAGTTACATTTCAGACAGAAAAAATAAAAAATATTTGATATTTTGAAATAATTAAACTGATACATTGACAAAAAATGCTACCAGTTTATCGTGGCGTAAAACATCAGTATGGGTATGGATTAGGTTCCCTATTTAGATCAGCACTTAAAACAGTGACTCCATTGCTTAAACCCTTGGTCAAATCTGGTTTTAATGCTATAAAAAAAGAAGGAATCAAACAAGGAATACGTGCAGCAGAAGATATCTTTTTACGTGGTAAAAATCCTAAAAAAGTTGCAATCTCGCGGGGAAAACAATCTGTTCATAATTTAGCGCAACAGTTAATACCTGGGATAAATAAACGAAAATCACAAAAGACACGTCATTTATCTTCTCGATCTCGCAAGGGCAAGATCGTTAATAAAAGACAAAGAAATCATTACACTAGACCAAGACCTCTTGATATATTTGATTGAGAAAAAAATCTTTTGAAAAAATCTTTTTTTTGAAAATGATGCAAAACGGATCTTGCGAATGCAGTAAATCAGAACTTAATGTTCTTTCTGTACCACCTACATTGACAACAATGCAAGAAAGTCAATGGGTTGAGCATTTTCCAATATCATCTTTGACAAACAATTCACCGATAGAATTCATCATACCACCTCAAACCGAACATTGGACAGATTTGTCACAATCGTATTTGTATATCAAATTCAAAATCGTTAAAGCAGATGATAGCAATTTAGATGCCGGTTCAAATGTAGCCCCTGTAAACAATTTCATGCACAGTATGTTTAGCAGTCTCGATTTGTATCTAAATAATAAACTAATCAACAGTAATTCAGACACCTATCCATACAGAGCATATATCGAAAATCTTCTGTCATATAATGCCGACTGCAAGACTACGTTTTTGAAAGCTGGTGTACTTTGGATCGAAGACACCACTGGTCAATTCGGAGCACTCAACCATGATGGGGATAATGAAGGATTAAAAGGAAGAATCGGTGTTATCACACTAAGCAGAACTGCAGAGCTTTTCGGACGATTGCATCTTGATCTATTTCAGCAAGAAAAATATTTGCCTAACGGAGTTGAAATCAGACTTAGATTAAACAGAGTCTCATCAAACTTTTGTCTTACGGGAGGTACTGGTGCACCAGCTGCAAAAATTGTACTGGAAACAGTCAGTCTGCATATGCGAAATGTTGAATTGTTGCCTGTTGTTGCGAATGATCTAAATCAAATTATTTCTCAGCAAAACATGAAAATTCCTATCCGCAGAGTAGAAGTAAAGACTTTTACCATTGGCATGGGACTTCAGTCTAAAGTTGAAGATCATTTGTTTCAAGGACAGCTTCCGAAACGTATTTTCATTGCAATGGTAACAAATGCTAGTTATAATGGAGGTTATTATACCAATCCATTTTTCTTCCAACATTTCAATCTGTCAAAAATAGATGTATCATGTAATGGTCACAGTATTCATAACAGACCCTTTGAGCCTGACTTTGAAAATGGCTTGTATTTGAAATCATATTTGTCAATGTATCAGGCTGTCTCAGCCTTTGGACTCAATAAATCATTTGATATTGCCAAAGAAGATTATGCTGGTGGATACTGTTTGTGGGGGTACGATTTGACAGCTGATCAAGGTAGTGAAGAAGGTCAACTTCATCCTATAAAAACTGGAAGTCTTCGAATTGAGCTTCAATTCGCCCAAGCCTTGCCAGCAGTGATCAACGTTATTGTTTTTGCTGAATTTGACAATCAGATCGAAATCAACAGTTTGAGAGAAATCATCACAGATTACTAACTTCGGAAAAATACATCAGAAAAAACAGTCCTTTTCAGGACTAAAGAACATATATAGAAAAAAACAGTGCTAGGACTCAGTTTTGCTATATCACTGAGAGAAGAAGCAGAAAAAGTGAAATATTCTACTTCAAACTGTATCTCTACTCGGAAAAATGACATTCACAACAGCTTCGAAAAACATATGATTGAAGAAATAAAAAATCTCATTGCCAGTGAAGTTCGCAATCAGTGTTACGGATGTCAAGTGGATCACTCCAGTCAAATACAACACGATCTGTGTTTATTCAAAAACAGACAAGAACATACGGATATGTTCATAGAAAAAGCTATGATGGTATTAAACCCATACAAAATCATAGAAAAATGGTATCCTGAATTAATGGAGATGAAACTCGATGGCGGTGACTATGTGGAAGCCTACAGATTGTGGAAGGATTTAAAACAAAACATTTTATCTGAATTTGTGGATTCGTCTTGGTTACATCACTGGTGTAACAAAGTAAAACAATCCTGGGAAGAAAGTGACTAAGAAAAACGTGATGTATACTTCTGAAATTCAATACATATTGGATCACGGAATCTGGATAAAAAATCTACAGGCGAAAGTCTGTGCAAAAGATCAGTTACCTCGACAGAAACCAAATCATGTGAAAGCTTACATTGTGAACACAGAGAGATCAAATAGACCAGGAGAACACTGGGTGGCAGTGATATTCAACAATAATGACAATGTGCTATACTTTGATTCGTATGGACTACCACCACTTGAGCCAGAAATCATTAACTTTTTAGACAATCATTCTTCAACATGGAGATACAATCGACAATCTCTTCAGAGTCTACAGGGTAAAGTTTGTGGACTTTACTGTATCTTTGTATTGGATGCTGCTGCTAGAGGATACAATATACAGAAATATCTTCAACAGAAATTCCTCTCAACGAAATACCATCGAAACGATCGAGATGTATCATTGTGGTTTAATCAACACTACGGAATTCTATACAAGAAAATTTCAGAGACTCAACCCCCACAAACAGTGAAAAAATGATCTTTTTTTGTTAACCGTTCATTGTGAATATTTCATTTTTTGTCTTTTTTTACAGATCATTGTAAAATATGTTCATTGTAAATATGTTCATTGTTCAGTTCTGTTCAATAAATAAAAGTTCGAAAAAAAACAATAGAGTTCTTCATTCTGTTTTTCCCAAAGACTTGTCCTGTCTACATTTTTCCCATACATCGGATCATAACTTTTTTGCTTTATTAGTAGGAAACGTAGGATGGGAAAAAATGTATGTGCTTTCTGCCAGGTCCGAGCTCTTAAAAATTTTCAATCCTCTGTGAAGGTATAAAACCCAGCGATATTTTCCATACATTCATCATTTTCTTTGACTCTCAGTTCTCGAACAGATCAGAAGCAGTGCCAATAATTGGAAGCAGTATCAATATGGAGGAGATAAATTATCAACTACGTGAGGCTCTCCGAGAGTATCGGAATGCCGGTCAGCAGATATTGCTACTAAACACTCATATCGTAGGAGAGGAGGAACAAAGACAGCTACAACGTATAACACAGCCTTACAAAGATCTTGGCGAGAGATTAGTTCAACTATTTTTAAAGACAACGCCGGATGTTATTTTGGTTGATGTCAAATTTGGGAGGAAGATTACTTTCGATAATGGAACAATGACGATCAGAAAAAGAGTTGAAGCATGCCCTATTTGCCAGGCGAATTTCGGATGTTGTCATTAGAAGTGAAAAAGAACAACGTTAGATGAAAAAACACAACCTCCAAAACAAAACAGTCCTTTTCAGGACTAACCATTTAGCATGAAAGTTCTATCTTTCTTCAAAATTGTCAAAAAACTCAAAAGACTTACAATCAAAAAAAGTCATAGAATAGTCAAACTCTAGTTTTTTCTGACCCGAACAAGAAAAAATGTAACAAAACTACGGATTGGTCAACAATAAACATTTACCATTAGAAATAAAACGGCAATTCTAACTGGGCAACATTAATTCAGAGCCAAAACAGTATGAAACGCCGACGCGGGAAAACATAGGAGAAAATGACGTCATGAGTCAAGTAGGTCAATCCGTCTGAAAAGCTATAAATCTCTGCGATATTTTCCATACATTTCATTTTTCGCTATGGCTTCAAGACTAACGCTCGCTTCACTTGGTTGGATGCCGAGCGACAGATAAGAAAAGCAAAGAGGCAGATCATTTTGCTTCAACAACGCTTAGCTGAAGTGAGAAAGCGTTACGAGAGGGCTGAAGTTGCAAATAACAGGGTGTTCTGTTATAACCTTCGGATGAAGGAATTGATTATTGAAGGTACACTTGAAATGTATTTTCAGTATGTTATTTCAAAAACTGAGCAGGTAGACCGTCTTTTCCGCGAGCAAATCGCCGCTGAAAGGAGTGAGTCAGACAGTGAATCGACTGATAGTGAATCGCCTGATACTGAATAAACATTTTCAAGTTGATTCCTTCTCTAAAATCAGCCCTTCTCTAAAAAACAGCCCTTTTCAGGGCTAACCATTTACCACGAAAGTTCTATCTTTTCTTCAAAAATTGTCAAAACTGAAAAGACTTACAATCAAAAAAACCTAGAAAAGTGTCCTACTGCACATATAAAACACTAAACTCCGATTATTTTTTCTCATTTACCATTAACTATCGTAAAGCTGAGTCAGTATCCCACAATGTTTGGATTGACATTTTTCCTCTCATTGCTCTTCTGGTTAGAAGAAAGAGAACGTTTCAGATATATCAGGTATGAAATTGAGCATCTACTACAACTGTTAGATACAATGGAATCAATCGAGAGAAAGAGAGGAGGATAAAAAGTGTATTCTGCACAAAAAAGCAACCCTTTTCAGGGGTAGCTATCTTCAATAAACATCTTTCTTTTCATTTTGTCAGAAGACTCATAATCAAAAAAAAAAGTCATAGGATAGTCAAACTCTAGTTTTTCTGATCAGAACAAGAAAATGTAACAAAACTATAGATTGGTCAACAATAAAACATTTACAATTACAATTACAATGATAATTCTGATTGGATAACATTAATTTGGAGCCAAAACAGCATGAAACGCCGACGCGGGAAAAACATAGGAGAAAATGACGTCATGGGTCAACTAGTTCAATCCTCCTGTAAAGCTATAAAACCCGGCGTTATCTCCATACATTGTTCATTTCTTCAACTCGCAAGATGGAAACTCCAAGAAAGATGGAAACAACAGTAAAAGAATTGGACTTTTGGGAGCTTGCCCAACTACCGAAAAAAAAGAAGGTCGTCGTACCACAGACTGAGTGTTGGGATGGTGACAACGAGCCAGCGTTTTCGCTGCGCTTCAACCTAGACGCTCAGGAGCTGAAAAGGTTGAAGAGGCGGGCAGCGAGTAGCTGCCCAGCCTGCAGAAAGGTTGGAGGTTGTGCTTAAAAACACAACCTCCAAACCAGGTCCTTTTAGGACCACCCCAACAGCCTTTTTCAGGGCTAACCATCTACCACGAAAGTTCTATCTTTCTTCAAATTGTCAGACGAAAGTTCTACCTTCAAATTGTCAGACGAAAGTTCTATCTTCAAATTGTCAGACGAAAATTCTATCTTCAAATTGTCACAGCTCTTTTCAGAGCTAACCCAACAGTCCTTTTCAGGACTAACCATTTACCACGAAAGTTCTATCTTTTTTCTCCAAATTGTCAAACTTCTTTCTTTTAGAAGAATTACACTCCAAAGAGTAAAAAACTCAGAAAAAAGTCTAAGTCCAACTCAGTGCTCAGGCTTTTAGAGAGAGAAATCATTCATAGATGCAGAAAAACTAAGTTCAACTCACACTGATATAGGGACAAATTTCCCCTCAGAGTAAGTAAGTAAAATATTTGCAATTAAAGGCTAGGTGACGGCCAAAAATGACACATTTTTTCCTATGTTTTTCCCCGTGTCAGCGTTTCATTAACATTGTCCGTGCTCAGGCTTTTAGAGAGAGAAATCATTCATAGATGCGGAAAAACTAAGTTCAACTCAGTGATGTAGGATATTTGCAATTAAAGGCTAGGTAACGGCTAAAAATGACACATTTTCTATTGTCAATCTTCTTTTCTCTCAGAAGAGTTACACTCCAAAGAGTAAAAAACTCAGAAAAAAGTCTAAGTCCAACTCAATGCTCAGGCTTTTAGAGAGAGAAATCATCCATAGATGCAGAAAAACTCAGAAAAAAGTCTAAGTCCAACTCAGTGATCAGGCTTTTAGAGAGAAAAATCATCCATAGATGCAGGGGTTTCGTACCCAGAGTGACTACCCGACAGAATTCAAAATGGCGGACATTTTGAGGTGTTTACTGCCGATTTGTCGAAAAAATACCTGGTTTACCTACCCTCGGGTAGGCAAACTGGGTACAAAAACCCTCTCAGGGTAAAAGTGCAGAAAAATAGGGTCAAAATCCGCTCAGGGTAGGCACTCTGGGTACTGTGGGTAGGCAACGTAGGGCGCTCAGGGTAGGTAGCGTAGGGACACAGGGCTGTGTCCTACGCTACCTCCCTATACTACTCTTAGCTACCGGCTTTTGAAGTAACGACAACCTGCTAAAAGTAGTATTTACCAATTTAATTCGTCCGTCTAAAACCATAATGGTTTACTAAGCAATATAGGCTACACAATATTGTTGTTATGCTAGATCTCTCTCTCTCTCTCTCTCTCTCTCTCTCTCTCTCCTATTTCTTTCTGAGTTTTTTTTTTGTCGGATTTCTTGACTTTGATGTATGTGTTGTAGTGTAACCGTTGTATTCTTGTATTTGTAAATCTTCATTTACTGGAGGAAATAAAGATATGAATGAATGAATGAAATAGTTTATCCCCCCCACACACACACACACACACACACACACACACACACACACACACACACACACACACACACACACACACATAAACACGTAATACAAGAAATCCAATGTACATGTATGTAAAAGTCAAAGCATTATGGGATAAGAATGCCAAAGTTGTTGTCTTAGGCTGTTCGTTCAATCATCTACTTCTTCTCTGGAATTATTCTCGAGAAATATCACAATGAAAATCTGCGGTTAGTTTAGTAACATTATCATCAACAACAACGTAAAACTATTATGAAGTGTGTATTTTGGTCCAAGGATTTTTAATTCTTTTGTCTTCCGGTGGATCGTCTGTACAAATAACCACATAGGTTATGAAACAAAACCTTGGTGTATCAAAAATAAAAGTTACAACTTTCACCAGTGAATTATAACATTCACCTGTGAATTATAGGGATATAATTCATTGTTAGATTTCAATAAATTACTGGAAAGCATAAAAGAAATAAACATTTTGTTACCCACTATATTCTGTAGACACTGTAATTGTTAAACTACAGACTAAAAGAATTTTATGTCGTACGTATCCAAATCGGAAAGCATTTGTGGACGACTAATTAAATGCGACTACAATAATAAGAATTATCTCTTAAACGGTAGAAAAGATTTCGGAAAAAGGGAAAATGCTGGTTACCAGCATTATCTTCTCTTCTCACAATCTTTTCGAAAGCATTCCCTTTCAGGCCCGGTCGTTAAAATGAGACAGAGCTATGAGTTCATCTCAATGGTCTGGGTCTTGGGGGTTGTTAAACTTTTATCTATGGCAATCAAAATAAAGCGTTAAGGTTTTTTAACACAAACAGTCATAACCATTTATTGTACTGCAAAGAAATTTCTCGTGATCTGATTGGATAATCTGCCCCGAACATATATATCATGTACACTGGCAAAACCAACGTAAAAGCAGTTTCCCTTTCGGGAGCCCCGTATACATGACTACACTTTCAAAACAACATCCAAAATGGCGGCGTCGATCAAGATTAACATCAAGATTATGCACCAAACTGCACGTTTTACCAAGGTTTCAGTGACGTCAGTTCCCAGTGACGTCAGTTTTCATGGAATTGGGGCACTCAGACGGGAAATTCTACTTCGTCAGCGTACTCAATTTTTGAAACCAAAAAACAGGTAAATTTCGCTTCATACACGTTGGAATGGTAAAACTTTGCAGTACAATAAATTCGTTGTACGGTCAGGTGGCAGGGGACTTGGAAACTTGTTCACGGCTGTGGTGAATCATGTCGTCACGAGCCGAACGCCTTCGGCTCGTGACGACATGATTCACCACAGCCGTGAACAAGTTTCCAAGTCCCCTGCCACCTGACCGTACAACTAATAATATACACGTGTACTCGACTATAAGACGCATTTCCCTAAAGTTCTGAACTTGTAGAAGGCGTGCCTGTTACAGACGATGACTTCTTATGGTCTAGTATATACATGTGCATATACATGTACGTTAAATGACCCCTCCCTGTTCCAGATGTATACTGTTGCTACATAGTTTCCGTTTCTTGGAGGCTATTGAACTTGATCTATTTCATTCAAAATATGGAGCTATTTTGTTGCTGTACTGTTCATCGGACCAATCAGGTTAAAGTCCAGAATGTAAACAGCTGACTGCAAGGGAATGTTATAAATCTGGTAGTACTGTCCAATCAGCAACTTTTCAATAACCTATACACGGCGTATCATGATCCCACATTTAGAAAAGAGTACAGAAAGACCAATCCATAGAGAAGAATAGACTGATCTTAGACAGCTCTCTTTAACTCAATACCAAATGACAAAATTTTAGACTCGTTTAATTCAAACCAGTCGCTGACAAGAAATTAAGTGTAGTTGAAATGGTTGGAATTATCTTTGAAAAAGTTAAAAATATTGTGGAAAAAGGAGAAAATGCTGATTGTGAGCATTTTCTCTATTTCCCACAACTTTTCTAAAAGCCTTCTTCCTCAAAGTCGGGAACTCTGGATTGCTGTGTAATTTTAGGGTTAACTTTCAAAACATTTTTGTATCCGTGTAGAGTAGATAAGAAGTAAGTCCTCCGATTATTATTTATGTAGGAAAATATATGATTTACAACAGGAAAGTTAGCATGATACATTTAAACTATCTCTAGACATAAGAATGGTCAGTTTATGACTTCATTGCCACCGACAGACGGCGTCTTTTGTCTTGCAGACCACTTATGAAAACATTTAGACGAAAAAAGAAAATTCCCGTTTATCTTTTTGCCACACATTTTCACATGATCTCCTGCCTTTATCTTTGGCAGAAATAAACTGCAAAGACTGAGCATAAGCGCAGGTGTGAAAACATGTTTTAAACAGTATATAATTTTATGTGGGTATCTAACTAAATATTACAATGTCAAACGTTTAAGCCAGTTATTCTTGCCACTTGAGCGTATGGGACTAAGCAATATGCTTCAGGCATGTATATAAATAAGCATTTTGGTACCCATTATATGCTTTTATATACTGTAGACAAGCCTGTTGTTAAACTCTATAGCCTACAAGGGTATATAACACACGAAAGAATTTTATACTTGTCCAAACTGAAAGAATTTGCAGACGACGAAATAAATGCGACGACAATGATAAAAATTGCCTCTCAAACGGTAGAAAAGATTTCGGGAAATGGGGAAAATGCTGGTTACCAGCATTTTCTCCTCTTCCCACAATCTTTTCAAAAGTATTCTCTGTCAGGCCCTGTCGTTAAAACTCGAAACTATGTGGTAAAAGGTTTAAATAAATAGATATGCATCTAAACGCCTGTGGGGCTATCCAGAAGTTCGTGGACAATCGTACAGAAATTTGCACAAATTATTGGATTCGTTTGAAAATTTACGAGTACATATTTTGGTATCACTGTGCACGGTATGCAAAATTTCATTGAAACATACAAAGTAATGAGTAATTTACATGCAGTCGATTAATGCCATGTACAACGATGTACTGTACGTCAAAATCTCAAACGACGTCGCGGCGTTAGTTTTTCTCTAAGTTCACACTGTCTTAAAAATATGTTTGAATTTGTGACCTGTCGCTCCATCTCATAATTCTTCAGTAGCCGCGGAACCCAACTGGCTCCAACACATGTGCAGCTCATCTATCAGTATCGGGTGTACTGTCTCATAACCCATATCTAATTCACTGCAAAGTTCAAGCATAGTTACGCGCCGGTCATATCCCGATGACCCTAAACCAAGTTAAAGTCATTTGACACTGGGCGGCCGCATCCCTTATGGTCCATTATCGTTTCCTGTCCTTCACTCTACCGCTTATTCCATTTGTTCACTAATGACTGTGCAATGGATTGTTTCTTGGTTGATCTAATTTAGCATTTCTATGGTTTGAGCTGGCGCAAGTCCTACGCAGAATTGAATAATTGCCTGTTGTTTCAACTTTTCTTCAGACGATATTTTCAGTAAAATCGCGTTTACCGCTTGATTTCAAAACTCTCTGTTATTAGAATGGATGCACGTAATAAACAAGAGGGCAATGATGGCCCTGTATCGCTCCACTGGCCAATAAGTAAAATACCCTACATGCCAAACATTACAGTACTTGGCCAATTGGTTTTGAACTAGTAGACATACAAAATTTTCTCCATAAAATCCCACGAGAAAGTTATAACCCCAGGGCAAAGCCATTTTTGACCACAGAGCTATAATTACTTGAATCCTGGTAAAGGTCCACAAGATAAAGCACCATACCAAATAATAAGGGTCTAGAATGTGTGGTTATAAACAAGAAGATTTTCAAAGATTCCTCAATAAGAGGCCCTGTAAAACCTGAGGCTCCTGAGACAGGGCTAAATTTGGTAGCCCTAGTTCTCAAGGTTAGTAATAAGAAGATTTCTCAAGTTTTCATTGTAAAAGCTCATGTAAAACTTGAGACCACTTGGGTGGGGGTAAACTTGACCTCAGGGCTATAAATTGGGCCCTCTTGGTAGAGGCCCACTAGATAAAGCTACATGCAAAATTTGGTAGCCCTAGGCCTTACGGGAGATTTTTAAAGTTTTCCCTATATAAGCCCGTGTAAAACTTGTGATCCCCGGGGAGGGATCAAAATTGACCCTAGGGCTATAATTTGGGCACTCTTGGTAGAGGCCCACTAGATCAAGCTACATGCAAAATTTGGTAGCCCAAGGCCTAATGGCTAGGTACGGGGAGATTTCTAAAGTTTTCTCTATATAAGCCCATGTAAAACTTGTGACGCCAAGGGCGGGATCAAATTTGACCCCAGGGCTATAATTTGGACACCTTTAGTAGAGGCCCACTAGATAAAGCTACATGCAAAATTTGGTAGCCTTTGGTCTTATGGCTAGGTACAGGAATATTTCTAAATTTTTCTCTAGACGAGCCCATGGAAAACTTGTGACCCCCGGGGCGGGGCCAATTTTGACCCCAGGGCTATAATTTGAAGAAACTTGATAGAGGTCTACTAGATAGCCCTAGGCCTTACGGTTTCAGACAAGAAGATTTTCAAAGATTTCCAATATTTTTCAGTTTTGTTACCATGGCAACCAGAGTTTTTGAAGGAATCAAATTCTTTCAAGAAATTCTTAAGAGGACCATGGCAGGATCATTTCTGTTTCAGAGATGTTTGAAATAAAAGTTAACGCACGCACGGACGGACGGACGCCCGCACGGACGCACGTCGGACACCGGGCCATGACATAAGCCCGCTGGCCTTGTGCCAATGGAGCTAAAAACTAGACTGACTTTTACAACTATAAACGACTATACGTCAATATTAAATACTATTCCGTGTAGTTTAAAGAAAATTGATGAAATTACTCAAGATTAAAACCAATAACAGTGTTTGAAATTTTGTGGTGCCGAACTATCCTTATATGCATGGTGACTGTAGCTTCTGTCTGACTGTTCGAAATTATTTGATTTATTAAATGTTGATGCAAAATATATAAATATTTAAGACGTGAACTTTTCATTGATATGCGATCAATAAATAATAAAAAATATTCAATTTATCCGCAATCTTCTGGATAGCCCCTCGTACATCTATGAAAAGTACACGTTTTTGCAAGTTGTAAACTCTCGCTCACAATGTGTGATTACATAGCTATCCTGAGCAAATAAACGTGTCGTTTTCAATTTAGACCGGCCTGAAATTTTACTGAGTGGTAAAGATTTTAAAGTATCCAACTTATTGAACAATATCCTTTTATTCTAGGGATCGTATTGTTACGAGACAAGCGTAACGAGAAAGAAAACCAGCAACAAGCCTTTCACAATTAACAATATCTATTAATGAATAAAGACAAACTAGTACAACAAGAGTTAAGTTTGAATGAAATTTTGACAATTCTTAATCTTAGAACAAGAAATAGAATAAGTCCCTCAAAATTAAGAATTAAGTTTAGATTACAAAAAGTATGGATTTTCTGGTTCCTAAAACCTAAATTAACAATAGTTTTAACTTGCAAATAGATATGAGCAACCTGTTTAAAAAATTAAGCAATTCTAACTTACAGTTCTATATCCCAAATTAAATCCAACACTTTTCACTAATTCTGTATCCCCAAAGCCACAAGTCTAACTTCAAAATCCCAAATCACCAAGTAAGTAACTCCTATTTATATCAGCTTGGAAAATTCTATATTAGTCTTTTCTAGAAAGATGACATCATCGATTAGTAAACAGCTTGTTTACTAACAACCTGTTTCTAAAAATAACCACAATGGAAAAACCAATAAATGTTCTTCATGTTTCTAGAATATTCTGAAATCTGGTCACTATATATCCTATCTACATAACACTTCCCTCCTAAAAGAAAAGAAAGTTTTAAGAATTAAAACTATCTTTTGTTAGAATAGAAAACATATCACTACACTTAACTGTACATGAAAATACATAAAGACAAATGTTAACTAAATACAAATTAAAATATTATACATGAAGACAAATGTTAACTAATTACAAGTCTATTCAATTTTAACAAGAATAAATGTTAATTTGGCTTTAGTCAGTCTTTCAAAAAATTCTGTGATAGTCTTTAGATGTTCGTCCCAATCATGGCTGTGAATGATGAAGTCATCGATATAGGACCTACAGTCGTCCAATCCAGATATTATCAATTTGATTAGACGTTGAAATGTTGCTAGCGAGTTTTTCATCCCAAAAGGCATAACTTTGTACTGATAAAGTCCATCTAGAGTTACAAATGCAGAGATCTCTTTAGCTCTTTCAGTGAGAGGAATTTGCCAAAATCCTTTTAGAAGATCAAATTTATTTACATATTTTGCATGACCAATACTGTCAATGCATTCATCTACTCTTGGCACTGGAAACGAATCAGTTTTGGTTACAGTATTAACTTTTCTATAGTCAGTGCACATACGAAAAGTTCCATCTGGCTTTGGTTCAAGAATACAGGGAGAACTCCATTCACTTTGACTAGGTTCAATAAAGTATTGTCCAATAGATACATGTACTTGATTTCCTCTCTAAGATGCTCCAGTTTCTTGGGATTCATTCGATATGGATGTTGTTTCACTGGTTTTGAATTTTCAATGTCCACATCATGGTATATTGTATCTGTCCGTGTTGGAATATCAGGGAACAGGTGCTCATATTCAGAAATTAACTTTTTTAATTCATCTTTTTGATTATAATCTAAATGTGAAAGTTTTTGATCTAAATTTCTTAAAATGTCATAATGTAGTTTTGAACAAATAGGGTTAGACTTATCAAAGTTCATTTCTTCACAATTTATGTCTTCATGGTTAATGTGATTTTGATTTTGAGGGACTGAGGAAACTACATTTATTGGTGAAATATTTGAATTATCCCTATCAACATATTCTTTTAACATATTAATATGACATAATTGTTTTTGCTTTCGCCTGTCAGGAGTTGTTATCACATAATTTAAGTCACTGACCTTTTTCTCTACAGAATAAGGACCAAAATATCTTGCTTGTAGAGGCCTACCAGGAATTGGTAGAAGAGCTAAAACTTTATCTCCAGGTTTAATTTTTTTCTTTAGTATTCTTGTCATATCTTTCTTTCATTTTACATTAAATTTTCTTTAAATTTGATTTTGCAACCTCACAAGCTTTGAATAATCTGTTTCTAAAGTCAGATACATACTGAAGTAAATTTAAAGGAGAGTCCTCTTGTGAAAGAAATGTTTCTTTTAATTAAAAAAGTTTTAAAGTTCCACGAACTGTGTGGCCAAAAACAAGCTCAAAGGGACTAAAACCAGGAGATTCCTGTACAGACTCCCTTACTGCAAAGAGTAAAAGATGTATACCTTCATCCCAATCTATTTGTGTGTCAAAGCAATATGACCTTATCATATTTTTTAAGGTCTGGTGTAACCGTTCAGGGGCACCTTGGCTTTCAAGATGATATGCAGATGACCTATATTGTTTAATTCCCAACTCGTGCATCACTTGTTGGAAAATGCCAGACATAAAATTTGACCCTTGATCAGATTGAATAGATTTAGGAAGTCCTACGAAAGTGAAAAATTTCACTAAAGCTTTGACAATTGTTTTAGATTTTATATTTCTTAAAGGTATTGCTTCAGGAAAACGGGTGGAAGCACACATAATAGTCAAAAGGTACTCATTACCAGCCTTAGGTTTTGGCAATGGACCTACACAATCAATTATAATCCTGCTAAAAGGTTCATTAAATGCAGGGATCGGCTGTAGTTTAGCCTTAGGTATGACCTGGTTGGGTTTGCCTACCATTTGATAAGTATGACAAGACCTGCAATAATCTGATACATCATCTTTTAGACCAGGCCAATAAAAATGATTAAGAATTTTGTGATAGGTTTTATTGATACCTAAATGACCTGACATAGGCGTTTCATGAGCTAAGTTTAATATTTCTGAACTGTAAGATTTAGGAACGACGACTTGATGATTGACAGCCCACTAATCATCAACAGAGACTTCAGGAGGGCGCCACTTTCTCATTAATATTCCATTTTTGTATATAAAAACAGACAGGTTCCTGTGAAAGATCAGTTTCACTGACAGCTCTTTGAAATAAAGGTGCAAGTTCTGAATCATTGTGTTGGTCTTCACTTAGTTTTGACCTTGACCTTGTATCATGGCCTTCATTAACTAAAGGTGAAGATATATAATCAAATTCTGATGAATTACGTTTAGAATTTGTCTGACTTTTAGACGGGTTTTGTGAAAAGATCTCTTAATTTCATTTTTAAATAAATGACCCAACAAAGAATCAGATAAGTCAATATCAGACTGATTTTCAGTCAAAATGGCTTTCTTTGCCATAGCTCTAGTAACTGCACATGACGGGTAAAGGTCAGGAATTTCTTCCTCAATCGGATCGGGTGATTGATCCATGCAAGGTGTGTCAGTTACAAGTGGATTAATAATTACCTTATCTCCGGCTAAATCATTGCCTAATAACAAATGAACACCTTTAAAAGGTAAATTTTCTCTAATACCAACACTCACTGGACCATTAATTAAGTCTGAAGACAAATAAATGTTATGAAGCGGAACATCAACAAATCCACATTCTACACCCTGAATAAGTACACTTGTCCCAGAAGAAGTCTTCTCAGAAAAAGGCAGGACATCTGCTAAAATAAGAGATTGAGAAGCTCCAGTATCACGTAAAAGTTTGATAGGGGTAGACTGGGCAAAATCACTTTTTAGTGACACAAAACCATCTGATAAGAATGGTTCATAAATCTCCATAACAGTATCAGTCTCAGGTACTTTGGCCTGGACAAAGGTTTGGTCTTTAAAACATGACTGAGGTGTAGACTTCAATGAAGTAAAGCCTGTAGGCTTAAAACTTTCTTGTTTTTCCCGTTTTCTTTTTAAAACAGGACATTCAGAAATAATATGACCCGATTCTTTGCAATAATTACAAGTGGGTCGAGATAAGGGATTTTGACCTTTGGCTTCATAAGGAGACTTGGGTTTGGGACTATTCTGATTGGAATTGTCATTAAATTGATTAAAATTTGGTTTAGGACAAATAGATGAATAACAAGGTTTTCGAGGGTTTGATTTATTCATGAAAGAGAACTTATGCGTCAAGGCAAAGTTGTCTGCTAAGCAAGAAGCTTCGTCTAAAGATTCAACTTCTTTCTCGTCTAAGAAAGTTTTTATATCTGAATTAATGCATCTTTTAAATTCTTCAACTAACAATAATTGTCTAAGTTTGCCATGATCTGAATCTATTTTCTTTGAATGGCACCACCTATCAAATAATTGTTCTTCAGTTCTAGCAAATTCAACATGGGTTTGACTGTTTTCCTTTCTGCAATTCCTAAATTTTTGTCTATATACTTCAGGTACCAATTCATAAGCCTTTGAAATCAATTCTTTAACATTATTATAATTAGAAAGCTGTTCATTACTTAGTTGAGAAAAAATATCGCGAGCCTTTCCAGTTACAACGCTTTGCAAGAGTAAGGTCCAGTGTTCTTTGAGCCATTTCAAATTTTCTGCAAATCTTTCAAAATGAGAAAAGTATTTATCACCTTCACGTTCTTGAAATGGCGGAACAAGTCTGAGGTGTTTTGTTATGTCAAAGTCATTAATCACATGCAAAGATGTTTTTTCTTTATTTTCTATTTCTAATTCTTTCATTCTCATCTGAAATTGCCTATCCTTTTCTCTTTCTTCTAATTCAACATACATTTTTTCTTTTTCTAACTCTAATTCTTTTTCTTTCATTCTTTCTTCTTGCTCTAATTTTATTTTTAATTCTTTTTCTTCTTGCTCTAATTTTAATTTTAATTCTTTTTCTTTCACCCTTTCTTCTTGCTCTAATTTTTTTAATCTCTCTTCTTTTTCCATCTGTAATTTTAATTTTTCTAACTCAATATTAGTTTTAACGTCTGTCTGAGATACAAGAATAAGAGACAGAGCAGACGAGTCAAGTATTTCTTCATCAACTAAAAACTGAACATTGGAATTCTTAATTTCATGCTTTAACATGGTACCTTTAATGGCAGTCAGTTTATAATGAGAAGCAAGATCTAATAAAGCAGACTTTTTTGCCAATTTAACAACTCCTGAGAAGGCTCAGCAACAAATTTTTCAAGATCAAAAGACATTATTGCTTTTTGCTGGTTCAGTAGGATAAAAATCAAAAAAAAAAAAAAAAAAAAAATTTATTATTCTTTTTATTATCTAATAAACTTTAATATTGTAACAAGTTCAAAATAATTTCAAGGTATATCCAAAATGACTAAATGATCTATCCCGGACGAGCCCCCAATTTCTGTTACGAGACAAGCGTAACGAGAAAGAAAACCAGCAACAAGTCTTTCACAGTTAACAATATTTATTAATGAATAAAGACAAAATAGTACAACAAGAGTGAAGTTTGAATGAAATTTTGACAATTCTTAATCTTAGAACAAGAAATAGAATAAGTCCCTCAAAATTAAGAATTAAGTTTAGACTACAAAAAGTATGGAATTTCTGGTTCCTAAAACCTAAATTAACAATAGTTTTAACTTGCAAATAGATATGAGCAACCTGTTTAAAAATTAAGCAATTCTAACTTACAGTTCTATATCCCAAGTTAAATACAACACTTTTCACTAATTCTGCATCCTCAAAGCCACAAGTCTAACTTCAAAATCCAAAATCACCAAGTAAATCACTCCTATTTATATCAGCTTGGGAAATTTTAGATTAGTCTTTTCTAAAAAGATGACATCATCAATTAGTAAACAGCTTGTTTACTAACAACCTGTTTCTAAAAATAACCACAATGGAAAAACCAATAAATGTTCTTCATATTTCTAGAATATTCTGAAATCAGGTCACTATAATTATATCCTATCTACATAACAGTATATACATGTACATGTACACACATCCTCGGAACCCAGGTTTAAGAATTACGTTACTCTTATTACAGAATGAATCGAAACTGGGTCAACGAGGATGATGTACACATTTCTCTATATACGATCCATGTTTATTCTAAACTAAACAACTGTTGTACATGCTGTATTTTCCTGACCACATGTTTGTTTATATTATCCTCATGTTTTCCTGTACTGGAACTGAGAGAATAAAAGACTTTTGTATTTTAGTTCATTATTTTGATGCAACAGGATGAATGTCAAACTTTGGGTACTTTTGTGGAGCTGTCCAGAAGAATATGAACCACAATTGTATACATGTTATTCCATCGAAATCCAAGAGTATGTAGGCCTAATTTGTTTTTGTTGGATGTAATATACAGTGGTGTTTGACCCTTTTCTTTTATCGAAGTGTCGTTTTGCCCAGGTATATTGTTCTTGAAGGTCATCTTTACGGCAATCATGTAATTGAAGTCAGTGTTACTTGTATATGAAAATTTAAGGACATCATATTGCTCTGTGATATCCAGATTTACATTCGAAAGAGACAGATTGACATTTGACAGATTGACAGATTGATAAGAAAATAACCCAGCATGGCTGGTCCTAACCTGTACTGTAGAATATTTTGAGTCTTGAAAATCGTCCAAATCCATGTATCTGTCCGGTTCTTTTGGTCCAGCGCTTAGAAACCTGTACTTGTTTGCCTCAGAGCGAAGAAATGGTATCATGGCGGACATAATGACCGGTTTTACGTCCTCTTTGAGCGTAAGAATTTCATCTGCTCGTTGTACATCCGTCTTGTACATATCTACCAAGGATTCCATACACTTTTCTTCCATTGTAGTTATAGAGTGTTGCTTAGCAATAGATAAACATTGGTATATGTGTTCCTCTGCTTGGTTCTCTGTCAGTGACTTCATAAGCAGGGCCACAGCCTTCTTCATCAGACGATCTACTTTATATTTATAAGCCAAAGGTAGAATACGAAACACGTTGTTTACCCCTATTTCATGTTCACAAGTCGGATAGAAACAAGCCAGAAATTCAATGAATCCACCCGAGTCTTCGTCATCAAGTGTGACCCCATTCTTGTCCTCACCTTGTAGTTTCTCATCAAAAATCTTCTTGAAAACTGGAGATACCATTTCTAAAACAACTGTATTGACGTATAACGTATCACCACCAACTTTAAGTGTAATATCGGAATGACAGGACTTCGTTTTAAATCCAAAGTCGTTTTTATGCTCATTCTCCTGTGACAACTCAGCTGGTGAATTCCTCTGGTCGGACAGCTCCCCACCTTCAGCCATTTTTCGCAGTATGACAGGTAAACAATTCTCTTGAATCAAACGCAGTTGGGGTTGTCTAAATCACAACTAGCGAGAGGAGGTAGGCGCGGCATGGGCGGGCTTAAGCAGTGACAAGAGGTCAGTAAACCCCGCCTTGTAATGTCAATTTTTAAGCGATTTCCCGCCTATTTTGGCTACTGATTATAAACATCCGTCATATTTCACATGACGTTGTACATAGTGGATCTAGGCCAGTCTACTGGGGGTTTCCACAGAAGTTTCTAGTGGCTAGACTATAATAATCAAGGATTCAAGGTGCTGAATACTGCATTATTACCTGGTTACATCAAAGACATGCATTAAGCCCCCTTTTGCTACAGTTTGACTCATACAGTAATCAAGTCACATGATATTGTGCTTTTCCCACATCAGAACTCGTATTCGTTTTACTGGCTATTCTCCTCGATAGAGTTATTCCACTTTGCGAAAGGCGTCGGATACATGGCAGGGCTCATTTCTGTACATGAACAAAATTTTTAATTGTATGTAGTATTTTGCAACATTAATCAGAATGATTAAACCCAGGATTCGGACGAACGTTGTAATGACTGTACTTCTAGCCTGGCCTTATCGGAAATACTAGGGATACGGATCCGTACCCTAGCCTACGAGGCTAGAGATACGGATCCGTATCTCTAGACTCGGGGGCTTGAGGTACGGATCCACATCCCTAGACACTTCCTTGGGATAAACCTGCAAATATGTCTTCCGGTGGCGAGGACAAAATGTCTGCCCGCATACTGTTGATTATCAACACTCTTGTCTGAGATGCAGTAGTAGATTGGCACCGTGCAGCTGCATGCTTGCTACGAATGAATTTCATACTTCATGTTCTGGAGGGGCATGCCAATGACGGGAGGGAGGGGAGAGTAGGGATTTATTGCCTTCACAGCCTGGAACCCTTGAAATTTTTAGAGTAAAGTGGTAAATTTCAGTTGAAATATGGACCGTGAATTTGCATTTAATTTTGCACCGAGGCTGAAAATGAGAACTGAAATTAGCAATTCTTGGAAGTCAGCTGGGCGGTGCTGAATTGGTTAAGGCTAGGGAGTGTGTTTTCTCCACAAGTGTAGAGTAGCTGTATTTGATGGGGTGCAGTTCAGAAGTTTAGGTGCCGAGCTGGTCGTTTGAAGTCGACGGCTCTATCTAATACGGGAGTATTACATTAACATGGTTAGTGTATGTTGATGGTCACGTGTCGTTGTCAAGGGTTTTCGTAGGTTCATGAGGGAATCTTGTAATGCCTTGAGAGTCCCTGTGTAGTAGCAGGGAGGTGCCATCAAGATTTCTTGCACTGCCCTCTGGTTTGTTGACAGTTAGTCGGCGGTTGCCTTACTAAATCTTGTGATCATTTTTTTGATTTTGGTTTTGTGACAAAAAAGATTCTTATGTCCGAATTCGATACCAGATTGTGGGGTTCGCGGGTCCCTGGAATTCTAAGCCATGATTTATTTGGAATTCAGCACAAGATTCATAGGTGAACAATGTCATCTGATGAATGAAGTATGCCACTGGGCTATCCAGAAAGATACATGTACCTGCATATGGGTATGTCAGCTAGTCTTTATTCAGAATAGAGATGGGAGTAAATGGTAGAAAAGCACTGCCATGCACTCACAGGGATGTCTTTCATTATGCCTTGTTGCAAATGATAAGGTGCTTTGAGTGGGAATAAGGTATTGGTATTTCTGGATGAAACAGTTGTCCTGCAGAAAGACGACTCACACCGACTAATTTAGGTGAGAGTGTAAGCTGTTATTGGCCTGGAGAGCGGATTGAGAGGAATTGCCAGCAGTAGTTTATTGTACGCAGCAGTATAGTTGCTATTTGCTAGGAAAACAGTTTACTGTCCGTACCGACCATTCAAGCTTGACATAGTTGTCGGGTTTCAAAGAACCATAGGGTCAGCTGACTAGATGACCAGTTTACCTTGTGGGAGATGCGAGAGAACAGAAGTCGATGGGGAGCTTTTACCCAGGAAGTTGATGACGCAGTTCCGTTGACATCCCAGGCGATGGGTGAGGTTGGAGCTGGCCTCTCCATAGATTTCGCCACTGGGGTCGGGTGTCATAAGCGGGAACTGGTTGCCCCACGGCAGGTTGGTAGCAAGGCACAGGGTGACGTACGGAATCAGGAAGTGGAGCTCGTACAGATCAGGACTGGTGTTTCAACACGGTCACGAAGTGATGCAGGCCGCGTGTCTGGCTCTAACAGAGATTCAACTGATGTCAGTAGCGACAATAGCAAGACGGTGGATAGTGAATCTGTTCAGAATGAGTAGCAAATCCAGATTGGAAGGCTGCAACAGACATTGGAGCGACTGTATTATCAGACAGAAGGGCTGAATATGGCAATTCCGCCATATGAGGTGAGAAGAAAGTTGCAGATGCAGGAACCTGCTGACACGATTCCACTTCATAGTGAACGGTGTCGGTTTGTCCAGCTGTACAGGTGATCTGTACACAAAGGGTGAATCGGCGCTGACGTAGTTTGGGCGACCAAAGTGGTTGCTGTATTGCGATCCAAAACAGGAAGAGTGGAGCTGTGCTGCCAGGGACCAGGAATGTCCATTGATTACGTGAAATTCAGTGGTGCCCTATAGCTGAACACTGGGGATTGAGGTTGGAACTGTCTGAGAATCTGCTATACTAGGCAAACAGCTTGTCTAGTATTATGAAGAACAAGCTCGAAGACGTGCGCCCACAGTAAAAGAAGGCCCCTGTTCCCTCATATGGGAGCAGGTGGGGCTTTTCTAAAGAAGAGATCAGGTGTCACTTATACTGGGTGAACGCCTGATGTTGCAGAAGTCACAGACGGGACACCCTCCAAAAGATAAAGTGGGGGAAAGTGTAGTGGATCTAGGTCAGTCTACTGGGGGTTTCCCCGGAAGTTTCCAGAGATTGCCGATTTTCCTGTGACGTCACGGGTCGAACTGAAGCCTCTTCCGGTAAGCCAGAGATGTAGGATAGTCACCGCTCTCAGAGAGCGGCTGTTATCCGTAACATCGGGACCACTGGACTAAATACAGGTAAGCGATTGAATTGTGGATTGTCTCCGAAGTAAACACCAGTTACTTTAACCTCATATATATTGCTAATAGGGGTCTCCCTAAACAGAGTCTACAAGCGCCCACAAGCGTCTACAAGTGTCTAGTGCTAGCAGATTTGATAACTTGTGACAATACGTACATTAAAAATTACGATTATGATTTGTAGACGCTTTTTAGGGAGACCGCGCTAATAATGTAGACTGAAGATCAGACTGCGTTTTCTATCTAGTCTGATTCTGATCTCTGAACTTACTGAAGACTGCTTAGGCAACAATAGTTTTGAAGGACGTTCTAAGGGTGAAATAAGATTTTGGATATAGATCTAAACGGCAAGTAGGCCCACTGATACATATGGCAGGTTTGCTGGCGTAGCCAAGTGGATACTAATTCGGACAGAATACAATGTCATATTGAATTTGAACACAACTGTTATTTTATTATCGCCTCACCAAAATATTTAGCACAGCCCCAGAAAGCCACGGACACATTGATTGTGTCATTTTTTACAGAGTTGTTTGTAACCAAAGGTATTAGCCTTGCGGTTTGTTGGTTCACGGTAGTTACGGTGCGATCAAGAAAAAGTCAAAATTTTAACAGAGTATAGAATAAGTCACCAAACAATTTTCTGATTTCATCTTTTAGTAAGCGTCATAGAAAATATGATGCAGTTTCATCTAAACATTTGAAAGAAAATCAACCTTGACCTTCACTGTCCCGGTGCCATTCTGAAATTGATGCTTGTGACTTCGATGGTTTTCGTAAAAAAATCAATACAACTCGATAAATGTAGCATATGGAATAAACTGAGCAAACATACTGAAATATACAAGTCCTGCCCATAGGCGCTTGGTTTCTGTGACATTCAGGTTCACAACTTACATTTATATCTGTATACTATAAATACTAATACTAGAAGGTTTCTCAGCGGCCATCTTTTAAAGCAACGGAAGTTCGTTCAATTTACACCGGTTCCCGAATCGTCGTATAGGGACCATTTTCAATACGGATACCACGACGATGTTGGACTTTTAAACGTAAATAATATTTGACGTTTGTTTTTAATAAACTTACTTGCTAATTGCTCTTTGTTATTCATATTAATTATTAAGTAATTACTTTACCATATTCATTAAGTTATTATGTTGAACCGTGTGTTTACATTACCTTGGTACCAGTTTGGCTTTGCGACGATTCGGGAACCGGTGTAAATTGAACGAACTTCCGTTGCTTTAAAAGATGGCCGCTGAGAAACCTTCTAGTATTTATAGTATACAGAACTAAATGTAAGTTGTGAAACTAAAAGTCACGGAAACCAAGTGCCTATGGTCCTGCCCGCGTATCCGCCTAGCCCAGTATTTTCCCCACCATTTGCTATTTACCAAGCAACACTTTGTCAAATTCTACCAAGAGCAGACGATAGACGACACAGTCCCACTAAAACTTATCTATTCAATGCAGCCCTACACGAGAAAGCAAATAAGAAATGAAAACCAATATATGAATTAAATAAAATAAAAATTCAGTTATCGTTTTGAAATAGGTTGGGTATTGATGACATTGAGCCGAAAACCAGATTTAATATGGAATTTTTATGTAGTATAAGCTCATGCAAGGGAAGTACATTTTTTACCACTTCATAGCTGCTCAAAATTAGCTCCAAATATCACCACAAAAAAGAGAAACCAAACTTCTGATTACAGTCAACAGTTGGCCGAGTTGAATGTTTGTGACACGAAATGTGTCGTCATTTATCGAAGTCTGCTTTAAATAATACTCCAATAAACATTATAAGCAGTCATAAGGTACACTTAGTACTTTATTCAATTTGCATTCGGTATGTTGGCTTATCTTCTACTTTGTTTACAGCGTATGAGGATCCACAACAGGAGTATAATCCATTTTCAGTTAGAGGGTACAACAGAAAAGCAATAACACATTATATGTCGATTTCATTTCTCTGTGTCCATCATGTGGGTCAACACACGGGGTCAAAGCAACCAAGATTTTGTTGTAAAGTGTCGGAATTCCTTGTGTAAAAAAAAAAAAATAATAATTTAAAAAATAATTCAAGTCACAGTACTTAGTCGTGTCAAGTGACTGTACAAATGTAAAACATTGCTTTTCAAGTGACAGTACAAAATTTAGTTGGTAAAGATACAAGAATTTCGTTATTTTAATTGCTTTTGATGTCACAACTTGGAACTTGTTGATCAAAAAAAGAAAGAATACACACGGACAGACCTTTTTTATCGGGAAAGAACTCTCTCGTGTGCGCCAATGCAATAGTAGTGGTATTTTTTGTGGTCAAAAAAAATCATTTAAGTTTTTGCACGTCAAGCTGATCAAGACATTCTTATTGCTATAAGGAGGTTACAAATCGCACGCTCAGATGCCTGGTATGTTCAATATATATCAAAAGTATAACTGAATGAGAAGATTTCAAATTAACTATCAAAATAAACGAAAAACTATTAGCTTGATTTGCCATGTAAACACAATTTTTTAGAATCAAGTGACATGTCGCCACTGCACAGACTCCCAAGTCACATACAATCTCAAACACAGTACAACTCCGGTCCTACACTGTGTGGTAACCTCTTCCGTCAGCCAGTGTTGAACACCCATTCTAGATTACATTGCTTCATGTTTCACAACGTTTTAACGTCACGTGGCTGATTAAAATTAATTTCAAAACAACGCTACAACCCATTTGCCTGCGTATTTGAGCTTGTCATTCTAAGTACTACTGTATTCTTACCCTGTACGTCTTTGAAATGATGACATTAAAGAGGAGGTGTGTTACGGAAGATTTCTCCTTCCTTACTGCATAGCTTCGTCCCGTATAAAATCAATACCTAACAATGGCTCTAGGGAGAATTATCTGTAGCTCAATGTTTAAGGAATTTGTCTTTTGTACCTCTAAAAACGAGGGTCTTTTCTCGTCAGGTGCGGTTTGTATTTGAGCAATGCATTTATTGCAAATTTTCATGTTCGTAAGATTGAGGCTCGTCCGGGATCGTCCACTGAGCCATTTGTTGTCGTACAAAAAAGAACTAGTACCTAATATGGCTTTCTGTCATCAAAATGATGACATTTAACGGTTTTTCTCTAACGAGAAGGTGTTGGGTTGGTTTTCAGGTTCCAAAATTATCGACTCAAAAACAACTGAAAACAGGTAAGCTTGTCATTCTAAGTACTACTGTATTCTTACACTGTACGTCTTTGAATTTCGATAACAGGCGAATTTCATGCAATGCTCTAGATAGTCTTTCAACATGTTTTCTATACCATAGAAGGTTGTAGAATGTCATTAGGGATACCCTCACCATATCGACTCTACAGTGCTGTAGATTCCATCTTGAGCAAGCTTGGTGGCGAAAAATTCAAGGTTTAGGACTATATAGCCAGTATAAAGTCAATGACAGCTACGCAGGCAAATGGGTTGAAGCGTTGTTTTGAAATTAATTTTAATATTATGATTGTCGCCCTTGGTAAACAACACAGAATTTTAATGAGCACATAACGAGATAGAAAAATCGAATTCTTGAAGTAATGAGAGGTTTGAGCGTGACGGAAACTTGCATGGGACAACCAAACGGTATGAAGCAACAAGTAAGACTCACAAAATTGTGGAACTGTTTCCCAAAAGGACGCATTTGAGAGTATTTTTCTTTTGCACGGCGGATCGGTGCATTCTATAAATAGCCCTATTGACTTAAAGTGGAAAAACCAGTTTTGACATCCACTGTAAATATGGGTGTTGATTTGGCGACATACAGGAGTAGAATCGGGTGCTTCTTTCAACCTTGCAAATCTAGATCGCATATTGAAACCTTGAGTTTGAACTGGACGAGAATACCGATATGCATTAGACTTTTGTTGTTTTTCCTCCTATGTGCCGAATGTATTGAATCAAACCCAGGTCCTGCTGACAAAGGTGCATCTGGGAGAGGTCAACCAAGCGGTAGGGGTTCGAATAGGGGTGGTAATGCAGGACAAACGCAAGATCGTAGACAGACTCGTAACTCGATTGGTAATTGCAATAGATTACGAAATAACACATTAGCTGACGATACATATGCAAATGTTATAAATTCACCGCCAAACACAAGATCGTCTCAGCGCCAAGCAGATCTCAATCGTTGGCTGAAAGATAAACATGAGAAACCTGTTACCGATTCCCAACTGCCATCGAATATATTGAACCAGCCCAAACATCCCGATGAAAGTACTCTCTCTGATACATCTACTATACTTGATTTTGGCATGTCAAGTAATCCCACGGGCCTTAACGTATCAATAGACCCGTCACAGTTAGATACAAATGCTTTGTTGCTAGAGATTCGTAGCGATGTTAAGAATATGAATGCGAAGTTTGACAACTTGGAAAAGTCAGTGGCCACTCTTAAATCAGAAAACACCTTGTTAAAAGAGGAGAACAAAAAACTATCACAAAGAGTTGAACATCTATCGAATTCCATCAACGAAGTTAGAAAAATGGCTATTGATTCTGAGAGGCGTAATGAGCGCTTGGAAGCGCAGTCAAGGCGTCAAGGCGCGATAATTTGAAATTCTACGGTATTGATGAAGAGAAAAATGAAACTTGGGCGGCTACTGAAACTAAGGTTCGACATGAGATCTCACGACTGGGATTAGACGAATCCTCCGTTTCAATCGAGAGAGCACATAGACTACCTGGTGGCCCGTCGCCCAAACCAATTATAGTGAAATTCTCTTTCTTTAAAGATCGGGATACTGTACTCGCTACATATCGCACACAGCGTAGGAATACTGGACCCACAGAAGAAAGCAGCAAGGTTCGAATTGTTGAGGATTTTCCGCCCCGTGTTACTAAACAAAGAACTGCCCTTTATCCTTTACTTAAGAAAAGCATAAGTGAAAATAAATCGGCTTTTTATCGCTATGATAAACTTGTAGTGGACGGGGTTACATACTCTTATGACTTTGAGGCAAAATGCCCTATTCAAACCAGTGACTAGGGAACAGGCCGAGGCTCGGACAAAGGCAGTGTCTATAATACTAATGCGAGTGATTCTCACAATAAACATGTACCGGAAAATAAGATAAATTACCCAAGATATAATATATCAGATTACGATATTTCAGTTTCCTGTGTTAATATAGAAGGATTAAAAAAATACAAATATGATTCTATTTTTCATGACTATGTCAAAAATTTCGATTTATTTGGTATGTGTGAGACTTGGGCCGTTGAAGAAAGGGACTTCGATGATGCTTTCCCAGAATATTCTCATTTTGATTTTGTGCGAAAACGATCTTCGCATGCTAAAAGAAATTCAGGCGGAGTTACCGTTCTTGTCAAGAACGAGTTGATACAAACAGGTATTATTAAAAGAATCTTTCAAGAATTAGAGGAGTGTCTTGTCCTTTTCTTCAATGGGTCAGTTTTGAGCAATGGAATGGATATCATATTTATTTTTGTCTATATTTCACCAGAAAAGTCGCCAATTTATAATATCCACTCTAATAATGGAATTGACATATTCCGAGAGAAAATTGCCTCCATTGTACACAGATATAAAAATACTGCATTGTTTATAACTGATGATTTGAACAGTCGCATCAAGGATTTGCTAGACTATATTCCAAATGATGACATAGTAGCATATCCCTCTGATAATTTTGAAATCCCGAGGACATCAAAGGATAAAGTGTGTAATAAGTTTGGGTTATCCTTAATCGATCTATGTTGCTCCTATGACCTACATGTATTTAACGGAAGATTGTTCGATGATGAGAATGGCGAGTTTACATGTTTCGCGAATGAGGGGGCAAGCGTGGTAGACTATATGCTTTCTTCTTCATCCGTATTTAAATTTGTTAATTTCTTTAAAGTTGATGATTGCATATTTTCAGTCCACTGTCCTCTCGTTTGTATTCTATCTTTTCGTCAAATAGATTTATGTACGGAAAATACATCTTCTATTAACAGTAATGAATATACTAGGCTTTATTGGAATGCGGAAGATACTGAGAGATTTGATCATACTTTCTCAGATTTGATTAGCTCTTTTTATGAACAATTAAGTACGTCTACGGCAGTTGAAATGTTTCCCTGTTTTCAAAATGTTTTCAAAACTTCTTGCATGTCCACCAGTCAACCTCAATGTAACAATTCTCATCGCTCCTTACAACCTGCATGGTGGAACGATGATTGCGCACGAGCCAAGTATAACAAATATAAATGTTTAAGACGTTTTAGAACAACTAATCAGTCGTCTGACTTAAATCTTTTCCACACAGCTAGGAATGAATTTAAAAGTATTTGTAAACAAGCAAAATTATCTTTTGAAAAAGAGAAACGACAGAAACTTCTTAACTCCAGTAAGAGTCCTATAATGTTCTGGAATTTGATAAAAAGTTCCAGGAAAGTTCCGACTTCTATCCAAAGGGAGCATGTTTCAAATGATGAATGGTACAATTATTTTCAAACATTACTAAATCGAAAGGATGTTCAACATTACGACGAATTGACAAGTCCGAGTCGGGAAATTGAAAGTGATTGTTTGAATTCTGATATAAGTGAAAGGGAGATAACTCAAGCCCTGTCAAATCTACATACTAGGAAATCTCCGGGTCCTGACGGTATAAGTTCTGACCTACTAAAGTATACATCTACGGCTATCATACCATACCTGGTCAAATTATTTAACGAGGTTTTCATAACCGGTATAGTTCCGGACTCATGGGGTGAAAGTATAATAGTTCCAATTCATAAAAAAGGATCAAGATTAGACCCGAAACTACAGGGGAATCTCCCTTATCAATTCTATATCAAAAGTTTTTGTGCATGTTTTAAACAATCGGCTTTACCTTTGGTGTGAAGAAAACAGCGTCATTGATGAATCACAGGCAGGTTTCAGACGCAGTTACTCAACTATAGATCATATTTTCACCCTTGTATCAGTTGTCCAAAAGTATTTGTCTAAGACTAGGGGCAGATTATATTGCGTTTTCATAGATTTTTCTAAAGCCTTTGACTCAGTTCTACATCAAATTTTGTGGAACTCCTTACAAAATAAGAGTATCAATGGACGATTTTTGACTGTTTTACAATCACTTTATTCAAAACTTAAATCATGTATTAGATTTGATCAGGGGTTATCTGATTATTTTCCTTGTACGGTTGGTACCCGGCAAGGCTGTGGGGCAAGTCCTCTCCTTTTTTGTTTAGTGATTAACGATTTAGTTAATCACTTAAAAAACTCTTTTGACAAAGGTATTTTCATATCAGAAGAAACATGTGACCTATACGCACTTATGTATGCAGACGACATATCTAGTATGAGTGACAGCAGTATATACAATTACAAAGACAAATAAATTGTATTGCAGATTTCTGTGATAAAGTAAAACTGCAAGTTAACATAGATAAAACGAAGATCGTTGTTTTTAGAAATGGGGGACCCCTTAGAAAATATGAAAAATGGTACTTTAAAAATGTTTTATTAGAAAGTGTGTCGTTTTACAAGTATCTAGGAGTTTATATGACCCCTAAATTATCTTGGGCTAAAACACATGAGTGTTCAATTAAGCAAGCAAACAAAGCTATTGCATGTATTTTTAATTATCAAAAGTCATTTGGATATTTTAAACCAAACGAAATTTTCAAGTTATTTGATAGTATGGTCAGGCCAATCTTATGCTACGGGGCCCAAGTGTGGGGCTACCAGTATAATGAGAAAGTTGAATCAGTTCACCTCAGCTTTTGCAAGCGATACTGTTCACTCCCACAACAAACTTCGAGTGTTTTTGTCTACGGCGAATGTGGCAGACTACCACTTTGCATTTATTATATGACCCAATCTGTTAAGTACTGGATTAAACTTCTGCGTATGGACACTCATCGCTACCCATTCCAATGTTACAAAATGTTAAAACAGTTAGACGATGCAGGCAGAAAAACATGGGCTAGTAATATAAAGCAACTTTTGTTTTCATTTGGCTTTGGTTTTGCATGGTTGACACAAGATGTAGGCGACAGTGCCCAGTTTATAACAATATTTAAACAACGAGTCACTGACATCTATGCATAAAAATGGAATGAAACACTACACGAAACTAGTAAAGCAGATTCTTACAAATGCTATAAATCCCTTCTATCCCCAGAAAAATATCTTTTTATCGACCTACCTTTTATATTTAAACAAGCACTAGTGCGATTTAGATCATCAACACACGATCTTATGATAGAAAAAGGCCGACACATAGGAATTGATCGTAACTATAGAGTCTGCAACTTCTGTCTTTCAAATGATCTTCACATTGTAGAAACAGAATTTCACTTTTTGATTGAATGCGAGGCTTATAATGACTTAAGAAGAAATATTATTGGAAACTTAATTTCAAACCATAGAACCATGCAGGATTTTATAATTTTAATGTCTAGTGAAGAACCTCATATAATTTATAAACTGTCAAAATTCTTGTATTTGGCAAACGAAAAACGAAAAACTTATGTTAATATTCGTAATACTTAGGCTCGTGCGCAATAGGTTCCCTAAGTTTTAGTCTTAATATATATTTTGTAGATAGGGCGGCACTCCAAGGTGTTTTGATTTCTGAAGTGTTTGTATAATGGTCCAGAGGCCTAATTTGTACAGAATAAATAATTGAATTGAATTGAATTGAATTTAATCAGCCACGTGACGTTAAAACGTTGTGAAACATGAAGCAATGTAATCTAGAATGAGTGTTCAACACTGTCTGATGGAAGAGGTTATCATGTTTCCAAAACTTCCGCAAACGGTGTGCAAATTATTTCCGTAAATGAAAACTTTTTCGTTCCGGAAATGAAAAAAAAAAAAAATCCGTAAATGAAAATCTCCGTAATGAACTTTTCGTGCTCAACTGTATTACCTACCGAGAATGACCCTAGTTTCGATATTCGTTAGTATTTTTGAGACATTTCAGAACTGGAAATGAGAAAAACGTTACCTCTATCGTATTCTGTGTCAATTTATCCTCTATTATGGTGTATAGAACGGAAGGTATTTTAAAAGGCATGCCTGGGAAAAGGGGGATACATGCATTTGTAAAAAGTATCAACCTAGGCTAGCCTGCGCAGTTCGCGCCCCCACGACGAAACTTTTTTCTATCGGTCAATGGTTTGTATGTCCAAGAACCATTCTAGCTCATGATCCAGTTGCTTGTTGGACAAAGTTGATTTTAATGATCCATAATTATGTGACGGTTTGCTTAGTTAATGCATCACGAAAGCGCATTTAGCCCCCTTTTCACAGAGCATAGCTCATTTATAAAGACCGAAAGTTTACAGGCGGAAATTAAGATTTTCTTTTAGCGGGAAGTGCCCCATTCTATACGACGGTGAATATATTAAACGAATCAGAATTTTCGATTTAGCTTAGGAGTTTGAAGTAACGACAAACTGCTCAAAATAGTATTTACCAATTACATTCGTCCGCCTAAAATCAAAACGGTTTAATAAGCAATATAGGGTACATCATATTGTTGTTATGCAACGTAATTAAAATATTTGTATACAAAATTATTCAATAAATACAACACAATCCAATAATTTCTTTTCCCCAAATGTATATGAGCCATGCTCTGTGAAAAGGGGGCTTAATGCATCTTTGTGATCCATGGTACCAAGCAAGCCATCACATACTTATGAATCCATAACTGCCACTTTTTTAAACACCCGACTTAATCATGAAGTAGACTGGCCCTTGGAGATACAGAAAAGTTGACCAATAGCAAAAAGTTTCGGCCAAGGTCAGCCTGCGCGGACTGCGCAGGCTGACCTGGGTCGGAACTTTTCGCAGATGTATTAAACCCCCTTTTCACAGAGAATGGCTCATATGTAAGTAAACACGTAACACAAAAAATCCAATGTACATGTACATAAAAGTCACAGCATAATGAGATAAGATTGTCAAAGTTGTCTAAGGCTTTTTGTTCAATCATCTTCTTCTTTTCTGCAACAAATGTAAAAAATCTGTGGTTAGTTTAATAACATCATTATCAACAGTGACGTAAAACTGTCATGAGGTGTCTGCTTTAATCCAGGGATTTTTTAATCTTTGGTCTTCCAGTGGATCATTTGTACCAATAACCAAAAAGGTTACGAGACAGAACTGTGAGATTTAAAGACAGCCGTTTTTTTTTTTTCACGAAAGTTCATCTCAATGGTCTATGTCGTGGGGATTGTTTAAGTTTTATCCATGGCAATCAAATTAAAGCGTTAAGGTTTTTGCACACAAACAGTCATAACCATATATACAAGTGTACTCGATTATAAGACGCATTTTCCTAAAATTCTGTACTTGAAGAAGGGGCACCTTTTACAAACGAAGAGTTCTTATAAACGGTAATTCACCGTCCCCTTGATGTATATTGTTGCCACATTGTTTCTATTTCTTGGAGAACGTTGAACCATTATCTATTGCAATAAAAAATATGGAGCTATTTTGTTGCTATGTATATTTTTCCTCGGACCAATCAGGTAAAAGTCCCCGGTGAAAAACGCTGACAATGTTATAAAAGCTGGTTGTCCTGTCCCACCAGAAACTTTAATAACCTAGACACAGCTAAGTTATACACAGCTTAGTTATTTTGGAAAGGGTAGACGAAATTCAACCCACAAGGAAGTGCAGACTGATCTTAGACATCTGTCTTGAACTCGATACCAAATGACAAAATTTAAGATTCGTCCAATTCAAAGTTGTTGCTGGCGAGTAATTAAATGTAGCTCAAATGGTTAGAAGTGTCTTTCAAAAAGTTGAAAGCATTGTGGAAAAGAGAGAAAATGCTGATTGCTACCGTTAGAACTAGGGATGGCGTTGTAAAGGGTTAATTTTCAAAACGTTTTTGCATCCGAGTAGAACAGATAAGTTGTTAGTCGTCCGATTATTGTTAATGCGGGTAAATATGGTATGAGCCATGCTCTGGTAAAAGGGGTTTAAATGCATTACCGTTATGCATTTTACCAAGCAAGTCATCATATAATAATTGAGCCATGCTCTGTGAAAAGGGGGCTTAATTCATCTCCGTGATGCATCATACCATGCAGGTTATCACATGATTTTGGAGCCATTATATCCATTTTCTCTAACAAATGACTGAACACTAAGCCAGAATGGTCCTAGGACATACAGAAAATTGACCAATAGCGAAAAGTTTCGACCCAGGCCAGCCTGCGCGGACTGCGCAGGCTGGCCTGGGTCGATACTTTTCGCAAATGCATTAAGCCCCCTATTCCCAGAGCATGGCTCAATTATGGTTTCACCAAATCCATTTTATATAGTAACCAACTGAATCAGGAGATAGCCGGGTCCTTGGACATACAGAAAGTTGACCAGTAGCGAAAAGTTTCGACTCAGATCCGCCTGCGCGGACTGCGCAGGCTGACCTGTGTCGATAACTTTTCCAGATGCATAAAACACCCTTTTCACAGAGCACAGCTCATGTGGTTTACTACGGGGAGTTAGCATGATGCATTGAAATTATCTCTGTAGAAAGTATCAGTTTTATATACGACATAATGTACAACTTGCAGACGCCCTTTTTCATTTCACAGACAACATCATTATGAAATGGTTGTGACCAAAAGAAGAAAATGCCCGTGAGTAGAACTATCTATTTTTGCTACATGTTTTTGTATGTTCTCATGCCTTAAACCTTGGTATCAAGTTTATGAGCCATGCTTTGACAAAAGGGGGTTTAATGTATCTCCATGATGTATTGTTCAAAGCAATTTGTCACATAATAATTAGTCGTTAAAATCTGTTTCGCCTAATAAATGACTGAATCATGATTTAGAATGCTCCTTTGACATGCAGAAAATTCAATAATGATAAAAAGTTTCAACTCATGTCAGCCTGCGCGGACTGCGCAGGCTGACATGAGTCGACACTTTTTGCAGATGTATTACACCCCATTTTCACAGAGAATGGCCCATGTGTTTTTTTTTTTTCATTTTACAAATTCTAGATTAGTGACTCTTCCTCACGATGTTTGTTTGCATGAAGTTTTTCCGGTCATGTCATTCATTATTCTGATGCAACAGGATAACTTTCAAATTAAGCACACTTACGTGTATTTTGGTCTCTGCATAAGAATATGAGCTTCTTTTGTACATTTGTAGTTCCCTTCACACCCTAAACTGTCTAAATCCTTTCTGGTATAACTAATTTCTTGTAGTATGGAACAATTACATTGTCTACAAATGTCTTCTCCCCCAGGTACTTTGTTCTTGAAGACCATCTTTATAGCAGCCCGGTACTAGTATTTTTGGGGATCGCGTGTTAGTAGTTTTAGACGATAGTTAGGGCGGTCCTTTGCACACCGTTTTATATCCAGAGTTACATTCCAGAGCGAAAAGGTAAATTCTACGGGGGAGTCTTACCAATGACAATTTTACCATAGTTCAACAGGAACGATACCATACAATATTTTGAGTCTTGAAAATCGTCCAAGTCCATGTATCTGTCCGGTCCTTTTGGTCCAGCGCTAAGAAACCTGTACTTGCTTGCCTCAGAGCGAAGAAATGGTATCATGGCGGACACAACGACCGGTTTTACGTCCGCCTTGAGAGTAAGAATTTCATCTGCTCGTTTTATATCTGTCTTGGAGATATTTACCAAGAATTTCATACACTTTTCTTCCATTGTAGTTATGGAATGTTGTATAGCAACAGATAAACATTGGCGGATACGTGCTTCTGGTTGTTTTTCTGTCAGTGACTTCGTAAGTAGGTCAACAGACTGCTTCATCAGACGATCTACTTCATATTTAAAGGTTAAAGGTAAAATACGAAACACGTTGTCACTCCCTATTTCATATTTACAAGACGGATAAAAACAAGCTAAAAATTCACAGAATCCCTTCGCGTCTTCGTCATCCAGTGTGACCTCATTCTTATCCTCATCTTGTAGTTTCTCATCAAAGATCTTCTTGAAAACTGGAGATGCTATTTCTAGAACAGTTCTATTAATGTATAACGTAACACCACCAGCTTTAACCCTTAACCAAACGACAAAATTATAGACTTTTCCAAATTGAAAGCATTTGCAGATGACAAAATTAATGTGGCTCAAAATTTGAAATTTGTTTTTGGAAGGGTAGAAAACATTGTGGGAAAATGAGAAAATGCTGGTTACCTGCATTTTCTCCTTTTCCTACAATGTTTTCAAAAGGCTTCTTTCTTAGGGTCGTTAAAAGTCGGGATTGTGTGGTAAAGAGTTATGTGTCATGTCGGATTGATAGGACTTTGTTTTAAATCCGAAATAATTTCTATGCTCTCTCTCAACTCAGCTGGTGAATTCCTCTGGTCGGATAGCCTCCCACCTTCAGCCATTTTTGATATGTTACGACGCAGTATGACAGGTAAACAGGTATTGTACATCCAGCCAAATTTCACCTGAAATACACTTACGCTGCTAAGCGGGGACTCAAAGTGCTTTTACAGACAGTCTATATCAAGATCAGACTGCACAAAACGTCCGATACTGAGAGATTTTCTCCGGCAAAAACAAGTTTATTCAGCCCGTGTTGAATCGGATTCATATTATATAAGCACGAGATACACCAAAAGAAATTTTTGTATTATCCTTGCAACACGAAAAAGTTTCAAATTACAAAGTGTTTATATAGAACAAAATGTCGTGAACTGAACTTTTGTCATGTGCGTGGAAGATTCACTTCAAGTTTCAATGCGTATCTGAAGTTGTTTTCTTTTGTTAGCCTACTTTCGTAGAAGACTCTGTATACTGTTTCCGTGCGGATCTAAAGGTGGTTCCCTCTTTACATGCACAGAAGGCTTCGTTAAAGCTTGCATGCCCAGCTGAAGGTGTTTTACTTTTGTCACATCCTTTAAAAACTCCTTCTTTTACAGTTCAACCCTTTACCACACAATCCCGAGTTTTAACGACTTCGAGGAAGAAGACTTGAAAACATTGTGGGAAAAAGAGAAAATGCTGGTAACCAGCATTTTCTCTTTTTCCCAGAATGTTTACTACCATAAAAAGGGTCATTTCGAAAATGCTGGTTACGAGTATATTCTCCTTTTCCAACCAACAATGTTTACTACCCTATCAAGGACAAGTTTCGTCATTTAGGCCATCTTTAATTTGTCGTCTGCAAATGCTTTCATTTTGAACAAGTCCAAAATTTTATCATTTGGTACAGACTTAAATGCGTAGCTGAAAGTGTAACCAGAATTTGAGAAAAAGGTGAGAGAAAAATGTAGGAAAAAGAATAAAAAATGCCTGTGCCCTACATTTTCTCATTCTACCCATTTAAATACAAAATCCTTCAGTTGAGCCACATCGAAATTGTTGTCTGCAAATGCTTTCAGTTTGGAAGAGTCAACTGTTTTGTCGCCTGGTAATAAAGAACTGTTAAGCTATGCTGATACCGCCGACGACTTCAATTAATACAGCAGCATACATGTTTGTCACTGGCATGATTAAAAGACGATAGAAACGCAATCAGTATAGGCTCAAATGTGCGTAAAAAATAGAAACGATAGCTAGAAAAAAAAAAAAATTGAAAAAGACATGATTCTACAAGATGACGAGTAAGCCATTTCCCATGTTGTGCTCGCGATTAGAGTTCTAATTTTAGACGAAGGTTCCTGGGTGGCTCAGTGGTAAAGTGTTGCACTCGTGATCTGGGCGCCCCGTGTTCGCACCTCACTTGGTCCATTGGGTTTTTAAGTGGGAGTTTCCTTGGGCAAGACGCCTCAGAGCCTTAGCCTAGCACTTGTGAAAGCAAGGAAATACATGAATATGTGATCTGTCGCTGTGATATGATTGAATTATTTTGAAAGCGGCGATAAAAAAAATCAGTCTAGTTTTAGACGGGCATACGGAAATGACTCCTGGTGGAAGCTAGTGATAACCTACAATACTTCCCGCGAATTATTCGAGTCATATCCTACGAGAATTTTGAACTTTTTTGTTAATGTATTAAAATATATTTATTTTTATAATTATATTTTTTATATTTATTCAATATTTCATATTTTATTAAGTTAAACACACATCACCATATGCTGTAAATTAGGTCCAAACTGACTGAAAATGAGTACCTTTTACGATCTTGAGGAAGAAAGATTTTGAAAACTTTGTGGGAGAAGAAGAAATTGCTGATAACCAGCATTTCATCCTTTCCTCACAATTTTCTCTAACTTTCTACAGGTAAATTTTAAGTTTTCGGCCACATTTAATTTGTCATTTGCAAATGCATTCTTTTAAGTTGTTCGAGTTTAAAATTTTGAAATTTTACTAAAAATGTAAAGGTATATGATAAAAGGAAATGTTATTTTGCTTCGAACTGCGTGGTAAAATGATTCATATATCGCGAGACACAAAGTCGAGCGAGATTTCCCACGTAGCGAGAAGCAAGTAAAATTTCCTTTTGTCACGTATTTTGACATATTACGTAAAATACGACTCAAATACGACTCGTACACGCATCGCAAAGCATCATACACGACGGATAATATCGAAGTCTCATCTTTGATCTACACTGTCCGTTATTATGCAGAAAATCCCCCTAAAATTTCTGTTTAGGGTTCTTTTTCTCCTTTTTTCTATGTTGCACTGCGTCATTGGAAACGTGAACCATAATATGGCCTGCAACATGCGAAAAGGGGCATTCGGAAATTTGCATAGAGCGTCGTCTCGGATCAGCCTACGCAGTCCTCGCAAGCTGATCCGAGACGACAGTTTCCGTTTTTAGCTCTACTGGCTGAAAGCCAGCAGAGCTTATGTCATGGTGTGGTTTCCGTCGTCCGTCCATCCGTCTGTACGTCTTTCCGTCTGTCCGTCCGTTAGTCTTTTTCTTGTTTACGCGATAAAGTCTGCATTTGTGGTCAGATTTTCATGAAACTTGCACAGTTTGTTAATCTCATCAATAGCTTCAACCCTATTGATTTTGAGAAAAATCCAACAAACAATATGGGAAAAGTAGCCATTTCAAATTGAACATTTTCATTTCTTGTTTACGCGATAAAGTCTGCATTTGTGGTCAGATTTTCATGAAACTTGCACAATTTGTTTATCTCATCAATAGCTTCAACCCTATGGTTTTTGAAAAAAATCCAATAAACAATATGGGAAAAGTAGCCATTTCAAGTTGAACATTGTCATTTCTTGTTTACATTGATAAAGTCTGCATTTATGATCAGATTTTTGTGAAACTTTCACAGTTTGTTTATCTCATCAATAGCTTTAATCCTATTGAATTCGAAAAAAAAATCCAACAAACAGTATGGGAAAAGTAGCCATTTCAAGTCGAAAATTTCCAGTCTTGTTTACATGATAAAGTTTGTATTTGTGATCAGATTTTTGTTAAACTTGCACAGTTTGTTTATCTCATCAATAGCTTTAACCCTATTGATTTTGAAAAAAAAAAAAAAAAAAAAAAAAATCCAACAAACAGTATGGGAAAAGTAACCATTTCAGGTTGAAAATTTCCATTTCTTGTTTACATGATAAAGTCAGCATTTGTGGTCGGATTTCCATGAAACTTGCACAGTTGCTTTTGAAAAAAAATCTGACAATCAGTATGGGAAAAGTAGCCATTCAAGTTAAAAATTTCCATTTCTTGTTTACATGATAAAGTCAGCATTTGTGGTCGGATTTCCATGAAACTTGCACAGTTGCTTTTGAAAAAAAATCTGACAATCAGTATGTGAAAAGTAGCCATTCAAGTTAAAAATTTCCATTTCTTGTTTAGGTAATGAAGTTCACAGTGTTGATCAAATTCTTTTGAAACTTGTAAAGATTCATCAAGGGATTGAACTCAATTAAAAGTGAAGAAAATCTAGTAAACTGTTCAGGAAAAGTAGCCATTTGATGACTTAGTATCGTTTTCTCAACAAAGTGCACATTATTGGTAACATTTCTTTGACATTTACCAGGATTGTTTAATACAAGGCGTACTGAAACCCTATCAAATTTGCTTGGATTCCAAACATTTAGTTTTGAGAAATTGCACTTCAATTTTTTTCACTGTTTTTTCAGTTGACCATGACTACATATGCTGTCTAAATGGGTTCAAGCCCAGTTGCAAGAATACATTTTTGTGTTTTTTGTGTTTTTTTCTTTTTGCATCATGAATAACGTATGCTAGCATAAAAGCAAAATCACTGCCAGGAGAGCGATTTCAGGCCCTCAAGGGCCTCTAGTTAATCGGTCGGCGTGACCCGGACGATAAGAGAGACCACAAATTTCGGAAACCCTTCTGCTGAGGGCAAACTGATATAACTGCAACTCGTAACGGCTTTTACTTACAGTCTTATAACACTAATACCATAGTCACTTACATTCTACGTTTTATTGCTGTCGACTGGCAAACATATGTCTATAGCATTCCGTTAAGCTACTAATTTGTAAAGGACAGTTAAAAAAGGGAGTTCCTACGTGACTTAGTTATAATGTGTAGGATTTCTATCCCATACATTGTTCAAACAACTACCATTTGATTTGTGATTTCAAACCATTTTAATTATTCAGTGTCGACCGGTTACAGTGCTGACAGCACTTTGATTAAGTTATTTTCCGTTTCCACAAGTCTACTGTAGGACGACATCTAATATAGTCATAAAGTGCCGTCTCAGATTAGCCTGCGCGGACTGCGCATGTTGATCCGAGACGACACTTTACGCAAATATCCGAATGCCCCTTTTCGCGTGTTGCAGGCCATATCTAGCGACAAGGAAGATACGCACATTACACAACTACATCACACAGATCCGGTTAAAATTAGATCTAGGTACATGTAGATCTACTCTCGGTCGCTTTACGACAAAATTTCTATGGTGGTATATTTCTGCCGCGAGATACGAGATAGCTATTGCGATAACTTATGAGAATTAGCGTGATAAAACAAAGTTTCCTGGAAATATTATCTAGATAATAAAAAATTTCACGATAAAAATATCGCAATAATTCTAACTGTTATCATGATTTTTTGAGGTTTCGTGCCAATATCTGACATTCACAGTATCTATAAATAGATACGATTTCGAAACATCTTCGTCTACAACCTTATGAATTCCCCTTTTCCCTGAATGGTTTTAAAGTTGTTCGTAGGAGGCATTTCGAGTCGTCTTTGTGATTTGACAGGCTTCTGTTCGTTTCGAGTTTTGTCAAAATTTACCAATTAAGCTACAATTGTTAATGATTCAAATTTTTACTTACTGCAATCTTGTGAAGTCAAAAACTATCGAGTTCATCCACATGATGAATTTTCTATTTATAGATATCGAGAAACAGATAGAACTATCACGATAATTTTATCTCGATGTCAGCTTCGTGCACGATTGAGAAATTTTGCGTTAGAATACTAAGTTTATCGTGATATTTTTTTTCAGTAAACTTTTCACTATCTCGATAAAATTTCCAGGAAACTTTAATTTATGGCGATAGTTTTCTAAAATTATCACGATACCTGTCTCGTATCTCGTGGCAGAAATATGCCACCATAAATTCCACTTGTCATTCGCACTGCTGTGTAACAAATCAGAAAACAGCTGTAAGAGGGAGAATGTCGGACCAAATGAACACACAAAATGAACCAGAACAAGAAAGTCGAAATGATTTTGGATTTAAAACAGAATCCAGCCTATCCGACATGACACTTATAGTTAATAGTGTTCCTTTATTCGTCAACAAAGCTGTGTTAGAAATCGCTTCTCCAGTTTTAAAGAAGATCTTTGATGAAAAACTACAAGGTGAGGACAGGACAGACGTCACATTGGATGACGACGACGCGGAGGGGTTCATGGAATTTTTAGCTTGTTTCTATCCGTCTTGTGAACATGAAGTGGAGATGAGTAACGTATTTCGTATTTTACCTTTGGCTTATAAATATAAAGTG
The DNA here is from genome assembly GCA_946811185.2 of Hippopus hippopus. Taxonomy (NCBI): domain Eukaryota; kingdom Metazoa; phylum Mollusca; class Bivalvia; order Cardiida; family Cardiidae; genus Hippopus; species Hippopus hippopus. Next base: position 29,878,903 of record OX328112.1, read on the forward strand.
CACCGTCTGATGAAGAAGTCTGTGGCCCTGCTGATGAAGTCACTGACAGACAACCCAGCAGAGGAACAGATATACCAATGTTTATCTGTTGCTAAGCAACATTCCATAACTACAGTGGAAGAAACGTGTATGGAATTGTTGGTAGATATCTACAAAACAGATATACAACGAGCAGATGAAATCCTTACTCTCAAAGCGGAAGTAAAACCGATAGTTATGTCCGCCATGATACCACTTCTTCGCTCCGAAGCAAGTAAGTACAGATTTCTGGCTGCTGGACCAAAAGAACAGGACATACACAATGGACTTTTTTCATTTGGCTCCCAAAGCGTTGAACAAAAAGGACCGAGTAGATACATGAACCTGGACGATTTTCACGATGCAAGATATTCGATGGTACAGTTCAAAGTTAGTTTTAACAATTTGGTAAAGGGTTTTGGTTTTAAATCCATAAAAAAAGTATCTTCATTTCAGTTATGGAATGTTAATGTGGACATTGAAATTCAAAAAAATTCGAGATATAATTCCGATGTAAGATTTTCCTTCAAGATCTCCGAAAACAAAACATGTGTGATTGCGGCAAAGATGGCCATTAAGAACAACATACCTGGAAAAGACGATATCTGGAAACAAAACAAAAGTAATTTCGAGCTGTCCATTTCTTTTACTCGTCAAGATGTAGAAACCGACGGAGTTCGATGGCACGACAAAGTCACATTTGTGGCCCATGTTCTTATGAATAAACCCAAACCTATTCAAACCATAATAGTCGACTGATAGGCCTATCTGAACTAAGATAACCACACCCAGTATAATACATTACATGTTGGAGATGTATGAGGAGATATTCGCACTTTGAACAGCTTTCACTGACTGATACATTGCAAATTGACCAAAGAGCTACCTAAAAGTTTCCACTGTTATTAGGTCATTACGAATTGTCTTATCTTACATACGTTTGAAATAAGCAAATAGTTCCGTCGTTGGTCAAACATATGATACTATGGGCTTTATGCCTACAACATGGCTGATCATAGATTTTCCCATCAATTGAACAGTTAAAATCCATGATCTTGGCAGAGCTACGAGTTTTCTTGTCTTTAGATTTAGAATAAAACCGTTTTATGTAAAATTGTGTGGAACTATGTCGTCATACACATCTATCAATGAAGCAAATAAGATTCTCTGACAAAAGGAGGTTGAATGTATCTCAGTGATGAATGATACCAAGCAAGGTATGATATGATTATGAATCCATAAGATCCATTTTGTCGTACAACCGACAGAATCATGAGGTACACTGGTCCTATGACATACAGAAAATCGACCAAAAGCAAAAAGTTACGACCTACGTCAGTCTGCGAGGACTGCGCAGGCTTACCTGGGTCGATACTTTTTGCAGATGCATTTATCTCTTTTTCACAGAGCATGGCTCAAATATTTCAGCCATAAACGACGACATCTAAAGAGCTCAGTTATTCATGGCTTGCCCGAGTTTCACAAGCACTGCTCTGAGTCTTTCCTATGTCCTACCAAAGGACACACACGTGATCAGCGCTTTAGGATTTTTGGATTTTAGGAAATCCAACACCTGAGCTCTTTCCTTGAAATTTAGATTTGTTCAAATCAAAAACATTTGCAGACGACAAATTAAATGTAGCTCAAATAGTGAAATTTGTATGTGAAAGGCTATATAACAGGTAGTGTTGAGAACAAGAGAAAATGCAAGTCATCAGAATTTTCTCCCTTTCCAACGATGTTTTCAAAAGCTTTCATCCTCAGGGTCGTGAGAAACTATTTGATTAATGGATAAAATCGCCGGATATAACTATCTACGACAGCAAGACGTTTTCTCCTTGTTCTCCTCCCTGTCCGTCTGTTTTTCTCTCCCTCACACAATCTATATCTCTTCCTACCTCTTTACATTTTTTTTTTGTCGGCTCATGTTCAAAACATTTCAAACTTCGTTTCGAGAACAATTTCACGCCACTATTTCTTTCCGTTTCATGTAATAAAACACAATACATGTATACAGTTAACTAATTTATTCAGCACCTAATACATTTCCATTCATTGCAAACATTTAAAAAACACAGTGAAACACCCGTAAATATGTTAGCCAGTGTTTACATTAAATGCAAACGATTTTCGAATACCATGACACTTAAGTAAATAAACGAGGCACAATCTGCATTAAATGCAAACTATTTTGGACTACCATAAAACTCGCGTAAATAAGCGAGTATCAATCACATTAAATGCAAATAATTACAGGATAACCACGAAAAGGTCGTAAATACGGTAAATGCGCCAACGTTTATATTTTGTGCAAACAATTTTGGACTACCATGAAACCCTCGTCAATAAACGAGGCATCATTTACATTAAATGCAAACAGTTACGGAATTATCAAGCAATCCTCGTAAATACATGTACATGTGACGACTGTTACATTTCATGCAAACAATTTTCGAATACCATGCTAACCTTGTAATCAAGCGAGGCAACATTTACATTAAATGCAAACAATTACGGGATTATCACGAAACCTTCGTAAATACATGCACATGTGATAACTATTACATTTCATGCAAACAATTTTGGAATTACTATTATACTCTCGTAAATAAGAGAGGCATCATTTACATGAAATACAAACAATAACGGAATCGTCATTAAACGCTCGTAGATACATGTATACGTAGCAACAGTTAGATTTAATGCAAACAAGTCTGGAACATCATGCTACCTATAAATAAGCCAGGTAAGATTTACATTAAATGCAAGTAATAAATGAATCACCATGAAAAGTTCGTAAATACACGTGGCAACATTTACATTCAATGAAAACAGTTTTTGACTATCATAACATTCTCGTTAATAAGCGAGGTACCATTTACAGTGAATGCAAACAATTTTGGGTTACCATGAGACTCTCGTAAATATGAAAGGCAAACAATTTAGCATGCAGTGTTTCATCTTATGACCTTCTGAAGCAATTGGCAGCAGAAAATCTTGAAAACATCCTTATAGTGATGACATTGTTAACAAGATGTTGAATTTAACTCCTCCCACAAAGAGCCGAGTTTTAACGACCCCGAGCTAGGGGTTTTGAAAGCATAGCGTTTTCTCCTTTTTCCACAATGTTTTCTACTCTTGAAACAGAACCCATCATTTTTGCCACCTTTCACTATGTCGTCCTCGAATGCTTGGCAACGCACCTGATTAATATAAAACTAATGTAGGAGAAAAATCACTATTTTGTTTTACTTGTACATGTATATGCTTAGGGCGCTCTCCACGAGCTAGTCTTGCGTTTATATCCGCGCAAACTTCCAGAAGGTCTTCGATTGAGTCTATGACGTAATGAGCACCGATTTACGTAACAAGTCTTTCGACAAGGCATTGCGTCGTTCCATTTCCTCTGCACTAGTCTGGTTCTCCTCCTCGAAAGAGTTTATATTAATGTAATTGCTGTATCTCGACACGCCGACCCTCCCCCCCCCCAGCAACCAGCTTCAAGAGCCTCCAAGACCCACGAGGCGGTGTCGTCTACTTTAACGACTGACTGAATTGGATGAACGTCCATTAAATCAAGGTTTCTGTAGATCATAAAAGGCTTAGGAAGGGCACCATTCAAAACTTCGTCTCCTGAAATAAATGTGTATATAATAAGTATTTCAGGTCTGTTTGTGTGTGTAGGTAACCGAGAAAGGTGATTTGGTTTGTTAGCTGTTTAAGTTTTTACACCAAACAAATAACCTTTACTTTTTAATGGCTACAAATACAGTTCCACTGTAAGATAAAGAGCAGGTCAATTATAATCTAGGATAAAAGATTGGACAATGTAGGTCAGTGATGAGACTGCATGTTCTGTACAATCTGATCTTGATCTATGCTGTCCATAAAAGCTTCTTGTGTCGTCAACGGTAAGAAAAGAGTAAACCACGTTTTCAATATTATTTCAGTTCTTTCGCGGCCGACAGTATATATAATCATGCGTCCCTAACTTTAATTACCCGTATTTAGAACAGCATTCATTTTTAGCCGCTGGTTACTTTCCTACATATGCATCATCTAAAAATGTTAAGATATAAGGAAGGGATGGGTTCTGTCACAGTACCATTGACAAATATTCAAAAACGGCTTGATCGACCTGGCTGCCTGTCTTCCTGTCGTGGAACTCTTCAAGTTATAGTCAGGGCTACTACCGTGACCACTCCAAAACAAAAATCAGTGGTAAAACATGATACGAAATACACTCAAATGCAACTATCTATGCAAACGGAGATACATTTCATTGCTATGGAGTGTTTACTAAGCAGTTTAGGCCTTTACTTCTCAATTGTTGTTCTCGTTGTGGGTTAGATTATGCTTCATGTTCGTTACAAGCACCGTATAAATCTGTCCCGATAATATCGCACTGTCTCGCGAGAAGAGTTCTATTTCTTACCAAATATGCACAGGAGTGCTCAAAGAGAGATAACTGTATCGGACTTCCGATAATAAATATTCACATTACAAGTTCTTCAGCTCTTTACGATACAACGCTTAGTGAGCTGTAGAGAGAGAGAGAGAGAGACAGAGACAGAGAGTGAGCGTGCGAAAGAGCTGAGTGAAAGGTAGGGGGAAAGAGAGAGAGAGAGAGAGAGAGAGAGAGAGAGAGAGAGAGCGGGCGGAAGAGCTGAAAATCAAGTTTTGAAAGGACTCTGAAAGAAAACATATCATTGGCACACATACACAATGGATCAATGCATGCATCATGTTGCATCTTCCAGATTGCTTTCCACAAATTCAACCAGATTTTATCCTTATAAGTTTATACGAAACGTAACGCGCGTTAGTAAAAAAACGAGCCATGCTCTGTGAAAAAAGGGGTTCAATCCATCTGCGAAAATTATAGACTCAGGTCAGCCTGCACAGTCCGCGCAGGCTTACCTGAATCGAAACATTTTGCTTTTGGCCTATTTTCTGCTTGTCATAGTACGATCCTACCTCATGAATAACTGGTTGTTATACAAAATGGATTTTATTGATCCATAATTGCGCCCTTTTCCTAGAGGTTGGCCCATATTTGTCTTCATCTAACAAATTCTAGATTACTGACTCTTCCTCACAATGTTTGTTTGCATGGAGTTATTCTGGTCATGTCGTACGTTATTCTGATGCAACAGGCTAATTGTCAAATTGAGCACGCTTATGTTGGTTTGTTCATTTCCAATTTGACTACCTTCTAACATTTTTAGTTGAATTTTCCTCAAGTTGGATGGCCTCCCACCCACAGCCATTTTCCGATGTGTTACGACGCAGTATGACAGGTAAACAGGTATTGTACATCCAACCAAATTTCACCTGATTTAACACTTACGCTGCTCAGCACAAACTCAGTGCGTTTTTGCAGACAGTGTAGATCAAGATCAGACTGCACAGAACGTGAAGTCTGATCTTGGATCTACATTGTCCGATACTGAGAGATCTTCTCAGGCAATACAAGTTTGATATTGTGGTATTATATATGAGCCGTGCTCTGTGAAAAGGGGGCTTAATGCATCTGCGAAAAGTATCGACTCAGGTCAGCCTGCGCAGTCCGCGCAGGCTGACCTGGGCCGAAACTTTTCGCTATGGGTCAATTTTCTGTATGTCCAAGGACCAGTCTACCTCAAGCAAGAATAAGTCAGTTGTTAAAAAAAGTGGCTATTATGGATCCGTAAGTATGTGATGGCTTGCTTGGTATGATGGATTACGGAGATGCATTAAGCCCCCTTTTGCCAGAGCATGGCTCATATTTAAGTATCGGCTGAGAAATTTTTATTCAATTTATCAAATTTATTCAGCAGGTTAAGAGCTGAAGCAGATTCATATTACATAACCACGTGATACGCTAAAAGTAAGTTTTAGTATCATCCTTGCAACACGAAAAAAGTTTCGAATAACAAAGTGTTTATATAGAACAAAACATCCTGTACTTTACTTTGTTACTTGCGTAGAAGACTCCCTTCACAGTTTCCATGTGTATCTAAAGATGTATCCCTCTTTACATGCGGAGAGGACTCTTGTTCGAGTTTCCATGCGGATCTAAAGATGTTTCCCACTTTACATGCGGACAAGACTCCGTAGAGTTTCCATGCGGATCTAAAGATGTTTCCCACTTTACATGCGGAGAAGACTCTGTAGAGTTTCCATGCGGATCTAAAGGTGTTTCCCTCTTTACATGCAATCTAGATATAAACTAACTATCGCAACTTCTTCACAGTGTTCGCCTAACCTAGAGATGTTTCATACATTTTAGAAGAATTTCTTTTAAATCTCTGTGGGCCATACAGTCTATAAATATTATTTATTGTTTTTTTTTTTTCTTTTTGAATTAATACATATTACCATACTTTGTAAATAGGGTCTTAACTGAACGGAAATAAATACGTTGGTCGCTTTAACCCTCTACCACACAATCCCGAGTTGTAAGAACCTTGAGGGGAAAAAAAGAAAACTTTTTGAAAACATTGGTTACCAGCATTTTCTCATTTTCCTACAATGTTTTTTTTTCTACCTGTCTTCCTTGACAAATGTTGACTCCGTTTTGTCCGAAATACCTCGCAAGATTAAGAGATCATTCTTTATATAACGATGTACATGCAATAGCTTTTCTGGTGCTACATATGCTTGCTTTGGGCTGCGCGGGAAAATAGATATCCAGCGTTATCTAAGGTCGAGCAAGATGTCAAAGACTTTCCACACAGCAGTAGTAAAGGACGCGTCAATACGGATCTGACAGGCCCGGTCAGATCCGTATTGTCACGTCCCTGTAGAGCCTACGCTACCTACCATACAGAGAATTTGTCCCAGTTTGCCTACCCTGAAAGAAGTTACATTATATCACTTCTACAAAAATACCCAAAAAATACCCAAAAAATACCCAAGGTCTCTACCCTGATACCCGGAGTGTCCATCGTCAGAATTCAAGATGGCGGACTTTTTGATGGCAAACTGGGTACAAAAACCCTCTCACGGTAGAGCCCGGGGTATTTTCATTGAGTTGGACTTAGTTTTTTCTGCATCTATGGATGATTTCTCTCTCTAAAAGCCTGAGCACTGAGTTGGACTTAGTTTTTTCTGCATCTATGGATGATTTCTCTCTCTAAAAGCCTGAGCACTGAGTTGGACTTAGTTTTTTCTGTATCTATGAATGATTTTTTCTCTAAAAGCCTGAACACTGAATTGAACTTAGTTTTTTCTGTATCTATGGATGATTTCTCTCTCTAAAAGCCTGAGCACTGAGTTGGACTTAGACTTTTTTCTGAGTTTTTTTACTCTCTGGAGTGTGGCTCTTTGGAGTGTAACTCTTTGGAGTGTAACTCTTCTAAAAGAAAGAAGTTTGACAATTTGAAGAAATGACAATTTGAAGATGGAACTTTCGTGGTAAATGGTTAGTCCTGAAAAGGACTGTTGGGTTAGCTCTGAAAAGAACTGTTGGGTTAGCCCTGAAAAGGGCTGTTTTGTTTTGGAGGCTGTGTTTTTTCGTCTCACGTTGTTTTTTTCCACTTCTAATGACAGCATCCGAAATTCGCTTGGCAAATGGGGCATGCTTCAACTCTTTTTCTGATTACCATTGCTCCATTACCGAAAGTAATCTTCCTCCTAAATTCGATATCAACCAAAATGACATCCGGTGTTGTCTTTAAAAATAGTTGAACTAATCTTTCGCCGAGATCTTTGTATGGCTGTGTTATACGTTGTAGTTGGTTTTGTTCCTCCTCTCCTACGAAATGAGTGTTTAGTTGTAATAACTGTTGACCTGCATTTAGATATTCTTGGAGAGCCTCACGTAGTTGATAATTTATCTCCTCCATATTGATACTGCTTCCGAATATTGATACTGCTTTCGAATATTGATACTGCTTTCGAAGTGTTCGTTAGCTGAGAGTCAAAAAATGATGAATGTATGGAAATAACGCTGGGTTTTATACGTTTAAGGAGGATTGAAATTTTTAAAGAGCGCGGACCTGACGGGAAACACCAGGATTGTACTGTGTGACACTGAGCTAGGAGTGGTAAAAACAGCATGAAACGCCGACGCGGGAAAAACATAGGAAAAAATGACGTCATGAGTCAATCAGTTCAATCCTCCTGTAAAGCTATAAAACCCAGCGATATTTTTACATAAAATCATATTTGTTCCAGTATGGTTCGAATTCTTGTCTGCCCCCCCCCCCCCACTGCGCAAGCAGATGTCTGATAGAGTGTGGGAAATGTTTTGCCATACTTTTTTACCCTTGTGTTTTGTTGATTTGCAAAAGAAACAGTTCTTTGTTACTCGTTTTTTCTTCTTTTCGTTGTTTTGCTTTTTCTCCTCTTTTAGATCCAAAGTTTGTTGTTTTCTTAGATTATCGCTTGTAGATATGTTTTTCTCTGCCTGTTCTGTTATTTTGCAGATTTTGGAATCGGTGATATCCGTTGTGTCGGACTGCATGTCTACGGTCTGATTTTCAACCGGTGATATTGTAGTCTGTAGTGAACTTGTTTTCCATGTATTTTCGTTGTAGAATGAATTTAGTGTCCCGACGAATTTCGTATGTTGGAGACCGACAACGTTGTAAAACGATGGTGAAATTTCGATGTCATGACTGTGTGGGTTCACGTAGACAAAAAACAAATGTTCCTGTCTGATTTTCTTTTTTGGACAATTTCTGGACCAATGTCCTGCTTCGTTGCACGTAAAACAAATATTTGTTCTCTCACTATTCATCCCATATCGTTTGTCGAGCGTCGCTTGATCTAAAACTCTGTAGCTGATAGTACGGCGTATAGAGGTATTTATAAAAAAAAAAGCTTTACTACTAGACGCTGACGTAGTGTACCTCTACCCAATGGTCTATTTATAGCAACAGACGCTAGCTATTGTGATCTAAGCCCCTGTCACACTAAACGGCGTTTCCACTGAGTTGGCACGGTGTTGTTTAAGTTCCCAGAGTGCCAAGAGATCGCAGGAAAAATGCGAAGCTCCCGTGGTCTATTATCGCTTTCCTGATGTTGATGAAAAAAAGCAAGAAGGAAATCAAGTACATTGATATCTGTTCTCTGTACCCTTATGTTTGTAAACACAAATCCTATCCTGTAGGTCAGCCAGAAATTTTGTCTGCTGAGAATATTGACATGAACAATATTCGACAATATGAGGGCTTAATCAAATGCAAAGTTTTGCCTCCAACTGATTTGTTTCACCCCGTTCTCCCAGTTCACTGTAACAACAAAATGATGTTTCCACTCTGTATGAAATGTGCAGAAGAAAGTTCAAGCATTTGTAGCCATGGTGAAGAAAAGAGGGCTTTGGTCGGAACTTGGGTTACTTTTGAATTATTCAAGGCTCTTGACTGCGGTTATCGATTATTGCAAGTGTATGAAATTTGGCATTTCAATTCTGTGTCAGATCAGTTCTTTAAACGTTATGTGGACAATTTCTTGAAAATTAAGCAAGAAGCCAGTGGTTATCCAGATCGGTGTCAATCAGACTCAGAAAGAGCAATTGCACAAAGACATTACGGAATATGAAGACAAATGTGAAACTCGTGGTATTTGCGAATTTGCAATGTAAAAAAATGTTTCAGTGTGATTTTTTTCATTGTCAAGAAAATGTTTTTTACGCTGTATTGTAAAAAAATGTTTCCTTATGAATTTTTTCATTGTCAAGAAAATTTTTTATGTTGCATTGCAAAAAATGTTTCATTGTTTAGTTCTGTTCAATAAAAATGCTTTCATTTTCAATGATGTTATCATTTTATCATTAGCCTTTAAAGAGTAAAGTAAAAAATGGATGTACAATCCATATTATTTCAACATCCTTGTAATATTTTCATCACAGGGCCGAGCGGTTGTGGAAAAACAGAGTTCGTTCATAAATTAATTGAGTATCGAGAAGACTTGTTCAACATCGTTCCTGAAAGAGTTGTTTGGTGTTACAAAGAATGGCAACATGCCTACAGTATTATGCAGGAAAAGTTTAATTCACAATTTAAATTGATAAAATTCGTGGAGGGGATTCCTGACGACGAAAACGAAATTGTCAGTGATGTATCCATACCACATTTAATCGTCTTTGATGACATGTTGGGGGAAAAAGATGAGGAAAAAATTAAACTTTGGTTTACAAGAAAAGGTCATCATCGTAATGCAAGTGTGATTTACATCACGCAAAATATGTTTCAACAATCGAAATCGAGTCGAACCATTAGCCTTAATTCTAGATATATGATTTTATTTCGAAATGAACGAGATAAGAATCAGATTAAAACATTAGCTCGACAAATGCAAGTCCCACATTTGGTACCTGCTTATGAAGATGCTACATTGTCGGACCATGGATATCTAGTCGTAGATTTTCATTCACAAACAAACAAAGAATTAAGACTCCGAACAGATATATTTTACCGTTGTTATACACAAGGTAATGAAAGAGGACCTGTTATTTATTCTTCTGCTTAAAAAAGTTTCTTTAAGAAAAGTTTTTTTATGCAAAAGTTCTTGCTTTAAAAGAGAATTACATTTTTAAATATAAATCATTTTTATGATACCCATCCGTGAGTAAACATGGACTTACCACCTACACCAAGATCGGTTTTAGCTGCTTTGCGAAATTTAAGTCAACAAACCGATAAACATGAAAGAGAAGCTGTGTTAAAAGCAGGATTAAAAGAAATTTTAAAATGGTTTACATGAGCTGCGCAAAACATCATCGAAAATAAAATCAAATTACCAAAACAAACCATAACGTACATGACAAAACATAGAGCAGATATTGAACAGCTAGCAGATCCGTCCATAGATGAGGAAAGTAAACGTAAAATCATTTTAAAACCTGGAGGGGGTGGATTTCTAGGTGGTGTGATTATCAGAAGTTTGCTGAGATGGGATGGAACAAAAACCATCAGAAAATTTGGAGCTGAAAGACAAACTCGAAAACGTGTTCCACGAAAGCGTGCTCCGCAAAAGAAGAAGTGTCCGAAAAAGAAAAAATCTCCAACAAAGAAGAAATCTCCAAAAAAGCTTACTCCAAGAAAGCGTGCTCAACCAAAGAAAAAATCTCCAAAGAAGAAGAATTCACCACCAAAGAAGCATGCCCCAATTACGATTGATGAAAGATTTGTTACTACCCGAAAACGAAGTTCTGTAGGAAGCAACATTTCAGAACATCAACAGTATCCGAAATCCAAAGAGGAAAGAATGAGAAAAAAACTGCAGGATTACGAAAGAAAGTATTGAAGATTCATATTACCAGGTATAAAATTATTGTTTCAAGAAATCCACTCCAGCACGTGGTCTCCAAAGACATTAGCTAAACATAAAAAAGGGTTAAAAAAATATAAACGAATGTTTTATGATATGGTGAAACACAACCTTGATACAGGGAGATATAATCTTGACGACAAAAATGAGGTGCTCCACCTTGGGAAAGGAAGATCTGTTCCCGTGGATTCATCTTTATCTACAGCCACTACATTAGCCGACGATCTCTATTCACAAATTTTGTCTACAAAAAACATTATATTAGCTATAAAAGTTAGTGATATGGAACTTGTATTATCATTTAATCCGAAATCGAGATCAAGTCAACATGAAGAAGAAAACACCTCTGATAAAAAAACATGGTTCAATGGTTATGGCTATGATACAGGCTAAACCAAAAGCACGTAAAATACTTGTAAAAGATTCATCACCTGAAGTGATAAAATGCATATCGGAATGCTGTCATAATGTTTTAAAAGGCAATGTACATTTATCATCACCTCAGAAGAAGAAATTGTATTCAAGTAGGCAGCATCTCAGACGTTTAGCTTCGAAATCAGTCTCAGTAAAAAATAAAAAACAAATATTAAATCAAAAAGGTGGATTTCTTCATTATTACCATTGTTAGGAAAAGCCGTTATCGGAGGAATAGGAGGAGCTCTTAAGGCCTTGTAATTTTATAATTTTTAAATTATGTCTGTTAAAAAAATGGTTATTGTGCCTTACCAAACCTTAGAAAATATGAATCGTTGGAAAGCCGAACAAGCTCAAAGACCTCGTTTACCACCCAATCCACAAGTTGTAGATGTAGTACATCTTCAACAGGACATGGGACATATTTTACAAAACACCAATTTATCAGAATCGGAAAAAGCTCAAAAGTATGGTGAGACTTTGTTTAAGTTACAAAATTCTCTTCAAAAAGCAAGACCGACTTTGAACAATTTACTTTCAACGACAAAAAGTGATGATAGTGTACAGAAATCAACATCTGTTACCTTGCATGATCAAATTTTGCAAAGTGTACCAAAAACCATGAAAAGAAAAGCCGAGTTACTTTTGAATATGATAAAAGATAACAATAATTTAACTTGGGATGAACAAGGAGTTGTGTCATATAAAGGCGGACGCATTCATGGTTCCAATATCATCGATCTTATCAATGATGCAATACGTCAAAGAAAAGGTGTTGAACCCAAAGGCTGGAAAACTTTTTCAAAGGCATTACATGAAAGTAATATTCCGCAAGAAGTCATTTGCAATCCAAGCAGATGGAGGTGGATGCATAAAACTTATGATAAAGCTTATGATAAGCCGCTGAGTGAAGATGAAGAATCCCATGGTGAGTCTGATTACTTATTTCACACACCAAAAAGTGTACAAAAAACTGCAAGGAAATCGCCTGCAAAAAGTGTTAAAAAATCTACGATGAAAACTCCATACATGAAAACTCCATACATGAAACCTGAAGAAAAAGAAAGACTGAAGCAATTCTATACTAAAGAGTTGTTAACTCCACCAGATTCTATAAAAAAGACCCCTAGTCGTAAAACGGCTCAGTCATGGGAGCCCTGGTAAAGCCTAAACTTGATTACGTGTTAAGAAAGTTATTTTATGATCCCAAAAGTACTGTCGCATTTACTGGAATAGAGCAATTGTATCACGCTGCAAAATCTGTTTTGAAAGGAATAAGATACAAAGATGTTCAAGAGTGGTTACGAGGTGAATCCACCTATACCTTACACAAACCAATCCGTCGACGTTTCAAAAGACGAAAAACTATTGTAAGTGGTATAGATTATCAATGGCAAGCTGACTTGGCCGACATGCAAAATTTAGCAAAACAAAATGATAACAAGAAATATTTACTTTGTGTAATCGACGTGTTTTCAAGATTTTCATGGGTTGTCCCTATTCCAAATAAAATGGGAAAAACTTTGATTCGAGCATTTCAATCTATTGTTCAGAAATCAAAACGAAAACCTTTGGCACTTCAAACAGATAAAGGTTCGGAATTCAAAAACAAACTGTTTCAACAATACTTGAAAAAGAGTCAGATTCATTTTTTCACCACCGAAAATCCAGAGACAAAAGCAAGCCTCGTTGAAAGATTTCAACGAACTTTAAAATCGAGAATGTGAAAATACTTTACGTACAAGAAAACAAGACGTTACATTGACGTATTGAATTCTTTAGTTCAGAATTACAATCATACTTTTCACAGAAGTATTAAAACATCTCCTGCAATGGTTACAAAATCAAATGAGGCAGAGGTTTCGAAAAATCTGTATCCTCGATTATCGACAATCGCTATGACGAAAAAGCCAAAATTCGAAATTGGAGATCGTGTTCGGATCAATAAAACAAAACGCACATTTGATAAGGGATATTTACCAAATTGGACGCAAGAAATATTTGAAATCACTCATGTTAACAAGACATTTTCACCTATCACCTATAAAATAAAAGATTTACAGGGTGAACAAATTTTGGGAACTTATTATGAATACGAACTTCAATTAATAAAAGATGATGAAGTCTATGAAATTGATTCAGTTCTTGATAGACGTACAAGGCGTGAGGGCAAAAAATTAATCAAAGAAATAAAAGTCAATTGGAAAGGTTATCCAAAAAAATTTCAAAGTTGGATACCAGAATCGCATTTGGTGTCTTTGAAGGGGAAAAAATCTTATAGATGAAAAAATCTTATAGATAAAAAATCTTATAATAAAAAATCTTATAAAAAGACAGTACATTTATGATGAATTCACAGTCAAACATTGAGTGCGCGACAGAAAGTGTCGATAGTGTTGGTACTAAAAATTACAGCTGCTGTGGAAATCGTGTTCCAAAGAATCAGTTTACATATATTTCACAGATAATAGTCATTTACGCAATTATTGCAACCTCCATAGTACATTTAAGTATTCAAAGTCAGGATCGTGAATTGTGGTTGATACTGTTAAGTAGTTCACTCGGATATATTCTCCCATCTCCGGGGTTAAAATTCACAAAGACAGAACAAAAACAACCAGGACTTGATTTCATTGACAGTAAAAAATAAAATATTTAAAAAATGAATTCGTTTTATGTTACTTTACCTAGCGATAGTTCCATAAACCTTTATCCGAACAACACACAGTGCTGTTTTAAAGTTCATTTACCAAAGACAGTTCATATTGATAGGGAAAATTGGGAAGTTGCATTAGTTCAACTTATTACCCCCTCTCAGTTTTTAAACGTAAGTGAACAAGAAGCAAAGTTCGAAATTATAACTGCAGATAACGCTTTATACAATGCAGTAGCAGCGGTAGATAAAAAAAGAGATAATATGGAGATATCTGTATTAAGGCGAGACGATAAAGGTAGAGCAGAAAAATGGTCAATTCTATTTACCTTTCCACCGGGTAGTTATACTTCACCAAAGCATATTATAGAGGTGATCGATGATTTGGTTCAAAATAACCTATCGGGTGTCCTTCAAAAGAATTCAATGCTACTGTCTATTAGCTATTCAACCTCATCCAAACGTCCGAAACTTGCAATCACAAATATTACAAAAACCGGAATCAAATTCCACTCATCGCTGTTTTTAAAACTGGGAGGATCGCCAGAATTTCAAAACGAGGCGATTTATCCGGGTAGAAGATTTTTAAATGCATTTAAATACAGTCCTAACATCGATGCTGGCTACAACCATCTGTTTGTTTATTCAGATATTGCCGAACACACTATAGTGGGTGATACATTTGCTCCCATACTTCGTGTTTTACCGTTCAAACCAACCGAATCAGTTGAAAATAATTATGAAACCCAACATATCAACCATGATATTACATTACCGCATTATATCCCCGTTTCGAAATCTGATTTCGATACTATTCACATTCAAATAACAGGGGATTCTGGCATATCGTTTCATTTCATTACTGGTAAGACAATCGTCAAGTTACATTTCAGACAGAAAAAATAAAAAAATATTTGATATTTTGAAATAATTAAACTGATACATTGACAAAAAAATGCTGCCAGTTTATCGTGGCGTAAAACATCAGTATGGGTATGGATTAGGTTCCCTATTTAGATCAGCACTTAAAACAGTGACACCATTGCTTAAACCCTTAGTCAAATCTGGTTTTAATGCTATAAAAAAAGAAGGAATCAAACAAGGAATACGTGCAGCAGAAGATATCCTTTTACGTGGTAAAAACCCCAAAAAAGTTACAGTCTCGCGGGGAAAACAATATGTTCATAATTTAGCGCAACAGTTAATACCTGGGATAAATAAACGAAAATCACAAAAGACAAGTCATTTATCTTCTCGATCTCACAGGGGTAAGATTATTAATAAAAGACAAAGAAATCATTACACTAGCCCGAGACCTCTTGATATATTTGATTGAGAGAAAAAATCTTTTGAAAAAATCTTTTTTTGAAAAATCTTTTTTGAAAATGATGCAAAGCGGATCTTGCGAATGCAGTAAATCAGAACTCGATGTTCTTTCTGTACCACCCACATTGACAACGATGCAAGAAAGTCAATGGGTTGAACATTTTCCAATATCATCTTTGACAAACAATTCACCGATAGAATTCATCATACCACCTCAAACCGAACATTGGACAGATTTATCACAATCGTATTTGTATATCAAATTCAAAATCGTTAAAGCAGATGGCAGCAATTTAGATGCCGGCTCAAATGTAGCCCCTGTAAACAATTTCATGCACAGTATGTTTAGCAGTATCGATTTGTATCTAAATAATAAACTAATCAACAGTAATTCAGACACCTAACCATACAGAGCATATATCGAAAATCTTCTGTCATATAATGCCGACTGTAAGACTACGTTTTTGAAACGTGGTGTACTTTGGATCGAAGACACCAGTGGCCAATTCGGAGCACTCAACCACGATGGGAATAATGAAGGATTACGAGGAAGAATCGCTGTAATCACACTAAGCAGAACTGCAGAGCTTTTCGGACGATTGCATCTTGATCTATTTCAGCAAGAAAAATATTTACCTAACGGTATTGAAATCAGACTTAGATTAAACAGAGCTTCATCAAACGTTTGTCTTACGGGAGGTACTGGTGCACCAGCTGCAAAAATTGTATTGGAAACAGTCAGTTTACATATGCGAAATGTCGAATTGTTGCCTGTTATTGCGAATGATCTAAATCGAATTATTTCTCAGCAAAACATGAAAATTCCTATCCGCAGAGTAGAAGTAAAGACTTTTACCATTGGTAATGGACTTCAGTCTAAAGTTGAAGATCATTTGTTTCAAGGACAGCTTCCGAAACGTGTTTTCATTGCAATGGTAACAAATGCTAGTTATAATGGAGGTTATGATACCAATCCATTTTTCTTTCAACATTTCAATCTGTCAAAAATAGATGTATCATGTAATGGTCACAGTATTCATAACAGACCCTTTGAACCTGACTTTGAAAATGGCTTGTATTTGAAATCATATTTGTCAATGTATCAGGCTGTCTCAGCCTTCGGGCTCAATAAATCATTTGATATTGCCAAAGAAGATTATGCTGGTGGATACTGTTTGTGGGGGTACGATTTGACAGCTGATCAAGGTAGTGAAGAAGGTCAACTTCACCCTATAAAAACTGGAAGTCTTCGAATTGAGCTTCAATTCGCCCAAGCCTTGGCAGCAGTGGTCAATGTTATTGTTTTTGCTGAATTGGACAACCAGATCGAAATCAACAGTTTGAGAGAAATCATCACAGATTACTAACTTCGGAAAAAATCACATCAGAAAAACAGTCCTTTTCAGGACTAAAGAGCATATATAGAAAAAACAATGCTTGGACTCAGATTTGCTATATCACTGAGAGAAGAAGCAGAAAAAGTGAAATATTCTACTCCAAAGTGCATCTCTACTCGGAAAAATGATATTCACAATAGCTTCGAAAAACATATGATTGAAGAATTACAAAATCTTATTGCCAGTGAAGTTCGCAACCAGTGTTACGGATGTCAAGTGGACCACCCCAGTCAAATACAGCACGATCTGTGTTTATTCAAGAACAGACAAGAACATACGGATATGTTCATAGAAAAAGCTTTGATGGAATTAAATCCATACAAAATCATGGAAAAATGGTATCCTGAATTAATGGAAATGAAAATCGATGACAGTGACTATGTGAAACCTACAGAATATGGCAAAATATAAAACAAAACATTTTATCTGAAATCACAGAATCGTACTTACAATACTGGTGTGACAAAGTAAAACAATCCTGGGAAGAAAGTGACTAAGAAGAAAAAACGTGATGTATACTTCTGAAATTCAATACATATTGGATCACGGAACCTGGATAAAAAATCTACAGGCGAAAGTCTGTGCAAAAGACCAGTTGCCTCGACAGAAACCAAATCATGTGAAAGCCTACATTGTGAATACAGAGAGATCAAATAAACCAGGAGAACACTGGGTGGCGGTGATATTCAACAATAATGACAATGTACTATACTTTGATCCGTATGGACTACCACCACTTGAGCCAGAAATCATTAACTTTTTAGACAATCATTCTTCAACATGGAGATACAATCGACAAACTCTTCAGAGTCTACAGGGTAAAGTTTGCGGACTTTACTGTATCTTTGTATTGGATGCTGCTGCTAGAGGATACAATATACAGAAATATCTTCAACAGAAATTCCTCTCAACGAAACACCATCGAAACGATCGAGATGTATCATTGTGGTTTAATCAACACTACGGAATTCTATACAAGAAAATTTCAGAGACTCAAACCCACAAACAGTGAAAAATGATCTTTTTTTGCTATCAATTCATTGTGAATATTTCATTTTTTGTCTTTTTTACAGGTCATTGTAAAATATGTTCATTGTAAATATGTTCATTGTTCAGTTCTGTTCAATAAATAAAAGTTCAAAAACAATAGAGTTCTTCATTCTGTTTTCCCCAAGACTTGTTCTGTCTACATTTTTTCCCATACATCGGGTCATAACTTTTTTGCTATATTAGCATGAAACGTAGGATGGGAAAAAATGTATGTGCTTTCTGCCAGGTCCGAGCTCTTTAAAAATTTCAATCCTCCTTAAACGTATAAAACCCAGCGATATTTCCATACATTCATCATTTTTTGACTCTCAGCTAACGAACACTTCGAAAGCGGTATCAATATTCGGAAGCAGTATCAATATTCGGAAGCAGTATCAATATGGAGGAGATAAATTATCAACTACGTGAGGCTCTCCAAGAATATCTAAATGCAGGTCAACAGTTATTACAACTAAACACTCATTTCGTAGGAGAGGAGGAACAAAACCAACTACAACGTATAACACAGCCATACAAAGATCTCGGCGAAAGATTAGTTCAACTATTTTTAAAGACAACACCGGATGTCATTTTGGTTGATATCGAATTTGGGAGGAAGATTACTTTCGGTAATGGAGCAATGGTAATCAGAAAAAGAGTTGAAGCATGCCCCATTTGCCAAGCGAATTTCGGATGCTGTCATTAGAAGTGGAAAAAAACAACGTGAGACGAAAAAACACAGCCTCCAAAACAAAACAGCCCTTTTCAGGGCTAACCCAACAGTTCTTTTCAGAGCTAACCCAACAGTCCTTTTCAGGACTAACCATTTACCACGAAAGTTCTATCTTCAAATTGTCATTTCTTCAAATTGTCAAACTTCTTTCTTTTAGAAGAGTTACACTCCAAAGAGTTACACTCCAAAGAGCCACACTCCAGAGAGTAAAAAAAACTCAGAAAAAAGTCTAAGTCCAACTCAGTGCTCAGGCTTTTAGAGAGAGAAATCATCCATAGATACAGAAAAAACTAAGTCCAACTCAGTGCTCAGGTTTTTAGAGAGAGAAATCATCCATAGATGCAGAAAAAACTAAGTCCAACTCAGTGCTCAGGCTTTTAGAGAGAGAAATCATCCATAGATGCAGAAAAAACTAAGTCCAACTCAATGAAAATACCCCGGGCTCTACCGTGAGAGGGTTTTTGTACCCAGTTTGCCATCAAAAAGTCCGCCATCTTGAATTCTGACGATGGACACTCCGGGTATCAGGGTAGAGACCTTGGGTATTTTTTGGGTATTTTTTGGGTATTTTTGTAGAAGTGATATAATGTAAATTCTTTCCGGGTAGGCAAACTGGGACAAATTCTCTGTAGGGTAGGTAGCGTAGGCTCTACAGGGACGTGACAATACGGATCTGACCGGGCCTGTCAGATCCGTATTGACGCGTCCTTTACTACTCACAGCGAGAAGCAAGTGATGCTTCCCCTTATTATATAACTATAACTTTTCCGACTCAAATATATACGTCGCAATGCATCATAAACGTCCTGAAAGAATCCGTGCACTGTGATCTTCGATTTACGCTTTCCGCTATTTTGCAAACAATTGTGGGAAAAAAAAAAGATACCCCTGAAGTTTCTGCTTAAATTCGTTTTTCCTGATTGAGAAAATTATTTGATTCTGAGTTATGTTTTTTTTCTTTTACTATGTACAACTGTTTACTTGTTATAAAATAAAATTTGTTCTGTTCTATTCTGTTCTGAAAAAAAGGGCGTTTTAATGCATCTTCAAAAAGTATCGACCATGTTAGCCTGCGCAGTCCGCGCAGGCTAACATGGATCGAAACTTTTTCCTCTTTGTAAATTGTTTGTCTGGCTAAGGTTATTCTACCACCAGAACCTGTCGATTATTGGACTAAATAGATGTTATGGATCTATGATTATGTGCTGACTTGCTTGGTATAATGTATCACAGAGATGCATAAAACCCCCATTTGTCAAAGAATAGCTCTTTAAGATAGCGTTATAAGGGTAACAAAACGGCATGCCATACTTTTCCGGATACTTTTTAAACACCCATCAGATAACAAGGATAACAAGGCTATACCGTACATTATAATGCAAGTCTGGAAAATGTCTGCAGCTGCACATTGAAACTGCTAAATCGACGTCACAAAAAATTGAGCTCTTATAACACTTTGTTCTATTTTGCATTGCGTCATACAAGGGCTGTTATGAAATTATTGAGACACATGGTGTCTTTAAAAAATACTCAACGCTCTAGGTTTATATTTGGTAAAGCCACAGAACAACTCTTTATAAGGCAAATGGAAACATATTCTATTTATTTCACGTAATGTATGCTTTGTTACTTCCGTTTTTATTCATGTATGTAGCTCAATGCGGAGCTCGTCGCGAAAATGGTTTTCTCAATTTAAACAACGTGTAACAATGCCTCGGTAAACGAGAAATTAGCGGGAAAACGTCATTAAAATTTACGCTACAAAATCGTTAGAATTATGACGTTAACATGTTATTTTTTTCAGAAAAATTGCTTTGAATATAAACAACTTACAGACGAAACAGCAAAAGTTGATTGGATTCGGATCGCGACGCCAATATGAGTTCACAGATTAAGGCGGAGCAACGAATAATATGGCCTGCAACATGCGAAAAGGGGGATTCGGACATTTGTTTAAAGCATCGTCCCGGATCAGCCTACACAGTCCGTGCAGGCTGATCCGAGACGACAGTTTCCGTTTTTAGGTTATTTTCTGTTTTCCGCAAGTCTACTGTAGGACGAAATCTAATGTAGTCATAAAGTGCCGTCTCGGACAGGCCTGCGCGGACTGCGCAGGCTGATCCGATACGACACTTTACGCAAATATATGAAGGCCCCTTTTCGCGTGTTGCAGACCATATCGAGCGACAAGGAAGGTATGTGCATTACATAACTACATCACACAGATCCGATTTAAATTAGATCTGGGTAGATCTTCTCGTACTCTCGGTCGGATTTACGACAAAATTTCGCCTGTTATTCTCACTGTCATCCGCACTGCAGTATAACATATCAGGAAACAGCTGTAAGAGGGAGAATGTCGGACCAAATGAACACGCAATCTGAACTAGAACGAGAGAGTCAAAATGGAAATGATTTTGGATTTAAGACAGAATCCAGCCTATCCGACATGACACTTATAGTTAATAGTGTTCCTTTATTCGTCAACAAAGCTGTGTTAGAAATCGCTTCTCCAGTTTTAAAGAAGATCTTTGATGAAAAACTACAAGGTGAGGACAGGACAGACGTCACATTGGATGACGACGACGCGGAGGGGTTCATGGAATTTTTAGCTTGTTTCTATCCGTCTTGTGAACATGAAGTAGAGATGAGTAACGTATTTCGTATTTTACCTTTGGCTTATAAATATAAAGTGCACCGTCTGAT
The DNA here is from genome assembly GCA_946811185.2 of Hippopus hippopus. Lineage (NCBI taxonomy): Eukaryota > Metazoa > Mollusca > Bivalvia > Cardiida > Cardiidae > Hippopus > Hippopus hippopus. Next base: position 29,900,438 of record OX328112.1, read on the forward strand.
GAAGAAGTCTGTGGCCCTGCTGATTAAGTCACTGACAGACAACCCAGTAGAGGAACACATATACCAATGTTTATCTGTTGCTAAGCAACATTCCATAACTGTAGTGGAAGAAAAGTGCATGGAGTTATTAGTAGATATCTACAAAACAGATATACAACGAGCAGATGAAATCCTTACTCTCAAAGCGGAAGTAAAACCGATCGTTATGTCCGCCATGATACCACTTCTTCGCTCCGAAGCAAGTAAGTACAGATTTCTGGCCGCTGGACCAAAAGAACAGGACATATACAATGGAGTATTTTCAAGCAATTTTAGCTCCCAAAGCGCTGGACAAAAAGGACCGAGTAGATACATGAACCTGGGCGATTTTCACGATGCACGATATTCGATGGTACAGTTCAAAGTTAGTTTTAACAATTTGGTAATGGGTTTTGGTTTTAAATCCATAAAAAAAGTATCTTCATTTCAGTTATGGAATGTTAATGTGGACCTTGAAATTCAAGAAATTTCGAGATATAATTCCGATGTAAGATTTTCTTTCAAGATCTCCGAAAACAAAACATGTGTGATTGCGGCAAAGATGGCCATTAAGAACAATATACCTGGAAAAGACGATATCTGGAAACAAAACAAAAGTAATTTCGAGCTTTCCATTTCTTTTACTCGTCAAGATGTAGAAACCGACGGAGTTCGATGGCACGACAAAGTCACATTTGTGGCCCATGTTCTTATGAATAAACCCAAACCTATTCAAACCATAATAGTCGACTGATAGGCCTATCTGAACTAAGATAACCACACCCAGTATAATACGATAAATGTTGGAGTATATGAGGAGATATTCGCACTTTGAACAGCTTTCACTGACTGATACATTGCAAATTGACCAAAGAACTACCTTTATTTCTAGTGTTATTAGGTAATTAGGAATTGTCTTATCTTACATACGTTTGAAATAAGCAAATAGTTCCGTCGTTGGTCAAACTTATGAAACTATGGGCTTTATGCCTACAACATGGCTGATCATAGATTTTTCCCATCAACTGAACAGTCAAAATCCATGATCGTGGCAGAGCTACGAGTTTTCTTGTCTTTAGATTTAGAATAAAACCGTTTTATGTAAGATTGTGTGGAACTATGTCGTCATACACATCTATCAATGAAGCAACTAAGATTCTCTGACAAAAGGGGGTTGAATGTATCTCAGTGATGAGTGATACGAAGCAAGGTATGATATGATTATGAATCCATAAGATCCATTTTGTCGTACAACCGACAGAAGCACGAGGTACACTGGTCCTATGACATACAGAAAATCGACCAAAAGCAAAAAGTTCAGACCTACGTCAGTTTGCGAGGACTGCGCAGGCTGACCTGGGTCGATACTTTTTGCAGATGCATTTATCTCTTTTTCACAGAGCATGGCTCAAATATTTCAGCCATAAACGACGACATCTTAAGAGCTCAGTTATTCATGGCTTGCCCGAGTTTCACAAGCACTGCTCTGAGTCTATGCTATGTCTTACCAAAGGACACGTAGACGTGATGAGCGTTTTAGGATTTTCGGATTTTAGCAAATCCAACGCCTGAGCTCTTTCCTTGAAATTTAGATTTGTTCAAATCGAAAACATTTGCAGACGACAAATTAAATGTAGCTCAAATAGTGAAATTTGTATGTGAAAGGCTATATAACAGGTAGTGTTGAGAACAAGAGAAAATGCAAGTCATCAGAATTTTCTCCCTTTCCAACGATGTTTTCAAAAGCTTTCATCCTCAGGGTCGTGAGAAACTATTTGATTAATGGATAAAATCGCCGGATATAAGTATCTACGACAGCACGACGTATTCCTTTTTCTTTTTCTCTCTATCTCTCTGTTTTTCTCTCCCTCACACAATCTATATCTCTTTCTACCTGTCTACATGTTTTTTTTTTTTTCGGTTCATGTTCAAAACCCTTCAAACTCCGTGTCGAGCACAATTTCACGCCACTATTTCTTTCCGTTTCATGTAATAAAACACAATCCATGTATACAGTTTGATAATTTATTCAGCTCCTAAATACATTTCCATTCGTTGCAAATAATTTAAAAACACAGTGAAACACCCGTAAATATGTTAGCCAATGTTTATATTAAATGCAAACGATTTTCGAATACTATGACACTTAAGTAAATAAACGAGGCACGATCTGCATTAAATGCAAACCATTTTGGCCTACCATAAAACTCGTGTAAATAAGCGAGAACCATTCACATTAAATGCAAATAATTACGGGATAACCACGAAAAGGTCGTAAATACGGTAAATGTGGCAACATTTATATAATATAAAAACAAGTTTGGACTACCTTGAAACCCTCGTAAATAAACGAGGCATCATTTACATTAAATGCAAACAATTACTACATGCACATGTGACAACTGTTACATTAGCGAGCATCAAAACGCTTGTAGATACATGTACACGTTGCAACAGTTACATGTGATGCAAACAATTGTGGAGTACCATGCTACTCGTAAATAAGGCAGGCAAGGTTTACATTAAATGCAAAATAATTACGGGATCACTATGAATAGCTTGTAAAAACATGTCGCACCATTTACATTCCATGAAAACAAATTTTGACTACCATGATACTTTCGTAATAAAGCCAAGCAAGATTTACAATAAATGTAAACAGTTACGAGATTACTGACACTGTCGTAAATAAGGTAGGGAAAAATTTACATTAAATGCAAACATTTACAAGATAATCCTGGAACCCTCGTAAATACACGTACATGTGAACACTGTTACATTTTATGCAAACAATTTTGGAATACCATTATACTCTCGTAAATAAGGGGAGGCATTATTTACATGAAATGCAAATAATAACGGGATCCTCATTAAACGCTCGTAGATACATGTACATGTGACAAGTGTTACATTTAATGCAAACATTGGAATACCGTGATAGTCTCGTAATTAAGCGAGGCAACACTTCAATGACATACAAAAATTAACGGGATCATCAAAACGCTTGTAGATACATGTACAAGTTGCAACAGTCGTACAGCGGACAACTCTTATTAACTCTTAGACTGCTAAGTGCGACTCACTGACCTTTTGCGGACGGTGTAGACCAAGATCAGACTGCACAGAACGTGCAGTCTGATCTTTGATCTACACTGTCCGATAAGGAGACATTATTCCCTAAAACAGAACTTTGAAATAGCAATATTTGGGTTTTAACTATCGAAATGAAAATTTCTTTTTAGTTATTTAGCAGGATAGGGGTTAATACTGTGGCGGATGGGGAGACTTCCCTTGGCGAGCGGGCTCTTCATATGCCACCGGGTTTCCGTCTGTCACTCAACATTCACCAGTCAGCCATCTAATATTTGCAAGGACTTTTTACGTCTTCAATTGCAAATTTGTTTCACGTCGTTAGACTTTAAAATATTTTGCTAAACATATTATTCTATCTGTAAATTGCTGCATACTCACAAAGTTTCTCAAATGTTCTTGTTTCGTGTAAACTTGCACGCCAGTGTTCATCTTTCCTTATATGTAAATTTATAGGATGAACTGACCTATAACCTTTTTTTCTTTAATATCCCTACATGTCTTGTTTATCGTTCCGAAAACACTGTGGCAGCGGGCGATGGTTTTTTTTTTTTGCAGTATGCAACATCTCCACTTGCGTCAGTGTTTTCTCAATATTGCATGTATGACTATTTATCCCTTTCTGCAAGCATATGATAACATTTTTCCTTTTAACTTATATATTACTACCTACTGTAGACTTTTTTTTTCCCCCCAGTCTAGCGGCAGACGATGCCTGTTAGCGCCGTGGCGAATGGATAATCTGTTCGATAAGAGCACTTTCTCCGTTTGCAACAGTGTTAACACATCTATGTTAACAACAGTGTTTACTCATGCTTACCTTATTAACAAGGCTATCTCCAAACCCGTTTAGGACAACTTTATTTAGTTGTTAACCAATATCATACAATCTATGCATAAAAATCAAGTGTATGGTTTTTATTACGCATTTCGATTTCTCCCCAATCTTTACCTTTTTTTTTCCTGCATAAAAATTAAATTCTTGAAAAATGTATGATCTATATGTACATATGCTATCTCTATCTCTCTGATAGCTCCCCCCCCCCCCCCATTATTCCTCTATTTTGCTGTAAACCCTATGTACATACTAATTGTGTATGTAATATTCCTATTGCTGTCATTCTCTTTCCTTTCTCTTTTTATCACCCTTTGGCCTTTCTATATCCTAATGTTCTATCCACCATTCTTTGACTGTAATATATATATCTATTTTTAATTCCTACTTTTTTGTAATGTTTTTGTTGCAGTCCCAGCCTGACTACTGATTTCTCCCCCCCCCACCTCGCCTATAGTACGTCCATAATTGCCACTTTCTCTCTATCCCCCACAATGCTATGCTCCGACAGATCACCATTTTAAACTGTGTGCTCTGAAAACAAATCTTTACCTCTCTTTTTCTATATCTTACTCCCTATCTATGACTCTTTTCTTTTTTTTCCCCGGAACGCCATTAGTTTTATTTCACAATCTTATTTGTATTATTCCCCCATATTGTATTGTATCATACTTGGGTGTGATAAAGAGATATTATGCTATGTTAGTTACATGTAATGCAAACAGTTCTGGAGTGCGATGTCACCCGTAAATAAGGCAGGCAAGGTTTACATTAAATGCAAAATAACTATGCGATCACCAGGAAAAGCTCGTAAATGCATGTTGCAGCATTTGCATTTAATGAGAACAAATTTTGAATACCATGACACTCTCGTAATAAAGACAGGCAAGATTTACAATAAATGCAAACAGTTACGGGATTACTATGACACTGTTGTAAATAAGCTAGGGAAAATTTACATTAAATGCGAACAATTACGGGATTATCATGGAACCCTCGTAAATACATGCACATGTGACAACTGTTACATTTCATGCAAGCAAGTTTGGACTACTATTATACTCTCGTAAATAAGAGTGGCATCATTTACATGAAATGCAAATAATAACGGAATCCTCATTAAAGGCTCGTAGATACATGTACACGCAGCAACAGTTTGATTTAATGCAAACAATTCCGGAATATCATGCTACCTACAAATAAGCCAGGTAAGATTTACATTAAATGCAAGTAATTAGTGATTCACTATGAAAAGCTCGTAAAAACACAGGCAACAATTACATTCAATGAAAACAGTTTGTGACTATCATAACATTCTCGTTAATAAGCAAGGTACCATTTAAATTAAATGTAAACAATTTTGGACTACAATGACACTCTCGTGAATATGAGAGGCAAACAATTTAGCATGCAGTGTTTCATCTTATGACCTTCTGAAGCAATTGGCAGCAGAAAATCTTGAAAACATCCTTATAGTCATGACATTGTTAACAAGATATTGAATTTAACTCCTTCCCACAAAATGCCGAGTTTTAACGACCCCGAGCTGAGGGGCTTTTGAAAGCATTCCGGGGAAAGAGAATAATGCCGACAACCAGCATTTTCTCCTTTTTCCACAATGTTTTCTACTCTATTTGAAACAGGACCCATCATTTTTGCCACCTTTCACTATGTCGTCTGCTAATGCTTGGCAAAGCAACTATCTTATGTTACTGGTATGCTTAGGGGCGCTCTCCGCGAGCTAGTCTTGCGTTTATGTCCGCGCAAACTTCCGAGAGGTCTGCGATTGAGTCTATGACGTAATGAGCACCTGATTTACGTAACAAGTCTTTCGACAAGGCATGGTTCCATTTCCTCTGTACTAGTCTGGTTCTCCTCATCGAAAGAGTTTATATCCATGTAATTGCTGTATCTCGACACGCCCACCCCCCAACAACCTGCTTCAAGAGCCTCCAAGACCCCCGAGGCGGTGTCGTCTGCTTTAACGACTGACTGAATTGGATGAACGTCCAATAAATCGAGGTTTCTGTAGATCATAAAAAGTTTAGGACGGGCACCATTCAAGATTCGTTTCTTGAAATATAGAATTAAGGTACTCTTTTATTCCATTAGTAGAACTTTTCAACTAAAGGCGCGTTTAGACCTACTACCGGGACCGCTCTCAAACAAAAATTAAAAACAGAACTCCAGATAAAAGGGAGTGATTTTGATTTCAAAATTGAAAATGGTAATTTAATTATTCTCCAGTAAACCCTATGTTGTGGGTACTCATTAGAATCGTCTCATCGAGACAATTCAAATGAGTACCCACGACATAGGGTTTCAAAGAGAAACAATGACTTTAGAATACCGTCACTCCCTCTTATCTGGAGCTCTGGACCGTAACATTATACGGAGTACATATACATTCAAGTGCAACTATGTATACTAACGGAGGCACACTTCATCGCGTTACAGCGTATAATTAGTAATTTAGGCTTTTATTTCTCATAATGTATGACTATGAATAATTAAAAAGAAATAAGGTCTAATAAATCCATGCATGGAGATTTTGTTTGTTTGTATTGAAGCTGACTGCCGTTTTAACAGCTTTGGCCATATCACTGCGGTCATTGCCTCTTCACATGTATTTCATGGCTTTCTCTAACAAGTACTGACACAACTATCTTTCCAAGCCACTGACCACTTTTCTCACGTGCATGCATCAGAGGTGAGAGGCGACAGAAAGTTTGCCTCATTCAGGTATCGAACCCATAACCACTAGGTCAAGTGTCATATACACTAACCACTGAGCTACACGGCCGGGCACAATGCGTGGAGAAATTACTCGATACTGATATTTTTTTTTACCTTTGAAACATTGATTTCAAAAGTTGTCTACAGCAAAAGATAAAAAGTCTGCATAAGGGAATGGGCGATGTGAAAGTTGAAGAAAAAGAGCCATGCTCTTTGAAAAAGGGGTTAAATGCATCTGCAAAAAAAAGTGTCGACCCAGGTCAGCCTGCGCAGTCTGTGGGATCCTTGACCAAATAAGGCACTATTTGCTTATTTCAAACGTGTGTAAGTGTCGCCCCGGATCAGCCTGCGAAGTTCGCGCAGACTAATCTGAAACGACACTTTCCGTTCTTATGTAATTTTCTGTTTTGTGCAAGTCTACTTTAGGACAAAAGCTAATGTAGTCGTAAAGTGCGATTTCGGATTAGCCTGCGCGGACTGCGCAGGCTGATCCGAGGCGACGCTTTACGCAAATGTTCGAATGTCACTTTTCGCGTGTTGCAGGCCATATAATAAATACAAATATCACTTTGATCTTCATTAATTATGCACTAATTACATGGGGTGATCATAAAGATCGTGGACAACCTCATTATTTTAAAAACTACTTCACCTAGGATTACAAAAAATTGCACAGATAAGCATTAATTATCTGGTAACTGACTTAAGTTTTTAAATGTCGTCTTATTCAAGTAGGTAAAGTATACTGCAAAACTAGTCCAAAACGTCGGACGACGTTTCATTTGAGCCGAGAGTAATCATAAAGTTTCACTTCAAACTCGGAAAGTATTAATGAGAAATCAAAAGCGATATAGAAAAAAGATTAAGGGGACGGACTCTGCTTTCAAGAATCTGATATTCGTAAATGGAACAGACCGGTTTAGACATGAGTGCGAAACTGTTAAAGATGACCCTAAATATGACCGTCCATCAACATCAGTCCTAGACAAAATCATCACGGATATGGAGCAGCATGTAAAACAAGATCGCCAAGATACTGTATGGAAAATAGCTGACGCATCTAGAATTTCATATAAAAGTGCCGAGGAAAATTCGTCTGACAGTATTGGAATGTCGCGTGTTTGCAAAAGGTGGGTATCTCGATTATTGACGCCCGCGCCGATGGGGGTTAGGGTCGAAATCTGTTAAGAAATTTCAGAACGCATTAGGGTAGAGGGGTCAAACTTTACTGATCATACGGTAACATGCGATGAAACATAGGTGCACTTAAATCAGACTGAATCTAAACAACAAAGTTGTGTACAGAAACATTTAACATCGCCTTCCGCCGTTAAAGCCAAACTTTCTAATTCCATGGGTAGGAAACTTCATATTCGGAGCCAATGGCTCTGACGAGAAAATGTTGTGTTGGTCTTCCGTTTCTGAAAATGTCGGCTGAAAAACAACCAAAAAGCAGGTAACCTTGTAATTTTTTTAAATCATGTGTTCTTAAGTCTTTGAAATTCCAAAAAATGAGAATGTCATGCAATGCTCTGGTCTTTCAACGTGTTTTCTAAACTACGGAAAGTTGTAACAAGTGTACGATGTTGTCTGAATCATCTGTGGCGTGGGTTGACAGTAGCCGAAATAATATGTCACGGACCTAAATTCAGTCTATTATTGCCATTTAATTGGCAAATAAGAGAGAGTCTTGCTGTCCGAAAAGCGTGAATTAATGTCTTGAAATGTTACATTTACTGCTGGTAAAGAATATAAAAGAAATAGCATAAAAAATGATAAAAATAAAGAAGGGCTCCGACTATGTGGACCGGCTCTGAATATGTAAGTCGGCACCGATTGATGAGGGCTTCATTTTAAAAACTTAGTTTTCTGTAAAAAATTACTTAGGAAGTAGGCTTTGATTTTCCGTTAATACGTTTCAGTCCAAAATGAAGTACATTGTTTGGATGGGACATGACCGAATTTATGAAAATACAAAGGGCTGGTATCGTCACGATTGAAAAATGCTGAACATTAGTCTATCTAAAACCTGAAAATACTTTTGTGCAGCTTTTGGTTAACAGAATGGTCTATACATGTATATAGCATTTGTCATGCTTTCGTCGTAAGTGCAGCCCACACGTAAGCGAAAATAATGAAAAACATTTGGCATCTTCGGAAGGCTATTTGGTCTTGAAACAGTCATTAAAAAGCTAAATGGAAAATGTACCGACCGTAGCAGAGATATCGAATAGAAAAAAAAACTTATACAAAGTGTGAGAAATACAAATGACCTATAGTCGCAATACACGCCTAAGGGTATATGTGTGAACACTCTTAACTCTTTTTAACAACTAACACGACACAACAGTATGTCAGGTGGGTGGGGTATATACAAGTCTATAACAGCGAAAAAGAATCAATTTCACAAGTACGTCAAGACAAAAAATGTTCATAGATCCCTGATTCTCATTGTACTCACTCAGATCTGTCAATATTAGATCAGAATATGTCACATTTAATAAAGCTCATGATCAATTAACCCTTTACCACACAATCCCAACTTTTGCTGACCCTGAGAAGAAGTATTCTAAATGACCTAGACTCCTCTTATCAGCGTGGCGCTTAGGGTCGTACAAACTGACCGACTCTCGCAACAGCCAACACGTAGAAATGGACGACGGAAAGGAAAACACCGTGCAAATATTTAAATTAAATTCGGGCACAGCTCGACATTGCTACTGTGGGACGTGCAACAGTGATAGCAGATATGCTGAAAGACCACACATGAAAAACGTCGGATGGATACCCTTCCCAAAGCCGAAAACCAACAAGGAAAAATGTGGAAGATGGCTTCGTGCTTGCGGACGGAAGGATTTCACAGTTGAAAAAAGTAAAGAAATGGACGTATATTTGTACAAAGCATTTCATTGGTGGGGCTGGACCTACCGATGAGCATCCTGATCCCATACCAGTTATGTTTACACTGCAAAAGGTAAGATCCTGGAAATAAGTCGCAGTTTTGTCTCCTTACTTAAAGCAAACTTACGATATATCGGTCCCGATGCCATTGCATGTTAAAACTGCGACCTGCCTCTTTTTTGTCTACATGTATCATGTTAACTTCAGAGCTAACATATAAATTATTATTTTTCTCGTCTAGAATGTCCCTAAGTCTAAGCTTGATATATTTTTTTTTTCTCTCTCTTTGCTTAGAAATCCATAGAAGATTTGAAAGCATTTCAGAAAAATGATAAAATACTAGAAACCAGCATTTTATAGTTTTCCCTCCACTTTCTATGTCTTTTATGTGGCTTAAGCCACATAATTTTGTTCCATGAAAATATTTCAAACTATGGAATCAGTCAAAATTTTTTAGATCTAGTCTTCTTAAAGAATTGACCCTTAAGCCGCTGAGCGGGACTTACTGACCTTTTGCTGACAGAGTAGATTTAGATTAGACTATGCAAAAATCAGTCTGATCTTGGATCTACACTGTCCAACGAGGAGATATTTTTCACCGAAATGCTAGTTTGGGTTTGTACTATCAGCTTGACATTTTTATTTAACTTCTTTAGTATAATACGAGTCAATGAAGGTTGTGTTTTATATTTCAGGTTGATCGTTTCTCACACAAAAGGAAAGCCCCAACAGTATGAGCCACACTGGTCAGTAAGAGACAGCTTTTTGAAGCAACAGAAGCCCTGCGTTCTTTGCAAGACAGTTTCAACTAGGCAGACTTAAGAGTGGAGTCATCCACAGAATGGTCAGAAGGAAAACTGATGGTAATTGTGAATTGTAGCCCCTTTTCTAAATTCAAATCTGTGAAATACTTAGGTAATATAACCCATTTAGATCTTTTGAAGATTTTCCATCTATTACTTATAGGGCTTAACGTTTAAAAAAAATACACAGTGCTGTTCTGCTTAAAAAGTACACAGTGCTGTTCTTGCATAACAACAACTTCTATTTGAGAAATAGATGTAATGGCCCTAAAAAAAAAAAACTACACACAGTGCCATAAATTTGTTGTCTTTTGGTATTGTGCTAGTGTTCTGGGGCAGGGCAATTGAAAGCCAAAGCAATAAAGAAACATTAACAAATGAGCAAACTGTTGCCTAGATACAATAGAGTTGTTTTGAAAAGTTACCAAAAACATGAATCAGGGATACAGATAATTAATTGAATTAAACATTCATGTTTTCTTCTTCTGCTTCAGAGCATACATGAATTTAATGCAGTCAAGACGACCACTGAGTCCAGAACTCAAGCTAAACCAACCGTGAATTCTCAGGAATCCCAGGCCAAACCCTCCATGAATTCACAGGAAGTACAAACTTTGTTTCATTGTACTGGTCTTCTGATTGGAAACATTCAAAAATCAATCGACAGAAACCAAGCAAAGATTGTGAAGAAAGAAGCGCATTCAACTCGCTCTCATTTCGATGTCCTTTCAAAAAGGAAAGATCTGTTCAAGTTCCATATAGGTGTATCTGTTGAACAATTTAATCATCTTTTTACATGCCTTGGAGATGTCGTGAATAATTTGGTATACTGGAAGGGAAAGAAGAAGAGCTCTGGGAAAATAACGAAGGGTGTCCAAAAAATCAGATGCTTCTGAGCTTAATTAAATTAAGGCAAGCATTCCCAAACAAACATTAAGCAAACATGTTCAACATCAGTATGACTACTGTGTCAGAAAGAATAAACACATGAATCCAATTTTTGTTGAAACAAATACAGTGTGTGAGAAAGAGAATGTTCCCTTCCAAAGAGAATAAAAAGGATTGTCTACCCGCATCTTAAAACATTTAGAAATGTAAGAATTGTCATTGTTTCGAGATCTTTGTTGAATCATCAAGAGATTTTGGGGAGCAGGGAAACATGCATTCCAGTTATAAACATCATACAACTTTGAAATGTCTAGTCGGTATATTTCCAATAGGTTACACCTCTTTCTTATCTGATGTATATGAAGGGAGCATTTCTGACAGGGAGATATTTGTAAAGTCAGGACTGTCTGAACAGTTGGAACCAGGTGATTTGGTAATAGCGGACAGAGGGTTTCTCATCCGAGATATACTCCAGGCCAGTCAAGTGCAAGTAGATATTCCACCATTCTTAAAAGGTCAAGCGAAATTAACTCCTGCTGAAGAAATCCTCACAAAGAGAATAGCCAGAGTGAGGACTCATGTAGAAAGGGCCATTGAGCGCATGAAAAAGTTCAAAACACTTGGAATTCGGCTTCCGCGTGGCATGAAGACGGTTGCAAGTCAAGTTGTTCATATCATTGGGCTATTGGTGAACTACCAGCCCCCACTTGTGAAGTAAATATTTTCTCTTGTTTTAGAGACACTAAGGAATTAGGGTTGTGAAAAAGAAATATTGGAAAAGAGGAAAATATAGGAAATCTGCTTTCTCCTTCTTCTCACTTTATCCCAATCTTTGCTATCCTTTTAACTCTTTACAAAACACAAAATGCTAGACTTGTCCTAATTTAAAGCATTTGCAGACAACAAAATAATTTGTGTTTTCAGAAAACATTATGGAAAAAGGAGAAAATGCTGGTTACCCGCATTATTTATTCTTTTTTCCACAATGTTTTCAAAAGTGTTCTTCTGTAGGGTTATTAAAACTTATGATCTTTTACTTGAAAGTAAAAGAAAAATGCCATCATTCGAGTCACATTACAATAAAGATTGAAATTTCACCTAATAGAAATTCATTGACATTACATTTGTGAGAGGGAAAATGTAGGAAACCTAGTCGTTCTCCTTTTCATACAATGTTTTCCATTGTTTTAAATCCTTACCAAACAACAAAATGTTAGACTTGTCCAAATTTAAAGCATTTGCAGACAACAAAATAAATGTGACTCAGAAATTTGGTCTACTAAGAATTACATATCAGCCTATAAAATAGACATTAACTTTACTTTTCAACTATTTTTGCAAACAATGACAATCGTTATTTTTTTTTTAATTCAAGGTCACGTGAAAAAAACGGCGTTCCGATTGTTTTAGAGGTAGAATATATATAAATAGATATTTTTTTCTTGTTCTCAACTGCTTCCATGGCCCAGTGGGCTTGGTAGACAGTATGAAACTATTTTAAGTCATGGTCATGGTGTTCCTCAGGGGTTCAAACATAAAATCCTTCATTTTTATTCTCTCTCTCTTCTTTCTTTAAACTCTTTTCTCTCCCTTTTCTCTAAAATAATTGGTTCTTACTTAGTTTTAAATGTAAGGCTTTAATAAAAATATCTTAAAACTGCGTGTAAAATTTCATTCTCATTAATTATCCTCTTTTCTTTGTAAGGATAGTGTTTACCCAGAACAAATTAGTCAAGCCAGGCTGTGGCTCTGAATCAGTGTGTCAAAGAGACATTATGTGCCCTGGGCCTATAATGACATAGTTGAATCCCAAAAGCCCAGACAACATTGCTATGTATATAACAAGTAAGGGAGATAACCTCATACAGCAAATGATAAGGTTCTACAATTGTTATTTCTCTTTAAAGGGAAAAAACTAGTCAACATGGTTACATGTAGACTAGAGTCTGAAATTGGTTTCATTCCTCATTAATTAACCCCTTTTCTTTGTGTTTACCAACAACAATTTTGCCTGGCCATGTTGTGGCTCTGAATATTTGTACCAAACAGGCATTCTGTGTCCTTGGCCTGTAATGACATGGTTGAATCTCTAAAAAGCAGACGACATTGATACATAGACTAGGGTCCGAAATCGGTTTCATTCCTCATTAATTAACCCCTTTTCTTTGTAGCAGTAGTGTTTACCCACAATAAGTTTGCCTGTCCAGGCTGTGGCTCTGAAATAGGCACAAAATAGACATTCTGATCTTTGAGCCCGTTATGACATCGCTGAATCTCCAAAACGCAGACGACATTGATACATAGACTAGAGTATGAAACCGGTTTCAGGGGATGGTCACACACTTATACAATGATATGTAGAAATGATGAACGACGCCACCAAAGACATTACATTCATAAAAAGTAAAACACAGCCACCTAATTTAAAAAAGCTCATTACTAAAGCCAGATTCACGGAAAATAATACCGACACATTCGCAGTAAAAACATGTGGTCGACCAAATTGCAGCCTCTGTCTTTACATTCCTGAAGGATCTACTTATAGTTTCAACAGTAAGATATTCAAAGTTAATGCAAACATGCGCTGCGATGTACAGAATGTCCTGTACGTCATTACATGTAATGGGTGCAGAAAATATTACATAGGGCAGACAGGAGATAAATTAAGAATACGCCAAACTATACATGCCCAACAAATTAGAGACCCTTCGACCGGACAATTACCACTAAGTAGTCACATAGACCTCTGTTCTGAGGACGAAATAAAGTTCAAAATATTTCCCTCTGTGGAGTCCAATATGGATTCAGATATTATTTACTCACGTGTTAGTATTTCAGAGATTTCATTTGGATTTAGATTGTAGTGCAATAAACGGTAATAATAGTGGGACTGTCCCGAAATATCGATGTTATCTGGCGAGGTTAAGAGAATTTATCATGACGAAGCTCTGCCGAGTCGCTTCAAATATTTTGACCCAGATCGCCATTAGGCTACGGATTGATCGACTTGCCGAGGAAATGGAATCCCTTCGTTTTGCTTCTGTGGAGCGGAAAGAAGCCACACGTTCCGTGTGCCTACATTCAGAACCGCTCCGTAGAAAATTGGCGTTGTATTACTAGTATTTTTCTGCTTCTTACGCTTAATGATGCAATTTCAAAACAAAATTTACATTTTCCACCAATGCAGGGGAAACCTGGTTCGGTACAGCATCGTGATAATAGTTATTCAAGTTTTTTAATGGCAGACGTCATCAGTTACATCATTCAATAAGACAGTGGTCTTTTTCTTTAAAACCGATGTCACTGAGTTAAAATGAGTGCACTTTTTTACACAGGAGATTTATTCATGTAAAAAAAGTCGAATTCTTGTTTTATGACTGAGTTACTTGAGTTTGTTTAGAACTAGGATTTAATCACAGGAAAGCATAGGAGACAGCTGTCTATTGTTCAGAAAAAGCTCGTCGTAGATTTGATAGAAAGTGATTTAAAAAGGGGGCTTACTGCATCTCTGTAATCCATTATACCAAGCAAGTCATCAAATAATTAGAGATCCATTAAATTCATTTTCTCAAACAACCTACTGAATGATGAGGTAGACAAGCTCTTTTATATGGCCTGCAACACGCGAAAGGGGGCATTCGGACATTTGCGTAAAGTGTCGTCTCGGATCAGCCTGCGCAATCCGCGCAGGCTAATCCGAAACGACACTTTCCGTTTTCATGCAATTTTCTGTTTATCGCAAGTCTACTGTAGCACAAAATCTAATGTAGTCGTAAAGTTCCGTCTCGGATTAGCGTGCGCGGACTGTGCAGGCTGATCCGAGACGACACTTTACGCAAATGTCAGAATGTCCCTTTTCGCGTGTTGCAAGCCATATGATGAAAATTGACCGACAGCAAAAAGTTTTGGTCCGGGTCAGCCTGCACGGACTGTGCAGGCTGGCTTGAGTCAATATTTTTTGCAGATACATTAAAGGTGGCCCTTCAGATCTTGGGACGAAAATTTTACAAAAATACAAATAAATCATCCTGATACTCCCAAAGCCTTTTAATTTTCATTCATAAAACCCCACTAGTCGAAAACCATCCGACAACAAGAGAAATTAGAGATTTACTGCGGCCCAGGTCGACACCGACGGGAAACACGTTCTATTTTTACATGAGCAACTCGCTCATTTACATATCGGAAATACACAGAAAAAGCTTCAAACATAGCGTCCGAAGAAGACATTATGGAAAATAATTAGATGTTTGTTATGTTATGGAATTTAAGCCTCATTAGTCACGTGCCAGTCACTTGACATTCCTACAATGTTTTTTTGATTTCTGGCACGAAATCTAAAAATACCTTAAGAGGCTACGTAGCCTTTTAAGGGAATACCATCAAAAAAATTTTTTTTTGTAATTTTATGATTCTTAATTATTGATGATTTGTATTGTTTTTTCATATAAATGGAAAAATGGTGAGATGTGAAAAATCTAAATACCCACCTTTAAGCCCCCTTTTCATAGACCATGGCTCAAATAAAACTTACTTTTCGCACTACGCTGTAGTTTAAATGCCTACTGTTCCGACAATGAAATATTGGCCGAGGGAGGACTGTCAAAAGCCCAGTAGAGGCCAAACTATCGAAGCAGGTGCCGTAATACATTTGAATTAAATCATACCATTTAAAAGTATTGAAACAATTGTGGAGATGACACTCTGTTATTGTGTGGTCGGGCCACGTATTAGTCGCTGGCAGACACATGAATTTTAAAATCAGGCAAAAAAAAAACAAAAGACAGCTACCTGGCAGGTTTTAATATAGTTTTGAAATCAATTTCTCTGTCAGTGACTAACACTTGAACCGACAGCACAATGACAGATAGTCATCTTTACAATGATTTCCGTATTTTTAAATGGTATCATATGAGGTCAAAGGCATTTAAACACCCGCTTTGTTCACTTTTGACCTTTTTTCTTACTTTAATATTCGCACCAATCGGGTGAGCAGTATTAGTCTGTGTATTTTGTAATAGTTTAGAACGTTTTTTTCTGGCCCCGGCAGGGATGCTGGAGTAATTTAAGAGTGACTGTACGAAGATAGACTAGTTCTGACGGGTCAAAGTTGAATTTGCAAATTAGATCCTGTCTGATGACATGTTATGTTATCATGCAGGTGATATCAGGTCGTAGATGGCTTAATTACATGATAAATTGGTTATCTCGCGTTATCTAAGGTCGAGCAAAATCTCAAAGATTTTCCACGCAGCGAGAAGAAAGTGATACTTTTCCTTGTAAATTTTCCCAATAAATTTTCCGACTCAAATACATACATCCCGATGCACCAGAATCGTCCTGAAAGAATCCGTACAGACTATTTTTCGATTTACGCTGTCCGCTATTTGTAACCCTTTTTTTTTTTAAACTTAAAATTTCTGATTAGATTCGTTTTCCTGATTTCCTGAATGCGAATTACTTGTCATAAAACAAAATTTGTTCTGTTCTGAAAAAAGGGCATTTTAATGCATCTTCAAAAAGTATCGACCCATGTTAGCCTGCGCAGTCCGCGCAGGCTAACATGGATCGAAACTTTTTCCTATTTGTAAATTGTTTGTGTGGCTAAGGTTATTCTACCACCAGAACCAGTCAATTGTTGGACTAAATAGATGTTATGGATGTATGATTATGTGCTGACTTGCTTGGTATAATACATCACAGAGATGCATTCAAACCCCATTTGCCAAAGCATGGCTCTTTAAAACAGCGTTATAAGGGTCAGAAAACGGCATGCCATACTTTTCCGGATACTTTTTGAACATCCATCAGACGATTAGGATAAGAAGGCTATACCGTATTGTATAATGCAAGACTGGAAAATATCTACAGCTGTCCATTGAAACTGCTAAATCAACGTCACAAAAAATTGAGTTCTTATGACATTTTTTTTTTTATTTATTTTGCACTGAGTCATTCGTCACCCTATCGAGCAACAAGAAAGATGAACAAATTTGTGTGTCGAGTTCGGGTATCGCTCAGCTATATCATGTATAAAGATAAATTAGATACTAGTATATGTGAACTGGTTTTGATGTACAGTACCTGTTCACCTGTTATACCGCGGTGTAACATATCGGATAAAACCTATGGAACGTAGGAAAAAGTCGCCTCTGAGGAAATCAGTGTCACTGAAAAGGGAACATGAAAATTATTTCGGATTTAAAACGAAATTCCGTCATTCCGACATGACACTTACAGTTCGTGGCGTTACGTTATACGTTAATAAAGCTGTTCTAGAAATGGCATCTCCATGTTTACAGAGGATCTTTGATGAGAAACTAAAAGATGAGGATCAGCAAGAGATCACACTGGAAGAGGAAGACGTGGAGGGATTCATTGAATTTTTGGCTTGTATCTACCCGGACTGTTTACATGAAGTGAAAATGAGTAATGTATTTCGTATTCTACCTTTGGCTTGTAAATATAATGTGAACTGTTTGAAGGAGAAGTCTGTGACCCTACTGACAGAGTCGTTGACAGAGAAACAACCGGAAGAGCACATTTACCAATGTTTATCTGTTGCTAAGCAACATTCCATGACTACAGTGGAAAAAAAGTGTATGGAATTGTTGGTAGATATCTACAAAGCAGATATACAACGAGCAGATGAAATTCCTACTCTCAAAGAGGAAGTAAAACCAGTCGTTATGTCTGCTATGATACCTCTTCTTCGATCAGAGGCAAGCAAGTACAGATTTTTGAGCGCTGGGCCAAGATATCGAGATCCCAACATGGACCTTAAAGATTTTCACGATGCGAAATATTCAACAGTGCAGTTCCAGGTTGATCATTCCGATTTAGTTAATAAATCTGAATTCAGCAAAGCAGTCTCTTCACTTCACATTTGGAACATAAAGCTGAATATTAAATTGCGAGGGAGTACGATATTTTTCACTTACGACCCACCATTTTCCTTGAAGAGCTCTGGATATTCCTATGCTATTGCAGCAAAGATGGCCATGATGAACAACATAACTGGAAAAGACGATATCTGGAAACAAAACAATGGTGACACAGAGCTGTCCATTTTTTTCACTCGTCAAGATGCAGAAATCGAGGGAATTCGATGGCACGACAAAGTCACAATTGTGGCCCATGTTCTTGTTAATAAACCTACAGAAGTACCCTGTGTCAGAAAACAAAGAGATGGAAGTGTCGAACCATATCGACAAAGAGCTGGAAGTTTTGAGCGACTACATCGTTCGAGACGTGCATCATTTTTTTAAAGGACAAGGGAAATTGGACGCAGAAAGTTTGTGAAATTACAAATGAAACCGACAGCGTTTTTAACCAAACAGTCGAATGATCCCCGAACTAATGTAATAACGCCTAATGAGATCTGATAACTGAGAGTGTTGGAGTATATAAGGGGATAATTGCACTATGTACAGCTTCCACTGATTGACAGATCGCTTTTTTACCGATGAACACCCTGTGTTAAGTGTTAAAACGTTAGCCGTTACGAATTTTCTTCTCTCACAAACATTTGAAATAGCCAAATAGTGTCGCCGTAGGTAAAACCTTTCAAACCATGCTTCTTATGTTTAAAACTTTCCTAACCTAGATTATCTATCGATTTGACTGTCAAAATCCATGATCGTGTCTGAGCTACGATCTTTTCTTGTCTTTAGATTTAGAATTGTGCTGTTTTATGTGAGATTGTTTGGAAGTATTTCGTCGCACACATCTATCAATGAAGCAATTAGGATTCTCTGACAAAAAAGAGTTTTAATTCATCTTCGTGATGCATGAAACTAAGCAAGTTTTGATATGATTATGAATCCATACAATCCATTTTGTCGAACAACCGACTGAATCATGCGGCACATTGGTCCTTCGACATGCAGAAATTGACCTATAGCAAAAAGTTTCGACACGGTTCAGTCTGCGCGGACTGCGCAGGCTGAACCTTGTCGAAACTTTTTGCAGATGCATTTATGTATCTCTAGAGCTCAGTTACTCATGTCTTGACCGAGATTCACTAGCACTGTTCTGGGTCTCTACTGTGTCTTGACATAGGGGCACATCCAATAAAGGACCACGTGACCACCACTTGACCACCAATAAAGGACCAGTTGACCAGCGCTTTATCATTTCTTGATTTCAACAAAACCAACGCCTTGACTCTTTCCCCGAAATTAAGATTTGCTCAAATTGAAAACACTTGCAGACGACAAATTAAATGTATCTAAAATGGCGAAATTTGTGTGCGAAAGGTTATAAAAAAGGTAGTGTTGAGAACAGGAGAAAATGCTGGTCATTAGAATTTTCTCCCTTACCAACGATGTTTTCAGAAGCCTTCATCCCCGGGGTCGTGAGAAACTGTTTGATTAATGGATAAAATCGCCAGATGTAACTACATCTATCTACGACAGCAAGACGTATTCTCCTTACTTCTTCTCTCTATCTGCCTGTTTTTCTCTCCCTCACACAATCTACAGTATATCTCTTCCTACCTCTTTACATGTTTTTTTGTCGGTTCATGTCCAGACCAAAAGCTGTCCGAAACACTTCGTGTCGAGCACAGTTTCACGCTACTATTTCTTTCCGTTTCATGTAATAAAACACAATACATGTATTTAGTTTAATAACTTATTCATCACCTAGATACATTTCCATTCATTGCAAACATTTTTAAAACACAGTGAAACACTCGTAAATATGTGAGCCAATGTTTACATTACGGTCTACGACCCCTAAAAGAAAACAGCTATTCCCACTATAATATTATCCTACAAAATTTGCTATGATTAGAAATGAGTATTGTTGTACTACTTTAACCGAGCCACTTTTTTCCCTATTTTCCTTCTTAGAATTATCATTTATAAAAATCTAAAACCACTATATCATCATTATAAAGTCAGATAATAATTACCTCCTTTTTCAGGAGCCGAGCCCCCGTAGCTCAGTCGGTAGCGTGCAGGACTTAAGAACACGGGGTCCAGGGTTCGATCCCTAGCTACGACCCCTGGCTCGGCTAATTTCTTTCCGAGGATTGATGATAGTCACTGCGACAGGATTCATTTCTCTCCCACCGCTGACCATTGTTTCGACGATGATTATGTGGGAAAGCAGCCAGTGGCTTGGAAAGAAAATTGAGCACAGTACTGGTAAAATAGACTCCAGGAAAGCATGGATAGGTGCACTGGCCGCCGCGATATAACTGAAATAATGTTGAAAACGGCGTTAAACACCATACAATCAATCAATCAATCAATTAATCCCTTTTCAGGAAACCAACAAAAGTATCAACGAATAATTTCAAGACAGACATCAAAGGAATTTCTGGTCTGATGAAAATGTTCAAAAGTATTATATCAGTATAAATCCTTATTTATCAAATAACAAAAATTTTAATTCCATATTGCACAAGAAGCGTTAGGAGTCGTAGACCTTAAATGCAAACGAATACTATGATACTCAAGTAAATAAACGAGGCACAATGTGCATTAAATGCAAACCATTTTGGCCTACCATAAAACTCGCGTAAATAAGCGAGAATCATTCACATTAAATGCAATTAATTACAGGATAACCACGAAAAGGTCGTAAATACGGTAAATGTGGCAACGTTTATATTTTGTGCAAACAATTTTGGACTACCATGAAACCCTCGTAAATAAACGAGGCATCATTACATTAAATGCAAACAATTACGGGATTATCAAGCATCCCTCGTAAGACATGTACATGTAACAACTGTTACATTTAATGCAAACATTGGAATACCTTGATAGTCTCGTAATTAAGCGAGGCAACACTTCCATGACATACAAACAATAACGGGATCATCGAAACGCTTGTAGATACATGTACACGTTGCAACAGTTACATTTAATACAAACAATTCTGGAGTACCATGCCACTTGTAAATAAGCCAGGCAATATTTACAGCTCGTAAATACATGTCGCACCATTTACATTTAATGAGAACAAATTTTGACTACCATGACACTCTCGTAAGTAAGCCAGGCAAGATTTACAATAAATGCAAACAGTTACGGGATTACTATGTACACGCAGCAACAGTTAGATTTAATGCAAACAATTCCGGAATATCATGCTACCTACAAATAAGCCAGGTAAGATTTACATTAAATGTAAGTAATTAGTGATTCACTATGAAAAGCTCGTAAAAACACAGGCAACAATTACATTCAATGAAAACAGTTTTTGACTATCATAACATTCTCGTTAATAAGCAAGGTACCATTTAAATTAAATGTAAACAATTTTGGACTACAATGACACTCTCGTAAATATGAAAGGCAAACAATTTAGCATGCAGTGTTTCATCTTATGACCTTCTGAAGCAATTGGCAGCAGAAAATCTTGAAAACATCCTTATAGTCATGACACTGTTAACAAGATGTTGAATTTAACTCCTCCCACAAAGTGCCGAGTTTTAACGACCCCGAGCTGAGGGGCTTTTGAAAGCATTCTGGGGAAAGAGAATAATGCCGACAACCAGCATTTTCTCCTTTTTCCACAATGTTTTCTACTCTATTTGAAACAGAACCCATCATTTTTCCACCTTTCACTATGTCGTCTGCGAATGCTTGGCAACGCACCTGTTTAATATAAGACTTATCTAGGAAAAAAAAACCCAATATTTTGTTTTACTGGTATGCTTAGGGGCGCTCTCCGCGAGCTAATCTTGCGTTTATGTCCGCGCAAACTTCCGGAAGGTCTGCGATTGAGTCTATGACGTAATGAGCACCTGATTTACGTAATAAGTCTTTCGACAAGGCATTGCGTCGTTCCATTTCCTCTGCACTAGTCTGGTTCTCCTCCTCGAAAGAGTTTATATCCATGTAATTGCTGTATCTCGACACGCCCACCCCCCAGCAACCAGCTTCAAGAGCCTCCAAGACCCCCGAGGCGGTGTCGTCTACTTTAACGACTGACTGAATTGGATGAACGTCCATTAAATCAAGGTTTCTGTATATCATAAAAGGTTTAGGACGGGCACCATTCAAAACTTCGTCTCCTGAAATAAATGTGTATATAATAAGTATTTCAGGTCTGTTTGTGTGTGTAGGTAACCGAGAAAGGTGATTTGGTTTGTTAGCTGTTTAAGTTTTTACACCAAACAAATAACCTTTTCTTTTTAATGGCTACAAATACAGTTCCACTGTAAGATAAAGAGGCAGTTCAATTATAATCTAGAATAAAAGAGTGGACAATGTAGGTCAGTGATCAGACTGCATGTTCTGTACAGTCTGATCTTGATCTATGCTGTCCATAAAAGCTTCTTGTGTCGTCAACGGTAAGAAAAGAGTAAACGACGTTTTCAATATTATTTCAGTTCTTTCGCGGCCGACAGTATATATATTCATGCGTCCCTAACTTTAATTTACCCGTATTTAGAACAGTATTCATATCTATCCGCTGGTTACTTTCCTACATAAACATCATCTAAAAAATGTCTAGAGATAAGGAAGGAATGAATCCTGTCGCAGTAACATTGACAACTATTCAAAAACGGCTTGATCGACCTGGCTGCTTGTCTTCCAGTCGTGGAACTCTTTTAAGTTATAGTCAGGGCTACTACCGTGACCACTCCTTTTGAGTGTCCGCGCAGGCTAATCTGAAACGACACTTTCCGTTTTTATGTAATTTTCTGTTTTGCATAAGTCTGCTCTAGCACAAAATCTAATGTAGTCGTAAAGTGCCGTCTCGGATTAGCCTGCGCGGATTGCACAGGCTGATCCGAGACGGCACTTTACGCAAATGTCCGAATGCCCCTTTTCGCATGTTGCAAGCCAATTATACGTAAAGGGCGATAACTCTATTTGACTGGCGATAACAAATATTCACATTACAAGTTCTTTACAATACAACGCTTAGTGAGGAGTACAAAGAAAGAGAGAGAGAGGGAGGGAGAGAGAGAGAGAGAGAGAGAGAGAGAGAGAGAGAGAGAGAGAGAGAGAGAGAGAGAGAGAGCGGGCGGAAGAGCTGAGTAAAGGGTAGGGGGGTGAGGGAGACAGAGAGAGAGAGAGCGGGCGAAAGAGCTGAAAATCAAATTTTGAAAGAACTCCGAAAGAAAACATTTTACTGGCACACATACACTATGGATCAATGCATGTTGCATCTTCCGGATTGTTTTTTCATTTTTAGTTATCACAAAATCAACTAGATTTTATCGGATTTTATACGAAACGTAACATGCCGTAGTAAACAGATGACACATGCTCTGTGAAAAAAGGAGTTCAATGCATTTGCGAGAAGTATAGACCTAGATCAGCCTGCACAATCCGCGCAGGTTGACCTGAGTAGAAACATTTTGCTATAGGCCTATTTTCTGCTTGTCATAGTACGGGTCTACCTCATGAATAATTCATTATACAGAATGGATTTTACGAATCCATAATTACGTGATGACTTGCTTGATTAACACATTACGGAGAGGCTTTAAACCTCCTTTTGCAAGAAAGTACCTGCCACTGAGGTATCCGGTACAAAACCCTGTTTCTTAGCCTCTTCCAGCAATATGTCCACCATGTTTCTGAAAAAACCCGTCGTGCTGCCGATCTTCATACCTGCACATGAATACATTGTAAAACGGCTATTTATTTAACACATAAAGTACAGTGTAGATCTTGGGTTAGTGGCAACCTCTATTAACCCTAGGGCTGCCCAGCACAGCTCGCTCCCCTTTTGTGGACAGTGTAGATTAAGATCAGATAGCATTCTGCATTCTGATCTACGATCTACACTGTCCAATTAGGACATATTTTCCCTCAAAAATTACCATTGAAACACCTTAGAAATAGCAATATTTGAGTTTTTGGATGCAGGTTTTAGAAAATATTGGTAACCAGCATTTTCTCCTTTTCAAACAATGTTTTTACTCCAGCAAAGACAAATTCCATCACTGAGGCCGTTTTTTATTATTTTTATTTCTCGTCTGCAATTGCTTTCAATTTGGACCGGCCCTAAATTTTGTCGTTTGTTAAAGAGTGAAACAGGCACATCTTTGTATTGTACCGATTGGCCTGTATTTGGAAAGCAAAACACAATGATGTAACAAAGTTTAGTACAAGTTGGCGTTCATTACCAGGTTCGATTCCCGCCCTGTGTAGGTCAAGTATCGGCCCTTAGTGTATAACAGACAGAACTTGTTGTGTGCAATCAAGATGGTTGCAGATCTAGACCAATACCCTGCACAATCTAATCTTGACCGAGGATAAAATGGCCATGGCGGTCATCAGTAGATAGCACTCTTAACCCTTACCACACAAATCCAAGTCTTAACGACCATGAGGAAATACTTTAAAGAAAAAATTGTGGGAAAAGGAGACAATGCTCCTTTTTCACAATGTTTTCTTCCCTATCAAAGACAAATTCCATCATTCTAGACACATCTATTTTGCTTTCAATTTGGACAAGTCTAAAATTTTGTCATGTAGTACAGGGTAAACAAAATTTGCCTAATGGTTTTTCCGACATTACTTATTTCTCTCTCATTACATTGTCTCATTTCTGTTTAGGTTAAATGGAAAAGCAGCCGTTTGCTTCGACAAAAAATGTGCATTATTGGTTAAAAGAAAAACATCGGGAACAGGTGCCCACCCGAGGCTAACTTGATAATATTTTTTCTCGGCTGGCTTAATAAAACGCCAATTATGTCAGATTCTACATTTCGCAAAATGATTGACAGCATAGGTCAAGATCAATGAAAAGACTGTGCTTCCTTTGATCTGCAGAGAAAACTTCTACTGTCTGCAAAAGCACCTTATGTTGCTCTTAGACTTAGACAGATAGATTCGTTTATTCATATACATTAAGGCCTCCATCCCATTATACAAATATATTGCATTTTACATATAAATAAACTGAGTTGCGTTTTATCAGTTAAATAGATATATACAGATGTATCAAATGAACAACTAGTATAGTAGAAAAAGAAAAGATGGTAATAATTGTGGTTGTTTTCTACTTATATTGATCAAGATGTAGAAATTAGCATAGACCAAGATCAGACTGCACTGAGTTAACCCTTTACAAATCAGTCCCAAGTTTTAACGATTTTGAGTAAAGAAGCTTTTTGAAAGCATTATGAGAAAGAAGAAAATGCTGCTAGTCAGCGTTTTTTCCTTTAGCCTTAATGTTTTCTACTCCTTTATTAACAAAAAATACCAATTTTGAGCTACATCGAGTTCTCGGCCTGAACGAGCTTCCAAGTTTGACTAGTCGAAAAAGTTGTCGTTTGGTAAACAGTTAAATGTGTCAAACCTACCAAATTCATTGCGTAACTGATCGGTCGCCTTTATGGTCCCGGGTATAAGTGTGGAATAGTCACGGAGACAACCCAGCTGTAACGGCACAAAGTCTCTGTACATGTTGTGAACATCCCCTACACGGTAAAAATAGAATAAATGAAATACTGAGAATAAATAATACGCCTAATCATTAAGCATAGCATAATTACCTCCGTTTTATTAATGCAAATAATTATGAGCAGGCAGAGTGTTAAGGTGGCAACTGGTTGTTTGGGTTTATTATTGCCTACTTCATTTAACCTGATCCTGACCTTTATGATGAATATATAAGTAAGCTTTTAAATAGAAGTCTGCCTATTATTCGGAAAGTAAGGCAATTTCATCCTTGGCCTACTAAGCGCAACACAAGGCGCTTTTGCGGAAAGTGTAGATCAAGATCAGACTGCACGGAACGTGCAGTCTGATCTTGGATCTACACTGTCCAATGAAGAGATATTTCTCCCAAAAACAACTTTGAAATTGCAATATTTATTTTTTCTACTATGGACCGGAAAGTTTCAATTAACTTATCTCGTAGGTTAAGGCTTTCTTCGCGCATACCCTACGAAATGTTTCCGTGACCATTCGGGTCATATGCCGAGCGATGCCGAGGGTAAAAGCAGAACATTAATTTACGTAAATGATTTCGACCTGGGTCAGATTAAAAGAAGTAGGTAATCGCTGAGGTTTAAGCATTTCAATGATGAAATGTTGGATGCCTTAGTCTTTTAGTCGACATTTACTGTTTGTATATTTATTTATTTTTATCATAATTGTCATATTCATTTTTCAGCTTGTCTCATTTCTTTTTGTTTTACCTTGCTGTAGTAACAGTACCCTACATAAGACAAACTGGCCCCAACAGAGGCACAGTTAGAACATATGACAGCATCGCTTGGGCAACGGCACAAATGCACGCCATTGACATTTCAATACAAACCTTTAAACCAGAGGCTATCTATATATTCCAATACTTCTAATACAGAGCAATGAGTCAAATTTTGTACAACTGAAAAAAAAAAGCGTTCAGAAACAAGGAAACATTATTTCCGAATTCTGTTCAATATACACTGCTTCAATAAAGTAGTCACTGGACAGACATCGAGTGATCCGTTGATCACATCCCTCGGCTTCATTACGATGTGTAATATTGACACAGTTATACCTTATGTTTGTTCGCCCGGGAATGTACAGCTTTACAGCTTATTAAAAGTCTTTCCCAAACGACGACATTTTAGACCGGTCCAATTTGAATTCACTTGCAGACGACCAAATTTATATGGCACAAATGATGGGATTTGAATCAGATAGTCTAGAAAACATTGTGGGAAAAGGAGAAAATGCTAGTTACTAGCATTTTCTCCGTTTCTCACAATGTTTTCAAAAGACCTACTTCTCAGGGTCGTTAAAACTCGGGATTGTGTGGTAAAGGGTTAAATACTAAGTCTCTTTCAAAAAAGGCAATTTTTAATCAAGGTCGCTCCCTCGACAAACAGCTCGTAAAATCACTTTTATCGTGATTTAACAATTGCGTTGGTGGTTTTCACCAACGGACTGATAGATCTGAATAACTTCACTGTAGTTGTTGTTTCTCGTTCATAAACGATTTTCTTTGGCGCCGCCATGTTTGTGATTATGTGACAGAAAGGATTTCCAACGGAAATTGCCTTAATACGATGAGCTTAGATGTAATCACGGAATCGACCGATTTGTGACGAGTGTAAAGTAGTATAACTTTCATATAAATAAAAAGAAGTTTTACCTTTATCCGGGTACTTTCCGTACACTTCGTGCCATCTTTCTCTAACCTCAGGCATTTCCGTGATCTTTTGAATGTGTAAGTCTTTTCTCAAACCCATCGGCTCCCTGGCCTCTTTCATGCTGATTGGCACCTGATGAAAATTGATTACTGTTGTAAGTTTTGGTTATTTGTTTCTTTGTGTGTGGTTTAACGCCGTTTTCAACATTAGTTCAGTTATATCGCGGCGGCAAGTGCACCTATCAATGCTTTTCTTTGTGTGTGGTTTAACCCTTTACCACACAGTCCCGCATTTTAACAACCCTGGGAAATAGGACTTTTGAAAACATTGTGGGCAAAGGGGAGATGCTGGTAACATTTTCTCAACATAAAGATGAAGTTTCATAACATTTTGTCCTGTAGTTAAAGAGATATTGGTCCATAATGAAAGTATTCGTCAAGCCCCCTTTTTCCATGACACGACATATAATGAAAAAAAGTAAAAAAATTATATTGGCGGACTATCATAAAGAACACACGTATGAAGTCTGATAAATTTTCGTGTAGGATTTTGAGTTAAAGAGATATTGATCCCTAATGGAAATATACATGAAGCCCCCTTTTTCTATGACACCTTATTAAATATGAAAACAGTAAAAAAAAAAAAAAAATTATAAAACTCGGCGGACATCATAAGGAACAAATGTATGAATTTCCATTAAGTTTTGTCAAGTATTTTAGAAGATATATGTCCGGAAAGACGGACGAACAGACAGTCATTGGTCCAAGATGAAATAAAATATTTAGCCCCCTTTTTTCATGACATGGCATTTCATGCAATAAAAACAAATAACTGTTGTCTGCGGCTTGTGATAAACAATATAAAAATGAAGTTTCATAACATTTTTTTATGGTAAAAGAGATATTGGTCCACATTGGAAATATACATCAAGCCCCCTTTTTCCATGACACGGCATTAAAAAAAAAAATACAAGGGTATATAACTGGAGTTGCAAGGTCAATGTGGGCGAAACTTTTTTTTTCTGCAATTTCTAATGGTGGTTGATAGATGTGAGAAGTTCAATGTAAAAACTCTGTATAGTTTTTAAGATAAGACTCAAAACATCAAAAAAATACTCGACCGCGTAACTTAAAATCGCTCCCAGTCGGCCATTTTGCATCGAATAAAAAAAAAGTGTCTCGGCGGAATGGGTTATTATACACATTCACGAAATTCTGTCCAATGGTATTGGAGATATTCTCCCGGACGGACACACGGACAGACACACGGACGGACGGAAGGACGGACGGACGGACGGAAGGATGGACGGACTGACAACGCTAAAACTATATCCCTCCGCCTTCGGCGGGGATAATAACAAGAGGGCCAAGATGGCCCTGTATCGCTTCACTGGCTAATAAGTACATACACTACAAGCCAAACATTACAATACTTGGCCACTTGATTTCAAACTAGAAGACACACAAAATGTTCTCTATAAAACCTATAAAATCCTACGAGAAAGTTATGATCAGAGGGCAAAGCCATTTTTTACCATAAAGCTATATTTACTTGAATCCTGTTGGAGATCCACAAGATAAAGCCCTATACCAAATACTTAGTAATACAGGTCCAGAATGTGTAGTTATAAACAAGAAGATTTTCAAAGTTTCCTCAATAAAAGGCCCTCTAAAACATGAGAACCCTGAGACACGGCCAAATTTAGTAGCCCTGTGTCTAATGGTTAGTAATATGAATATTTATTAAGTTTTCACTATAAAAGTCCATGTAAAACTTGTGACCCCGGGACGGGGCCAGATTTGACCCCAGGGCTATAATTTGGCCACCCTTGGTAGACACCCACTAGATAGTCTTTATGGCTAGGTACAAACAGATTTTTAAAATTTTCCCTACATGAGCCCATACAAAACTTTTGACCCCGGGGCGGGGTAAAATTTGACCTTAGGACTATAATTTGGGCACTCTTTGTAGACTCACACTTGATAAAGCTCCATGCCAAATTTGGTAACCATAGGCCCTATGGCTAGGTAACATAAGATTTTTTAATTTTTCCCTACATCAGCCGCTATAAAACTTGTGACCCCTGGGGCGGGGCCAAATTTGACCCTAGGGCTATAATTTGAATGAACTTGGTAGAGGTCCACTGGATAAAGCTACATACCAAATTTGGCAGCCTTAGGCCTTATGGTTTCAGACAAGAAGAATTGCAAAGATCTTCAATATTGTTCAGTTTTGTTGCCATGGCAACCCGAGTTTCTGAAGGAATCAAATGCTTTCAAGAAATTCTGAAGAGGACCATGGCAGGATCATTTCTATGAAGTTTCATCAAAATTGGATCTTAGTTTCATAGAAGAAGATTTTTGAAATAAAAGGTAACGCACGCGAGCACGGACGGACATCCGCACGCACGCAGGCACGTCAGACACCGGGCTTTGACATAAGCCCGCTGGCCTTCGGCCAGTGGAGCTAAAAATCTCGGTTACCAGCATTTTCTCCTTTTCTCATATTGTTTTAAAACCATTTTCTTTAAGGTCGTTAAGGATTTTGTGGAAAAGGATTAATCATTTTTTTTAGGTCTTTCACCTTTGGTGGAAAGACAAGATCTGCGTCACCTGAAGCCTAGAACGATGTTGTTTTTTTTCCTTTTGTCATAACATTTTCACCTGTAAAAATGCATCAAGATCACACTGCACAGAACGTGCAGTCTGATCTTTAATCAACACTACCCGATAAGGGCATGTTTCTTCCCTAAAGAAATACCTTTGAAATAGCAAAAAATTGGGGTGTTTACTTTCGGTTAAAAAGTTTCATATAACTTATTCTACTGAATAAGGAAACATGCCCTTATCGGGTAGTGTTGATTAAAGATCAGACTGCACGTTCTGTGGAGTGTGATCTTGATCTACACTGTCCGCAAAAGATTAGTGAGTCGCGCTTAGCAGCTTAAGGCTTAAAGAGCCATGCTATGTGAAAAAGCTATCCGGGCAGGCTTATATGGGTCGAAAACTTTTGGTTTTTGTAAGTTTTGTGCGAGGCCAAGGACGAAATAGATTTTATGGCTCAATAGTGATGTGATGACTTGCTTTGTATAATGGATCACAGAGAGGTATTAAACACCGTTGTTTTTTTTTCCACAGCAATGCTGAAAAAGCCGTCTGCTGCAATTTTTATTGATTGATTGATTGATTAACGCCGTTTTCAACATTATTTCAGTTATATCGCGGCGGCCAGTGCACCTGTGCTTTCCTGGAGTCTCTTTTACCAGTACTCGGCATGATTTTCTTTCCAAGCCATTGGGTGCTTTTCCATATTACCATCGTCGAAACAATGATCAGCGATGCAAGAGGAATGAATCCTGTCGCAATGATTATAATCAGTCCTCGGAAAGAAATTGGCCGAGCCAAAGATCGAACTCACGACCCCCTGTTCTGAAGTTCTGCACGCTACCGAATGATCTAACGGGGCTCGGCGCAAATTTTTGTGGGAGACAGGTAATGAGTGAAGGATAACGAATCAATCTAGTATCAAGGTTGTCCCCCCTCCCCCCCCCCCCCGCCCCCACTCAACACCACAGGCGCATGTTTACATTAGGCTATAGAGGGCAAACTTTGTAAAAAAAAACAAGTGCCTTTGTTTAAAACTCTTTAGACTGGTCCAAATAGAATGCATTTGCAGACAAAAAATCAAATATTGCGCAAATTATTATATATGTCTTTGATTACCAGCATTTTCTCCTTTTCCCGCAATGTTTTAAAAAGTCCGTTTTCTTTAGGGTCGTTAAAATTGGGATTGTGTGGAAAATGGTTAACACACATCCAATGACACTTGAAGCGGACAATTTTCTGCAACACCTTGCTTTCTTTGTGAGTCACTCTGGCTTGAGCCCTAGTTTGACAGCTCTTACAAAACTTTTTTAACTATCTGGCTTATTTCGCCAGTTTACATACTGTGTTGGACTCAAAGACAAATAACACGTAATTTACCTTTAAAAAAATGCACTCTTTTAGAAAGGGAAGTTTGTAGAGTGTTGACGCCGGTTTTAATATTATTTCAGTAATATCGCAGCGGTCAGTGTACCTATCCATGCTATCCCAAGGGGACGTAATCTCCAATCACCCTTAAGAATAATTTTATCTTACTCGAAATTTAGAAAGTAACACAGGTTTTGATTGGCTAAACCATTTGGTTTAGCCAATCTGACATATGTGTTACATTCAAATTTAGAAAATTCTTGAGTATAAAATTAAGAATGTTCTTAAGAATGATATGTGGAAACGGACCTAGTATTTAACATAATATTCGTTCCAAGCCACTGGCTGCTTTATCAAATGACCATCGTCGAAACAATGACCAGCAATGAGAGAGGAATGAACCCTGCCACAATGACTATCATCAATCCTCGAAAAGAAATTAGCATAGCTGGGGATTCAAACCAGCGATCTCCTGGTTTCAAGTGACCAAGTCCTAGGCTATACGGTACAAACTACACTACCAGGATCACGTGACTGAGTTTACTTCTAAATTGCACCTGCTCCCATAGTATGGGGTATAGCTAGTCCTACATTCATGTCGATTTATATTTGTGCTTGGTCGGGCGTGATGTGATCCTCTTTTCGGAAAATTTAAAATAAAAGTCAAGTCTTTACCAAACGACAAAGTTTTAGACTTGTCCAAATTGAAAGCATATGCAGAAGACAAAATAAATGATAAATAGAAAATTGAAACATAATTTTGGAAGAGTAGAAGAGTTAAAACTAAAGATTTTTTGGTAAAGGGTTCAAGCACGCACGGACGCACGCACGCGAGACGGACACAGCGCAATGACATAAGCTGACTGGCCTTCGCCAAGTGGAGCTAAAAACAGTGGTGCAATCGGATGAATGGATGTATGGTGCTTTATGGCGAATCTACATCTAAGGTTATTCAGCGCACAAAAAAAAAAAATGTAATGAAAGGAAAGAATAGCATGTAAGAATGTGAGTTATGAGTATATGATGAAGGATGTGATTTGAAATGATACTGTAATCGAAATAAAATAAGTATAAAGTAATAAAATAGTATGAATATGAATAAACGGTTTAAAAAAAATATCTCAATTTTGTATAAGGTCCAATCTCCTTAAGAAAAGCAATGTCCCTGAACAGATCGACAACCATTCTGGAATGCCTTGATCCGTCATTGGCGAGAGTTTTGCTGGAATTTATCTGTATTTTATAAACTGTTCTATTTGAATGTTTGATACTGTGTACAGTATCCAGATGAAATTTTCAAACAGACGGATCTTGTATTCTCAAATACCAGCGACTTAACTAAGTGATCAGTTGTAAAATTATTAATTCATTTACATCCAAGATCATTAATCATGTAAGAAAAATATAAAAGTGGAGAAATGATATAAATAGAATGTGAAAATATGAGTAATGAATACATGATTAAAGATGTATAATGAAATGATTCTGTAATGGAAATAAAATCTAGATATACATGTTCAGTGATAGGAAGAAAAAAAGTCTGAATAGGAACAAACATTTTTAAAACAATATCACAGTTTTGTATAGAATCCAATCTCCCTAAGGAAGGCAATAATTGCCTCAGTGCTGACAGAATCAAAGAGAGCTCTCCTACTGTCAACACTGAAGTGTCTGGAACGAATCGGATGAAAGATTCACATAGTCAAGAAAAAAGTGTTCAGCAGAAAAGGCAATCGGATGTGTTCTGGGTCCATATTCACAAACCATTCTTATGAACAGTACTTAGCCCTAGAACTCAAGAATTTCCTAAATTTGAAAGATACTCAAATTCTGATTGGCTATACCAATGGCTAAACCATAGTAACTGCTTTACTTTCTAAATCCAGAATTAGACTTAAAATGACATTAAGAATGGTTGGTGAATACGCACCCCTATGCCCTATACTAAATACCAACACACGTTTTCTGAGGATTTTCTTTTTTCACAGAAGAAGGGGGTGGGGGAGGTGTGGAGGGAGCGGAGAATTCAAGAGCTATTGACTTCACTGTCTTGTTTTTCGGCGTAGCTAAATGCGTTGGCTTTTGACCTACTTTTTGTTACTTATAAAGAATGGATAGATGGTAATTTGGGATTGCTAAAAAATGTGCAAATGTTCATTCGGCAGGCCCTTGCTGCCATATTTGCTTGCATATCTATGAAGCCACTATTTACAAGTATTGCTACCGGTAATCTATACCCTGGGACCTTGATTAATTCTATAGTAAATTAATGTAATAGAGAATGATCCTTTTCTTGGAAATTTAATGTTTTCATAAGCTAAGCTACAATAGAGTTTCAATATTCATATTCCAGTATCTCTTATGCCGTCAATCTTTTTTAAAGTCATTTCTTGCTTATTTTGTGAGATCCATACGGATCCAGTCGCGTACTCGTGTATCGGCAGTCACACCCTGATAGTTTTTTTTTTCCCCAAAAGGTTTTAGCCCTTTGCCATACTATCCCGGATTATAACTGGACTCTGACGGAGAAGACTTTTGAAAACATTGCGGGAAAAAAGAGAAAATGCTGGTCACCGGCATTTTCTCTTTTTCCAACAATGTGTTTACTCATTGAGAATTAAATCCAATAGTTAAACTTAAAGATATAGAGTTTATTTCATCAGCTTGTGGTTAATATGGGGAAATATTTGCCGAAAAAGGGAAAGGTATGCGAAAATAACGAGTGCCGTAAGGCACGAGTTATTTTCGCGGACGTTTCCCTTTTGAGGCAAATATTTCCCCATATTAACCACAAGCTGATGAAATAAACTATATATTATATTTCCTCTGATTATTTTGTCAACGAATGCCACTTTTAAAACTTAAAAACATAAAAAACTTAAAAAAGTAGTTCCAGATTTTCGGCAGGAGGAAAATATTCACTGTGACGGGGAAATTTTTCCCCCAGCTTAAATTACGACATTTCTTTACCCATAACATTTCTAAAAATAGACACATGAAATATAATATACAGTAAATTTGTCGTCTGCAAAATGTCTAAAATGTTAGGCTCCAGCGGCCATATTCACCAACCAATTTCTCAGTTCTCCGAAACGCAGGTTCTGATTCGCTAAACTAATTGGTTTGGCCAATCAGAACGTGTTTTACTTTCAAATTTGGAAAATTCTAGATAACTAGACTAAGTTTGTTGGTGAATGTTGAGCTGGATGTAGCGTAAAGGATTAAAATCGATAAAAACTTCGCTTGCCCTGTTGGAAACTGCAGCAGCCATATTCAATCAATACAATTGATATTTCTTCTAACACGCTGACAAAATTTTTAACTTGTTTGTATTCAATGAAGTGTAGAGCCCCGATAGTGCAGTCGGTAGCGTACAGGACTCAAGAACAGGGAGTCGCTGGTTCGATCCCCGACTCGGCCAATTTCTTTCCTAGGATTTATGATAGTCAACAGGATTCAGGCGACAGGATTCATTTCTCTCTCACCGCTGATCATTGTTTCGACGATGGTTATGTGGGAAAGCAGCCAGTGGCTTGGAAAGAATATTTTGCGGAGTACTGGTAAAAAAATAAACTCGAAGAAAGCTCGGATAGGCACACTGGCCGCCGCGATATAACTGAAATAATGTTGAAAACGGCGTAAAAAAACATACATACAATATATCAATTCAAAGAATTCGGGCGACAAATCAAATGTGTCTCAACTGTCCGTACTTGTCTTAGATAGGACAGGTGGGGTATAAAACTTTGTTGGAAAATCAGAATTTATTCCTCCCCTATTCTCTCCTAACAATAAATATTGTTTCGACAATGTTTATATGAAAGCAGCCAGTATAGAAAGTAGCCAATAGCTCTAACAGTGTGTTTTTGTTGTACTGGCAAAAACAAAAACAAAAAAACTCGATGAAAGATAGGTTCACCGGCTTTCGCACTACAACTGAAATAATGTAAAAAAAAAAGAATCGGCGCTAAGCTTCAAACAAACAAACAAAGAAACAAATCAGATATCAGGCCAATAACTTTACAGCTGGATAACCAAAACATTAACTTTAATTTTTCGGAAAACTTCTGTTTATACTACGGCCTTAACTAAAAATCTATGTTATGGGTACTCATCAAAATTGTCTAAATGAATGAACTTACAACATACGTTTCGTTAGGGGAAAAATAGCCTTTAAAGCACCCAAACCTCTTTCTTATCCATAAACAAAGTCATTCAGAATTCAACCCGACAGATCTAAAGATGGATAAATAAAACATTTACCTTATATTTTCGGAAGACTTCTGCAAATACCACTGCCGGGGCCAGAACGTATTTATCCGCCGTAGTACCGCTCCAATCCAAAATGACGGCCTTTAAACTGCCAACATAGTTCCTCGTAAATCTGTAAGCCATTTTCTTTTATTCTGTCTGAAAAATGAGATGAAGAAGACCTGTGACGGTCAATGTTATGTCCTAAAAATAGGTCAGTCTATTATCTTAACCCTTTACCAGACGGCAAAAATAATGGTCTTGTCCAAATTGAAAGGATTTGTAGACGAAAAATGAAATGTTGTTAAAATAAAAGGATTTCTCTCTGAAAGGGTAGAAAACATTGTGGGAAAAGGAGAAAATGCTGGTTACCAGCATTTTCTCCTTTTCACACAATGTTTTCAAAAGCCCTTTCGTTAGGGTCGTTAAAATAAGGTATTACACCGTAAACGGTTTACCCTGTACCAAACAATTCTGTGTATTACCGACCCTGAGAGAGATTGCTTTTAACAACATTGTTTGAAAAAGAGAAATGCTGGTATTCACATTGTTTTTCTGCCCTAACAAAGAAATATCCTAACATTGAGACATTTACACATTTTTACATATGAAAATATTGCAGGAAGAGAAAATAGTGCTGGCAAGCAGCATTTTCTCCTCTTCTCAAAATGTTTTTCATCCTTTCATACACAAATCCCAGCACTGAGACACATTCACCTTGGCGTCTATAGATACCTGCAATTTGGACTATTCCGTTAAAAAAAAATAAACATGACCCATGCTCTGTGAAAACGGTGTTTTATGCAGATTTGCAAAAACTATCGACCCAGTTCAGCCTACGCAGGCTGACCTAGGTCAAAAGCCTTTTTTTTTTTACTATCAGTTAATTTTCTGCATATCAAAGGATCATTCTACCTCATAATTGGTTGATTGTAAGACAAAACGAAGTTAATGGATCCATATTAATTAAATGACGACTTGCTTGATATAATCCATTGCGGAGACCCATTAACCCATTACCACACAATCCCTACTTTTGACGACCCTGCGAAAGAAGCCTTTGGAAAACATTGTGGGAAAAGGAGAAAATGCTGGTAACCAGCATTTTCTCCTTTTCCCACAATGTTTTCTACCCTTCACAAAACAAATTTCAAATTTTCAGTCACTTTTATTTTGTCGTCTGCAAATGCTTTCGATTTGGACAAACCTAAAATTTTGTCGTTTGGTAATGAGTTAAAGCCTCCTTTTCCCAGAGCATAGCTAAATTATACAATTCCAATGTGCGAGCCGAGCTCAGAAGTGCAGCTGGTGACGTAAGGGTTTGAAATGGGGGAAGGGGGTTCGTAGGTTTAATTCGACCAATTTCTTTGCAGGGACTGGGGATTGCCATTACGACAGGATTCATACCTCTCTCACAGCTGAGCATTGTTACGACAGTGTAATCTGAAAAAGCAGCCAGCGGCCTGGGAAGAATATTGTTCGGGGTTTAAGTAAATGAAACTGCAGGTGCACTGGCCGCCGCGATATAAGTGAAATAATGTTTGAACACGATACAAAGAGACAAAAGAAATCAAATATTCAAAAGTTCAAGGGCCTTGTTTTGCACATAATATTTACATTTGAGGTCAATAGATTAGTCTGGCCGAATTATGACCGCTTATTTCCATCTAAACGCGTTAGAAGGGTCCTGTCTGACTTGGTTCACGACACCTAGAGGCCCCGGGTTTGCGCCTCACTGGTAGCACTGGGTTTTTCATGGGGTGTCCTTGGGCAAGACACTTCAGAGCCCTAGCTAAATACTTATGGAATTCAAGATATATATGAATATCTGATCTGTCGTATGACTGACGTAATGTTGAAAGCGGTGTGAAAGATCAGTCGGTCGGTCGGTTGGTCAGTATGTCAAGCAAGGAAGCAAGCAAGCAAGCAATATTGTCTGTTTTAGCTTGTTTGGTGTTTAAGGGTCATTTTCAATATTATTTTGTTCACATCTTAATGATCAGATTGCGGTAGCCTGTAGATCAAGATTGGTTTGTATATTTCTTGCTTTCTATGGTTTTTAACACCGTTTTCAAATTTGTTCTAGTTTTATCACGGTCGCAAGTGCACCTATCCATGCTTTCCTGGAAATTCATTAACCGCTACCTAACACATTAAACCATAGACTGCTTTTCCACATAAACATCGTCTGATCAATGATCTAAAAAGTCCATTATTCTTCAGAGAGATTTAAAAAAGAAACTAACTTTGAAATTTGCAACCACTGGATCTTTGTTTATCGTCTCGAAATACTGCTATGTTTCATTTACCTGACGGAAGCATCTTTCTTCAACAGTAATTTTGTATGGAAAACATTGTGGAGAAAAAGAGCCTTTGCTTGTCACAAGCAATGGCTCCTTTCCCCATAATGTTTTCCATGTCTTTTTTTCAATAGCAACTGTATGGAAAAAAGAGTTGAAAAAAGGAGCAACTCCCGGTTACAAGGGAGTGTTTTTTTGCCCCAAAATGTTTTCGATTCCGTTTACCATATGAAAAACATCATCTTTCACAGTAACTGTATAGAAAATTAATTTTAGAGGAAAAAAGGGAGCTGTTCCTAGTTGCTCCTATTCCCACAATATCTTTCCATAGCTTCCATGTGCAGGGGCATAAAAATTCATAACTGTACAGAAATATTTTAATTCTTACCTTGAAGTTCCAAAAGGGAGAGCCCAGTCTATCGGTGCAACTTTACAGTTTCTACTCGTATTGACACAGATCGACCTGAACAGCAAAACAATAGGTGTTTTTTTTTAAATCAATATATTATGCTGGTGGGAAACAATGCTTGTCGTATTTTAAATTTAACCCTTTGCCAGACAATTCCAGCTTTTCATGACCCTGGAAGAGATGCCTTTTGAAAACACTGTGGGGAAAGGAGAACATTTTCTCCTCTTCCCTCATTGTTTTCTACCTAATCAGAGAGCTTAAGGATAGGGTACCCTAATGGGATCCATATAACATCGCTTTTCATCGCCGAAAAACGTACGAATTCGATTAAGACTCGGGAAATCCGTGATCGATCGGCCGATAGACGCTGGTTCTCCACATCGATTACGGATTACCAGAGTTTTAGCCGAATCCGTACGTTTTCTCCTTCACCCACAATGTTTTCAAAAAGCCCTTTTCATCAGGTCGTTAAAACTTGGGATTATCTGTAAAAGGTTCAAGACATCCCTTTACGACGAAGATATCAGTAGATCTACGGGAATTTTTTAAACAGACATACTTTACAATAAGATCCCTCGTGTGTGCAACCTACAGAAGACTGATTTTGAAATAGAACTACTATTAAGAATGGAGATGTTTTTATCATCTTTTTGGCAACCATTCCTTTACAATACAGATTTAAAAGCAGCGGCCGATCCAGCAGGGGGTGTATCAGGGGGTCCGGACCCCCCCTCCCCCCGAATTTTCGAAGTGCCTGAAAATTTGACTAAGTATCAATGTAGCTGTAGATTTTAGATCATTTCTTTGCATAGGTTTTCTAGTATATATTGTTCGCGGTCATACTATTATACCGGTATACACACTGACAGGAAAGACAAACATTTTATGCAGTAGCAAATTTGAATATTCGATTTTCCGTACACCCCCTGGAAAAAAATCCAAGATCTGCATGCAACACACGAAAAGGGGCACTCGGACATTTGCGGAAAGTGTCGTCTCGGATCATCCTGCGCAGTCCGCGCAGGCTGAGCCAAGACGACACTTTCCGATCGTGTGTGATTTTCTATTTCACGCAAGTCTACTATAGGACAAAATCTAATATTGACATAAAGTGCCGTCTCGGATTAGCCTGCGCGGATTGCGCAGGCTGATCCGAGACGACACTTTACGCAAATGTCCGAATGTCCCTTTTCGCGTGTTGCAGGCCATATAATCCCTCGTTTGCGCGACCTTAAGAGAGACGAAAAAAGGAACAGTTTGTCAAACTTAACTCTTATCGTTTCAAATAAGTGAAATGAAACTTTCAAGCCGATAGTAAAAAACAAAATTTTGCTATTTCAAAGGTATTTTTATTTTTTTTTATAATATATCCTTATCGGACAGTTTACATCAAGATCAGACTGCACGTTCTGTGCAGACTGATCTTGTGTTACACTGTCTGCAAAAAGGTCCTTTAGCAGCCTTAGGGTTTCATAAATATTTGCCCAGACAAGAGCTCATATTGTTTCTTTTTATGGTCGTTCTTCAGAAGTTCCAAATTGCTTTTGTTTGTCTAATGTGGGACAAACAAACCCGGTTGAACAAGCCAATTGACATCTATTATGTAGCCAAAATAAAAAACATGAGCCTTACTCTGGCAAAAGGGCGTTTAATGCATCTTCATGATCCATGATATCGAGCGAGTTATCACATAATTATGGGTCTATAAAATCCATTTTGTTTAACGACCGACTGAATCACGAGGTTCATTGGCCCTTTGACATGCAGAAAAGTGACAAATAGCAAAAAGTTTCGGCTCAGGTCAGCCTGCGCAGACTGCGCAGGCTGACCTGGGTCCGTACTTTTAGCAGATGCATTAAGCCCCTTTCTCTCAGAGCATTGCTCATGTAATTAAATCAATACGTCTATAACAAAAAATGCAAGGCTACAACTTGGCCTACAAGCGATCATACAGGCTCGTAACAGAAGCGTGTGTGTAGTGATAAATCCTTACATGTGCAATATACATGTAACCAATTTCACATATGGCCTGCAACACGCGAAAAGGGGCATTCGGACATTTGCGTAAAGTGTCGTCTCGGATCAGCCTGCGCAGTCCGCGCAGGCTAATACGAGACGACACTGTCCGCTTTTTATGCAATTTTCTGTTTTGCGCAAGTCTACTGTAGCACAAAATCTAATGTAGTCGTAAAGTGCCCTCTCGGATTAGCCTGCGCGGACTGCGCAGGCTGATCCGAGACGACACTTTACGCAAATGTCCGAATGCCCCTTTTTGCGTGCTGCAAACCATATAATCAATAGTGTAAACAATCTCGTTCAACACTACATGTACAACTTCAAATTATTATACACACAGATCTAAATGCAGTCTGAGAACAAGGTGAGGCATAGAGCAGCCACATGAAAATCTTACATGTACATAAAAACATGAATGTAGATCTATGTAAACAAAATAAATCTGTTGCGACACTGTGTACCGATACATCTTGTAACATGTACACAATCATTTGGATTCTATGCACATCGTGACACGTGCCCATGTATAATCAAATTGTAAATGTAGACATTCTAAAACCAAGTTCTACAAACCTAGAAAAGAATCCAACACAGCTGCTTTTGGTAAAATAACAAACTACACACGTCCAGTTTCTGCAGTATGTTTAGATCACACTAAGTCAGACTGACCTCTCATACTCCGGCGCTGCATATTATATAAGGAATCAATGAACCGCGTCTCACATTCGATAGATCGACACAGATAGGCTAGACTAGATCCGTGTCTAAATCTATAAATTTAAGTCAGTTTAGAAACACACACAGATCTACTGCAATTTCAAAGGTTGTTTTCGACTTAATATGTAACGAAGCGTGTATGTTCGGGATCAGACCCACGCCCTGCAGAGTCCGATCTCAACATGCGCTTCTTCGAAAGTAAATGTATCGCTACGTTCATTGTAGAAAGGGTATAACTCCGATCGCAAAGTACGCTTGAAATCGATTTTTTCGATATCTTATCTAGAGTAGATTTTCACTGCAAATAATGATGAAATAAGTCAAGATTTGGCATAAGATAACGGACGATATAGATTCAAGATCCGACTGTACAGAACGTGCAGTCTGATCTTATTCTATAACAACCGCAAAAACTATTTCAATCGCAAGTCGCTGTGTACAGGGCAAAATACTGCTTACAGCTGAATCAAGTATGTTTCGTTCTATTTTTAGATTTCCACATCGGTCACTCATGTTTGCATTCTCTTGGAGTTTATCGTTGTATTTGAAACACACATGACAGCACTATTGCTATAATTGGATACATCGTCATTTATTCACCCGTCACATTGTAACCTTTAACTGCAGTGAAAGTGGACACGACCCCGGTCTAGATTTCTACATCGTGTCTATTTTTGTGTTTACTTTCTAGGCGCGAACTAAGGCGAAAGGTGACTCATGAATATGAATCTTCATGTTAACGCTTATAGGCTGCTAAGCGCGACTCACTGACATTTTGCGGTCAGTGTAGAGTAAGATCAGACTGCACAGAACGTGCAGTCTGATCTTTGACCAACACTGTCCGTTAAGGAGACATTTTTCTCCAAAAAAAAAATAAATTCGAAATATCAGCAATCGGGTTATTACTATCGGCTTGAAAGTTTCGTTTATTTAACCCTTTACCAAACAGTCCCTGGTTTTTACGACCCAGAGGAAGAAGACTTCTGAAAACATTGTGGCAAAAGGAGAAAATGCTGGTAACCAGCATTTTCTCCTTTTCCCGCAATGTTTTCTTATCTTCTAAAGTCAAGTTTCAATTTTTTGAGTCACGTTTATTTTTCGTCTGCAAATGCATTCAATTTGGACAAGTCTAAAATTTTGTCGTTTGGTAAAGAGTTGATTTAGCAGGATAAGAGTGAATTGTATACAATTAGACGTACAAAGTCTAGATTAATTATTTATCACCAAACGACAACATTTTAAACTTGGCAAGTTAGAGGACATTTGCAGACGACAAATTCATTCAAGCGCAATGGATGTTTTCTGTCCTTGAACAGGTAGATTTTCAAACGTTGTGGGAAACGGAGAAAACGGCGATTACCAGCATTTCCTCCCTTTTAAGAGTGATTGATTGCTGTTTTACGCCGCTTTGAACACTATTTCTGTCATATCACGGCGACAGTTCACTTATTCATGGATGTCCAGTGTTTTACTATCACTAGGCTAGGGCTCGATAGTGTCTTGCTCAAGGACACACCCACAAAAATAAAGTATTTTTTTCCAGTGAGGCTCGAATCTGGGGCCTCCAGGTTACACTTTACCACTGAGCCACTCAGGACTCCTGGCAAAGTTAACTTAAAATAATGCAAACTCTGAGAAAATAAAAACGGAACCAGTACTGCTTAGGTTTCTAGCCAGCAATCATAGAGCGTAAGTAAGCTGGTGCTTTAGGCTACTTTCAACATTATTTTAAATATATCTCTGTGGCAGCTCACTCATTCGTTTATAATATCCTGGGATTCAACATGCGGTACTAGCTTGGGGCTCTGAGATATCTTGCTCAAGGACACTCCTTAGAGTGGTCCGGTTGAGGATCGCATCCGGGACCTCCGGATTTCGAGTCCAACAGTTTATCAGCGGACCACTGACGACTGCTCAAACAACGAGAGAGACTGATGTTAACCCATAGAGCACCTTTGACAACTAATTGTCTTTGCGGTCATTGTAGATCTAGATCAGAACACGCAGTCTAATCTTGGATCTACAGTGTAAGTAAGCTTAGTTTTATAGACAACACAAATAGAGTTACCTTTGCGGCAACTAGTGTAGATCAAGATCAGACTGCACAGAAAGTGCTGTCTGATTGATGATCTACCCTGTCCGCTTAGCTGAAGCAATATAGACCAAGAAAAAGACGAAATAGCAAATTATTTTGATCTTATTTCTAGTCTGAGAATATAAACTTTCTTTTATAACGTTACTGTGTTTAGTTTGCTAAGCGCAAGTCAAGGACTTTTTTGCGGACAGTGTAGATTAAGATCAGACTGCACGTTCTGTGCAGTCTGATCTTGAATCTACACTGTCCGATAAGGAGATATTTCTTTGCCTAAAAAATTCTTTTGACATCGGAAAATTTAGGTTTTTACTATCAGTTTGTAAGTTTAATTTCACCTATTTAGCAGGATAAGGATTTAAGGTCAAGATGTGAGATTCTATGATAATCTATGTTAACCCTTTACCAAACAGTCCCTGGTTTTTACGACCCACAGGAAGAAGCCTTCTGAAAACATGGTGGGAAAAGGAGAAAATGCTGGTAACCAGCATTTTCTCCTTTTCCCACTATGTTTTCTACTCTTCTAAATTCAAGTTTCAATTTTTGAGTAACGTTTATTTTGTCGTCTGCAAATGCTTTCAATTTGGACAATTCTAAAATTTTATCGTTTGGTAAAGAGTTCTAAAAAAAAACCTTTAACCCAGTACCAAACATTCTCATGCTTTGTTGGCCGAGCCCCGGTAGCTCAGTCGGTAGCGTGCAGGACTTGAGAACAGGAGGCTCTGGGCTCGATCCCTGGCTCGGCCAATTTCCTTCCGAGGATTGATGATAGTAAGTGCGATAGGATTCATTCCTCTTCCACCGCTTATCATTGTTTCGAAGCTGGTTATGTGGGAAAGCAGCCAGG
Organism: Hippopus hippopus; assembly: GCA_946811185.2. Classification (NCBI taxonomy): domain Eukaryota; kingdom Metazoa; phylum Mollusca; class Bivalvia; order Cardiida; family Cardiidae; genus Hippopus; species Hippopus hippopus. Next base: position 29,944,378 of record OX328112.1, read on the forward strand.
GGCTAGGAAAAAAAGATTGTGCGGAGTACTAGTAAAAGAGACTCAAGGAAAGCATTGATAGGTGCACTGGTCGCCACGATATATCTGAAATAATGTTGAAAACGGCGTTAAACATCAAACTATCAATCAATCAGTCATGTTTTGTTGACTCAGAAACGTTGGGAGAAAATGTTGGTAATCAGCATTCTATCTTTTTTCCCCACAATGTTTTTAAATATCCTATTACAGACAGATCTCGCCATTTGAACAATGTATTTATTTTGTCGTCTGCAAATGCATTCAATTCGGACCAGTCTAAATTTTTTTCGTTTGGTAAAGAGTTACCCTTTATTCAACTATATCAAGTTTTAACGACCCAGAAGAAGAGAATACGTTGGGGGGAAAAAAAGGGGGGGGGGAAATACTGGTAACCAGCATTTTCTCCCTTTACTACAATGTTTTCTACCCTTTCTATCTAAATCTTCATTTAGGTTATTACAATTTGTCGTCTGCTAATGCCTTAAATTTAGACAAGTCTAGAATTTTGCCGTTTGATAAATGCTTTAAAATATGGATGAATCTAACATATGTCGTTTTGGAATAGGTTAACGAACTTATAAAAGTACTGAGGGTACCAACGCGCATTGTTTTCTTCTTACTATGCAACATAAACGAAATCTAAAGATAAGATGTGTCGTCGGTTTGTTTGTGGTTTTTTGTGGTATTTGTCGAAGACAATACCACTATGAGTTCAATATTGAATTTTGAAGACCATGTATCGTATTTTGTGCAAAGCCGAAGGAAATAAACCCAATTAAACTCAATTTTTCTTAGGCAAATGAGTTTTTTGGTAGCACTCAGATATGTAATTGGAAATGGCATGTTAAATTACGCTAGGTCAGGCCATCGATCGTGGAAATACTAATTTTTGATTGAAAATAGCTTCACTCGCTCATAGCCTTCTGTTGGCGCAATGATACAAAATTTTTCTACCGATCACTTGGTCCTTGGCTTTTTCGTTCCAAAACCAGTTCGTCCCATGGCTTGTTCATCCAATGATTGCGCACTACTCCATTTGATTGGGCATGAATATTTATAGATCGAAATAACTGATTGTAATGTTGGGAATTAAATGTTAACGGCCAAAGATATTTCAAAATCATAGTTTTCAGGTACAAACTTAATTTTATTCGATATATTCACATGCTTTTTCTCTCTATTCATCATGCATCCTACTGTCAAGGGACGTTACTCCTGACTCCTAATGATCAAAGGGAGACCACCAATACACAAATAATCCTAACTTTTGTCATGAGTACTCTCCCTTCAACCAAAAAAGGTATTCATTTGCTTTGTAGGTTGACTTTCAAGCCAATATTTGAATAATATTTTTCTTTTTCTTTCAAATTATTAATTCCACACAATGGCTTCCTTGACAAATACCACTTCAGGGTTCTCAACGCTTTGATTTTTGTGTGTGTTTGTGTTTTCGAGCTGTTCGGTTTGATTGGTTTGTGTTCAACCTCGTTTCAACATCATTTCAGGTATTTCAAGAGCGGCTAATGTACATATCCATGCTTCCTGGAAGTTCTTGTACCAGCAACTCCCAGAACGTTTTCTTTACATGCCAGTTGCTGCTTTTCCACACAAATATAGTCGAAACAATGTTCAGCGGTGAGAGAGGAATGACTCCCGTCGCAAATGACTCTCACCGATCCTCGGAAAAAAAAGTTGGCCGATCTTAGAATTGAGGACCCTTGGATTTCAAGCCCTCTAGTTACTGACTGAGCAAATGGGTCCGTTAGCTGTATGATGAAATCTTTTGATTGTTTGAGGTTCGATTGTAGATGAAAAATTGCTGATAAAAAGCAAATGCACCGTGTTATTGCTTAACCCTTTACCACACAATACAGAGTTTTAACGACCCTGAAGAAGAAGGAGGCTTTTGAAAACATCGATTGATTGATTGTACATTGTGAAACGCCGTTTTCAGCATTGTTTCAATTATATCGCGGCGGCCAGTGCACCTATCCATGCTTTCCTAGAGTTTATTTTACCAGTAGTCCGCATAATATTCTTTCCACGCCACTGGCTGCTTTCCCACATGATCAGTTTCGAAACAATAATAAGCGGTGAGATAAGCGCAATGACTATCATCAGTCCTCGGAAAGAGATTGGCCGAGCCGGGGATCGAACAAGCAACCCGCTGTCCTTGAGTCCTGTACGCTACCGACTACGCTATCGGGGCTCGGCTTGAAAACATTGTGGGAAAAGGAGAAAATGCCGGTAACCAGCATTTTCTCCTTTTCCCACAATGTTTTCTTCTCTATTCAATTTGGAAAAGTCAACAATTTGTTGTTTGGGAAAGGTTTTAACTGATAAATACTAGTAAACCAAGAGAAAATTTCACCCAATAGAAAAAAAAAATGAAATATTCATATTTCAAAGTTTTCTTCCCCGCTGAAACAAGAGCACCACCACATCGGAAACTGTAGATCCAAGATCAGATGGCACACTCTGTGCATGCAGTCTGATCCTGATCTACACTGTCCTCGTATCGCACCGAGTTACACTTAGGGGCACAAGGTTCAAAGAATAGAAAGAGATAGCTATCTTATCTCGGTCAATCATCTCACTTCCCGACATTTGTGACGTATTATCTTATCAAGATTGGCATCTTGATTCGATATGTATGTAGCTTATAGGCACATAATTAGTTTGTTATATTGACAAACTTCAGGCATTTTTTTCCTTTTTCCACATTTTCAAAGCCTTTTTCTGGATCCTGAATACACAGACTTGTTTGGTAAATAGTTAATACATTTCTAAGTCATCGCGTCAGGACTTATTAATTCCTCTCTCATCGCTGATCATTGTTTCAACGATGGTTATGTGGGAAAGCAGCCAGTGTCTTGGAAAGAATATTGTGCGAAGTACTGGTAAAAGAATGTCCTGGAAATCATGGATGGGTGCACAGGCGGCCCGCGAAATAGCTGAAATAGTTTTGAAAAAAGAATTTAACACAATCGATCTATCAACCAACCAACCAATCAACACATCAACAAACCAGCCAACAAACAAACAAACCGACATGTTAATCCATCCATCTATCCATCCATCCATCCGCCATCATCCATCCATCCATCCATCCGATAAAGAGATATCTTACCCCTCCCCCGCAAATAAACTTAAAATAACAATATTTGGGTAAATACTTTCGGCTTGAAAGCTTCATTTAATTTTTAAGCAAGCTATATACATGCAGGTTAAAAGAAAAAAACATTCAAGTATATCGCTGCATTTTAAATATCTTTCAAAAGTTGATTTATAAAGCACACTCTCGTAACGTGATGTGCAGATTTCGACTCTTTAACGTGCAACAAAATTCTCGCCACGTTCATATAAACTCTTTACCAAACGACAATTTTTGAACAAGACCAAAATTCAAGGCATTTTGCAGACAACAAATCAAATATGGCTAAAAAGATGGTCTCCGTTTTTTTTTGACAGGATAGAAAATATGGTGGGAAACGGAGAAAATGCTGGTTAGCAGCATTTTTTCCTTTTGTCACAATGTTTTCGAAAGCCTTCTCTTTCAGGGTCGCAAGAAGTCGGGATTGTGTAGAGGCAGACCACAAATTAAATATGATTTTAAAAGGTTAACCCTTTACCATACAATCCCAAGTTTAAAGACCCTGAAGACGAAAGGCTGTTGAAAACATTGTGGGAAAAGGAGAAAACGTCTGTAACCAGCATTTTATTCTTTTCCACAATGTTTTCTATCCTATCAAGATCAGAAATCATCATTTGACCTACATTTATTCGGTGGTATGCAAATAATTTCAATTTGGTTGAGTCAATTTGGTCGTTTGTCGTTTGATAAAGAGTTAAATGATCGGATTTGCCCTAGAAAAAGAAGAACAGCATTCTAGGAAAAGCAGAAAATGTTGGTCTTTTTGCAAGGCACATTTTTTTAGACTAGTATAAACTTCTCCTTCTGTAAACTAATACGTAAGTCTTATATTGTGCAGTTTTAGAATGCGAGGTTTGGAGGAAAAAAAAAAAGATTTGTCTTTGAAAAGAGGAGAAAAGCATTGAAGGTACAGAGAAAATGCTAGTCTTTTCCAAGGCACTTAAAGGCCCAGTAAAGGCCAAAATATCAAAGCAGGGTGTCATAATACATTTAAATTTAAATCATACCATTTAAAAGTATGAAAAATATTGTGGAGATGACAATCTGTTATCGGGTGGCCGGGCCATATGTTAGTCGCTGGCAGAAAAAAGAATTTTAGAATCAGGCAAAAAGTAAACAAAAGACACAGCTACCTGGCAGGTTTTTACCTAGTTTTGAAATAAATTTCTCTGTCAGCAACTAACACTTGGACAGACCGTACAATGACAGATTGTCATCTTCACGATAATTTCCATACCTTTAAATAGTATAATATAAATTTAAATGCAAATTTACACCCACTTTGTTTACTTTTTGGCTTTACTGTTACTTTAAATACTTCATCATCTTTCTAGCCGAATAAGTGCGACTTATGTATGAGGTAATAAAAGGCGAGGTTTAAACCTTAAGTCTTTCAGCGACAAATAAATAAAGTCGAACTCTTTCGACGGCTCCAAATACAATCCATTTAAACTTACAAAGATTTTGGTTGTATAGGCTTGACTACACAAGCGGACGGTATAGATCAAAGATCAGACTGCACGTTCTGTGCAGTCTGATCTTGATCTGTACCGTCCGCAAAAGTTACTGTTTTCACCTATGACGCCGAAATGCGATTTCAAAGTTGATTTCACCGGAAAGAAAATAGCATATTGTATAGGGTAGATCTAAGATCAGACTGCACGCTTTGCGCAGTCTGATCTTGATCTACGCGGTCTGCAAAAGGTAAGTGAGTCGCGCTTTGTAGCCAAAGAGTTAAAAAAACAACAACACAAGTGCCTCGATTTTCTACACTGAAAATGTGTCTTTTCTAGATAGCACATGTGACAGAAGGGAGAAATAGTATGACAGATAACCAAGAATATCAAAAGTCCTTTACCTAAAGATCCGGCCGCGTTTTAACTGTCCAAACGAAAATGGTTTTGAAAAGATTGTTACAAACGGAGAAAATGACGGTATTTTCTCTCGTATTTTACAATATTTTTGTTTGCCGCCGAGCCCCGGTAGCGTAATCGGTAGCCTACAGACCTTGAGAACAGGGTCGGTGGTTCGAATCCCCAGCTTGGCAAATTTCTTTCCGAGATTTGTTGAAAGTCATTGTCATAGATTCATTCCCCTCTTTGCTGCTGATCATTGTTCCGACAATGGTTATTTTGGAAAGCAGGCAGCAGCTTGGGAAAATTACTGGTAACAGAAACTAGAGGAAAGCACAGATAGGTGCTCTACCCGCCGCGACATAATTGAAATAGTATTCAAAATGGCGTTAAACACCGTACAATCAATCAATCAAGCAATCAATCAATCATATGGTAGGGGAAACGCCAAATTGGATTTCTATTCAGTCGACAGTCTTGCAGATAGAAATGCAAAACTTTGAGGGAAGGGAAGCAACTCCTTTTGAAAGAAAGCTTATAAATGATGTTGAGTTATCCCGAGGGAGAGACAGAGAGAGCCAGAGAGGACCCAGAGAGCAAGAGTCACAGAGAGATAGACGGAGAGAGAGAGAGAGAGAGAGGGAGGGAGAGAAAAGACAAACAGACAGACAGACGGACAGACAGACAGACATAAAAAAATCCAGAAAAACAGACACACAGACAGACAGGCTGGCAGACAGACAGACAATCGACAGACAGACAGGTAGAAAGACAGACAGGAGAGAGAAAAATTCTATTATTCAATTCCACTCCATGTTCACGTACTGCTCAAGGTTATTTGTCGATTCCAAATTTAAATGTCGAAGATAATCAAAGATAAGACTTTTTCATATTGGCACCATGTCGACTCCACATATATACGTTCAGATACGTATCTTTGAATTCTGAAACAACGCATGACAAAATGGGGCTTTTATATCTATGGATGTTCATCATAGTGACACTGAGTGAGTAGTTTTAACACATTCAGCCATGAGGCTATAGGCTAACTAGGACGATGTATGGTGTTTTGTTTTATGTTAGTTATACCGTTTGTAGTTGACTGTCCGTTGAGTACTAGGATTCTAGAGTAATTTATTAGTAAGTTAGGCCATCTTACATTTAAGTCAGTGAGAGAGAGAGAGAGAGAGAGAGAGATAGAGAGAGAACATTTTGAACATTTTATTCCTTTTAAGTATTTAAGGCCTCCGGCCGATAATACAACACTTGGAAACAAATACAATAGTATTGAAATGATATATATATATATAATGGTAAACTATCTACAGTGACCATTTGCTTTGTTCCGGTGTAAGCAGAGAGAGAGAGACAGAGAGAGAGAGAGAGAGGAGAGAGAAGGGGGGGAAAGAGCAGGCAGGCTGGTCGCTTGATCGGTTCGGTGGTATGTTTGTAGTTAGGGTCATGCGCACCCGAACACATGTCGGTAGGTAAGTCGTGCGTGATCGGTAGGTTATTCCTTATGTAGATCGTTTTATTATGCTGCAAAGAAATTTCTCGTGATCTGATTGGATAATATGTCCCTAACATATACATGTATCACGTACACTGGCAAAACCCACGTAATTCAAGCGGTTTCTCTTTCGGGAGCCCCGTATACATGGCTACACTTTCAACACAACATCCAAAATGGCGGCGTCGATCGTTCGATACGAGCCGCTCACAAGACAAACATACTGAGTAGCCTGCACCATAAAATTACAAGTTTCCCTTGATGGTTGTAACCAAAACAGAAAGAATGGGTTATTTTTGAAAATAAATGAATATAGAACTGTACATGTAGTATCGTTTGATGTCATTCTAAAACAAAGACACGGGGAGTTAAAACGAGCCATCCCTTCGTCAGGTAAGCAAATTGTAAAAATGTCGAAACTCATACATTGTGCATAACGTTAAAAGGATCACTTAATGGTCGTTTGAGGCAACTAACGTTCGTTTACTTTTGCCAACAAATCATTAAAATTCATAGTTACTTATCTTGAAGTTCTTTTAATCCTTGTTTAAATAAAAATATGACGAATGTCTTTCGCAGTGACATCATCAAGATTATGCACCAAACTGCACGTTTTACCAAGGTTTCAGTGACGTCAGTTCCCAGTGACGTCAGTTTTCATTGAATTAGGCACTCAAAAGGGAAATTCTAATTCGTCAGCGTTTTCAATTTTAGAGACCATAAACAGTATAATAAATTCGTTGTACGGTCAGGTGGCAGGGGACTTGGAAAGTTGTTCACGGTTGTGGCGAATAATGTCGCCACCTCGCCTTCGGCTCGGGTCGACATGATTCACCACAGCCGTGAACACCACAGCCGTGAACAAGTTTCCTAGTCCCCTGCCACCTGCCCGTACAACTAATAATGTAAACAGATCGATAGATATATCTGCTTTCAGGAGGTTTTTCCAGAGAAGACGTAAAATTTTTATTCAGTATTAAAATATCTCCGCAGTTCCGATAAAGACGGCCTGTAGCTTAATCTGTTACAGTTGTAGTTTAGGGATTCACTCGTGACAGCTGGGCCGATTCCGTAGCTACATCTGACCTCATCCTTATGGATGAAGTTCTCATTTGGTTACGTGTCACATGATCATAAACATGGCGGCGCCGATGTAAATCAATTAGCAACGTCCTTAACAACCATCGTGAAGGTATTTACGTCTATCAATCCGTCGTTGAATATTGCCGACGAACTTTTCAACGGAAATGTATTTGGACAATTTCGATAGAAATTTGTGACTTGTGATTTTTTTAATAGTGAGTCATAAAATTGTAAGAACGGAAAAACGATTTATATATTTCCGACTAGGAAATCTACCGTGTAGGTGTATACCATCCATCGTAATACAACCGAAGGATTTGTTAAAGGGATCACTCGAGGTTTGCCGAATGGTAGGGACTTTCATTGGAAGCCGCTCGAAAGCGGCTTCCAGTAGGAATGTACCTAAACTATTTACCATGTAGATGATCAGTAATTATTCGATAGATCATAATTTTTGTAAAATTTCTAATAATGTTGTGTTGTTGTGACAGAATTACTCCACATGACTCTTTCTTAAGTATTCCAACAGACCTACATGAAATTCAAACCTGGTTTTCTTGCAATATATAGCTCATTCCCAAATAACAATAAATGATACAGAAAGATAAACATCCTTTAATTGGCTAGTCCCCCGAAGTTTTCAAACATATAGGATTCCGTCTATTTTTCCAAACGAAGTTGTTATGCTTTCCGTTTATCACACGCTTTCCCATCTCTCAATGGTTTTCGCATTTGTCTACTTTTTTACAAAAAATAATGATGATTATGATATAGAGAGCATCTTAGAATATGATAATAAGAAGCAATTTTATGTACAAGTTTTTCGTCCAATCTTAATTTGTAAAGGAAAAAACGGCGGTTAACCTTTGATCAAGGTATAGACTGGTTACCTCCCTACACAAGAGGCGTCTACACCAGCTATTTATAGAATACTTGCGAAAAGATAACCCTTTTTCTTCCCTTCGTCGACACTTTAGCCGAATGGATTTTTGTCACACGGAACATCTACCTTATGAGACCTGCAAAATTTAGCATTCACTGTATTGTGTGTCGAAGCTGTTATGATCAGACTGTACGTGCTGTACGGTATGGTCCTGATCTACAAAACCCTTGAAACCAGGCCTGTTTGAAACATGACGTATGGATTGTGATGTACATTGACTACAGTAATTATCATGGTGGTGCCTGGTGCTCTAAGGGTTGAAGCTGCTCGAAAATGACGGAAATAGATGAAGATCAGACAACACATAGCCCGTGTAATATTTTTTTAATATTCTATAAGATATTTCGTAAACATAAAAGAAAATCTTGTTTGTTTTTCTTACTCGGTGTATTTATTTCGTTGTGTAGTCGAAGGGTTAAATTTATTACAGAACCTATTACTGTGAATATACAACTTTTTACGTCCCTGCTGGTCAAAGGTTTAGAATAGCTCTTGAAATTTACATTAGAAGTTTTACACTAGGTATGTACAAGGCCTATGCAGAAAATGGTTCAAACTACTATTTATTAAACGAAATATGTTTAGTAATAGTTATTATGTTGTGGTTGAATAGATCCAGATCTTTAAAGACTTAAAAAATGTTTTTTTTTTGTGTGTGTGTGTGTGTGGCTGCCATTTCAGGAATAAAAGAAACGTGGTTTGTGCCAACTGTGCAGGCTATGATCAGAATAATTTTGGAGATGCCATGCAAAAGTTTTTGTTTCTAGAGTAGAAATGTAAAGATTCACTATGTTACAAGCATGCTAAAATACTTTTGACAAGCAAGATCGTCTTTTAGAAAAAAGTTGTTGAATATTTTCTTTTTTTTCTTTTGCTTTTTTTCTTTTTTGTTGTAAAAAAAAAGAAACACAAAGAAGAGATCACTGATAAAAATTGTAAATACATGTAAACATCATATGTGAATAACGATCTTAATATAACTTTGAATAATTGGTAACTTAATTAATTCTGTCACGAGTATTGCCTTTAATGCCGCTATAGAAAGTTTCCTTTCTAAAATCATTAAATAAATGGAAAATGCTGTATTTGAATGCGCAATTTCTCCATTTTCAAATTTCGAGTAGAAATTTAAAAATTCCGATACTTTTACGTGTGTGTGTGTGTGTGTGTGTGTGTGTGTTTTTTTTTTTTTTTTCCCAAATAAACATCACTTTATAATAATAATATAATAACAAGATTATTTAAGATTCCTCTCTAAACTTCTTTTTTTTTTTTTTTTTAAAGAATTAGAATACATGTACATATTATTTTCTGTTTCTTTTTTCCATGCATTTTAGTACCATTTGTCATGATTTTCCGCTGGTGGGGGGTGGGGGTAAAAAGAGATACAAAAAAAGTAATCACAATTTCTCAAGAGAGTCAATATTTCTGAAATTGTCCATCAAAAGATTGCGGCTTCTATGATGCCATGCATCATAAATTTGTCTTGTATGTAATAGAAGAACTCGTTGTACTTCTAACGCGGTAAAAACACCCTAAGCAGCGTTGTACGGATATCACGTATTATCCGACAACGAACCAACGGGGGTTGATGAATGCGCTGGCTTTTTACCTACTTCTTGGTGTTGATAAATAACCTTGGATGAATAAAAAGTAATTTTCCATTGGTGAAAAATGTGGACATGTTAATCCTTATCCAGCTAAATAAGTTTAATTAAACTTTCAAGGCAATAGGAAAAACCCCAAAAACGCTACTACAAACTTAGTGTTTGTAGAAAAATATCTCCTTTTCGGACGGTGTAGATCCAAGAATGTGCAGTCTGATCTTGATTTATACTGTCCGCAAAAGGTCAGTGAGTCGTGCTTAGCAGCCTAAGGGTTAATTCTTCACGCCCCTGCAGACCCATATACAGTTAGTCATGACACCAATATACAACCGTTGTTGCCGTTAATCGATACCTCGAGGCGCTTATTAACATCGTGGTAAATGAAATGTCGTGAAAAGTATATCTAGCTGAAATGCAAAAAAGAATGAGGAAAAGGGGCAATTGATGGCGAGCATACTTTTCATTATTTCTCCCTTTATCGGACAGCAACATACATGTAGTTTCATATTCCAGTACCTCTTACGTCGTCTATCTATTTTCGGCGTAGCTGAGTGTGCTGGCTTTTGACCTACTTTTTGGTACTGATAAAAAATGAATAAATAGAAATATGTGATTGGTCACAAATGTAGACGTGTTTATCTTAAGAGCCCCTGCCCATTTGCGGGCAAATGTTACGCCGTCTATCTTTTTTTAAAAAGCTATTTCTTGTGTCTTTATATTATTCGCAGTACCGATACACACAGCCTCTAGTTTAACCTGTTACAGCTGCAATGTTGGGACCTCCATGTGCAACAGAACTACTCTCTGTGCTTCCAATGAGGTAAAACGAAAGCTGTCTACATATGAATCATCCTCTGCGAATCTGGGGTTTAATGCATCTGCGAAAAGTATCGACCCATGTCAGCCCATGTCAGCCCGCGTAGGCCGACCTGAGTCGAAACGTTTTGCCATGTGTATCTTTTCTGCAAGTCCAAGCACCATTCTAGGTCATGATTCAGAAGATAGTCAAACAAAAATGCAATTAATGGATTCATAATTATGTGATGATTTGCTTGGTATAATGTATCACGCAGATGCATTAAACCCCCTTTTTCTAGAGCCTGGCTAAGTTATTTAACCCTTATCCTGCTAAGTAACTGAATTTTTTTTTGAGCCGATAGTAAAAACCCATTTTTTTTTTTCTATTTCAAAGGTATAATTAAGGGAACAATATGTCCGTCTCAGACAGTGTATATCAAAGATCAGACTGCACGTTCTGTGCAGTCTGATCTTGATCTACACTGTCTGCCAAAGGTCAGTGAGTCGCGCCTAGCAGCCTAAAGGTTAAAATATCATCACTTTTTTGTCATTATAACGACTACGTGATATTTGTGTTAATACATGTAAGACCGTTTTGCCAGGACTTACGATTTCCACTTTTGGTTTCTCCTGATGATGGATTTAGAACAGAAATGACAGTCTTTCGAATACAATTTTGATAGAGAATTGAATTTATACGCATGCACATAGTCTCTTGGCCATGAACGATACACTCAGGTATGATATTTTTAACGATAACCCTCTGGTTTAATGTTCATTGCATATTGCGTAATTTCTGTCTGCAGGAAAGAATCGTGATTTTCTTTCACAAGCCAACATAATTGAAAACAATAACTTGACTTCCTCTTTTAGCAGCATAATTATATTAGCGGTCTGTTACAACACTTTTATGGTCATTACCACCAACAGAGGTCTGCAAAAAAGTGTTAACTCTGTACCAGACGGGAAATTTTAGATTTGATCAAACTGAAAGTATTTGCAGACGACATATTAACTGTCCACTATGTTTTAAAAAGCTTTTTCACTAAGGTTGTTAAACGCACGTCACGGGTTGTTTGATAGAGGTTTTCAGTTGGTTCAAACCTTTTTCCAGATCTGTATCAAGGAGACGCTGACGTTATCTAGTGGAACAACTGTATATAAAAGTGGATGCGAAAAGCGACAGGTCAGTAACAGTTATACTTTTATTGGTTCTAATTAAACCTACATATTTTTTTGCTCATACATATGCATCGCAAACAAATAAAGTCTGACACGATGGTGAAATAGAAACAGCTGTACCTTATGGTATAAAATATGGTCTCTATAAGGTATGATAACGTAGCTGGCCTGCAGACTACTTTCAGCCCTTTTCTCTATTTGATTGGTCAGAACCTTACATAAAGTATTCATCCACCATCCATAAAAAAGTGATTACGCACTTAAGCAGTATTTCTTTTAATTTTTTACCGTCTCCGAATAAAATGTCAGTAATTGCAATACTTTTTGGTTTGCATTTGGAGGTATATGATTTAAAAAAAAAATAAAGAACGTCGTAGAAGCTTACCTCGGGCTTGGATTTACTTCTAGATGCGAAGAGTAAGTTGTCGACATCTCGCGAGGCCGAAAGATACGCGAGATATAAGATTTTTCCACGCTGTACAAAGCCAATACAAGCCTAAGAATCATTAATTACGACTCTTTCCTAGCCCACCATATTCTCCATAATTTCAAAACTAAACGACTTTTACTAAATCAGATAATGAAGAAACGAATATCAAGTAGCAAGGCAAGCGTAGTTACCTCCCTTTAATGATGCAAATGAGATTTGCAAGGCAAAGTTCTGCCGTACTTGTGTTGGTACATCAGCTGAAACTGAATCATGCCTATCTTGCCCCACGGCTGGCCATCTAAAATTACTCATCTTCGTATGAGACGTTGAACCGAGGTCACCTGTGACGGTGCTATACACCAAGCACTTTAAAGAAACAGGCGTAAATTAGGTTGGGTTTTGGCCTGTATCTTGCACTATCCCTCGTAACAAAATAAATAGTCTTCAGGGGGCATCGCACATATAGGCAACCGGTGGCCATGATAAATAAACGTAAATTCAATCAAATCAATCATTTCTATTGAAATACTGGATATCACAATCTGTTTGTTGGCATTAGATGCCCTGCTCAGCGCTTTCGACCTATTTGTCTGGTTATCGTTATTGCAACTTGCTCGACGTATCATAAAAAATGAACCATGCTCTAGCAAAAAGGCGTTTAATTGCATCCTCGTGATGCATAAAACCAAGCAAGTCCTCACATAATTATGGATCCTTAAAATTCATTTTATCTCACAACCGACTAAATACTAAGGTAGAATGTGCCTAGACATGCAGAAAAAAAAATCAATAACAAAAAGTTTCGACCCAGGTCAGCCTGCGCGGACTGCGCAGGCTGATTTGTGTCGATAATTTTTGCAGATGAATTAAGTCCCCTTTCACAGAGCATTACTTTTCAGAGTTAACGTTTTATACGAAGCACAAAATACCAGTAAAGCATAAAGATATACATTGTACATTTCATCTTTTATAATTAGGTATGTAACGGGATAACATCTGCTGGTCATAGTGCTGGTAAACGTGCATCCAAGCAACAGTACTGCTGTTCGTCAGATTTGTGCAATGGTGTTTCTGCTCAACAACATCAACAACAACAACAGTTCTTCACATCCACTCCAGGAACTACATCTGTTACCAAGACATCGTGTCTCATCAGCTTCTTCAAAAACATTACAAACAACTTTAATAAAAGCAACTCCCTCAGAAATTACATGAACAATGCCTTTAACCTGTTTTCATGGTTTACGGGAACAATTGTTAACGCAACGATGTATGGTTTGAAACAGTTCGGATAGTTAAGGGGATTTAGTTTATCAACACTACTTACAGCAACAACTATATGATAAGAACAATTTCAGCCAACAGTTCAGTTTAGATGACCATTTCAGTTTCATCTATAACCATATGTTAGTCACGCTCACAATATTTTCTGCTTCAGCTGTATGATGACGACATCCAATTCATTTACAAATCTAAAGCAATATGTTCTGTTACAACTCGCATAGCATTACAATTTCAGCTACAATGACAACAGTAAAAAATCAACTCAACAATGATACCACTTACATCTATATAACTCTACTCTGTCAACAATACGAGCTTAAACTCTACGATGATGAAAATAAACGCTTCAACTCTACGAAGGTTAGAATAAACGCTTCAAGTCTACGATGGTTACAATAAACGCTTTAACTCTACGATGATAACATTATCAGCTACAACTCTACGAGTTAACAATTTCAGCTACAACTCAAAGATGATAACAATTTCAGCTACAATTCTGAGATAGTACCAATTTCAGCTACAACTCTATGATCATAGTATTATCAGTAATCATCGAAACTGTAAAAGCACGAACTCCACGAGGATAACAATACCAGCTACAACTCTACGATGATAAAATGCTAGCTACAACTTTCTGATTATAACAATTTCAGCTACAACTCTACTATGATACCTCAATCATCTACAACTCTGCAATGATAGATTCTTCAACTACAACTGAAAACAATATAAGCTACAAATCGAAGATGAAATTTCAGCTACAACTCTTCGATTATACCATAATCATTTACAAATCCATGATGATAACAATTTCAGCTACAACTCCATTATGAAAACAATATTAGTTACAACTGTACGATGATATCAATTTCGGCTGCAGCTCTACAATAGTAACAATTTCAGCTACAAGTCTACAATAATAACAATTTCAGCTACAACTCTACAATAATAACAATTTCAGCTACAACTCTACAATAATAACAATTTCAGCTACAACTCTACAAAAATAACAATTTCAGCTACAACTCTACTTGATAACAATTTCAGCTACAACCCTACAATTATAACAATTTCAGCTACAACTCTACTATGATAACAACTTCAGCTACAACTCTACGTTGATAATAGTTTCAGCTTCAACTTTATGACGATAACAATTTCAGCTACAACTCTACGTTGATAACAGTGTTAGATTCGACTCTACGACGATACCAATTTCAGCTACAAGTTTATGACGATAACAATTTTAGCCACAACTCTACGATAATAACAATTTCAGCAACATCTCTGTGAGGATATCAATTTCAGCTTCAACTTTACAAAGATAACAATTTCAGCTACATCTCTACTATAGAAAACAACACTAGCTACAGCTTCATAACGATATCAGTTTTAGCTACAACTGTACGATGATAACAATATCAGCTACACATTTACAATGATATCAATTTCATCTACACTTCTACGATAACAACGAAATCAGCCACAACTGTCTGAAGATAATAGTTTCAGCTACAACTCTTCTGTGATAACAATGTCAGTTGCAACTCTGTGATGATAACAATTAGCTACTGAAACTAAAGCTGCTGAAAACAGACCAGTACCAATAACACCGTTTTCTCTGAGATTATTCAAATGCAACAAAAAACTCAATCGTTTTGTATAGACATTATTAACCATTCACAGTATAGTATGTTCAAATCCAATGCTCATAAGTTTAAGCTAATGACTGAAGGAACGTAAAAAGTTGACCCTGATCAGATAACTGGTTTCGGGGAGTTTATGAATGGTCTCAATATACCTGTATTTATTTTCACCCATTTCCCTTTTAAATTATTTTACCACCAAATGTCGCCTACCTATTGCTCGTTTCGAACAGTATCTTCTTTTGCCAAATGTTTCGCAAAATTAGTTGAGTGGTCTGTAAGTTTTCCTTTATCAATTCGATAGAATAAGGGTTGCATCATAAATAAGTAATTATATCTATACAGCACCCTTAGTACGGCACAATGACATGTTTATAATCTAGAACAAACAGATGCTCGTTTTATGTTTGAAGTAGTAGACGTCAGACGGGCCATTACTATGTACATGTATTTATTGGAAACTTTTATACAGTTGTGGTTCAAAAGTTTGTTTATTAAGTCAGACGAACATTTTTGGGTATCATATTATACATGCATACATTTACCTTTGTGTAAATTTTCTTGTAACTTCTACACAGTGTGATTCAAAAGCTTGTATACGCGGTAATAAGAACCATCACTAAGTAAATGTATTTATTGAAAACGTTCTTCTGATTTCTATACAATATAGTTTAAAAGTTTATGGAGTCAGGTGTACCATAACTATGTACATGTCTCGATCGAAAACCTTCCTCCGATTTCTAGACTATTGTGGTTAAAAAGTTTATATTTGGAGTCAGACGGACCATCACTATGTACATGTATTTGTTGTGAGGTTTCTTCCGATTTCTATACAGCTGTGGCTCAAAACTTTGTGCATGGAGTCAAACGGGCATTTGCTGAGTACACATGTTCACACATTTATTGGAAGCTTTTTATGATTTCTATAAAATATTGTCCAGAAGCTTGTGCACGGGATTGGCAATGCTGTGTACTAGCTATTCCAGTAGTGCTTTTCGGTTCTTGTCTTTCTCATTAGCGAAGAAACGTGATAAATGTTCAGGGTTGGATGGTATCTAAGGCCGTTACACTTTACACATTACTGAAGTACTCATTGTTGTTCTTAGTTTCATTTATTTTACTGGATAAAGGCGGAGTTAAAATCAGCTCGGACAATAAATATACATTCATTTTTTCTATACAGTATTATTATTGTCCAGCGAACTTGGACAATGTGCACATTTTTGTGTTACACTGTAGATGGCAAATGTTGTAGGCGTCAGCGCTGTCTTTGAACTTGTTCCAGGGTCGCGTTTTACCTTTATTTATGGTAAAAATGTTTTATCAATTACCTTGACCTTAATTTCACGGCTTCTAAAATTGCTAGCAAGCAACACCACAGAGGTGCTCGCAAAATTGAAAAAAAATAAAGCAACTTAGCAGGAATAAGCTTGATGTTGTGTCAAAGTCAGAATTTTAAAAATCAACTTCATGCAATTTGAATTTCAAAGTTTGCGACTAAAATTTCCAAAAGTTTTTATTCTATCTGACATATGATATTAAGACAATGGTAAGATATTTATGACCCTCTCAAGCCTTAACCCATCCCCACTTCTAAATGCCCCTTAACATATTTTAAGAATAGGCTTATTATTCTTTATCAGACAGGGGGGTCATTGTGAAGCTTATAATGGAATAACCGGTTGGAGGAAACCCCAAGAAAATGGTGTGCTTTTTTTCTTATGTACATTCTGACTTTAAAATAGATTTACCAATCAGTAATTCTAGTCAACTGTTATTTTTTTTACTTTATAGTCGCGTTCGTTTTACTTCATTTTTTTTAAATTTACATTTTTATTGTGTGTGTGTTTTTTTTTACGAATAGGCTAAGACACGCATCAATCTTTGCTAAACTGTCACTAGTGAAGAAAATTAAGCCGGAACGTAAAATCTTTAAAAACACGTGTAAATGCATGCAGGGTCTTTTCAATCCATGACTGTTCATACACGACTTTTTACGTCCCTTCCGTGAGCAGTTTCTGAAGACAACATTGGAAAAGGAGCTACATCTTCTTACAAGGGATCGCTTCATTGTTTTCCATAGTTTGTCATTGTGTCACTTGAAATAAAGTTACTTTAATCTAACATTAGAGAGTACAGCTGAGTGTAAAAATATAAAAAGAAAAAGAGAAGAAAATAAACATAAGATACAATAAAATACCAATTAAAAATACATCTGAATGTGTTTTTAAAGTTTTCATATATAAGATTTAAGTTGACTTCAACTTTAAGAAAACAATGAAGCGAATCTAAAGATTTCCATTTGAACGGCAAACATATATGATGCCTGAACCAAAACTCAAAACTTACTTGTTAGAACTCTTTCTCCACTTTTCCCATTTTTCCATTATTTATTTTGTTATTCGATTGATGATAATCATAACCCGAAATGAACATGCATTAATTTTTAAAATGTCTTTATACAATACGAAATAAAACTCGGTAATTAACCTGGAATAAAATTCGATAATCAATTGGGTTCTGGTGTGCTATATTCATATCTGTGTGAAATACGCTGGCAAATGGAAGAACTACTCATTACAACCAACGACTAAATTACCAAATACTAGTAAATAGAAAAAAAAAAAAAAAAAAACTATTGAACTGAAAATTCATAGTGCTTGACTAAATAATTATTAGAATTACATTTTCGTAGAACATTTAAGAATTGTTTGAAGAGAGGACGCAGAAATTAACTGAACTGAGGTAGTGATGTACATGTATATACAATTTAATACATCCGAAAATCAATAAAAAGTAAATGCTGCGTAGGAAAATTCACCTGCATATCTACTTTATCTCATTACTGCTCATTCTATTTCAGATCTACCAAAGCTACCAAAGATTTTTACCAATCACTTATTTTAAAAACCATACAATTAGGAGAGAGAGAAAAAAAATCTTTTTTACTGACAAGAACGCCATCGCAAATGAAGCATCAATTTATTTAATGCAAATTTTCCAATTTCATTCTTTCTTTTTTTTTAAATTTCTTTTCACAGTTCGTCTAAAAGATCTTATTTATTGTGGCAAGGGGTTATCGGGGTACAAAATTAAAAGATCCCACTCGATTTTGAAGTGGCCTAGTGTTTGTCTATAATTACAAAGATACAGCTTTATTACTATATCCTGTAAACAGACATGTGTCCTTAACCATTTACAAAACAATCCAGCGATTTAACTACCCTGCAAAGAGACGTTAGAAAATAGAAAAAAAAAAAAACATTGTGGGAAAAGGAGAAAATGCTGGTAACCAGCATTTTCTCCTTTTCCCACAATGTTTTCTACCCTTTTTGATACAAATCCCATTATTTGAGTCATAGTTGATTTGTCGTCTGTAAATGCTTTTCAATTTAGAAAAGTCCAATATTTTTGTCGTCTGGTGAAGAGTCGACTGATATCGGGTCTAACGAGATTTTTGATAATTTACTGCTTTATGTGAACATGGTATCTTCTGCATGTTTGTTCTGTATATCTTGACACTTTCCTCCATATATAGATCTTTCATGAAATACTATATTTTACAGACGACATTTTTTCCGTTTTGCTACAGAATATATATATAAAAAAGAATTAATAATTATTATAATAATAATAATATAACGCACGAACTAACGAACGAACAAACGAAGGGACGAATGAAATGAATGAATAATGTGGCTCAAATATAAAAATAAAACTATATACGTTATATAGCTGTTTTTCACGATTTTTCAAGTTTTTCACCATTGTCCCCAAAAGCGTACAATAAAACCAACATCTTTAGTCTAGAAAAAAGACCCAAACCATTGAAAGTTCAAGGTCTCTTTTGTCGAAAGCGTTTCGGGAGCGTTGGAAAGAGTAGGTAAATTATCAGACTGCACGATTTGCGTTGTCTGGTTTTGATCTATACTTACCGAACGAGCAACTATAGTTGTGACCGGTGCATTACGGTTTAATTCCCGTTGATTATCTACTTTTGTTAAATCTTTGTCAGTAGTTTGTAGACATCGAACAGCGATTTATAGCCTGATAAAGTCTCCGGCGAATTTTATAATTCACCGATGAATTTTATAACTTTTTCTTGTCGGAACTATTTTTTTCCTCAATGGCTTATCTCCCCTGCTTAACATAATTAACTCCCTTAAATAAAAAGATATGTCTGCTTTCCATCGCCCTTTCCTAGGTTTAATCTACGAATATATAATTTTAGATGAGCTTTTCAACATTCTAGGTAAAAAGCATAAAAAAAATATATAGAGTTTATTTCATCAGCTTGTGGTTAATATGGGGAAATATTTGCCGAAAAAGAGAAAGGTATGCGAAAATAACGAGTGCCGTAAGGCACGAGTTATTTTCGCGGACCTTTCCCTTTTGAGGCAAATATTTCCCCATATTAACCACAAGCTGATGAAATAAATTATATATTATATTTTCTCTGATTATTTTGTCAACGAATGCCACTTTTAAAACTTAAAAACTTAAAAAACTTAAAAAAGTAGTTCAGATTTTCGGCAGGAGGAAGATATTCGCTGTGACGGGGAAATAATTCCCCCCAGCTTAAATTACGACATTTCTTTACCCATAACATTTCTAAAAATAGACACATGAAATATAATATAATGGGATAACTGGTTCAGTGTATGATCGAAACTTCCTTCATCAAGTGAAGTCAAGCCTGGTAGCGCAGTTGGTAGCATACAGGACTTTAAACCATTTGGCTTGCCACTTTCTTTCCGAGGATTGATGATATTCATTTTGAGAAGATTCATTCCTCTCTCACCACTGATCATTGTTTCGATGATAGTTTTTTGGGAAAGCAGTCAGTAGCCTGGGAAGAATATAGTGCAAAGTACTGGTAGAAGAAACTCAAGGAAAGCATGAGTAGGTGCACTGGCCACCATGTTGCAACAGTAATCATGTTAAAAGTGGCGTTTACCAATATACAGACATACAAATCATCGGATGAAAAGCAAGGGCTAGTATTTTTATGAGTGGCCTCGCCACTCGTAAAAATGCAGTCACTGCTTTTCACTCAATGAAAGAAAGTTTTCGTCACTCGTGAAAAAATATCTCCACTGCTTTTCATGCGATGAAGGAATTTTCGACCCTACTCTGAAGCAAACTTCTATTCTCTGTATTGGTAGACGTTAAAAGTCACTATTCTTGGTGTATATATATATTTACTCTTTATCAGATAACAACATTTTATACCCGTCCTAATACAAAGCATTTGCAGACAACAAATAGAATCCGGTTCAAATGATTTGAATTGTTCGTGAAAGGGCAGAAAACACTGCGAAAGATGTAGATAACCATGATTGTGTCCTTTTCCCCAGGATGCTTTCAAAATCTTCTTTCTCAAGATCGTAAAAATTTAGTTTGTTTGTAAAATGAGTGTTAATTCTTTACGAAACGACAAAATTTTAGATTGGTCCAAACTGAAAGCATCTGCAGACGACATATTAAAATTAGCTGAAATAATGGTAAATGTCGGTGAAAGTGCAGAAAAGCTTGTGGGCATTTCTCCTTTTCCCACAAGGTTTTCTATGGCTATTTTGCCAAGGTCGTTTAAAGTCTGGATTATGTGGTGATAAGTTAAACCCCATTTGACATTCTCTAACCCTAGTTTACAAGGTTGCTTTCAAAGCTGCCTGCTGTAAATTTGTTCAAGAGGTTATGAGTTTAATCCAGGTTACTACGAATCATTTCCACTGCAGTGGAAGGAATCTACAGTTAAGTTACACTTATTTCCTTTATTTCCTTGAAAAAGGAAATCAACAACAACAACAAAAACGACAGTGATGGTGATGACGACAAAAATAACAACAACCGTAATTATTACATTGATGATGATGACGACTTCTATTGCTTTCAACCAGGCATTCCACGCATTAAAAACTGGAAACGGAACTGAATACGTAAACAAAGCCTACGAAGCATTTCCGGAAGAAGATGAACCTGCAGTAAACGACAAACGTAAAGAATGGCACGAGACGGATGACGATGACGTCGAAAGTGACGTATCTTCGGAGAGTGACAGTGCCTATCAAACACTGGAGACTGCACCTAGTGACCAGATTACATTGGAGACGGGGAGTTCCGCGCCCAAATTGAGGTACTGAGTGAATTATTCTCGACAAACAATTATTTGCATTATTATTATATTATCATTATATAGTATATTATTGTATTATACTATTATTATTGCCATAGAAGTTTTTACTTGGGAGAGTGTATCATAGTTTTGATCTAGACTGGACTCAAATTTGCTACGTGAATTTGGGAACTTTACATACGGAAAAATCAATTTGATTTAGAAAGATCATCACTTCACAGTTCACACTATGTTTAAATCACAGAACTTCTGTGCACGTATTTACAGCAAAAAAAGATTGAACCCAAGCTTTATCTTAACGTAGTATTGTAGCGAAGAACCAATTTAGTGTTGACTTTGAAAACAATGGGACAAGAACAGACAATATCTGGAGCGATTTCTGCACAAGCAAACATTTCAAATAAAAAAGGACGCTTTACATGTAACACTGCCATTAGTACTATTAATTCTGTCATTCCTCCGTGAGTGAAGATTATAGATAAGCCATGATCTGTGAAAAGGGGCTGAGTGCATCTGCAAAATTTATCGACCCATGTCAGCCTGCGAATTCCGCGCAGGCTGACATGGGTCGAACCTTTTTGCTACTTCAAAAATTTTCGGCTTTTTAAAGGGCTATCATACCTTCACATCCAGTCATTTGTTAGACAAAATGGATTTTATGAATTCATAATCATGCGTTGACATGCTTAGAGTAATGAATCACGGAAATGCATTAAGCCCTCTTTTGCCAGAGCATGACCCAAATTTATGCATGTTACAAACAGATAATGCATGTTTGTAAAATAACTTTTTCAGACAAACCAACAAATGGGACGTCTTCAGGGAGACTTCGGAGGACAACCTGTCTTCGACCGACATCAGTTTCTGGAACAAAATATTTATTGTGACAAAAATCATCTTTTCCGCCATCTTGTTTATCTGCGTACTTGGATCGGGGGTCATCTCAAAAAGCACATTGTTTATAATCATATCCAATATACTACCACCCAGTTCTGCACGGAATTCCTCTTTAAAAACAGCAAGACACCATTTCAAATATTACACCGAAGGTGAGTGTCTTTATCTATCTTGTTCACAATAGATAGTTACACAATATAATGGCATTCATCCTCATTTGAAGAGAACTTCTGTTCACATTGCATTCTAATTCATCGATGACCAATAAGCTCTTTAACAAAAAATGAACTTAACCCTTTACTACACCATCCCGATTTTTAACTTCCCTGAGAGTGAAGCCTTTTTTTTAAAACACTCTGGGAAAAGGAAAAAATACTGGTAATCAGAATGTTCTCCTTTTCCCAAATTGTTATCTGCGTCTCAAAAAGCACATTTCATAATTTTATTTGCACTCCATTTTGTCGGTTGCAAGTACTTTCAATTTGGAGAACTCTGAAAATGTGTTGTGGTAATGAGATAATAAAACGATAAGAAATAACACATAAACTGTTTTTGAGAGGAGTTAAAAGAAATCACAAATGGGGTAATTAAGAAATAATCTTCTTTCTATCGTGGTTTATCGTTCAATAAACCACAGTTGTGAGTTATGAGGCGCAATAAATAATCCACGAGGGCGACAGCCCTCGTGGTTTATTTATTGCGCCTCATAACTCACAACGTGGTTTATTGAACGATAAACCACGATAGAAAGAAGATTATTTCGTGTCGCCCTCGTGGATTATTTATTGCGCCTCATAACTCACAACTGTGGTTTATTGAACGATAAACCACGATAGAAAGAAGATTATTTCGATTCTAACATGACCAACTCTTAATGAAAGGAAATCATACTTAGAGTAAAAACGCGGATGCAGATTATATTCCATTGAATAATTTACTTTATACAGAATGACGTCACTCTACATAGAATGACGTAGATTTTACCACGCTTTCGTTGCACTGTGTTTATAGAGCCGAATTCACGTGCCATGTTAGAATAAATGGTTTAGGATAGCAAGGTCCGCTAGGTAGTCCGTAACACCATGTTATTATACGAGAACAGACACTGGTATCCCATGGATCTTATCACTTTTTGATGATACTGTTTTGACTCCCTATTCTGCATTCTTTTGTAATTAATATGTGTCTATAAACAGCTTTTAAGTTAATATAAGCTGAAGTATAGGGAGACTGCTCGGCACTCGGTAACATAAGAACAGATATTGGTATCACTCGGATCTTGTCACTTGTTCTGGTTATTGTGGCTCTTTTTCTTCTCCACTGAATTCTTCTCTGTATTCAATATATCTAAATGAAGCACGCAAGGTGAACACAAGGTTAGTTATAAGAGTGTCTAAAAGTGTCTAGCACTATAACACGGTATTCTTACATGATTACAGACACTGGTATCACATGGATCTGGTCACTTGTACTAATTGCCGTGGCTCCATATTCTTTCACTGTTTTCTTCTCGGTGTGGAGATTGATGTTCAAAAAGACGAGACCACTGGAGTTCAAACCCTTGTTTGTGGTAAGATCTATACATTTTTTTCCGTTCTCTAATCATCAAGATCTAGTATTCCGATAAAAGACATCTCATGGCTCTTAAAAAACACCCATGCCTAGGCCAGTATTCACCAACCGTTCACCAACTGTTCTAAATATAACTCTAGGTCTAACTCTAAAGAATTTCCTAAATTTGAAAGTGATACAGCTTCTTACTGGCTGTGAATGGCTCTAAAATAGAACCAAATCTAAAATAAGACTGAGGATGCAACTTAGAATGGTTGACGAATATGGGTACCGTGGTCGTATTCATTCTCTATCCATAATCAAACAACTTTAAGATCTCATTGTTTCCAATCTTTACTTTTAAGACAAAAAAAAAAAATCGCAAACGTTCTATCTCATAATATTAATCTCCTTAATATGCTGAGCATAGCTTAAACTGTATCTTGGAATAATTCGATTAAGCATAGTTTGTTTTTTACGCCGTTTTATTTCAGAACTATTTCATTTACATCACGGTAGCCAGTAGACCTATCAGTTCGTTGCTGCGGATTTGTTCACAAGCTGGTACAATTCATTCTTTATAAAACCATGTCTGTTTTTTAAAACGATGTCGAAAAACTATTCAGCGTCGCAGTGGGATCAATTTATGTCACAGTGACCGTCAGCGCAGATTTGAAGTAGTCGTAATTCCATTACAGAAGCTACCAAGGCAAGACCGATCAAGGATGGGCCTTAGTCAATTAAAAGAGGATACTCTGATTAACTTGAATAACTTTGCCATAGCACTGCACTCCAATTTGAATTGAATTAGCAACCAGAGGACTCTAAAAATGTGGTTGCTTTGGACAGGTGCTTGTTTAAAACAGAAAATTTTCAATATGTTTGCCCCTTCTGGGTGAGCAATATGTGCTTGCTTAATAAACGTGGTCGCATAGACATGCTGTACAATAGTTAAACTTTGACTACTGCCTATATGGCTTGCAACACGCGAAAAGGGGCATTCGGACATTTGCGTAAAGTGTCATCTCGGATCAGCCTGCGCAGTCCGCGCAGGCTAATCCGAAACGACACTTTCCGTTTTTATGTAATTTTCTGTTTTGCACAAGTCCACTGTAGCACAAAAATCTAATGTAGTCGTAAAGTGCTGTCTCGGATTATCCTGTGCGGACTGCGCAGGCTGATCCGAGACGACACTTTACGCAAATGTCCGAATGCCCCTTTTCCCATGTTGCAAGCCAATTATATGAGCGGTGATCTGGTAAAAGGGAATTAAATGCATCTCCGAGATACACAATAGCAAGCAAGTAATCATATTGTAATGGATCCATAAAATACAGTTTCTTTAGCAATCGACTGAATCTTGAGGTTTACTGGTTCTTTTAACATCCAGAAAATTTACAAATAGCAAAAGGTTTAGACCCATATCAGCCTGCGCGGACTGCGCAGGCTGATATGGGTCGATCCCTTTTGCAGATGCATGAGACCTATCTTCTCACAGAGCATGACTCACATGACTTTTATATCGAGTCTATCTTAGTTTCATAAATTCTATCTTCCCTAACTAGGCGTTACTGGTAGAAACCCTTCACTCAGTGGGAATCAATCTGATGATATTTGCTGTCCTACCAAGTATTGATCCAGTCAGTGGGGCTTTAGTGTGTATGAATGTCGCTCTCGTACCGTCGGTGTTAGGTTTGATATATTCTGGTAAGTCGGGATACCAAAATGAATGAATGAATGAGTGAGTGAGTGAGTGAGTGAGTGAGAAATGAAATAGTTCCGTAAATAAAGGCGTTTTACAGGCAACCAAATAAAAGGAATAAATTCCTTTTGTAATAAGGTTTCAAATGACAAAATATGCCGTCTGATTTATGACTCTATGAGACTGTCTCGATTTTGAAAGGATTAATCTGTTTACTCATTGTAACAAACACTTACATATTTTCCTACAATTACTTTCATAGTGTATTTTTACTTTCAGTATCTCCCCTCTGTTTAGATTTCGACAATTTTCTGTGTGTTCAAAACCCTGTACAATTGTAAGCACTCATAAGCTAGATTTTGATAAGAGGACAGAATTTTAGACTTGTCCTTATTTGCGGACGACAAACTAACACATAATTTAAACGATGGAATTCGCATTTGGTTGGATAGAAAACTTGTCAAAAATGAGGAAATGTTACAGTTGGTACAAAAAAGGGTAAAATTACCTTTTCCATGATGTTTTCAAAAGCCGTTTTCATCAGGATCGGAAAATTGAATCATTGATTGAATATAGTATTTTATGCCGCTTTCAACATTATTTCAGTCATATCACGGGCACAGCTTGTATTTTCTGGGTTCCACCAGTACTAGGGTAGAGCTTTGAAGTATTCAACCCAAGTACCCACCCCCCTAAAAAAAGGTTGTGGGTTCAGTGAGGTTCGAACCCAGGGCCTCCAGGTCACGAGTCCTACATTTTACCACTGAGCCACGCAGTACCCCCAGGATTGGAAAAACACGTGATCGCTTAGTAAAGAGATTCAATAACTTATTTTCAAGGAGACCGACCCGAAGGTTCACCAGCACCCAAACACCCGATCGTTCTGACAGTCTCAAAAGTAATCGCCCTTGTGGCTGGATTAATGGCTACATCCTTCTGGTGTTATAACGTGTATAGACTGGATTCAGACTTCATCAAAGATCAACCATCCACCCTGATTCTTTTTCTATTCTCACCGATCTTAGTATCTGTGAGCTGGTGGGAGAACTTTGTACCACAGGTAAGCTATCCACCATCAACCAGTGAGCTGGTGGGAGAACTTTGTATCACAGGTAAGCTATTCGCCATCAACCTGTGAGCTGGTGGGAAAACTTACCGCAAGTAAGCTATCCGCAATCAACCTGTGAGTTGGTGGAAAAATTTTGTAACACAGAAAAGCTATCCGCCATCTTCCGATCTTAGTATCTGTGAGCTAGTGGGAGAACTTTGTACCACAGGTAAGTTATCCCCAATCAACCTGTGAGCTGGTTGAACTTTGCACCACAGGTAAGCTATCCACCATGAATCGGAAAACCAACGCCATAACTGCACCACCACGCCAGCACAATTAATTGATTGATTGAATGGGGTTTTACGCCGCTTTCAACATTATTTCAGTCATTTTACGGCTACAGTTCACTTAATCATCAATGTCGGGTGTTTCACCAGTACTAGGCGGAGGCTCTGAAGTTTATTGCCCAAGAACACTTCCACGAGAAACGCAGTGCGTCCAGCGAGGCCCGAACCCGGGGCCTCCAGGTTACACTTCCTACACTCTACCAGTGAGCCATGCAGGACGCCATACCGCCACGAACAACATTGAAATGATTCAAACGTAAGACAAACATCAGTATTAACCCTTAGCCTGCTGAGCGCGACTCAAGGACCTTTTTGCAGACAGTGTTGATCAAGATCAGACTGCACAGAACGTGCAGTCTGATCTTGCATCTACACTGTCCGATAAGAAGATAGGCTATTTTTCACTTGCAGCTTGAAAGTTTTAAGTAACTCAATTAGCAAGTTTAGGGTTGAATCTATGAGTCGGCTAAATATCACAGAAGCGCTATTTTGATATTTGTCGACCTGCTAGCCAAAATAATATTTGAGATCGTACAAATGTTCGAAAACAAACATATTGAATGGTTTAGAAATTTCTCCGAATAAGTTATTAGCCCTATTTTCTTTTATATTTTCGTGTTTATCTCTACTCTTAATGTGTTTGTTTTATTTGTATGATATCAGTCTTGCAGCAACATACTGACTTGAACTATAAATGTCCCTTTAAGCCTCAATCACTTGTATTTATATAGTGAACTTTAAATCGCTTTCATATTTTACAAGGATGTTTCCAAAGTCGACTGCAACTTTTTTTTTTTCAAAACTACAGTATGCCAAGCAAGTCGATATAATGATCGAAAATAACCACCCTGTTAACGTGTAGAAAGGTATAGTGATGCTTGGACATGCAGAAATTTACTAAAAGCAAAATGTTTCGACCCAGGTCAGCCTGTGCGGACTGCGCAAGCAGCTGACCTCGGTCGATACTTTTTTGAGATGCATTAAATCCTCTTTACACAAAGCACGGCTAATATAGAAAATTTTCATCCTGTATAGGGGGACAAAAACTCGTACGGTCTACGAAAGTTGAAACGACAACTTCGAAGTAGACGAACCAAAGTTTCAGCAATTGTCGGTTTGTGGAAAATCGTCTTAACGATTGCCATGGTAACCGTTATATTTGGCGTGGACTGTTCAGATGGGATTAAATGCTTGGAAACGCTTTATGACGTCCGAAACAATGCTACCCTGTCGTCTAATACGTTCGGAGAGACAGACTTGGTTGTCAACATTCCAGTAGGCACGTGTACAAGATTTCTTCCATTGCTTTTAGCAGCTGTCAATATTGTTTCCAGTATATTCTGTTATAGGTATGTAATGTGCGTCTGTCGATCTGGCGTGATCCAATTTTTAATCAAGTCTGTCTGTCTGTCTTCTGTCTGTCTGTCTGGCTGGCTGGCTGGCTTGTTTTAGTTTCTGGTAACTTAGTGTAATCGATCTGTTCACAAATCATTTTGGGATCGTATTCAAGAACCGTTTGAAATATATCTCAATTCAAAATCCAAGATTAGACATCTAATTGGCGTAAAAAGAAGCTCTGAGCTATGCAGATGGCTTGGCGTGAGAATAAAGAAATGAATCATGCCCTGGGCAAAGGGGGCTTAATGCATCTCCGTTATGCAAAATACAAATCACGTCGTCACATAAATATGGATTGATGATATTCATTTTGTCTAACCGGTCCTTGGACATGCAGAAGATAATGCATTAGCGTAATGCATTAGCAAAAAGTTTCGACCAATGTCAGCCTGCGCGGAATGCGCAGGCTGACGTGGGTCGATACTTTTTGCAAAAGCACTAAGCCCCACAGTTTACAGAGCATGGCTCAAACAGATTTGAATTTACAATGGTCATCGAATACAGTCGCTGGTATGAGAGGCCAGTGTCGCACCCTTTCACACAATAGCCTTACTCAACTCATTACCCCATGAAAACAATTTTTCGTCTAGCCATGGATCACTGTTGAAAACATTTTGACAAAAGTACAACTTGTTTGTTATGTGCAATATTTCTTTTTGGCACAACATTTTAGCATATATACATTTCGTAAACCGCACTTTATTTTCATGTTTTACCAAACTGTTTTATAATTCACCCGGAAGAGAGTTGTTTCAAGTACGATCAAATGAGTTTTACGCTGAACAAGTAACCTTCTATCCTCACATGCACATGACATATTTTCAGGGCGTGTGTTTCAGCCTGTAAAATATTGACACAAATCCAAAGTTTTTCTCTCCCGCTTCTTCTCACCACTCCTATAACTGTTGGGTTAATGCTCGGAGTATATGCCATGGAGGTAAGGGTGTTTTTATTTTTCAATTCATTGTCTTCCGAAGATATGTGCCGCAGTGAACTTAAAGATCCATCTTTACAACCGCAGAGGGGAAAAAAGCCCTTAAAACTTAATAGTGTGTAGAATGGTTCAGATTTTGGTCAGCTGTGCGAACATAGATAAATAATCGATAAAGTTTTGTACAGGATAAAGAAACTCATTGGATTTATCTTCGATTTAAGACCGGAAACGACAAATGTGCTTCCTTTGATGGTCTCCAACAGAATAAACTGCATTTTCTATCGGTCGTAACCTGTACCACCTTGTAACCGTCGGGGGCAACATTTGGCATGAAGATACAAAAATGATTAAAGTTTCATAAAACAAGGATGAAAATGGTTAAAAGACTGCCTGAAAACGTGTAAAGATTTATCTTTAAACTAAAACTATGTAGTAAGAGGTACAACACGTATAAAGCTGGTCACCATTTCTCCTCTTCCCATGATTCTTTAACAAACTGTCTATCTTTGGGTCGTCAAAACATGTAACTGGTTTGTTTAAGTTGAAACATGTGAGCCATGCTCTATGAAAAGGAGTTGTAATGCACCTGTAATTTTTCTGCATGTCCAAGGACTATCCTGCCTCCTTATTCAGTCGCTTGTTAGACAAAATGGATTTTGTGGATCCATAAATATGTGATGACTTGGTAGTATATTGCATATTGGAGATGCATTAAACCCCCTTTTTACGAAGTATGGCTCATGCATGATAGAGAAAACTTCGGGGGCATATAGAGTTAATTGGTCAGTTCGTCACATGCCATTATGACATGTATTTATGTGTTTTTTTTTTTTAATGACAGGACCTTAGTATGACCGATGGTTGTTTTCTACCATTTCCAAGATGGGATGGGGATGTAGGTTTTGAATGGTCCATGATTATAGCCAGCGTTTTTGGATGTATTGCACTTGTTCTGATCACACTCTATATCTGGTCACCTGTGAAGGAGAGAATGGTTCGTGAGGACAAGTAAGTAAAACCGTGTCCACAAGCTCTGCACAGTTGCAGATTTAATTAATAATTTCATATGCAAGAACACTGTTCTCTGAGCATAATTTTATTACGTAGAGTGGATCCAAGTCTCAGGTTGTCATATTTAAGAAAATTTCAAATATGTGTATAGAGTTGAAGGATATGGGAATAGCTTAATAACTCAAAAAAGAAAAGAAAAAAAATGCTAGGGGGATTAATGTGATTTCCTTTCTTGGAAATAAATAACAGAAAATTTTTTGGTAATAAATATGGATCTGAGATATACCAAACTTTCCAGTTTTATTTTTGCTGTGAATTATTTGGGAGACAACGCCATTTTACCTCATCGTCATGTTTTGAAAAACCAAGATTTAATGTGGTTGAAACAGATTTCTTTTATAACAAGATATAGAGAAATTTTTGTCAGGTAATACGATAAACTCCCAAATTTTGAAAGGTTATAAAGAAGACCTATCTCCCCCTTCGATTTTTATGCATTGAAGTTAAATCTTCGTAGATCCTCACCTTCCAATCTCAGTATAAGTATATGTCTTTTACAGATTGTTTGTACAGCCGCTATATTGCGGTATCCTGTTAGACCAAAGTTTACTATTAAACAAACGTAAAGATGTCATTGAAGATCTTACAGGAATAGATGAAAAGGTAAAGCAACCTGTTTATCATTGCTTACATGTACATAGAAGCAAATACTGTATGTTTTTTTTTTGTCGAAGCCTTCTTCAAATTCATCGGACAGTGTATACAGTTTTGAGGAGTCTGGTGTTTCTCTTCACTTTTCTCCAAATAATGTCAGTTATTTATGAGATAAAACTGATTTTCATTTAATGGCATGTCTTCACATCTTTCTTACATTTTTGTTCTTTTAAAGAAATTCGAGGAATCAATGTATATAAATTACATACTGAATCTTTGTTTGAAATAAAGTCATCAATGACTTGCTTGGAAAGGATAGTTAAAGAGCCTGTGTGTAGATTTCAGAAAACAAATACCCGGTATTTTCAGTTCATAACATCAGCTCGTCAATGTTCACACATTCACCTTATAGTCACCACGGACTTTTTTCATGTTATGTTATGATGTTTGGCATGATTAATACTATTGCCATTTTTGCATTGTTTATGGATCATTATATTGAAGGTTTTCTCGTATTAACTAATACATTTTCCAACGTTATTGATAAGTTGCAAGATACCTACAGGTTTTGCATGTCCTCATAGATTATAGGCTACTAGCAAAGCAATTAAAAAAGATAATCATTATAGATAAATAAGTGTCTTCCGTGTAGTCTGCCATCGTTTTTTTTCGCTTTGGTAGCAACTGCGGCACAGGGACAAAGAGAAAAGACGATTTGCTACGAAGAAGAATATTCATGAAGATAAAAGGATATGAGCCATGCTCTGGCAAAAGGGGGCTTAATGCATCTCCGTAATCCATCACACCAAGCAAGCCATTACATACTTCTGGATCAATAACAGCCACTTTTTTTAACAATCGACTTAATCATGAGGTAGATTGGTCCTTGGACATACAGAAAATGAACCAATAGCGAAAAGTGTTGGCCCAGGTCAGCCTGCGCGGACTGCGCAGGCTGACCTGGGTCGATACTTTTCGCAGATGCATTAAGCCCCCTTTTCACAGAGCATGGTTCAATTATAAGTTTATGTGTATAATATCTATGTACTGATAAATCCATCGCAGAATTACTCCAGATTTTATTAAGCCATATCCTGCCAAATAAATATTGTTGACGATTACACAAAACTATTTTGCTAAATGTACGGGCATTGGGCTGGGCTTATACGACCCAAGCTAGCGATAAAGCAGCGGAGGGTGTAGAGCAATATTATACTGCACGTATGTGCAGGCTGATCTTGCTATACAATCTCCGCAAAAGCTATCCATGGTCGCAAACGGCAGGATAAGTGTTAATAAATGGAAGATCTAGAGGGTGGATCCGAAAAAAAAAGCTGTTTCCTGTGTTAGGAGAAGGTAACTGAGTCAGTTTGAGCATAGGCCTCTGAAACTCCATTGTTATATCAAGGGATAACGAAATTTTCATTATCGGACGCCGTTACTATAAATAGCACATTGGCTATTCCCTCTTTATCGTATATAGTGAGACGTCTTACTATATACGATATGGAGGGAGTCGCCAATGTGCTATTTATAAAAACGGTGTTAATGAAAATGTGGGTATGTTCCGTGGTATACAGGCGAGGCACTGATGTGCTACAAGTGTTCGATGAACGATCATGGAAAATTTTTAGTGTTCCGTGAGAGACCAATAGAGCTTCAAAGGCCTGTGGTTTGAGTATTTTGCCCATTGTTTCAGGAGAAAACAACCGAGTTACCGATACCAGAGAACCTCGAAGAATGGCAGCCAGGCGAGGACGAATGGAGTCCACTCCGAACTGAGGAAACACCATTTATCTATCTTTGTGCGACTATGTGGCACGAAACAGATAATGAAATGACGCAGATTCTCAAATCTCTATTCAGGTAGGCTCATGTCTCAGACTTGAATGGCAACATCACTTGTAATATTAATAAATATAATTTCTAAAGTGTGATATTAGGTTTATAGCAAATAGGTCGAGAAAAATAAACTACAATGTGCGCGCCATGTGTTGTGAAAAGGGCGCTTATTCAATGCATTTGCAGAAAGTATGGACCAAGGTCAGCCCGCGCACACTGTGCAGGCTGGCCTGAATCGAAACTTTTTGTTATTGGTCAATTTTCTGCATGTCCAAGGATCAGTCTACCTTATTATTCAGTAGGTAGTTAGACGCAATTAGTTGTATGGATTCATGATTGTGTAATGACTTACAACGTATAATGCATCACGGTGACGCATTAAAAACCCTTTCATCAAAGCAAGGCTCATATATATGAGACATGCTCTGTGAAAAAGGAGCTTAAAGCATCTGCGAAAAGCATCGACCCAGGTCAGCCTGCGCAGTCCGCGCAGGCTGACCTGGGCCGAATTTTTTCGCTATCGGTCATTTTTTTGTATGTCCAAAGACCACTCTTCCTCTAGATTCAGTAATTCATTACACTAATTGGATTTTATGAGCCGTGCTCTGATGAAAGGGGGCTTAATGCATCACCGTGATTCATGATACCAAGCAAGTCATCAGACAATTATGGATCCATAATAGCCACTTTTTTAAACAACCGACTTAATATAAGGTCGACTGGTCCTTGGAAATACAGAAAAATGACCAACTGCGAAAAGTTTCGGCCCAGGTCAGCCTGCGCGGACTGCGCAGGCTGACCTGGGTCGATACTTTTCGCAGATGCATTAAGCCCCCTTTTCACAGAGCATGGCTCATATCTAAATCCCTTACCGAACAAGTTCTACTTTCTCTGCACAAGTACTCATAGTAATTGTATTCATTCCCATAGTATTATTCTGTAAAGTCCAATGGAAATTTTCTACTTTCCATAAATATTTAAGCAAATAGGGCTTAACGACGTTTCATCGGGTTGTCAGTGCGCAACATTTTTGCGCATGTCTCTTCGCTTCTCTGTTTTCTAGCGCGTAACTTTGTCTGCTTGTAGTACTATTATTGGACTACTGATTTTTGCTGCAAGACGTGGAGAAAGTAGTGGTAGATACATTTTTTTTTTAAAAGATCAGTTTATGAAGGTGTAAATCATTCCTAAACAGCGAAAACGGAACATGCACATTTGTCGGACATAACTTATCCGGATAGTAAGTTCAGTGTGGTAAAAAGGGAAAATTACAAGTATTTTCTCCTTTTCAACGTTTTCTAACCCTCTTTCCTGGGTATTGATAGAAATCAGGATCGTTTGATTCATTTTGCTATAAGGTTCGTAAGTAATCTATGCTTTGAGTAATTCTGGACAGTTCTACTTGTATTGTGCTTCCATTCTCCCATCTATTAAAATATACCACATGTATTTGGTATTAACCCTTTCCTAAATGAATTAAATTAGAACTTCAAAATTGAAAGAAGCTGCAGACGACAAATTAAACAAGGTTTAAATGAGATTAAAAGAACCGTTTGTGCAGAAAAGGTTGTGCGGAAAGGAAGAATTGCTTGTAATGGAAAATTACCCCTTTTACCAAAATGTTTTCCAAGGCCGTCCCATACCAATGTTAAATCGAGACTATATCAAGGAAGGGGTTGACAGAGTACAATATTTTTTGTGAAAAAAAAACATGATTTAGTGCTAGAAATAATACATCTTACTAAGTAATTTGAAATCTTGGGTGTTTTGTGTCACTTTCTTTGTTCCAAGGGAGGTAATTGAGTTCGAATATTGGGAAAAGTAGCCAGGCAACCTATCTTTTTTTTGCATTTTTTGATAAAGGATATAATCATGTATATTTCTGAGAAAAATGAGAAAAATCTTTGTGCTAGATTTTTTTGTGGGGTCAAATAACAAGCAATTTTGTGGGCTAAGGGTTTTACTGAAACATAGATAGCGTATCATTAATTTGAAATACATGTATCTGTTAATTTCTCATCAAAGTCAGAGGATCCATTGTTTCACTATGAATTTAAAACACAGAGAACATGATTTGACTGAAATTACAGATTTTAATCACAAAATTCTGACGTATGCTGCAATAATTGGGTTTTGTGTAATTTGAAAAAAGGGTTATGTTCTTCGTGGGCTCAGAACTTTTTGGTTCATCAGGCAACGTCTGATTATCTCTTCGCATATTGAAAGAACATACTTTGAAGTGTTTCTGTGTCAAATTTCACGAAATTCTCTGCGCTAGAAATAACTCGCTGAAACGCATTTAATGAATCTCCGTGATCCATGATATCAATCAAGCCATCACATACTTATGAATCCATAACATCCACTTTTTAAATTTTAGCTGAATTCATCATGAGATAGACTTGTTCTTTGGACATAAGGAAAATTGACCAATTGTGAAAAGTTTCGGCCCAGGTCAGCCTGTGCGGACTGCGCAGGCTGACCGGGTCGAAACTTTTCGCAGATGCGCTAAGCCCCCATTTCACAGAGCATGGTTCATTTGTATTATTTACACGAGTTTTTGTTAAGCTTAAAACTAGCTATTTGCAATAAAAGATTAACACATTTGCTGAGGTCGTTGACCGTTCATGTAGGATAAATTAATCAGAACAAAAAAAATTCTTGCTACAAAGTTTTCTTTTGCGTTCTTTGAGCTATGACCTATGTTGACTGACTACACGTATATAAAACCATACTTTCAACTTCACGTGCTGTAAATTTCTTTCGTGGGGTAAAGAATGAATTCATTTTTTCGATACAACTTTATATTACATTTTACTTCGCAGAATGGACGAAGATCAGTGTGCAAGAAGGAACCTCCAGTTGTTCTTTGGTATTCGTGATCCGGATTATTATGAATTTGAAGGTAGAATTTTTCAGTCATTGTTCTTGATCCGTTTGTAACACTTATTGCATACACGAGGTCATTAGTCAACATACATGTAGCGTCGATAAAACAAACTGTACAATTTTACTTATTTTTTTCATATGATTTATTTTGACAGACGCTCAGCTGTAGTCGTAAAAATCCTATTGTACTGCAAAGGGTTAACACACTGTGAATCTGTGAAACACAAAGCAAAGACAAAGCATATTTTTGACCATTTCTAGATTATCGCTGGGTCTGTGTTCACCAACCATTCTTCAAAACATTCCTAGTTTTATTATCAAGAATTTTCTAATTTTGAAAGTAACATACCATCTGATTGGCTAAACCAAAATCAAAATTCATAATTAGACCAGGAATGTTCTTTAGGAATAGTTAGTGAATACAGACCCAGATGTATAGAAGATTATGTTCAACAATTCTTTTACGATTGCCACGATTCAAGCTATAGCCTCCCTTTACTCGAAGCTCATAGTATACGAATGGTTTCAACCACTACAGAATGTCGAGTATTAGTGTTAGTAAAATCTGAGGTTGAAGCATTTCGTTTGAAAAATGTAAGGTGCTTTATGATACCATTGGATACAGCAAGGTTTTTTTTTTTTGCAATAATGTTTGTCGATGCTGATAGTCCAAATGTGGCTCTTTCCCTTTTTCGGCGTAGCTGAATGCAATGGCTTTTGACCTACTTCTTGGTACTGATAAAGAATGAATAGATGGTAATTCGTGATTGATCAAAAGTATGTACATGTTAATTCGGTACAGTTGTTCGCACGCTTTTGAAACCACTATTAACATGGGTTGCAACCGCCAATCAATACCCCGGGCCTTGATTCATACCATTGCAAACTAAAGTTGTAAAGAATTATTCTTTTCTTTTGCTATTTGGAAATTTAATATTTTCATAAGCGTTACCCAATAACCCAATAACCCAATATTGTTTTTCATCATCATCATCATCATCATCATCATCATCATCATCAACAACAACAACAACAACAACAACAAAAACAACAACAAAAGCGAGGTTACTTTTCATTATTTTACTTCATATTTAACCACAAGAGTTTCAATATTCATATTCCAGTATCTCTTACGACATCTATATTTTTAAAAGATATTTCTTGTTACAGCTCATATTTTCTTTGACGACGCCTTTGAGTACCAGGGTGATGTTCCCAGAGCCAACGGATATGTCAAACAGCTCATCCGTACTATAGACGTGGCTATTAGGTAATTCAGTGTATTGATTCAATATCAATTTTATTGACAACAATGAAATTTTAGTTGTTGCTTAAAGTAAAAGTTTTGCATGCAACGGATAATAAATGTGCCTTAATTGGATTAGTCAGTGAAAACGGGTAGAAAACAATGTGTGAATAAAGGAGAAACTCTGGCTATCAGCATTTTTCAGCATTTCTTCGTTTTCCAGCAATGTTTTCAGAAGCCTTTTTCAGAGTAGGTACTGCTAAATACGGGATTGGTTTGTAGAGGGTTAACCCCTAGCGGCGACAGCAAAAGACAGAGAGATAGTTTCATTTTGACTATACATTCATTTGTCTTTGTCGTCAAAAAGGTGAAAGTATAATAGCAAAAGGGAATAGTTTTTTGTTGTTGTCTTTGATTTCTAAGGTTTTACTGAAATTTTGATTTTTTTTTCTAATTTACCGACTGGGCAGAGGGGGTTTGTTTTGATTGGTAAGTGGAACAGCCATGGTTTATTGAAGGGACTTAATCCGAATCCGCTTTTGTGTACTAAGTATGAACTTGTTTTCCTTTGATCAAGAGTTGGTTATGTTTAATCGTTCAATAAACCACGGTTGCGAGTTATGAGGCGCAATAAATAAACCACTCGGGCTAATCGCTATCTTGGTTTATTTATTGTGCCTCACAACACACAGCCGTGGTTTATTGAACGATAAACCTTTATTGAAAGAAGATTTTTATTAAATGACCCATACAAAAATAACAAATGAGAAGTATAAAAGCCCGACTATACTTATTCGACATTGCATCGCCATGTGTCTCCGTTAGTAAAGATGGTTGCATCTTATTGTATTTCAGGAAGTATCTGTTCTATTTCACAGTTCAGTGCACGCCTTTGGTATGACAATCCCTCCGCCGACAAAAGTTGAGACACCGTACGGGGGCAGACTGATTTGGCGCCTTCCCGGGGGTAACAAGCTGATCGCTCATTTGAAAGATAAGTCAAAGATTAGACACAGGAAACGTTGGAGTCAGGTAACTTGATATCTGTTATCCCTTCACCAAGTAATCCCCGTGTTTTAACGATCCTGAAGAAGAAGTTTCGGGAAAACATCGTGGAAAAAGGAGAAAATGCTGGTAACCAGCATTTTCTCCTTTTCCAACGATGTTTTCTACACTTTCATAGAAAATTCCATTCATATTAGAAACATCTCAGTTATCGTCTGCAAATTTCTGTAAATTGGACGAGTGTAAGCTTTTGCCGTTTGGTATTCAATTTAAACACTTTACCAAACAGTCCCGGGGGTTTTAATGACCCTTTGAAAGCCTTTTGAAAGTTTGAAAAAAGATGTGGGCAAAGGAGAAAGTGCAAGTAACTAGCAATTTCTCTTTTCCCATAAATGTTTTTCCTCTCTTTCACTGCGTAGGCTGACATAGGTCGATAATTTCTGGAAATGCATAAAAACCTTTTCACAGTGCATGACTCAAATACGAGATTGTTTTGGTAAACAGTTTTACATGGTCTCGACACACACAAGAAGTTTTCAATTGACTTCTAGAATATGGATTATACAGTTTCGGTTTTTCTTTCATAGAGAAATTTAACCCTTACATTTTCATTTAAACAATTATGTTATAAGCATAAATCTGCATATCAAGGGGTCAGTCTGCCCCCCTAGCTCAGTCGGTAGCGTGCAGGACTTGAAAATAGGGGGTCGCTGGTTCGATTTCCGGCCCGACCAATTTCTTTCCGAGGATTGATGATAGTCAATGCGAGAGTATTCATTCCTTTCTCACAATTGTTTCGACGATGGTTATGTGGGAAAGCAGTCAGTAGCTTGGAGAGAATATTGTGCGGAGCACTGGTAAAAGAAACTCCAGGAAAGCATGGATAGGTGCACTGGCCGCCGCGATATAACTGAAATAATGTTGAAGACGTCTGTAAACATCATACAATGCCCCAGGATTCAGTCGCTTGTTAGCCAAACTCGATTCTATGTATTCATAATGATGTGATGACTTGCTTGGTTAAATGTATCAAGGAGATGCTTAAAACTCCCTTTTGCCACAGTACGGCTCAATTCTAAATTCCAAGACTTGTCATTTAAAAGGCTGACACGTTCTGTATCACCCAGTCAAAGGGTATGGTCTTTGAAATTTATCTACAAAAAGATTGATTTTAGTAAAACATATTTTACAAAAATTTGAATTAATTAAATGCTTGGGATCCCAGTGCTGAACGTCTTTCAATAGAGAACAAAACAATCATCTGCATCTCAGGTCTGACTTCCGGTCTGAAAAGAGGCATCGGGTTATCGGTATGATCGCTTTATCGCAAGATTTTCTCTGACAAATACGACTTGCGAATAAGCGAAATCTACTGCACAAGGTAAACGTACGGTGGCAGAAAAGTGACATGGAAGATATATTTTATACTACGTCCGCACGCAGTAGCTAATACGTGCGCACGTAATAAATAATACGTGCGCACGCAGTAGTATTACGTGCGCACGCAGTAGCTAATACGTGCGCACGTAATAACTAATACGTGCGCACGTAATACTATTGCGTGCGCACGTATTAGCTAATACGTGCGCACGTAATAGTTATTACGTGCGCACGCAGTAGCTAGTACGTGCGCACGCAGTAGCTAATACGTGCGCACGTATTAACTAATACGTGCGCACGTAATAACTATTAGTGTGCACGTAATAATCGACCAATCAGTTTATAAGGATCAATAAATGTCTATCTTCCACTTCCATCTTGAAACAATGGCTTCCGTTCATGATTCTGATTGGTGGATTATTACGTGCGCACGTAATAACTAATACGTGCGCACGTAATACTACTGCGTGCGCACGTATTACTTATTACGTGCGCACGTATTAGCTACTGTGTGCGCACGTAATAACTAATACGTGCGCACGTATTAGTTATTACGTGCGCACGTAGTATAAAATATATCTTCCATGTCACTTTTGTGCCACCGTATAAACGAGTCTAGCGTATCAATTTCTTTGTAACATGTATCCAATTACAATCAAAGTACTGAAAGTACTAATAGAAGGTGATGGTAGAAATATGCTAGCAAATAGGTTTTAACAGCGGATCACATCATTAAAAATTTCATTCAACAGTTGGTTGATAAGATCTTTTTCTCAGATTTGTGTAATTTTTTTAGAGTCTGCTCAACAGCAATAACCAGTATAAATGTTGATTTTTAACTTTATTGATCACAGGTCTACATATGGTTTGGGGACTGTAAAAAACGCGGACAATATAGAACATAGAGTTAAGCAGACAAAATACACAAAAAACGGTAATGGAACAGGTGATAAAACACAGACAATATAGACAAAGAAGGGCCATACAAATGATAAAATAGATTAATTATACTGTATGATATACAGGTGAAGCTTTTGAAAATATGTACCTGTTTCATTATTTTGCCTCAAAGCAATGAATAAATTGGGGGGGGGGGGAGGGTGGAGGGAAGTTTGAAATAAGTTAAGTTTAAAGAAATCTTGTTTTAAATGAAAAGATATTTAGCCAATAACCAGGAGGAAAGTTAGGTATATCTGAGTAGGGCCTACCTTGAACTATATTGTCTGCGTTTTGCATGTGGCCTTTCTTTATCTATATTGTCTGCGTTTTATCACCTGTTCCATTACCCTTCTTTGTGTATATTGTCTGCTTAACTCTATGTTCTATATTGTCTGCTTTTTATACCGCCCCCGTGGATTGTTTGGATTGATTATGCAACAGTATATCTAAAGAACTAAGTGGTTTGGGTTTTATTTTTAATTTTTTACAGGCTTGTTTACATTTCTTAGTCCCAGACTCATAGATTTTTGCTTTTCAAACAAATATGTCAAGGGTTCAATTACTGTAGACAAATTTGGAGTGAATTTTCTATAATATTTGACAATACCAAGTCAAGACTACAACCCTTTTTTGTTTTAGGTCCAGGAACTTGCATTATGGCTTCCACCCTCCTTTTGGAAGGCTAAATGCCATCCTTATTTACCCTAAAAACAAAATATTCAACTTCATCTTGAAGTAAAAAAAACCACTTTATTTCCTAATTCAATTCAATATTTAT
The DNA here is from genome assembly GCA_946811185.2 of Hippopus hippopus. Taxonomy (NCBI): domain Eukaryota; kingdom Metazoa; phylum Mollusca; class Bivalvia; order Cardiida; family Cardiidae; genus Hippopus; species Hippopus hippopus. The sequence goes on from OX328112.1 coordinate 29,985,646, forward strand.
TTGGGCTTGTCTTTTCAACACTGACTCATGATCATCATTTTGACTTGTAATAGTGATATCATCTAATATGCAACCCACAGAATCCAATATTTTCAGCACAATGACCATAGTTTGTTAGAATATTGCGGGTGAACTTGAAAGTCTACATGGAAGGTTCAGATACTGTGTACATGGATATATATATACATGTCGTAGTCCAAACTGGAATCTAGGCAGACCTGGAATCTGCCTAGACCAAACTGGAATTCTGCCTAGAACAAAATAGGGTTCCAGTTTGGCTAGGCAGCTCCACAATCTGCCTAGACCAAATTGGAATATTTTCTCGTTTAATATGGTGCAACTACATATGAACCATCTTATTTAACTTAAACACCAACATAAAAGTTTTAATCAGAAATTCTGAGTAAGATTAAATGGAGCAATCTCAGTTGTAAACACATGTGGATTAATATGATTTAAAAAATTTGGAAAAGAACCTATTTTATTCTACACAAAATTATAATTCTAATTTGGTCTAGGCAGATTCCGGATCTGCCTGGGCAGATTCCTGATCTGCCTAGATTCCGATCTGGCCTACGATATATACATGTGTCAAAAAAATGTGAATTACTGATTATGGAAATGTTTGTGATTTCAAAACACTTATTATTTGTTGGTATATTTGTGGTAAAACACGCAAACAGAAAACTGTGCACATTTTTCAAATTCACAAAATCACAGAAATTTCCACATCACAATAATTTCCACTTATACAGTATCAGTAATGACCCATGTATTGTGAATTTGTCACATATTCGTGCAACTGCTCATTTAATCATACATGTAAGTACACATGACACATGTCAATTTCTTTAAAGTTTTGTCCCCAACCTAATTTTATGAACACATCTTCCGCTGTTGGTAATGGATAATCTGCTGTATCAAATACAGGGTTAAACATGAATGTGAAATCTCCTTAAATTCTAAGTGTATTGTCAGGTTTTAATATTCAGGTCTCTGCCAACTCTCAGAATTAGAGGAGAAGCTACTTCTCCTTAGCCTGAGAATTAGGAGAAGTTTTTCAAAATGGGGAGAAGTGGTCAGACTTTGAGAAGTTTAGACAGACATTAAAAACAGGATGTGAGCTGAGTTATACAAGGAAATAGTAATATTTTAACAATTTAACAGTTTAATTAAATAGAAAACCATGTCAATACATGAAATTATAAAATACTTTCTATCTTTTTAATCAATATCCTTATTTCTATAAACAACTATTTAAATCTTTGCAACACAGCAAAGTTTTAGACCAGTCAAAAGTGAAAGCATTTGCAGATGACAAATAAAATGGGACACAAATGACAGTATCTGTCTTTAACTCTTTACCAAACCACAAAATTTTAGACTGGTCCAAACTGAAAGCACTTGCAGATATCAAATTAAACGTAAGTCAAAAATTGAAATTTGTTTCTAGCAGGGTAGAAAACATTGTGGGAAAAGGAGAAAATGCTGGTTACCAGCATTTTCTCCTTTTCCGGTAATGTTTTCAAAAGGCTTCTATCTCAGGGTCGTAAAAAACAGGGATTGTTTGGTGAAGGGTAAAGATTTCGAAAACACTAAGGGAAAAGAACAATATGCTGGTTACCAACAATTCTTTCTTTTTCCATAATGTTTTCAAAAGCCTTCCTTTTCAGGGTCTTTAAAACTCAGGACTGTGTGGTAAAGAGTTAAACATGTTTATTGTTTCCCCAGCTCTATTCATACACTTTTTGGATGAAAAACATTATGGAAAGAGAACACATTACTTGGTTGAATAATGGTTTCTCTTGGCACATTTTTGTTATCTTTTTTCATAAATCTTCCAAGCACTATTATTTCCAACATCCTGGACAGAATTTTTTGCTGAAAATCATCCTGTTTACCAGATAAGATAATTTCTTACTATCAAATTTAAAGCATTTGCAGCAGACAAATATAGATAATGCCTTAAAGGATATAAATAATGTTAATAAGTAATGAAAATAATATTTTGTCAAAAGGAGAAAAGCTTACTACCAGCGACAGAAAAACCCAGTTTCAACGAAATTTAAGTAATAAGACTTGTATCCTGAAGTTTGGCTTTACTTGTGGCAAAAGTCATCAAAGGGTTAGAACATAAGTTGAGACAGGGAAATGCTGGCATTTTCTCCTTTTGCAACAATATCTCAACTTTCTCATGCTATGTAAACCTCGGTGTCTGGAAATTTAACGCTTTACCTCACAATCCCGACTTTTAACGACCCTAAGAATAAAAGCCTTTTAAAATATTGCAGGAAAAGGACAAAATGCTGGTTACCATTTTCTCTTTTTCCCACAATGTTTTCTACCGTTCCAAGCACAACTTTCAATTTTTGAGTCGCATCTATTTTGTCATCTGCAAATGCTTTCAATTTAAAGAAGTCTAAAATTTTGCCATTTGGTAAAGAGTCAAGACTTGCCATGACACAACTTACAAGAATACTGTACATCTAAACCCTTTACCAAACAATCCCTGGTTTTTATGACCCTGAGATAGAAGCCTTTTGAAAACATTGTGGGAAAAGGACAAAATGCTTGTAACCAGCGTTTTCTCCTTTTCCCATAATTTTTTTCTACCCTGCTGGAAACAAATTTCAATTTCTGAGTTACGTTTATTTTGTTGTCTGCAAGTGCTTTCAATTTGGACCAGTCTAAAATTTTGTCGTTTGGTAAAGGGTTAATATACATGTACCAGTCAAACCTTCTAGTTCAGTTTTTACAGAACCTGCAACCTTTCACAGGGCTGGTCGATACACTGATATTACTGTCTCTATCAACTTTGACAACTTTCAGTTTACTACTTAGTTTACGCAAAGAGCCCTTCAACCACTCAGCTAGAGACAACAAAGATAAGCTTGTACTGGCCAATTTTGGAGTTGCCCATTCAAAGTCTGGACTTTTTCCACTATCAACTAGTCTTTCTAATTCTGTTTTAATTTTGTTCTCTAGTGCAACCCATACAGGTCTTGGTTTCCAAAATTTTGACGGTGACCTAAGTGTGAAAATTGGCCATTCTCCCTCATTTTAATTTTCAGACTCCGAAAGTTTGATGTTCATTCAGTAAGTGAATTTTGAACATTCTTTTATTTCTCATGTCCGGTCTGGCCATAGGCTGTGATTTTCTGTCGGTCTTTTTATAGCCTTTTTGGAGACATCTTGATTAAATGACCTAACCTTTACAGCTATGACACTTGGCATTCTTGTAAAAAACAATTCTGTCATGATTAGCTTTACCACCCCTAAACCACTGTGTGAACACTTTATCATGGACCCTTAGTTTTTTATGTTTCAATCTCCACCAATTCCATACTTACAGCCACATCAACTGCCTTTTTCAAAGTCAGTTCTTATTCTCACAATAACGTTCTCTGAATAACAATGTTCTGTAACCCTCGGACAAAAAAATCGCTCAACATATCTAAAAATGTCCCAAATTCATATGATTCACTTAGCAACACTGGTTCTACCAACTACTGGGTTACAGTTTCATTTTCACTTAGCATCTTACAATGAAACATAATCGTTCTGCCACGATGAAAGTTTTGGTTTACTGGTTATTTTAAATAATGGGTCGAAAGTGTTACCATTAACCTTTTGAGGTGCAACAAAATTACAGAGCAGGCTGGAAGTCTTAGATCCACATGGAGATATAAAAGAATCAGCTGTCATCATCATCGATGCTATTCGCTACAGAAAACCACTCTAGAACTTAGATTAGCGTTTTCCTCGTTCTCCACCGAGCTGTCAATGTACGGTCGAAATTGCTGTATTTTACCCAGCGTTTCATATTTCAGGTTATGTTTACTGTATACGGAGGGATAAAATATCCTTGTCGCCGCTGTTGTAGGGTCCGAACAACAGCAATAATCAGCGTTCGATTTTAAATTTTAACAATCGTTATCTACTTTCGGTTTCTATCCCAGAACGCGAACGCAACTACAAATAATCAAAGTACATTAAATACTTCGACCTAAAGCGGATCAAAGACCTACATGTAATAAATTTGATAGCAAAAATTCATGGCCGATTTCCATAAAATCGTGTATCTAAGCGTTTCGCATGCAGTTTTAGATGTTAGAAAAGTTGTTTGAGGTGTAATAACATTAGTTTTGGGTAATTTCCGAGTGGTTTTGGGAGTTTTGGGGTGTTTCTTTTACTGATTCACGTGAGGCGTACTTTATAAACTAGGTCAGGTCAAAGCTGCGGAACGAGACAATTTTTCAAATTTAGAGCGAGTTCTTGGACATTAACTCTGAAATTCCTTGTTTGTGTAAATGTCATACACTGGTTTTTAATCCGCATATAATTTGTACATATCAATCGACACAGACGCGTCTGTTCATCGATCTATGAGGACCTATTTTTCTTGAAACTGGGGTGTAATGCGTCATCTTGGGGAAAAAGTCTGTCGGTTGGCATAAGAAGGTGATGATGACGTCATCACCTTCTAAAAATACTTAGAACGATATACGAGGAGTGTCTAGGTAGCATGATAGTTATGAAAATACGAGTATAACGCGAGTATTACACTTGACTCATAACAGTTACTGATCAAGCTAATATTATACCTACAATAACTCAAGAAGGAAATAATATTACTTTTCAGGAGTATGGAAAATATTGATGGAAAAGGAACCATTACTTGTTACGAGGAATCTATACTACTCTCACAATGTTTTCGAAGCCTTTTAACAACCTAAAATCTTGGTAATAGTCATAGGCGTAGCTAGGATTAAAATATTTATGTGCACCATGAGGCACGACGGGCCGATAGGGGAGAGGGTGGCATTTATTGGAAGCCGCTCGAAAGCGCCTTCCAGTAGGAATGTACCCAAACTATTTACCATGTAGATGATCAGTAATTATTCGATTGGTCATTATTTTTGTAAAATTTCTAATAATGTTTTGTTGTTGTGACAGAATTACTCCACATGACTCTTTCTTAAATATTCCAAAAGACCTACATGAAATTTAAGCCTGGTTTTCTTGCATTATATAGTTCATTCCCAAATAACAATAAAAAATACAGAAAGATAAACATCCTTTAATTGGCTAGTCCCCCGAAGTTTTCAAACATATAGGATTCCTTCTATTTTCCCAAACGAAGTTGTTATGCTTTCCGTTTATCATAAGCTTTCCCACCTCTCAATGGTTTTCGCATTTGTCTACTTTTTTACAAAACAAAATAATGATGATTATGATATAGATAGCATCTTAGAATATGATAATCAGAAGCAATTTTATGTACAAGGTTTTCGTCCAATCTTAATTTGTAAAGGATAAAAAGCCGGTTAACCTTTGATCAAGGTATAGACTGGTTACCTCCCTACACAAGAGGCGTCTACGTCAGCTATTTATAGAATACTTGCGAAAAGATAACCCTTTTTCTTCCCTTCGTCTACACATTAGCCCAATGGATTTTTGTTACACGAAACATCTACCTTATGAAACCTGTAAAATTTAGCATTTACTGTATTGTGTGTGGAAGCTGTTATGATCAGACTGTACGGTATGGTCCTGATCTACAGAACCCTTGAAGTCAGGCCTGCTTGAAACATGACGTATGTCCAAAATCGTGATGTACATTGACTACAGTAATTATCATGGTGGTGCCTGGTGCTCTAAGGGTTGAAGCTGCTCGAAAATGACGGAAATAGATGAAGATCAGACAGCACATAGTCGGTGTAATATTTTTTTAATATTCTATAAGAATATTTCGTAAACATAAAAGAAAATCTTGTTTGTTTTTCTTACTCGGTGTATTTATTTCGTTGTGTAGTCGAAGGGTTAAAGTTATTACAGAACCTATTACTGTGAATATACAACTTTTTACGTCGCTGCTGGTCAAAGGTTTAGAATAGCTCTTGAAATTTACATTAGAAGTTTTACACTAGGTATGTACAAGGCCTATGCAGAAAATGGTTCAAACTACTGTTTATTCAACGAAATATGTATAGTAATAGTTATTATGTTGTGGTTGAATAGATCCAGATCTTTAAAGACCTAAAAAATGGGGGGGGGGGGGTGTGTGTGTGGCTGCCATTTCAGGAATAAAAGAAACGTGGTTTGTGCCAACTGTGCAGGCTATGATCAGAATAATTTTGGAAATGCCATGCAAAAGTTTTTGTTTCTAGAGTAGAAATGTAAAGATTAACTGTGTTACAAGCATGCTAAGATACTTTTGACAAGCAAGAAAATCATCTTTTAGAAAAAAAGTTGTTGAATATTTTCTTTTTCTTATTTTTCTTTTTTGTTGTAAAAAAATGAAACACAAAGAAGAGATCACTGATAAAAATTGTAAATACATGTAAACATCATATGTGAATAACGATCTTAGTATCACTTTGAATAATTGGTAACTTAAATAATTCTGTAGTATTGCCTTTGATGCCGCTACAGAAGTTTCCTTTCTGAAATAGTTAAATAAATGGAAAATGCTGTATTTGAATGCGCAATTTCTCCATTTTCAAATTTCGAGTAGACATTTAAAAATTCGATGCTTTTACGTGTTTTTTTTTTCCCAAATAAACATCATAATAATAATAAAATAACAAGATTATTTAAGATTCCTCTCTAAACATTTTTTTTTTTTTAGAATGAGAATACATGTACATGTACATATTATTTTCTGTTTCTTTTTTCCTTGCATTTTAGTACCATTTGTCACGATTTTCCGTTGGTGGGGGGGGGTGGGGGGTAAAAACAGATACAAAAAATGTAATCACAATTTCTCAAGAAAGTCCATATTTTTGAAATTGTCCACCAAAAGATTGCGGCTTCTATGATGCTATGCATCATAAATTTGTCTTGTTGTAAACAGGAATTCCCTAGTCATCAGTGCGTCAGTTTAACCCATCTGTTTGTTTTGAAAAGGCGCGCAGATCTACAGAAAAAAAATACATAGGATACTGTGACTGACAACTTTAATCGCGGATTTTTTTTTATAAGTACGTACGTATTGTGTGTAATGGGCCCCGCGCCCTTGATAGTATTGCAATACTAGGTCGTTTCAAAGAAGTAACCGTAAAATTATAATGAAACAATACATGTATGACACGTGACACATACGGCGCTCCCTAGTTTTCCTGTGAATGTTCAATTAATTTGACAATTGAAGGTTTACCTATATACAGATCTAGTAGTATTTTCCGAAAATGGTTCAACAACGTATCGAAAGAAAGATCTACATGTACTTAAATTACTCAATATCAGCCAAAACCTTGACTAATTCAAAGCATTTGCAGCTGACAAATTTAAAGTAGGTCAAATGATGCGAGTTTTTTTTTTCAAAAGGGAAGAAAACTTTATTATGGTAACCAGCATTCTTTCCTTTCCCCACAATGGTTCCAAAATCTTTCTTAAGTAGGGTTTTGAAAAAAACGGGAAAGTGTGGTAAAATTTCACTTCTAAGATATCGATCGTCCTGTTTCATTTATTTATTCATTCATTTATTTTTAATTTCTTATCCTTACATTGCTAAATACAACTTTGGTAACTGCTCTGTATGGTGAAGACTCAGATCAGACTGCAGAGAACGTACCTAGATATACCATGTGTCGTTATTTTGCCAAGCATTTTAACAAAAACAAAGTTGGAATTGCCATAAGTAGCGTTTACTTTGTACTGACCAAACATATTTATTTCAATCATTTCGTCCAGGAACAAATATGGCGCATGCATATCCTCGTTATGAGTAATGTCTGATTTGGCCACAATGTTTTCTTACGTGTTCGTGTATTAAACTCCTATTCGCATAGCTCGGTAGCTCTGTCGGTTACATACAGGGCTTATACTCAGGGGTCGCTAGTTCGACTCTAAGATCGAACAAATTCTTTGCGATGATTGATGATATCTCTTTGCGATAGGATTCAATCATCTGTCATCGCTGTTTCGGATATATTGATGATATGGGAAAGCAGCCAGTGTCTAACTTTAGAAAGAAAAAAAAATGCCAAGTAGATCTACTGGTAAAAAATCATGCTTTGAATTTTTTTTTTTTTGTAGCCTCTCTAAATGAAATTTGATCTGAAATGCCAATTTATGTCAGATCCAAGATCCATCTCTTGTTATGCGAAAAACGGAACCCCGTTACAAATGTGATAGAAAGTTTTACAGAAAGTTAATAATAATGATTAAAAACCTGCGACATTCTTCATCTTTTCCGAGTCAATGTCTGTCTCCAGTTGAGTTTTAAAGCTGTCTTTGAAGCTGAGCAAACCTCATCAATATTTGCATTGATTTTCTTATAATCTTGCCGAAAGGTCCTTGAGCCGCGCTTAGCAGCCTAAGGGAAAAGAGCATAAATACACATGAATGTTGCGCATAAAAACTTTAAAGTCACATGAACCCAAATTTCTTTCGGCCGAAAGAAATTTGGGTTCATGTGACTTTAAAGTTTTTATGCGCAACATTCATGTGTATTTACGCTCTTTTCCCTCAGGCTGCTAAGAGCGGCTCAAGGACCTTTTGAAGACAGTTCAGATCAAGATCAGACTGCGTGCAGTCTGATTTTGGATCTACACTGCCCGATAAAGAGCACAGGTGAACGGCAAGTGACAGTGTCTCAAATCATTTATTACACACTAATATACTGAAAGGTAGGTAAACAACTCGTACCGTATTTTCAATACATAAGTCAAGGGTTTCACGTCGTTTACAAGTCACTTTATTACCAATATTAACATCCATAGTACCAGCGGATAGCGGAAACATTCTACAAGAAAATCATATCGCTATTTCAGACATTTCAAAATGATAAGAAATATCTAGCTTGAAAGTGTCAAACAAACCAGCTCGAAGCGATCTGGTTCACTATCAGCTTGAAAAGTGTCACTTTACTCATTTAGCAGGTTAAAGATTAATTCTTGACAAAACTTCTAAATCTAACACTTGTCCAAATTGAAAGTATTGAAAGACGACAAATCAAATGTAGCACTAAAACTGGGATATGTTTACGGAAGGATGGAAAATATTTTGGGAAAAGGGGAATATGCTGGCTTCCTGCATTTTCTTCTTTTCCCACAATGTTTATCAATGCCTCTCCGCCAGGGCTGTTAAAACCCGGGATTTTCTGGTAACAGGTTAAAGAAATACAGGCTTGTTAATCAGAAAGTGTACATCTATGGTAAATTTCTCGTTCATTTTAAACCCCAGGCTTTCATCTGCAATATCTCCCTCCTGAAACCACATCCGCGAACTGAAGGTACTACTTTGCCAGGATTCGAACAAAAAGTAGTGCCGGCGATACCGGTTGTCCTGAGAGGATAAATGATTCCGAATTGAGTAGGACACGCCCACTTGACAGCGAAACCTCTTCTTTACGGTCTCGTTATCACACAGCAAATGTATCCAGCCCGGGAAGTCACTCTCACCACAAATTGGAAACACGAGTTCTACGGTCCAGTTAACGTCATAATGGCTAAATTTGTAGAAATGTTTCTGTTTTTCCAGACAAACAAACGTAATTTTAAAGTGCTTGGCTTCCACAAACTCTTCCAGCGAAATTTGCTCTTCCTTAGAGAACGCCGTCATCAAGAAATCGGCCTTCTCCGACTTAGCTGAAAGAGTAGGGATAAACTCCTCATACAAACTGCATTTTACTTCAGATGACAAATACTTCAGTGAATTCTCATCAAAGATTTCCTCTATCGGTCTTTCTCTTCCTTTCACTAAGCATAATTCTTTCAAATCTTCGAGACCAAAGTCGTGAGCATACGACAGCAAAATCACGATCGATTTCGTTTTAAGCTGTACAGTTAACAACGTATTTAACAAACATTCCTCACACCTTTCCTTGAGATTGTCAACTTGGTACTGTTCTGCCAGGTCCAACATCCTGAGAACGTTAGAAGTTGAAACCTTCCGGCGGTTCCTCGGCTGCACGCAGGCCAGAAACTCTGCAAAGTCTCCGTAACTCGCTCCGTCCACGTGCAGTTCGTTGTTCGAATCTCTGCTCAGCTTTTCCTCAAATATTTTCTCAAATACTGGTGAAGCATCCTCCAGTACTGAACGTTTAACATACAAAGGCTTGTCTTGAACAATTATCACCAGGTCGCTTTTCTCCGTCTTTATATCGAAACCAAAAGCGGGTGTAACGTTTTCCGTATTCGTCTGAGACTTCAAACCGAAAATCTCCTCTTTTGACACTAAATCTTGATTTTCTGCCATGTCGACGACTTGTGGTTGTGTATAAGTCCAAATATGGTTTCAAAATCAAATAAAACTCAGCCTTTTATATGACGGCGTAAAACCCCAATCCCCTAACAACACTTGTGAACAAGGGAGATAATCACGTGAGGACGTTCCTGTAACCCGACACTTGTATTTTTAGTTTCGATTTAACTTTTTACCAAAGAATCCGTTTTCTAACGATCCTGTGGGAGAAATATTTTGAAAATATCAATTGAAAATGAGAAAATGCAGCTAAAAAACATTTTGTCCTTTTTTACACAATTTTTATACCCTTTTCTGATCTACAAATCCCATCACTTGTGCCACATTTAACGTTTCACGAGACGACAAAATTTTCAACTGGTCCAAAATACGTTAGCATCATCGCGCTTTACACAAACAATTTTTTTTACTAAATTAGTGAGCAAAGATCGTTCTTTATTTCCTGACAGTCTGATCTTTTTCTATTGTAATTTTTATCTGATCAGTTGTCAAAGTTAACTTTACCGTATTTTCAGTAAGAACACCATATCCAAAATCAATGTTGAGTTCTGTTTATTCTCCAATTTATTCTCAAACGACAATATTTTAGACTTGTCTATATTAAAAGCACTTGTAAACGACAAACTTGATGTGGTTTAAAGTTTAAGATTTGTCTTCGAAAGTGTAGAATGCACTGTTGGAATAGGAGAAAATGTTGTTAACCAGCATTTTCTCCTTTTCCCACAATGTTTTCAAAATCATTTTTTCCTCCTTGTCACAACAAGACAGAACTAAGTTAACAGAATTAATCATTTACCAAACAATCCCTAGTTTTAAGGACACTGAAGAAGATGGCGTTTGAAAACATTGTGGGAAAAGGAGAAAATGCTGGTAACCAGCATTTTCTCCTTTTTCCACAATGTTTCTACCCTACCAAGAAAAAACATTCAGATTTTGAATCACGCACATCGTCGTCTGCAAATGCTTTCAATTTGAACAAGTCTAACATTTTGTCGTTTGGTAAAGGGTTAACTCTTATCCTGCTGTATAAATTGAACAAAACTTTTAAGCGGACGGTAAAACCCCCCAATGTTGCTATTTCAGACTTAATTTTTGGAGAAAAACATCTCCTTAATGGAGAGTGTAGAACCAAGATCAGACTGCACGTTCTGTGTAGTCTGATCTTGATCTACACTATCCGCAAAAGGTCTGTGAGTCGCGCTTAGCAGCTTAAGGGCTACGGTTGCATTTGTTATCAGATCTGTCGTGCATGCTGATAAAGTTTACACGTGGAGATATACGGAGCCCCTTACGTGTCATGTGTCACTTATTATTTTTTATATGACGAAATTCCAACTCGATAACACAATATCATAATACGTTAAACGAAATCTTACTTCCTAAAAACGAAAAAAATACTTTGTTTCAACGAAATGCTAATTTGATATATCAAAATTGCAATTCGTTTTATGGAAAACCTTCTCCGAGAAAACGAAACTACTACATTCACAATACTTATTAGTTTCATTATCCACTGCTAGGTGGCATTTTTCAAACACATACCTATCTGATTTGGACATTCTGCATATAGAACCGGACTACTTTTCAAAGTTGCAATCGATTCAGCGAATTTCAAAATATGCTACCTAGTACGATGCATCCAGTTATGGATAGCTAGCATATATATACCCTATGCACCAGTCCTTTATAAACATAGCTTCTACAGCATAGGAAATAGCCCCGGTATTAGCTCCACATTTTCTTGTTGATATGTTTCGGGGAAAACCCCTGCACTAATCTTAGTTTCCTTGAACTCTATATCTAGAAAATATATTCAAAGATTTGAAGTAAATAAACGATATTTAAAAAAATATATATATTTTCCAGTTTGAAATTATTTGATTTTTCAAAAATTTGGGGCGAAAAACAGGCTAAATTTTTCCACAGAAGTATTGTTTATAGCCATTTTCTACATTGCTACTTTATAAGCGGCAGAGATTTAGTGTACACACCGCGTATCATAATTTATCCTGTACAGGATAGTGACGCGTCATTGCAGATAGGTCTGATCTTCGAAGAATGTGATATGCACAGACAACGTCATTAGCTTTTGTCTGTAATGAGTCGACTAAACATGAAAGGGGTGTAAGTTCGTTTAATCAAGAAAGGATTTCTTTAAGACGAATTATAATTTCGTGTAAGTAAGTTACTGTTTCATTTTATTGAACTAGTAATCGGAGATATGAAATTGTCAGTTCGTTCCATTGAAATCGCATTTCTTTGTAACGAATTAATATTCCATTCCATCGAAGTATTATCTGGTTATAATAACATAGGAAATGTGTGGCACATGACGCTCTTGTGGCTTCGTAGAAATGCGATCTGGTGGCAATCTAAAGCATTTTGATAACTCGTGTAGGAAGTTATTGTGCACAATCAGCTTTCAGATTGCAGATAAGAAGGCCGGCTTTATAAGTCAATACAGCGATTAGGGTGAATAAGTTCTCTTAGTACAATGATCAAACAGATAAAACTTGAAATATAATAAAAGACTTGATAGAAACTTTGTAAAGCTAATGGAGAAACTGAACTGTAGTGGTAGTAGTTGCAACAGCAGATGGATCCATCCATCCATCTTCATTTACTCACTCATTTGTCTGCACACTCGTTTTAATGATCAATTTGTCAGACGGTCTGTCGGAAGTCGGTCGGTGAGCCGGTCGGTCGATGAGTCGAGTGGTCGGTCTGTCGGTGAGTTATTCGTTCGGTCGGTCGGTCGGGTAGCCAGACAGGCAGGCAGCCAGCCAGCCAGTCAGCCAGTCATTTTTTTTTATTTCACAGGTGATGTACATGTACTACTTCTTGGCCCACAAACTTCTCAGTATGGGTGGCAGTAAGGACAAAATCAAAAACATAGCAGACAACACTTTTCTCTTGGCGCTCGACGGAGACGTGGACTTTCAACCCTCCGCATTGAAACTTCTTGTCGACAGGATGAAAAGAAATCCTAACGTGGGAGCGGCCTGTGGGCGGATCCATCCCATTGGATCAGGTACGTTTAAAAACATTAACACTGAACGACTGTGGGCGGATCTATCCTATTGGGCCAGGTACGTTCCAAAACATTAATACTAAATCCCTGTGGACGGATCAATTCCATTGGGTCAGGAACGTTCCAAAACATTTTTTAACACTGAACGCATGTGGGCGGGTCTATACTATTGGGTCAGGAACGTGCCAAAACATAAACTCTGAGCGCCTGTGGACGGACCCATCCTATTGGGTCAGGTAGGTTCCAAAATATTAACACTGATCGACTGTGGGCGGATCCATCCCATTGGGTCAGGTACGTTCATAGACATGAACACTTGTCCTGCTAAATAAGTCAAAGGAAATTTTGAAGCCAATAATAAGATTCCAAATATTTCTATTTAAAGTTATGGCCGGAGGAGAAAATAAATCTTTTTGCAGACAGTGTAGATCCAAGATCAGAATGCACGTTCTGTGCAGTCTGATCTTGATCTACACTGTCTGCAAAAGGTCATTGGGTAGCACTTAGCAGCCTTACGGTGAAAAAATCTGATAGTTTCGAACTATTTCACCGTTCGTCACACTTTACCTTGTGACACACAATCCCTCAGGAAAAAGACGTTTGGAAACAGAGTGGGAAAAGGAGAAAATGCTGGTTAGCAGTATTTCCTTTTTTTTTTTTTCCGAACAATGTTTTGTATCTTTTTCAATAAAAATCCAATTATTAAAATTACGTTTAACTTCTTGTCTACAAATGTTTTCAAGTTTGATAAGTCTTTAAATTAGTCGTCTGGTATAGAGTTTATTGTCTATGTTACAGTGATTCTTATCCTGGAATATAAGTGAACCGAAACTTTCAAGCCGATAGTAAAAAAACAACAACAAATTTTGCTATTTTAAAGGTATTTTATGGGGGGGGGGGAAATATCGCCTTATCGGACAGTGTAGATCCAAGTTCAGACTGCACGTTCTGTGCAGTCTGATCTTGATCTGCACTGTCCGCAAAAGGTTAGTGAGTTCCGCTTAAGGTTTATTTCTTACACGAATGAATCAGGAGATCACTTGATAACGCACAATGTTAGGGACCAATAGGTTGTGTGTTTAAGGTTGTGCGTTTACGGTGCACTGCAAAATATGACTTTCTTTTCAATTTTTTACTCCGCATACATTCTATTATCATCTGAGGGGAATCAAAAAACGAAAAAAACTCCGCGGGAAAAAAAAAAAACTGTGACACTTGCCCTAAAGAAATACCAGTCAGAATAGATGGAAAGGTACCTTACCCGCCGTACTTTCATTAAAATACTGTCAAAGATGTTGTAGAGCGCAACACCAATTTCATATTTAAACGAACATCTGGTTCAAACACAGAATATAGTATATGAACCATTCACTACGAAAACGCCTAGCCGTGGCACCTAATGATGGCAAACGCATTGAAGCATCCGACATAAAATGTTTCAGCCAAAGCTGGTATACTTATAGAAGCAACATGATAGTTCGTCAAGCCTATCCATTTACATTCATAATGTGTAATTATGCAAGCTATACCAATATTGTTTAACTCAATTGCATGGATCTGAAAAGTCGAATGAACTTGCATACACAATCTTTCTATCAAATCCAAAACAAAGCAAAAGAAAAGTTACTTTTCCTTCTGTCAAAGTTTGACAATCTACTGGATTGATCATTGCGGCGCGACAAGATCTTTCAGTCGCGGATATTGTAGATCAAAATTGTGATTTCAATAATACATCTATTGTTTTCTTTTTAAGGACCGATGGTTTGGTACCAGAAATTTGAATACGCCATCAGCCATTGGTTGCAGAAAGCAACAGAGCACACAATTGGCTGTGTTCTTTGCAGCCCCGGATGTTTTAGTTTATTTCGAGGCTCCTCGGTCATGGATGATAACGTCATGCGACGATATACTACCCCACCAACAGAACCTAGACATTATGTACAGTACGATCAAGGTAATTGACTGCTCTGAAGAAAGAGTTCCATAGCGGACTTATTTGTTATTCTGCATAATATGTTGATTTACATAATCAATGCACGTTTCAAATTATACTGCACTGTGAACTTACGTTGTTCTGTAACAGTGATGAATGCTGTGAAAAAATCTAGCTAGAAATTAGATTAGAGATTTAAAATTATTGTGTAGATCTAAATGTTACATTCGCTCTTTACCAAACGATAAAGTTTTAAACTGGCCAAATTAAAAGCATTTGCAGACGACAAATAAAATGATACTCTAATGATGGGATTTGTATCAGAAAGGGTTGAAAACATTGTGGGAAAAGGAGAAAATGCTGGTTACCAGCATTTTCTCCTTTTCCCACAATGTTTTCAAATGCCTCTAACCCCAGGGTCATTAAAATTCGGGATTGTATGCTAAAAGGTCAATTAATGAACTTTAGTGGTTATAAAGAAACCATTCGTCCTAGACTTTTTTAGATAATTGTATTTTTACTGAAAAGATACATGCATGTACATTGAAAATGGTCACCTTTCAGGCGTTAATCAAATATCGTAATGCTTTGACGGTCCTGACGAAGGACGCTTTTGAAAACACTGTAGAAAACCAACATGTTTTCCCCTCACACCAGAGTGTTTTGATTCCCTCCAATTACAAAACCTATAATATGAGCCACGGTTGATTTGTCGTCTGCAAATGTTTTTACAATGGACAAGTCCACAATTTTGGCGGCTGGTAAACAATTAAGAGTAAGGCACAAGTGATGCTATTAGCACAGATTGAAAAGAAGAGGAAGAAGAAGAAGAAGAGGAAGAAGAAGAAGAAGAAGAGCATAAATAAGTAAAATTAGAGCAGTACTTTTGCTTATTTACAGCCTCTGAAAGAAAAAAAAAAAGCCATTCTCTGTTAAAAAGGATGTTTAAGGCATTTGCAAAACATATCGACAATGTCAGCCTACGCAGTCAGTGCAGGCGGAGCTTAGTCATAACTTTTGCTCTTTGTCAGTATTTTGCATGTCAAAGGACAATTATTTAAACCACATGATTCAGTCGGATATAAGACAAAATGAATTTTATAGGTCCGTAATTGTGTTTTCATTTGCTCGGTATGATGCATCATCAAGATGCATTAAATTCCTTTTCGCGAAAGCATGGCTCAAGTGTATTTAACTAGTTATTCTCACACCTATTAGTGAAATTTTCACAAAAGGGAGGCAACTCCTCTCTACCTTTATAGTGAGAATAGTGTGGTTATGTTTTTCGAATGACAATTTAAAGGGAAAGTTAAACACGCTGCTCGGTTAAGCAGTCAAAAACAAAGTAATTTTGTTACCGGTTAGGTTTATACCACTGTTACAAATCTAATTGAGCCATGCTCTGTGAAAAGGGGGCTTAGTGCATCTGCGAAAAGTATCGACCCAGGTCAGCCTGCGCAGACCGCGCAGGCTGACATGAGCCGAAACTTTTCGCTATCGGTCAATTTTCTGTATGTCAAAGGACCAGTGTACCTTATGATTAAGTCAGTTGTTCAATAAACTGGCTAAGATGGATCCATAATTATGAGATGACTTGCCCGGTATTAAATATCACGGAGACGCATTAAGCCCTCTATTCCCAGAGCATGGCCCAATTATATGGAATTACATTTAAGTACATGTATGTCATAATAACAGACTTGCTGTTCCTATTACCCGTGACTAAAGTTCTAGAATTTTGAATGAAACTCGTACGTGTTTTCATAGAATATTTACCATTTACATAACAGAAAAAGATGCAGTGTCTACCAGTTATGTACTTAAAAGTATTTTCAACATATTTAAAATTCAACAGGGGAAGATCGATGGCTGTGTACTCTACTATTACAACAAGGATATCGTGTAGAATACTGTGCAGCTTCGGATGCTTTGACGTATGCACCAGAAGGTATATGCTAGCCATGCTCTTTGAAAAGGGGGCTTCTTGATACTTCTGCAAAAAGTATCGACCCAGGTCAGCCTGCGCAGTCCGCGCAGCCTGACCTGAGCCGAAACTTATAGTTATCGGTCAATTTTCCGCATGCCAAAGGACCAGCCTACCTCAGGATTTAGCTGGTTTTTACACAAAATGGATTTTATGGATCCACAATTGTGTGATGACCTGCATGTATAATATGGCGTGCAACACGCGAAAAGGGGCATTCGGACATTTGCGTAAAGTGTCGTCTCAGATCAGCCTGCGCAGTCCGCGCAGGCTAATCCGAGACGGCACTTTACGACTACAATAGATTTTTTGCTACAGTAGACTTGCGCAAAACAGAAAATTACATAAAAACGGAAAGTGTTGTTTCGGATTAGCCTGCGCGGACTGCGCAGGCTGATCCGAGACGACACTTTACGCAAATGTCCGAATGCCCCTTTTTGCGTGTTGCAGGCCATATATCACCGGAAGTGCATTAGGCCTCTTTTGCAAGAGCATGGCTCATTTATCTTTGGCAATTCTTTCAAATAACAAGATGCATGATTCTCATAAGTTTCACTGTGTGCGTGTCATGAAATCTTCATGGGCATGTATTTTTCATTTTGTCATTATGTATTATAGGATAAACATCTTTCATTTTAGTAACTGTTGTTGGCGCCATTGAGAACATCAGTTCCTTTTGTGGAGAGTGCTGAGCAGTATTTAATCTGTCTCTCATTTTTAAGCTCTTAAAAGGCTTTCAACTTGGAACGCTAGGGTCATTTTCCCTGAATGAATAAAAGTAATCCCATGACAAGCGACCCATATGATTAATATTGATAAAAAGTCAATTACTCTATGATAATAAAAAATAAATAAATAAATAAATTTTAATATTCATAATTAGTATACCAGTCTGTAGAAAATTATACTTACTATTTTTGATTCAGAAACGAAACGTAATTCATCAAAACGCAAAAGCCTTATACGCCATTTCTGTACTCAGTATTATATAGAAATATAGAGTGCGTTTTGCATGTTTGAGTTTGATCAGTTTACATGGGTCAGAATGTTGATAAAGGAGTACATTCGTTGTTAATTTGATTTCAGGGTTTTACGAGTTTTACAATCAAAGACGACGATGGACCCCATCAACGATGGCCAATATTCTTGACCTTCTTATGGACTTCAAAAACGTCACCAGACGAAATAACGACATCTCCATGCTATATATAGCTTATCAAATGTTACTAATGGTTTCATCGATTCTTACGCCAGGGACTATATTTTTGCTGGTACTCGGCGCAATCAACATGGCGTACCCATCTCTGTCGCTGTACTGGGCCTTGATTTTAAATCTCATTCCTGTTGTTGTGTTTATTCTGCTCTGCTACATGACAAAGTCAAGCACTCAGGTATATTTTTCTATTGCATAAAATCCCTTGCTTTCAGTGTAATAAATAGAGTTTATTTCATCAGCCTGTGGTTAATATGGGGAAATATTTGCCGAAAAAGGGAAAGGTATGCGAAAATAACGAGTGCCGTAAGGCACGAGTTATTTTCGCGGACCTTTCCCTTTTGAGGCAAATATTTCCCCATATTAACCACAAGCTGATGAAATAAATTATATATTATATTTCCTCTGATTATTTTTGTCAACGAATGCCACTTTTAAAAGACTTAAAAAACTTAAAAAAGTAGTTCCAGATTTTCGGCAGGAGGAAAATATTCACTGTGACAGGGAAATAATTCCCCCCAGCTTAAATTATGACATTTCTTTACCCATAACATTTCTAAAAATAGACACATGAAATATAATATTACCCATTACGAATTTTCTTATCCTACACTCGTTTGAGATAAGCATTGTGTGACGTGATATGTGACGTCATTTGAATACTTCTTTTAGCGAATCAGGTTTTAATCACGGAAATCACCACGTTTACATGTACGGATTTACATATCCTGATCTGTAATTCACGAGATTTTGTCAAAAGAATCTGGTATTAGTTGGTATTTGAGATAAAACTTCATTGAAGTCGTCTACAAAAATGAAAAGTTCGCTTTATTACAACTTCCCGGACACATTCAATAAAATTTCATTTTAGGTAACTACTTATGTCAGATTATATATAAGTTTTAATTCTCATCCTAGTCCAAATTGATTAATGACGACAAAATGTTCTCTTTTGTAATTTAGTTCACCGGCCCATAATGCAATTCATCTTTAAGCAGTCAGCAGTAGACATTTTTTTATTAGATAATGCTAGATATACCCTAGAGTTTACATCAATTATCAACGATTTGTCATAATTTTTTGTCATTCAGTTGCATAGCAAAGGAAACAAATATGGTTAAAATTGCACATGTAGGTTTACTTCGTTTTAAAATTCAATAGAAAGTTTGCTCCTTAATATCAGTTTCTTTGATATTTGGACTATTCAAATTTCTCATAATTGAATATAAAGGGCAATATTAATCCATCTATCAGTGCAAATGGCGTCCATACACACTTCCGCGTGACCAAGTCTACAGCGGAAATCGATCTCAGGATTTCCCAATTACAGATCCAATATGATGATGATGATTATTATTATGATGATGATTGAGGAAAAGAGGAAGGAGGGAAAGAGGAAGTGTATTTCCATTCAATACTTTTCAAAACTTATGACAGACAATTGATGTAAACTCAAGAGTATGTCTAGCATTATCTAACCAAAATATGTATATTGCTGACTGCTTTGAGATGGCTCGCATTTTGGGCCGATGGCCTATTTTTCCACTTCTTTTCTAGGTACTTTCATGATTTCAATCCACCATTCCCATTCATCAAATCTTACATTATTTTATCATTATTATTATCGTATTGTTATTATTTTCCAGCTTGCCTACGCCGCTATTTTGTCTACTGTATATTCCCTCGTCATGATGCTTGTGATAGTTGGGCTTATAAAACAGGCGGCTGACAACGGGTTCTGTTCTGTTACTACAGTGTTCTTTTGTGGCGTGGCCGGCATATTTGTTTTCTCCGCCTTAATACATCCTCAGGTATGTTTGCTGGTAAACGTCATGTTGTCTCAAACAAATATTTTGTGTATATATTGAGAACTCAAATATCCTCTGTCGTGAGAGCATGTCATTGTTAATCCCATTTAAGTTCGATTTTGATCTGCACTCCATAATACTCGATTAAGTTGTCTTCAGAATCATACTGATTTGGAACAAACAAATAAAAGCAAACAAAGTAACTGGATTGTGGATCCATCATATTCAAGATTAGGCCTTGAAACTTTGATTTACATCTGTCTAGAAAGCTCATTTTAGAGGCAGTATGTAGTATCAGAAGTTCTTCAAGGAATTCGAGACCAGTGTCATTAAAAAAAAAACTGTTAAGAGATTCGAGAGTCTTTGTCTTTTTTTATTTATCATACGTTAGTCAACTAACTTCACACGACAGCATTTTTATCACACAAATACAAATAACTACCATTATTTTGAGTGTAAAAAGTTTAAAAAAAAAACACATTTGTAAGAAGCATTATGTTGCGTCTATATGACGTCATTTCGTACAACTTACATGGAAATTCCTTCGCAAGCATGCACGATTTTAAATATTCTGACCTCTAATCCGTGATAGACCTTTATGTGACAGAAAAAAGTTAAGACATTCATAAACTGTTTTAGACGACTCGTTTAATTAAATTTTTAACTGAAATTCTAACTTATGTCAGATCCCATACATCTAAATTCAGGAGTTTTGGTGTATTCTTCATGGATTTCTGTATTTCCTGGCCATACCGTCCATGTCAATGCTGTTGATGCTGTACTCCCTATGTAACCTCCATGTTGTCTCCTGGGGAACGAGGGAGGCACCCAAACCTACCGCGGGTGAGTCCATCTGTCATTTTTTTTTTCGCAAACCATTTGTGTACTCATACTACTGTTTACATCATTGCAGTAGACTGCCTTTGAAAACCACTATAGGAAAAGCTGCTTTTCCTTGTTTCTAGCACTTCATATATTTCCAATAAATTTTTTCCATAGATTTCTGGGTTTTTTTTCCACATAACCTCCCTTGTTTTCAGAGTAAAATAGCCATTATGAATTTCCTTGTCTTACATCTGAGATGAGATTCGAGACGTCATTGGATCATTATGTTGAATGTTCTTTATGTTTCCAGAATACTCTGTATATACAGTAAAAACAGGTTACATGTATATCCTATTTACATAACACTTCCCCTCCTAAAGGAAAAGAAAGTTTTAAGAAGTAAAACTTTCTTTTGTCTGAAGGTAGAAAACATCATTACGCATAAATATACATAAAAATACACTATACATAAAGTCAAATGTTAACTATTTACAAGTTAGACTCTAGACAAAGCATCAGGGATAATATTATCCCTACCTTTTATGTGTCTAATGTCCATGTTATATTCTTGTAAAAACAGACTCCACCGGAGTAAACGTTGATTCTTGTTTTTCATTTTATGGATAAAAATCAGAGGATTATGATCACTATATACAATGATGGGTGCAGGAGAAGACGACAAATATATCTCAAAATGCTGAAGAGCAAGAATGAGAGATAAACACTCTTTTTCTATTGTTGAGTAGTTTTTCTGATGTTTCTTAAACTTTTTAGAAAAATAACTTACTGGATGATCTACACCATTACAATCTTCTTGAAGTAAAACACCACCTGCACCAGTATCACTAGCATCTACTGCAAGCTTAAATTCTTTTTCAAAATTAGGAGCTAAAAGAACTGGTTCACTTTTTAGTATGGCTTTTACTTTATCGAAAGCTTTTTGACGATCATCATTCCATATAATTTCTTTGCATTTGCTGAGAAGACTTTTCAGTGGCTC
Organism: Hippopus hippopus; assembly: GCA_946811185.2. Classification (NCBI taxonomy): domain Eukaryota; kingdom Metazoa; phylum Mollusca; class Bivalvia; order Cardiida; family Cardiidae; genus Hippopus; species Hippopus hippopus. The sequence continues at coordinate 30,007,649 of OX328112.1, forward strand.
AGCAATGACAGAAAAATTACCACAGAATTTCCTGTAGTAACCAGCCATACCAAGAAATCTCATAAGTTGTCTTTTGCATGTAGGTACAGGAAAATCAGAAATAGCTATTACTTTAGCTTCAACATGTTTTACCTGTCTTTGTCCAACAACATGACCCAAAAATGTTAAACTAGCATGACAAAATTCACTTTTAACAAGATTAATTGTTAATTAGCCTTTACTCAGTCTGTCAAAAAATTCTCTGATAGTCTTTAGATGTTCATCCCAATCATGGCTGTGAATGATGACATCATCAATGTAGGCTCTACAGTCGTCCAATCCAGATATTATCATGTTGATAAGACGTTGAAATGTTGCTGGCGAGTTTTTCATCCCAAAAGGCATAACTTGGTATTGATAAAGTCCATCAGGAGTTACAAATGCAGAGATGTCTCTTTAGCTCAGTGGTTATGGTATTGGCCTTTCGTCCGGGCGTTCTAGGGTTCGAATCCTGCCCGGTCCCTTTATTTCTGCCATGCATTTGTTCATTTGTTTCTTTCTTACGGACTTTGTTCGTAAGATGGGGGCTCGTCCGGGATTGGCAATTGAGCCATTAATCCCATTTGTTGTCCAAAACCGGACATTTTTTGTCTAAATAATAGACTTACTGCCTAATAAGGCTTTGAGTCATCAATAAATGATGTCTTTAAGAGGGGGTGTGTTACGGGAGACCACTCCTTCATGCATGGCTTCGTCCCGATTTAAATACAATACCTAACAGCTGCATTAGGGAGATATCTCTTTAGCTCAGAGGTTAAGGTATTGGTCTTTTAAACCTCGAAAAACGAGGATCTTGTCCGCCATGGGTTCGAATCCCGCCAGATGCGGTTTGTACTGCCATGCATTTGTTCATTTGTTTCTTTGTCACAGACTTTGTTCGTAAGACAGGGAAACCACCATAGATGAAATCATTAAACAAGTAATTCTTAAGATACAGTTATGTGAAAAAACGCATCTGATATTCGTTGTATATTGAGATAATCTTTTTTTTAACTCTCACAGCAATAAATATATATTTATTAAGCTCGCCAAAGCCTTGTCTGCCATCATTTTCTCGAGGATTTGCACAGTAAAGTTCTGTCTCTGATCCTATTTCCTCTAAGTACATAAATTAATAAAAAGTTAATCTTCTCATTTGTATGTTTGATATTTTATGACCGTTTCTTGATACGTTTACTTTCTTCCTAGGATCGTTTAATCTCAAGATTACATGTATTTTGTAATGGAGTGAAAATTTTTCTTTTTCTCTTCAGCCAAAAAGCCTGGTGAGACAAGCAAACCGCCGGCGAAGAAAAGTCAGGTACAAGACTGGCTCCAAAAATTGGGCTTCGCTGAAACCATGGGGTCCTCGGACTATATGTTTTCTTTCGGAAACCTCTTCAGGTATTAACCCTTAGGCTGCTAAGCGCCACTCAATGACCTTTTGCGCACAGTAAAGAACAAGATCAGACTGCACAGAACGAGCAGTCTGATCTTAGATCTATACTTTATGGTAAGGAGATATTTTTCTCGAAAAAAAAAACAAACAAAAATTTGAAATAGCAATATTCGAGTTTTCGATATCGATTTAAAAGTTTCATTGTAGTTATATAGCACGAAAAGGATTATTCTAACATGACACGCGAATTCTGATCTATAAACACAGTGCAAGGAAAGCGTGGTAAAATCTGCGACATTCCACATGCAGAGTGACGTCACTCTGTATAAAGTAAGTTAGTGAGTTATTCAATAGAACACAGTCGTCATCCGCGTTTTTACTCTAAGGATGAACTTGTTTTCCTTTCATAAAGAATTTGTCATGTTAGAATCGAAATAATCTTCTTTCTATCGTGGTTTATCGTTCAATAAACCACGTTGTGAGTTATGAGGCGCAATGAATAAACCACTCGGGCTATCGCCCTCGTGGATTATTTATTGTGGCTCATAACTCACAACTGTGGTTTATTGATAGATAAACCACGAAAGAAAGAAGATTATTTCTTAAATTAAACACAGTTAGCACACTAAAAACTCGATAACTCAAAAGGTTTTAACTCTTTCAATGCCAAATAAATAAACTCGACCTCTTTCGAAGGCTCTAAATACAGTCTTTTGAAACTTACAAAGATTTTGATTGTATAGGCTTGACTACACAATCGGACGGTATAGATCAAAGATCAGACTGCACGTTCTGTGCAGTCTGATCTTGATCTATCCCGTCCGCAAAAGTCACTGTTTTCGCTTTTGGCGCCGAAAGGGTTAACACTCTACTAGAAAAAATAATTTTCGACTAGTCCATATTGAATCGTTTGCAGAAGGCAAAGTAAATGTGGATCAAAATGACGTGACTTGTCGGTGAAAGGATAGGAAAACTTGTGGAAAAAGGAGAAAATGCTGGTTACCAGCATTTTTTCTTTTACTCACTGTGTTTTCAAAAAAGCCTTCCAAGTTTATTCAAACTCGGAATTGTTTGGTAAAACTGAAAATTCATTTATTCTACATCGATTATGAAATATATATGCAACTGATACTAAACACCCTCGATGGTTGTTTTCGCGAAACACAACTAGGAATTGCGCCAAAATGTATGGGAAGGTTCAAAGGTTAACTTCTCTCACTAAGGCAACTGCATCCAGAACCAATTATCTGAAAGGCTGGTAAAAACCAGTAAGTGGGAAAAAAAAAGTCTTGTTTTGCTAGTACTGGTGAGGATATGATACAAGAAATGCATAGATATGTGCTCTCCATGACATATAGAGGAAAAGAAACCGTTTTAAACCCTTAACATGCTAAATAAGTGAAATGAAACTTTCAAGCCGATTGTCAAAATCCAAATGTTGCTATTTGAAAGTCATTTTTGGAGGGGGATACCTCCTTATCGGACAGTATAGATCCAAGATCAGATTGCATGATCTGTGCAGTCTGATCTTCAGCTACATTGTCCGCAGAAGTTCTTGAGTCGCGTTTAGCTTAGCGGTCTATGGGTTAACAGAGCTCGAAACCAGAAATGAAAGATATCCAATATTTCAATTGAAATAGGTTGATTTTCAGCCCTCTATATACATTTAACTTCATGTATTAATTTGTTTTGGTTAGCTCATTCGCATATTATGAGACATGCATTTAAAGGGATGTAATAGAGTGAACTGTAAGATTGTGTTTTAATCCTTAAACTGCTACATAAATGACATGAACAAAACGGATATCACCAACGAGTAAAAAGATCTAGACATCGTTATATCGATTTGAGTAAAATGTCAGGAAAAATATCGGGCATGTAGATCCAAGTTCAGACTACAGTCTTAGCTGAATCTTCACTCTCCGCAAATTCGCTTAGAGTTGTCCTGAACGGTCTAAATGCTAAATTTTGTAGATGTGTTTGCTGTCCAAAAGAATCAAAAGAACGAGAAGACATTAAACTGACCGCAATTTTAGACAGACTTGATGACCTGGAAGCAAAGCTCTTTGATCCACCAGTGAGTCACGTGACAGGAATAGAAATGCCAAATGAAAGCGAGGCTGATCATGTGGCCTTCTCTCAGGCTTCAGATTTATTTGAAGGTACCCGAGAAAGAGGTATGGTAAACTTTTCAGTAATAATCTATGCTGTAACAACTGAAGCCGTCTAAGAAAGCTGTTTTAAAACAAATTCGTTGCCTGGTCATCTGATAGGATCATACAGAAACTGTCATACGATTAGATTGAAATTTAGTATTAGATATGAAAATAAATGTTGGTGGCTATTAATGTTAATCAGTATACTCCGTATACATGGGATTAATGATGTTCATTTTACCTTTACTTGGCGAATTTTATTGAAAGCCTATATAGTTATGATAGATTCGTATATGCAGAATTCATATTGTGAGGACACTATACAACCTACCAGTACCATAGTTGCAACGTTTTTTTCTTAAAATCACTTCACTATATAAATTTATAAAAGGTACTTGATAACAGTTTTTCGAATCCATTCATTTCGAGTTATTTGTGAAAACCATATCTAATAATGTTTTAATTTTCAAGGAAAATGAGGAATTACGAGTATTTCCTAATCTTTCTTAAAATTACTTATTAAATACCAATGATAAAAAGGTAATTGATAAATAATTAAAATAATATGCCTTTACGTTTTTAAACATTTAAATTCGAATACTTTTGAAATACTAATTACATGTACGTAGCTACATATAAGTCCTATTCTTTCTATGATTTTCTCCGTGTTGTGAGCTAATTTTGAAGTATTGGCATGCTTGCATGACATGATTATTAAAAAAAAAAAGATACAAAGCTCTTTAGTGTGTGTACTAGTTTATGCTGTGGATTTTATACATTTCCTTCTACCTTTACATGTATAAACTTAATATGTATTTATACCATATATGCATGGCAGATATACAAAACATATAATTTTATATATGTAAAAAGGTTTACTTTCTTAAAACGAGATTATATATGGTCTGCAACATGCGAAAAGGGGCTTTCGGACATTTGTGTAAAGTGTCGTCTCGGATCAGCCTGCGCGGACTCCGAGACGGCACTTTACGGCAACATAAGATTTTGTCCTACAGTAGATTTGCGTGAAAGAGAAAATCACACATGATTGGAAAGTGTCGTCTCTGACCAGCCTGCGCGGACTGCGCAGGCTGATCCGGGACGACAATTTACGCAAATGTCCGAATGTCTCTTTTCGCGTGTTGTAAGCCATATTTGTATTATAGAGCAATACAACTTATACTATCGTTTCCTGTGTTATTACCTTAAAGTTTTTTGTTTGGGACTGAACAGTGTTAAGCCTTATTGTTTTTTTGTTAGCTTTAGGATTTAGAATTGAAAAACTTCCTTCCTCAAACAGATAAGAAAGTAATAAAAAATTGAATTAGTAGCTCTTTTAAAATTGCATTCTTTATACTATATATATCACTGCATGCCATATAAGTATACCCATATAACATATAAACATCTATTTCTCCTACATTCTAATACAACCAGAAAATGCTTTATTTGAAGACGAGGAACAAGAAGGGATACAGAGTTCTCGACCCTGGATTCTGGATCCAGACCTTAAAGATGGGACAACAGATACCCTGAAACAGGAAGAGACTGTTTTCTGGGAAGAAATGATCACCACCTACCTGTTTCCACTAGAGGGCGACAAAAAAGAACAAGAAAAAACGCAGGAACAGCTAATTGAACTAAGGTTTTTAAAGAGTTTTCAGTGTTTAAAATCAATGTATAAATCTTGAATTCATATTTAGGCATTCTTAGGTCAAAAATACACGTTCTACCCCTACCGCAACCCGTTTCACGATTTTTAAGATGAGGTAAAACATTCTAAGATCTAGTTTGGGGTGACAGGAGTTTTACGTTGCATGTGCAGTTTATAAAGATTTTCATTTCATATAAAAAAGTCTACCGCTAAATACATTTTCGATTAGCAGAAATTGACTTACCATGTCCTGTCCTTATGCGCAAGATAACTTGTTTTAGTTTTGTCTTGTCCATATGCGCAACAGCATTTGATTAACTTCGACTTGTCCTGAGTTGCAAGAAATCTGGACTTACCTTGCCATCTCCTTAAGTCCTAAAGAATTTGATGAACCGTGACCTCTCTCAAGAAAACAACCTCGAACTACCATGCCCCGTCCATATGTGCAGTCAGAACTCGACATACCTTGCCTTTTCCATACGTGCAACAGAACTCGATGTATTCTCGCATTCTCCTTATGCGCAAAAGAACTCAATGTATCTTGCCTTTCCAAACAGTACGTACAAGAAAACTTGATATACTTTGTCTTGTCCATTATAGGTGCAAGGTATACGTAAAATAGTAAGCTTTTTCTTGGATTTTTGGACAAGAAAAGGAAAGGTTGCTGTTTGTCTGACCAAGAAAGCCAATGGACATACTTTCTTTTTTTTGAGTAATGGGCAAGGAAAACCCTTAAGATTGATAAAGTTAGTCTCACTGTTTTAAAAAAGTGTGACCTACCTGCTTAATCGAACTTTCAGAGAAAAATAATCTGTTCTTTTGTACATTTTGCAATGGATTGATTAAGAGTTTAAACGTATTTAATTTCAGAAACACGGTGTGCCTATTTTTCCTTCTGATCAATGCATTGTTTGTGACAATAGTATTCAGTCTACAACAAGTCAATGCAGACTCTGGTGGCTCTATATCTATCGAACTACCATGTTCGGAAGGCAGTTATGGGGAGGCTATTGAACCAATCAGCATGGCTTTTACAGTTGTATTTGGAGTACTTCTTGTACGTAATTGTGTAAATGCTTATTTAATTGGTAAACAATAGCCTTTTTTGTAATTCCAATAACGAGAAAATTTCTTTTCCGTATTTTCCGAAATTCTATTATATGCTCTGTATCAAAACAACGTTGACTTTGCAATATGAAACAAATGATTCATCTTTTAACGTTAACATGTATTGGTAAAAAGTATTCTAATGTATCATTTGCATAATGCATGATGTAGAATTTTGGTACTAACTTTAGGTGTCATAATACACCCCTTAGACTGCTAGATATACAATATTTGCATTTTTTAATTGATAAGAGTAAACTTACTTATGGCCTCTAGAAAGGACAAATTAAATTGTAGAAGTCTACTTTGACTACTTAACTCTAAAAATAGTGTTTTTTCATCTCTCATTCGGAACATGTATCAAAATTTAACGTCTGACATGTCAGTAAGTGACAATTAATTTAAGTTCTTTTTGTGTAACCTAGGGTTTAGACAAGGTGAAAATCTCTCACTGATTCTTTTTTCTTCTTTGTTGTCGAATGACCTCGAGGGACGTCTCATAGATATATTTCTTACTACCTACTGGACTCTTATATTATCAAGCAATTTTACTTTGCTTTAGACAGATCAGCCCCTAACAGTAGACGTTAAACAACAAGAAATGCATTCATATGTATCAACAAAAAATCCGAAAATCTGCATTTAACCCTTAGGCAGCTAACCGCTACTTTTGCGGACAATGTAGATCAAGATCAGACTGCACAGAACGTGCAGTCTGATCTTGGATCTACACTGTCCGATAAGAAGATCTTTCCCCCAAAAAATACTTTTGAAATAGCAAAATTTGGGTTCATACTATCGACTTGACAAAGTCGTTTAACTTATTTAGCAGGTTAAGGGTTAAGAAGTTAAAGAAAGCCAAGGTTTACAACTAGATAAAAGCTGAAATACTGTATTTTTTATTATAATTCACAGGTTATACAGTTCATATGTATGGTATTTCACAGAATGTCCACATTCCTTCACATTTGTTCCATCACAGAGATTAAGATCAGAACACCCAGACCTTTACAACCGAAAGAGAGAGAACTCAGTGTAGAGAAAGGTCTAGAACTTGTACGGGATATGCAGGTAAAGTTTTTCCATTGACATGCCATAATGTTGTTTGTTTGTTTGTCTTACCGGTGGTAAAACAACGCTCTGTTCAAGCCAAGTAAATTATCGAGCTCATACGTAAAGAAAGTCGAAATAGTTGGAAAAAGGGAAATGGTTTCTGTTGAAATTAACATTCTAACGTCCTAGTTTTGACCCAAAGAATTAGAACTGGCGATTCTTGATAGATCGATAGCATAAAGCTGTAAGGGTTCGAACGCAATTTTGTTATAAAGCAATATCTAAAACATTTTTTCTTGTCTAACAGTTTCGATTTTTTGCCTCTGTATGTACATTTAAGTTAAATTATTGGTCGTATGTCCCTTCTGAAGAATATACGCCCATCATTGGCTGTACATTCGTGTCGATTACTATTTTCTACATTCTTCAAGGCTTTAGGGCTCTATAAGTCTGGTTGAAGAATTCCGTTTTTTCTCTATCCTTTAATTTTCTTTTCTTGCCGAGAGGGAATATACTATATAAGAAAAAGGCGTTCATATATGGCCTGCAATACGCGAAAAGGGGCATTTGGAAATTTGCGTAAAGCGTCGTCCCGGATCAGCCTACGCAGTCCGCGCAGGCTGATCCGAGACGACACTTTCCGTTCTTACGTAATTTTCTTCTTTGCGCAAGTCTACTGTAGGACAATATTAGTAGTACGGTCAGGTGGCAGGGGACTTGGAAACTTGTTCACGGCTGTGGAGAATAATGTCGCCCCGAGCCGAAGGCGAGTTGGCGACATTATTCTCCACAGCCGTGAACAAGTTTCCAAGTCCCCTGCCACCTGACCGTACAACGAATTTATTTTACTGCAAAGTTTTACCATTCCAACGTGTGTTAAGCGAAATTTACCTGGTTTTTTGGTTAAAAAAATTGAGTACGCTGACGAGGTAGAATTACCCTTCTTAGTGCCCCAATTCAATGAAAACTGACGTCACTGGGAACTGACGTCACTGAAACCTTGGATATACGTGCTAAAACGTGCAGCTTGGCATATAATCTTGATGTTAATCTTGATCGACGCCGCCAATTTGGATGTTGTGTTGAAAGTGTAGTCATGTCTACGGGGCTCCCGTAAGGGAAACTGCTTTTACGTGGGTTTTGCCAATGGACATGATATATATGTTCGGGGCATATTATCCAATCAGATCACGAGAAATTTCTTTGCAGTATAATAAAATCTAATGTTGACGTAAAGTGCCGTCTCGGATTAGCCTGCGCAAATGTCCGAATGCCCCTTTTCGCGTGTTGCAGGCCATATATACTAAAGAACGTTAGGTTTTAAATTTTTATCAGCATTGTCCGATATTTGGGGTAGAAAAAATCTAAGACAAACACCCGGAAGTGATATTGCAACATCTTGGTCTTTGTTCTGACTTTATGGCTAAACATAATTGCCATGCTCTGTGAAAAGTGGGGCTTAATGCATTTGCAAAAAGTATCGACTCAGGTCAGCCTGCGCAATACGCGCAGGCTGACCCGAGTCGATACCTTTTGCTTTTGGTAAATTTTCTGCACGTGGAAAGACCAGTGTACCTCATGGTCCAGTCGGTTGTAATACAAATGGAATTTATGGGTCCATAATAATTTGATAATTTGCGTGGTGTCATGCATCTCGTTGATGCATTCAACTCCTTTTACCAGGACATGGCTCATAGTCCGTATTTCTGTAGTTTTGCACCCAACAACTTATCTTCATTATGCAGGGCGCTAAAGATGACGACACGAAATCCGTGATATCAGAGGACGTAAGCCTAGCCGGAGATATTGCAGACCCAATAGCAACACTGGAAGGGAAAACCAAGAAGGATCTCTGGTCTAAACTAGCCAGACGTCGACGGGAACAGAGACATGGAACACTGAGTCAAAACTTCATGAGGAATTTTAAGTAAATGGATTGTGAATAATCTATGTAAACCCTTAAGCCTTTATTATACTAGGTCAAGACAGGTCATTTTTCCAAAATATTATCCGATGTTTTTTTGTTTTCCTCAAATTCTTTGAAACACGGGATTCTGTGGTAAAAGTTTAGACTATTGTAAATTTAATTCCCACCTGAAACAAATCTACAGATTACTCTAAAAAAGGCCTACTTTTTTAAGATATTGATAATCAAAATGAAATGTGGCAGATTGGAGAAATTTCTCGTAACGGGCTATTTTCTCTTCTAGCTACATACTGTTTGTAAGAGGTCAGCTTTAAAGGTGGGTATTTAGATTTTTAACATCTCACCAAATTAAAAAATATATATATCACAGAAATTTATATGAAAAAACAATACAAATCATCAATAATTAAGAATCATAAAATAACAAAAAAAAATTTTTTTTGATGGTGTTCCCCTAAAAGGCTACGTAGCCTCTTAAGGTATTTTTAGATTTCGCGCCAGAAATAAAAAAAAGCATTGTGGGAATGTCAAGTGACTGGCACGTGACTAATGACGCTTAAATTCAATAACATAACAAACACGTAAATATTTTCCATAATGTCTTCTTCGGACGCTATGTTTGAAGCTTTGTCTGTGTATTTCCGGTATGTAAATGAGCGAGTTGCTCATGTAAAAATAGAACTAGTTTCCCGTCGGTGTCGACCTGGGCCGTAGTAAATCTCTAATTTCTCTTTGTTGTCGGATGGTTTTCGACTACTGGGGTTTTATGAATGAAAATTAAAAGGCTTTGGGAGTATAAGGATGATTCTTTTGTATTTTTGTAAAATTTTTGTCCCAAAATCTGAAGGGCCACCTTTAAGAATAAAGATAATAATAAAGTTGTCTGCTGGAATTCATGTTATACCAGTGAGTAAAATATACTGGCTAAGTTTAGAGTTCAATACTATGAACCGGTGCAAGTGATAAAACCCGATTTCAAACTTTGAGAAACTCGTTTAGTAATGGAAGTTTCAAATCTTTAAAAACGCTTCAGAAGTCATATAAAAAACCGGATAATATAAAGAAAACGAAAGTTCCTTTATTGAATTTTATGGATAACGATGTAGGGAAGGGAGTTGTTGCTTGTAAAGAGGAGCTTCTGTTTTTCCTTCACGGGTGGAACAACCGTCCTATTCAAGAGTAATGACTAAGGATACACACAGTCATGTGGTTTCTGAAGAGCACTCTGATTGGATCCCTTTTTTTACCTTTTACAGGAAACTTCAGAAACATATGGCGGAGGAGCCGGAAACAAACCTTGGCGACAACTCTGGTACAACACGATCAAACAACGCCTTGGTAACGATAACAGAAGATGGGGAGGAGGTTGATCTGCAGGAACTGAAATCTGTGAAGAGAAAGTTCAATAGACTTGAGAGGAAAAGTATTTTTACAATCGCCAAAATGGCTCGCAACCCGAGGTATGTCGTACTAGACTTGATAAAATAGTTCATGGTCACCATGGTATCTCTATCACGGATAATTCTTCTTATTTCCATTAGTGAAACTCTTCAAGTTGAAGGCGCGTTTAGACCTTCTACCAGCACCACACGTAACCAAATATCAATCGCATCAAATATGAAGGGTAATCAAACAAGTACAGCCTAACACAGCCATTTGTACTAACGAAAGCACATTTCATTGTCATGCAGTATCAAATAAGTATGACGAGGCTTTCAAATTTCATTTTCTTAGCCCGTTATGGATTAGGTGACGATTGGCTACGTAACGGGCACCTTGTAGGTTTCGATAACATCGCGCTTTCTCTCTCGAGACTTGTTCATTTCCTTAACAAATATGTATAAGAGTGGTCAAAGAGAGGTAACTCTATCGGACTCACGACAGTAACTATTGCGATGTACTGGTTAACGGAATGTTGATCAATAAGATCATTGACACCTCGGTATCTCTGCCACGGATAGTTGCAATGTAATGTTTACTTATTTTTACTTTTACCTCTAAGCGTAAGATAATGCGTGTAGATCAGACGCATTGAAGGTTTTGTACAGTCTGATCTCGACCTTCAGTGTCCGCAAAAGCGCATTATCTTACGCTTAGAACTCCTACATTTTCAAATTACAGAATAAAGAATACCATTCTACAGCGTGGTAACGTGGTGGCAAGTCGCTGGAGAAGGGCCGCCTTGAAAGCCAAACTAAAGAACATTGCAGAAGCTGCCGCAAAGGCAACTGGACCGACAGATGATGTTAAGCCAAGAGTAAACTTTGTGGATGTCGCTAGACTGGCTGTAGCTGACAGAGATAGCAAACCCCCTTCTGATAATGAGGAGGAAGAGGAAAAAAGAACCCAGCTTTAAGAGTTCTGATGTGAAACTTCATTTAGGGTTTTCAACCCTTAGACTGCTACAGAAATAAACATTTCACCAACCATTCTCAAGAGTAATCTTGGTCTTAATCTCAAGAATTTTCTACTGTTGAAAGTAAAGCGAATTCTGAATGGCTAAACCAAATGGTTAAATCAATCAGAGGTTGTGTTAATTTTTAGAACTAGAGTTAGACATTCGATGAAATTAAGAATCATTGGTGAATCGGTACTTTCTGGGTTTCATCCTAACCATTTACAAAGCACCCAATTCCAAACCCTTAGCCTGTGGTACAAAGATATGAGCCAGGCTGTGTGAAAAAGAAGGGGGCTTCAATGTATCTGCGAAAAGTACTGGCTGAGGTCAACATGCGCAGGCCGCGCAGGCTGAGCTAAGTCGATACTTGTTCTTATTGGTCAATTTTATGCCTTTCAAATGAAAGTCTACCTCATGATTCAACCAATTGTTTGACAATATATATTTTATGGATCCATAATTATATAACTTGCTTGGTATAATGGATGACGGAGCTGAATTAAATGCCTTTTTCGCAGAGCACGGCTCATATAATTGAGCCGAACTCTGGCAAAATGGGGCTTAATGCATCGCCGTTATACACGATACTAGCTCAAGTCATCACATAATTATGGATCCATAGGAGCCACTTTTTTGAATAACCGATTTAATCATGAGGTAGATTGGTCCTTTGACAAACAGAAAATTGACCAATAGCGAAAAGTTTCGGCCTAGGTCAGCCTGCGCGGACTGCGCAGGCTGACCTGGGTCGATACTTTTCGCAGATGCATTAATCCCCCTTTTTCACAGAGCATGGCTCATATATTGTTGACGAAGATTATATAATTATAACCCTCACATGAAATTTATTTTTGCTTGTAGTTTGTATTTTTAAAGTCTCAGTAGCGTCCAACTGAATAAACCACCTGTTTACAAAATAAAAGTAAATTTCATTTTTACCATGTAAAAATATGGCGATTATTATGACTTTCACGATATGTAAAGGTGCATTTCGCAAAAGTTCCAGTCAATGGCAGAAAAATGAATTTTGAAACTAGAACAGATCCTACCATGCCGCATTATCTGTTTGTTTACATCGATGATTGCCGACGATTAGCCGACTTTTCGTCGTAAATGTCCGCAGTGACGTAATAGTGACGTAAACACCACGTGATCATTCAAGGCGTTGAAACAAAACTTTCATTCACTTGATCGTTTTGTCCCCATTCTAGGCTTGAAAAACGTAAGTTTATCGACATCGTAAACAGAAACAACGACACAGGCTGATCATCGCTTATTCATTTATCATCAATACAGGAAGAGTTTACTACATCTAAATAAGAAAACAGGTTCAGAATGAACAATCTTACTCTCCGATGACATAATGTTGGAATTGTAAACAATAGATCTGTCTACTACGTCATAGCACTAATGAGATGCAATGTTATCACGTGACGTTCTCGAAGAACTAGTTCGAATATACACGAACGATAACGAAGGTTGTCTCGATCAATGGCGTCCGTGAAATCGACGGGCTTCTCCATGCATTTCGCTCACATATATTATGGCAACCAATGCAGTAACTGACACGTTCGAGTTTTTTCCGATCTTATATATGTGTGTTGTGATGGGTTATCCAATATATTTTCGAATTATAAACGGTGAAAATTACCTATTTTTGGCTTTACAGGGGCTATAATTTAATAGTTATATTGTAATTAATCCAACTGATTTGTCTGTTTATTTGCTTAGGTCAATAACGTTCCAGAACATTAACCCTTTACCGCACAATGTCGACTTTTAACGACCCTGGGAAAGAAGCATTTTGAAAACATTGTGGCAAAACGACAAAATGCTGATTACCAGCATTTTCTCCTTTTCCCACAATTTTTTATACCCTATCAAAGAAAAATTGCACCATTTAAACTACACCGAAATTGCCATCTGCAAATGCTTTCAATTTGGACAAGGCTAAAATTTTGTCGTCTTGTAAAGGGATCTTGCAAGAAAATATGTATAAAAGAGCATAAAATCCTTGTCTATAATACATTAAATATGTTATTGTCTATATGTTTATTTGGCATAGTACCGGCAACTCCCCACCGATATATCGCAAAAATCCATGAAAATCACAATTATGTGTCAAAAAAATTGCAATTTTATTTCCGATTCATTCCGTATACATCAATTACGATATTGTTTAACAGAATGAAGCTAAATCTTATCCTTTCACTCATAAAACAATACCACATGTATGCATAGAATTGTATAGAGGTTGGGAGTTCCCGGTATTATGCCGTTTTTTTTTGGAAGAACACTAAATAAATTATGTAAACATAATCCTCTTTCGAGGTCATTATGATGTAGTTCTAGACAAGGAGGAAAATCCAGATTAAAAGCACAAACTTTTTGACCAAAGAAACTATTTTTTTTAAGGGTATTTGATTCCAAGGTCCTTTTACGAGTTCTCTCAGAATTAGAAAATGTGAGGAAATTTTGTTGCAATTGCAATATCCTAAAAAATAACGAAAAGTCAAATCTTTAAATATCTATTTTCCCAAAACCGCTTGCTTGATTTCCCTATATTTAGCCTAAATGATCTTTGAATGGTGCAGCATTGGATCTCTCGACAAAATTTTAATCTATCGGAAGTAACCTTTGGATCGTATGGTTAAGACTTAATCCAAGATCAGACTGTACGTTCTGTGCAATCTGACGTTGATGTCCCTAATAGCGCATTGAGTCTCTCTTAGCTGCTTACAGGTCAAAGAAAATGCAGAGAAAAAAAAGACCATTGTATGTGTAACTTTTGAATAAGAGCAAAAGACGTGTAAGCTCATTGCTGTTTGTTTATTACTTACTGGGTTTTAGTATTTAACAGACAGATGTTATGAATCACTCTACGAGGGATGGACGTAAGAAAGATAACTTTCTGACGTGGCTTGTCTAAAACAAACATTTTCTTGTAGATCTTTTGGTGGATCAAATAATCTCTGTTTTCATCACAAAATATCATGGATAGAGAAAAATATTTTTGCGGAGTAGCTGTATAAGCTCACTTTTGACCTACCTCTTGGTAAAAGTCTCGAATAAATAAACAGTAATTACCGATTGGTAATATATGTAGACATGTTTATTCTGCGGGCCTGTTTGCAGGCCCATTTTTAGCTCGGCTGTTTTCGAAATCACCGTCGAGGCATTGTCGTTGTCTGCGTTGCTGTCGTTGTGCGAGAACTTTGACATTTTGTTATATGGCTCGCAACACGCGAAAAGGGGCATTCGGACATTTGCGTAATGTGTCGTCTCGGATCAGCCTGCGCAGTCCGCGCAGGCTAATCCGAGACGGCACTTTACGACTACATTAGATTTTGTGATACAGTACACTTGCACAAAACAGAAAATCACATAAAAACGTAAAGTGTTGTTTCGGATTAGCCTGCGCGGACTGCGCAGGCTGATCCGAAACGACACTTTACGCAAATGTCCGAACGTCCCTTTTCACGTGTTGCAAGCCATATATCTGTTATTACTGAAGATATTTACTTCAAAGTTGCACAAGCTGTTAACTGTCAAAAGGGAAACCTATGCAACAATTGCAGGTAACTATCACAGTATTTTTGACACAGTTATGCCCCTCTTTCGACTTAGAATTTTCACTGAAAATCAAGCACTTGCAGCCGAGGGTTGGCATCCGCATGAGGTGCTCTTGTTATACCATTATACAGAGTTTGCTAGCGTTGA
The DNA here is from genome assembly GCA_946811185.2 of Hippopus hippopus. NCBI lineage: Eukaryota > Metazoa > Mollusca > Bivalvia > Cardiida > Cardiidae > Hippopus > Hippopus hippopus. The sequence continues at coordinate 30,023,081 of OX328112.1, forward strand.
TCGATACCCCACGACGCAAGTTCACACCTTAGCAAATTACTATGATAAGGGATACCGGTAATACTTTTTCGTACTATATGGTATTATTTATATTTTTCTATGGGTTGCCGTTATAACCCATTACTGTACAGTTTACATGTATTCCCAGACACACCACTTTAATAGCATCTGCTCCTTTTCCCATGATAAAGTAGTTTAACATCTTATGTGGAAAAAACATATTTAACTGAAAATGTCGATTTCCCAAAACATGAAAAAAACAAGAATAAGGAAGATTAAAGGCAACTGCTGGCGTAGTCACTTTTTTTTTCTTCATACTGAAATATGGAGAGTTTCAATATTCTTACGCAGTTTTTAAAAAAAAACGTTCTCGCTGCATGTAATACAATTAAATCTTCGCAAAAGTTAAGCGTAATAAAACATGTGATAAAATTAAGTGAAAACGTTCAGTGAGCAGAACAGTGATCCTTATGCAAATATGCGACTGAGAAATTTTATAAGACCTTTGTAAAATACAAATAATCAACATGGAGTTAGGCTTCATACATGTATACAAATAAAAGCAAAAACATTGTGACAAAAGGAGCAATTGCTCGTTTCGAGCAATTGCTCCTTTTGCCATAATGTCTTTACAGCTTCTGTTGCAAGGCGTGTAGAAGGTTCGCAAGGAGTAGGTAATTGAGTTACCCGAGCAAATTGCAGCCAGAATAATTTAGGTTGACAAGCGAAGATATTCTGCATTCATACGAGATTTATATCATACACCACAAAAAAATAACAAAAACGCGTTGGAATAATGCACGTTCCGGGCATTGTTCTTTACTGTGCACATGCAGGTGTGAGTGTGTTTGGAGGGGGGTAGTTTAAGGGAAAGGTCTCCTGACGAACCAAACAATGGGAAAATCAACTGGGTTTTGCAGAAAATGCTGATGAATTTTTGTCTGTAGTGCACTCACTCTCTCCCTCTCTCTCTCTCTTGTTTAAAACAGATCAACATGTTTGTCTGCCATGCTGTCTCTCTCTTGTCCTTTTTTTTTTTAAACAGACCAATGTGTTCAACTGTATGCCCAGTCGTAAAGGAAATCCCTGAAACGTCATCTCTCCTCAATTGTATGGTGTTTAACGCCGTTTTCAACATTATTTCAGCTATATCGCGGTGAACAGTGTACCTATCTATGCTTTCCTCGAGTTTCTTTACCAGTACTCTGCAAAATCTTCTTTCCAGGCCACTGGCTGCTTTCCCACATAACCATCGTCGAAACAATATTCAGCGGTCGGAGAGGAATAAATCCTGTCGCAATGATTATCGTTAATCCTCGAGCGAAAAGAAATTGGCTGAGCCGGGGATCAAACAAGCGACCTCCTGTTCTCAAGTCCTGTACGCCACTGACTGAGCAAAGATTCTGGGCATGCAAGATAAGCCGTGACTCAACTTCCACCCGAGTAAAAGTGTAGCCTTGTCCAGTCAAGATAAAATCAGACAGTAGCATCTTTCAGGAACGGAGCGGAGTAAATCTGTAAGCAATTAGATCTTGGCACCACTTCGCAGATACAAGGTTTTCGGTGTTGAATTACTAATCTGTGTACACGTGTTTTGTGTATCTAATGCTACTGTTACACTGCACGGACAATGCAGAATGGCTTCTGGACTTGTGGACAGTGTACGGGGTTGGCAGGGCTGATGTTTTTGAGGTGTTGTGTTTTTTTTCGTGCTCAGAGATTTTTTTTGCACGACTGTTTTGTGTATTAAGAGCTCAGGTTGCTTACACGGACAATGCAGAATGCGCGCTTGGACAATACATGTTCTCAGCATGACCTGTAAGTGGAGGTGCCGTGCTTTTTTGTGTGCGTCGAGAATTTTTTTTTGTCCCAGGGACAAATTCATTTTAAGGATAACTAAACCCTTTACCAAAACATCTCTTGTCTTTTAATGAATCTTTTGAGGATTGGGGGGGTGGGGGGGGGGGAAAGACAGGATAAATCGCTGGCAACTAGGATTTTTTCATTTATTCAATTTTTCTAGCGTCTCAAAAATAAATCCGTACATTTCAGCCACATAGTCGTCTGCAACTACTTTCAATTTGGACAAGTCTCTAAGATTGTATCATCTGGTAAAGAGGTAAAAATTAAACCAAATGATTGTTTTTTGTCGTGGCATTGTTTTGGTGATTTTCATTTTTTTTTTTTGGGGGGGGGGGGGGCGGGGAAAGACTGTTTGGGACTACGTTCTTACCTAATTGTAGAAAACCGTATATTGCGATCAGCCTGACTTTTAGTTAATTTAACGAAATTGGACATGGCGTCTTTGTAAGTGTAAGCTTTGTGCATTTTGCTAATGATTCATAATTCAGTCGGAGTTTCAGATTTGTGGGTCTTTACTGTGCGATTATAAAGTAAATGAACCATGTTCTGTGAAAAGGGTGCTTGATGCATCTGCAAAAAGTCTCGACTCATGTCAGCCTGCGCAGTCCGCGCAGGCTGACATGAGCCGAAACTTTTTGTTACTGGTCAATTTACCGCATGTCCAGGGACCGTTCTACCTCATGATTCAATCATTTGTGAGAGAAAGTGAATATAATGGATCCATGATTACGTAATGAATTGCATGGTAAAATTCATCACAGAGATGCATAAAGCCCTCTTTTGCCAGAGCATGGCTCGTATGTTTTAAAATCCAAGTAGATCAAAGTTTACACCAATGCATACTTGCAGTTATGAACAGATGACATTGTAACTTTGTACATGTATCTAAGTGACAATGTAGTGAAAGTGACGTTTTTTCGTTAAAAGTGTATCTAGGTAGACTCTATCGTCATTTAATGCCTGTTCACCAACACCAAAAGAATGATGAAGAAACTAGCGTTAAGTCTGTTTAAGGTAAGAAGTTTTAAGATATTATATCACTTTGTCGTTTGATATTTTACGTAAAGATATCATTTGTTGCAGAATGATTTAAGTGAAGATATGATTTTGTTGAAATATTTTTTCAGCGGGGATAACCATTCTGTTGTAGGACAGGTTAAGTGAAGATAACACTTTGTTATGAAATGCTTTCATTGAAGATATCATTAGTTTAAACATACCTATTTTACATAGATTGAGAAACAATTTTTTACAGTTTAAACTAATCTCGCTTGATTTCTCCTGGAAACAACACCAGTACTCACGCCGAATGTGTGGGCCAATAAACAGTTGATACCCGTAACTGGATATCGAACTTGAGACCTTATGTTCTACCTCACAACCACGGACACCACGAAGATATCATTTCATTACAATATGCATTCATTGAAGCTCTTTTGTTGTGATATATTTCACATGAAGTGATGTGTTTTAAGTAAGATATCACACAGTCATACCGTTCTTTTTTTTTAAATGAAAGTATCAGTTACTTGTGAAATGTTTTAAATAAAGGTATGACTTTGATGAAATATGATACAAATGAAGATATCACCTTGTTGAAATATATTTTGGTCAAGATATCACTTAGTTGTAGCTTGTGTCAAAAAGAAGATGCCATTTTTTTTTTTGGTAAGCTGTTTTAGATAAAACTAAGACTCGGATGTTGAGGATGTGCTAAATGCATATATATCTTATTTGTAATATGTTTCAAGTGAAGATATCACTTAGTTGCATAATCTATAAAATGAAGACATCAATTAGTATGCATGTGTATAAACAAAGATATCACTTAGCTGTGACCTGTTTTAGGTATAGATATCACTAAGATCCAATATGTTTTTTGTGACGATATTACTAGCTGTGAAGGTGTTTTCGGTGACGATATCATTTAGTGGTCAAGGTATTTTAAGTAGTTAAGGTATTTTAAGTCAACATATTTTTTGATAATATCACGTATTTGAAATTTATTTTAAGTGCAGATATGTCTTAGTTATACTGTTTTAAGTGGAGATATGCTAAGTTGTAAGACGTTTTCGGTGAAGATATATTGTTGTAACGAGTATTAATGAAATTGTTCCTTTGTGGTGAGATATTTTTGGAGAAGATATTACTTTGAAATAAGATGGTTTTAGAGGAGATGTATCTTTGCTGTAAGATTTATAAAGTTGAGTCACAATATTTTAGTCTCATTACGGCGGCAATTTACCTTTGCATGTATTCCGTTATTTCACCATTTTAAGGCTAAGGATCAATAGCTGCTTTTCCCACAATGTTTCCATTACTGTTCAAATAACCAGATAAATCTTCAAATATTTGATTTTGAATATTTAGTAATAAATGTTAAAGATCACGTAAAAAGTCCACACAGTATTGTGTTGATATGTTAAGTGCACTCTATCAAGTAATTACCTAGTGTCATGACATTAAGCATCATTTATGACATTTTGGAAGTTAGCACACGCCTTGTCCATGTACTGACGGTACTAGCACACGAAAAATTAATTGACGTATATCTCTTTTTTTGGAGGGGGTTGGGAAGGGGTAGTTTGGATCAAAATCGAACGCTCAGGCGTATTTTCGAGCTGCACTATCTGGTATTTCTATCAATACTCTGATCACAGAGACATAAAATTTTAGCACCTTAATTTTAACCCTTAGGCTGCTAAGCGCGACTCACTGACCTTTTGCAGGCAGTGTAGATTAAAGATCAGACTGCACAGAACGTGCAGTCTGATCTTTGATCTACACTGTTCGATAGGGACATATTGGCGGCCAAAAGGTACCTTTAAAATAGCAAAATTTGGGTTTTTACTATCGGCTCAAAAATTTCATTTCACTTATTTAGCAGGACAAGGGTTATCTAATGCGGGAAGAAACCCGTCTAACGTCAAAATATACATCATACAATGATTGCAGTAACTGCGTGCTCGACATTGTCATAATAGTCTTGAATAATATTATGTAATCTACTGTATAATATAAGTAAATTAAGCTTTATTCATCCTGTGTCATCAGTAAATTATATGCTGTAATTTTCTGTCCGTATTTAACCGAACAGGGTCCGTTTTTATCAACCATTCTCTATTTCATTATAAATTTAATTCTAGGTTTAGAGAAAGCCGAGTCCCGGTAGCGCAGACGGTAGCGTACAAGACTCAGGAAAAGGGGCTCGCTGGTTCGATCCCCGGCTCGGCCAATTTCCTTCCAAGGATTGATGATAGTCATTGCGACAGGATTAATTCCTCTCTCACCGCTGATCATTGTTTCGACGATGGTTATGTGGGAAAGCCGCCAATGGCTTGGAAAGAATATTGTGCAGAGTACTGGTATAAGAAACTCCAGGAAAACATGGATAGGTGCACTGGCCGCCGTGATATAAATGAAAAAATGTTGAAAACGGCGTTAAATACAATACATTACAATACAATAGATTTAGAAAGTAACACAAGTTCTGACTGGCTAGATCGTTTAGCCTATAAGAAATCGTGTTATTTTCAAATTTAGAATTTAGAAATTTAGACTATGAATGGTTGTAAGAATGGTTGGTTAAGACAGATCAGAGACTTTTTTTTGCATTTATTTACCTAGTGCCGTCTTGTTTAACTCTTGTCCTGCTAAATAAATGAAATTATACTTTAAACCCGATAGTAAAAACTAAACTTTTGTAATGTCAATGGTAAATTTTGTTGGGGAAAATATGACCTTTATCGGACAGTGTAGATCAAAGATCAGACTGCACGTTCTGTGCAGTCTGATCTTGATATACACTGTCCACAAAAGGTCAGTGAGTCGCGCTTAGCAGCCTAAGGGTCCAGATGTTCAAGACTTCTAACTCTAAATTAATCGGGTTTTTTTTTTCGGGGAGCGATGGGAGGGAGAGGGGTATAAGTAAAAACGGTTTGACCCTTTCTGCACCATAAGCGAAAATTTGGGCTTTGACAGAGAGAGAGACAGAGACGGAGAGTAACAGAGAGAGAGGGACAAAGAGAGAGACAAAGAGACAGACAGACTGACAGACAGACATAGACTGATAGAGAGACAGGCAGCAAACAGGCAGACAGACAGACAGACACGAACTGATAGAGATAGAGACATACAGACAGACAGACAGACGTGACCGAAAGACTGACATACTAATAAAAAAACAGACAGAAAACCATACAGACAGACAGAGGGAGAGAGTAAGCATCTATTTCACACAGAAAAGCGAGTTCTAGGTGTGTTCACAAAAATGTCTTACAAGAATAATTCAATTACAAATTTAGCACCGCCTTATCGCAGATTTTTATCATTCCAGGTTTCCTGTATGTACACCTAGAAACCCTACACCAGCCATGTACATTCATGTACAAAAAGGCATTGGCTTTTTCCTCTTTACTAAACAACACAATTTTAGGCCAGTCCAAACTGAAAGTATTTACAAACTACAACATAAATGTGAGTGAAAAATTGAAGTTGTTTTGGTATGGGTAGAAACATTGTGGGAAAAGGAGAAAATGCTGGTTACCAGCATTTTCTCCTTTTCCCACGATGTTTGAAAATGTTCATTACTTTGGGGGTCGTTAAAACTCGGGGTTGTGTTGCAAAGGGTCAATTCTTTCACTGTCTGTGGCATAGATTCAGATCAGAGTTCACAGAACTGCAGTCTGATTTTGGATTTACATGTACGAGGGGTGATCAAAAAGATCGCGGACCACCTCGTTATTTTGAAAACTACTACACGTAGGATTACAAAAAATTGTATAGATGAGCATTAATTATCTGGAAACTGGCTAAAGCTTTCAAATGTCGTCTTATTCAAGTAGGTAAAGTGTGACGTCATTCTCATGACGTCATATACTGCATTAGTGGTCCAAAATGTCGGACGACGTTTTATTTGAGCCGAGAGTAATCATAAAGTTTTACGTCAAACTCGGAAAATATTTATCGTAAATCAAAACCGATTGAGAAACAGTTTAAGGGGACTCTGCACTAAAGAATTCTGATATTCGTACATGGATCGGACCAATTTAGACAAGGGTGCGATACTGTTAAAGATGGCCCTAAATCTGGCTGTCCATCAACATCAATCACAGACAAAATCATAACGTGTGTAGAGTAGCATGCAAAACACAATCATCGAGATACTGTCAGGAAAATAGCTGACACATACAACATTTCATATAAAAGTGCTCAGAAGATTTTGATTGAGAATCTTGGAATGCCGTGTGTTTGCTTAAGGTGGGTACCTCGGCAACTGACGCCCGAGAAAATGGGGGTTAGGGTCGAAATCTGTTAAAAAATTTCAGAACGCATTAGGATAGAGGGGTCAAACTTTACCCATCGTATTGGAACAAGCGATGAAACATAGGCACACTTTAACGAGACTGAATCTAAACAATAGAGCACTGTATGGAAACATCCAACATCGCCTTCCGCTGGTAAAGCCAACCTCTCTAAGTCACTTGGTAAAGCTATACATCATGTATTTCTGTTCTCCTTTTTTTCCTCTACATCATGTTGTACCTATACATACTGCAGTCAATACTGAGTTTTATGCCAACATTATTCAAATAAATTTCACAAACACCATACGGAAAAAACAGCCTGAAGTCCTGCGGGGTGACGTCACTTTACACTAAGATAACGCCCTAGCTCACAAAGCCGCGCTTGGACAAGAAACGTTGCAAAAACTAAACATAGAAACACCAACTAATGCCCCTTAAAATTTAGTCCTGACTCCATGTGACATCTGACTAGTTCCTGTTTTGAAAGATTCTCTATGTGGCACGCACTACAAGAGTAGAGAGGAGCTAACCCTCGCTATGACCGGGTCCTTGAGAGTAATGTCACGTGACGCGCTCGCACACGTGTTTCGCACGTGGAAATCAAGAATTAGTAAGTGCATAGAACTCAAAGGAGGTTACTTTCAAAAATAGTAAACACTCCAAGTTGTTTTTTATAATGATATTCCGATACCGGCACTGGTCCACGTTCTTTCTGATCACCCCACGTACATCGTGGGTAACCTGCCTTTGAATTATGTCAAAGAACCAGTCTACTTCATGATTCAGTTTGATGTTGGATTTTTATAGATTTATTGTGTTGTGATATGTGTCCCGTACATTAAACCCCTTTTGCCAGAGGATGGCTCTTACATTTGTGCAAGTGTAAAGAAACTGGACGGTTGAATTCGGTAAAAAGTTGCAATTTTAACGTTTAAATAACAGAATAATCGCTTTGCAATCCGTAACTGGAATTCCTCATTAGACGGATGTAACGTCATCGGACTTATTTAAATACTGTTCTACGTAATAGACTTGGTAGGTAATTTTTGCGAGCAGTCCATGGTCAATTATATCTAATATTTCGAGTCCGAACCCGGTAGCTCAGTCGATGACGTACAGTGCTTTAAATCTAGGGGACTCGTATCTGACCATAGGCAAGCTGTTTCCAAAGACCGTTAATCGTTTTTTGACAAATTTCATTCCTCTCTCACCGCTAACCATATTTTTGGAAAACATGAGAGCTTGGACTGAGTATAGTACGATGTCAAATAATCTAAGAGACGGACGGACAGACAGATGGACTGAAGGATGTAGATAAGGGGACGGGCGGACGGACAAACAGGCAGAGAGAGAGAGACGGGGTTTATTGACTTAGTTATCAATGATGAATACAGACAGATAGACAGAGACTGAGAGAGAGAGACAGAGAGAGAAAGAGAGACAGAGACAGAGAGAGAAACGGGGGTTATTGACTTAGTTATCAATGATACATACAGCGATGACGTATCATGCTTGATGTTTGTAAATGATATTTATCAACAGAACACATCTCTCCACTTCAGATTTATGGCTTATCAGCACCCCACTGACCATCTCCTTCTTAAAAAATAAATCTGTACAACCACCTTGCTAGAGGTTGTGTGACATTACGTTGTTTAAAAGAACGAGGGCTGAGGGAACACAGTAGTTTAAATCGATGATAAAAGATCCAACTTTTGACATGAAAGCTGTTCAAAACGTTGCTGGAAAAGGTGTTATATTAGCGCTTGCCCTTTGGCCCAAAAAGTCAATCACAATTTCTCACCAAAGCTGGCAGTTCAGCCCTTTTTTGGCTCGTGCTTTAGCAATGCACTTAAAAAGTTAGCCATACTCCGGGAAAAAGGGGTTTAATGCAAACACACAGAAAGTAACCGTAGACAAAGCTACTGAGGTTCAAAGCACAGAAGATAATACTAACCAGTAATACGGTGGAACCCACCATTTTTTTTCGGACAGTGTAGATTCAAGATCAGACTGCACAGAACGTACAGTGTGATCTTTGATCTACACTGCCCGCTTCTTTTTGTTACATATTCTGACCAAAACAATCTTGAAATAGCAACACGTGGTCCCCATTATAATCAATAGGTTCACCGTTCTCCGAGTTAAATTTTCCCCACCAACCTCATAATTTCAGTTCTTGTTATCATGTAAGACTTTTTAACAATTATCAACCTCTTCCACGTGTGGTTTTGTGTATGTTTGTGTTTTTTTTTTATTGTGGGCCAGAGACCTTATACTACATCCAAATAAAGATTGAACGATTATTTTGATGTTTTCCTCAATGAAAAGGTCCATTTTACTGCATCAGTGCTAAGAGAGTTAAGGTGAGTTTTTTCCTGGAGTTGAACCAGCTTTCAATGACCTATAATTCTATTTCGACATCTGTACTGATAGTCCGTGAGGAAAATACGCTCGTAAATGAGCCATACTCTGACAGAAGGGGGCTTAATGCATCCCCGTAATGCATCATTCTGAACAACACATCACATGATTAGGGATTCATAAAATGCATCATGTCTAACAACCGACTGTATCATAAGGTGGACTGATCCTTTGACATTTATAAAATTGACCGCTAGCGAAAAGTTTCGGCCCAGGTCAGCCTGCGCGGACTGCGCAGGCTGACCTGGGTCGATTCTTTTCGCAGATGCATTAAGTCACCTTTTCATAGAGCATGGCTCAAATATTTATACTCATCTAATGTCCCATTTTCTTCAGAATAATGATAAGCCTTATCTCTTTACAAGTGGTGATGTTTGGACTGTTTGTTTCTTTATAGGTTTGACTTCAGTTATATCACGGCGGCCAGAACACCTATTCATATTTTCCTAGATTTTCTTGTCGCCAATACTTAGCACAAGATTTATTTTTCCAAGCAACTAGCTGTTTCCCCAGTTAAAGATCGTTGATATTATATTCTGCGGTGACTGAAAAATAAAACACTGCCTTTGAGGTAGACTGGTACTTTGACATGCAGAAAACTTACCAAGAGTAAAAAGGTTCGACTTAAATCAGCCTGCGCGGACTGCACAGGCTGACCTGGATCGATACCTTTTGCAGATACATTAAACTCCCTTTTAACTGTCAAATATGGCTCATATATATTTGTGTATCAAGCCCTCATTCATGATTTTTAATCATTTTCTACAAAAATGTTAAAATAGTCTTCTGCTGGGACTTTGTATCAAGATGTAACGGGTTAATCTAATGATTGTATGTTGTTTAACGCCGTTTTCAACATTATTTCAGTTATATCGCGGCGGCCAGTTCACCTACCCATGCTTTCCTAGAGTCTCTTTTACCAGTACTCCTCACAATTTTCTTCCCAAGCCACTGGCTGCTTTCCCACATAACCATCGTCGAAACAATGGTCAGCGGTGGGAAAGAAATGAATCCTGTCGCTATGACTATCATCAGTCCTTGGAAAGAAATTGGCCGAGCCAGGAATCGAACCCACGACCCCCTATTCTCAAGTCCTGCATGCTACCGACTGAGGTACCGGGGCTCGGCGGGTTAATCTAAAGTCGGTTTTGGGATCAAGGGTTTAATTGGTTGATCTTGTCTTCTGCTTGATTATCAGCCTTTGCCTTGCTGATAAGCCATGTTTCTGGGCTAAATCCTTTATACCTGTACCAGATCACATTTTTTTTACGAGACTATTTCCATTTTTAACCCTGAGGCTGCGAAGTGCAACTCACTGAGCTTTTGCAGACAGTGTAGATCAAGATCAGATTGCACAGAACTTGCAGTCTGATCTTGGATCTATAGTCTGATAAGGAGATATTTTTCTCAAAAAGAATGATAAAAAATTAAAGTAGCATTATTCGTTGTTTTTTTTTTAAACTCGGCTGAAAGTTAAATTTAACTTAATTAGCAGGATAAGGGTTAACGCATTTTGCTGACGTCACAATAATCAGAGGCGGTAAAAGTACATCACAGGCGGTGAGTGGTTTATATCCAAGATAAGGTAAAGAGTTCTGTGCAGCCTGATCTTGATCTATGCCGTTCGCAAAAGCCATTTAATTTCCCCTATGGCGATGAAAAGAGTAATGTTCAACATTAATTCGTTAATCCCTGGAGCAGGCAAGATTTGAACCTTTGATATCACTGATATTAAACATTAGGATGTAACTGAATGTTAGAAAGGAATTAGAACGTTTTCAGAAGGAGAGGGAGGAGAGAGAGAGAGAGAGAGAGAGAAAGAGTGAAAGAGAGAGAGAGAGAAGCAAAACGGATGAAGTGGGAGGGAGACAGACACAGCCAGAGAAATAGAGAGGGACAGAGAGACAGATAAAGACGGAAGAGGGAGATGCACAATGAAAGACACGGAGAGACAGACTGTGGGAGGGCAACAGGGAGAAAGATGGTGAGAGAGAGACTTGAAGAGAAATTCAGTGAGTGTGAAAATTAGGAGACGACAGACAGACAGACACGCTGCATTTTTAAGCCGAAAATCATTTCCATTCTTACACGTTCTTGGAAATTATTACAGTACGTTATGATCGTTTTTGACAGCTGTTTTATTTAGGTAATTTTTGCTTTATATTTGTTATTACTGGAGATTAAAGGGAGAAGACTCTGACCTATAAATCACGTTTGTAACTGATTAACTACGAATAAAACACGTTCGTCAAATATCATGGCCTTTCCCCATCCCCCTTACGTCAATCTCAAATTTGTCTAATGAACATTATACAAGGTTATTACCAAGAATCAGCTTGCTATTTCATTGATGCTTTCTGCATTCTTTTTCACTTCTCCTCATATCATATATTTTACATTTTGGAGCAACTCTATGAGCGCTCTCCTTTTACCCCTATCCTGCTAAATAACTGAAACGCAACTTTCAAGCCAATAGTAAAAACCCACGATTTGCTGTAGTGTTTCAAATGTATTTTTTGGGGAAAACATGTCCTTATCAGACATTGTAGATCAAAGATCAGACTGCACTTTCTGTGCAGTCTGATCTTGATCTACACTGTTCTCAAAATGTCAGTGAGTCGCGTTTTGCAGCCTAAGGGTTCAGTCTTTAACAAACGATAAACTTTTTGACTTGTCCAAATTGACAGTAGTTGCAGACTCTCTTACGCTTTTCTGTCTGCTTTCAAGTTTTTCTGTGCAAGAAATATACATGACTTTTCATAGCAAACATTGTAGATTTTAAAGTTAATACCACGTTTTGTGTCTCTCATCTGAGCTTACGCTGTTTTGCAACAAGTTTTTAAGCTATTCAGAAAATAGTTTAAATCGGTATTTCCCAGGAGCTGAAACTGCTCTTTACACACGTTTATGTTTACATTTTTATCCTAAAAAAGTGGATTTTTTTTTTCACCATAAGGAAAACTGGCTTTCGAACACGTCAAGGGAAAATAAGAAATAAAAATAATACTAGTGAACAACCATTTTCTCCTTTTTCTACAATGTTTTCTTCCCTTTCAAATACACCCCTATCAATTTGGTCCCATTAATTTTACATCTGCAAGTGCTTTGGAGTTGGGCAAAAGTCTTAAAGATACGTATTTACAGCCTGAGAGAAAAACGCTGTTAAAACTTGATATTGTGTAGAATCTAGTCAGTTGTGTAAACATAGAGAAATAATCAATATATAAATAAGATGTATGGGATTAAAAAAAAAATCTAGGGCTTCGCCTCCGATTTAAAACCAGATACAACCACAGTGATATCTTGGATAGTCTCCAGAGAATGAAATGCATTTTCTATCCGTAGTAATCTGTGCAACCTTGCAACCATCAGGGGCAACATTTGGCATGAAGATTCAAGAATGATTATAGTTTCATAAAATAAAGATAAAATTGGATTAAAAAACTGGATGAAACGACTAAAGATGTATCTTTAATATTTGTCGACTGGTAAAGAGTTAATGTTTTAGTTCCTCAAAAAGTTAAAAGAAAATCGCGGCATGGAAAGGATATCGAACTAATTACTGCTAATTGTTTATTGCTAATTAGCTGAGAAATGTGGAATGCCAGGTTTTTATTTTAGCTGCGTTATAAGCGGCCTTGAAACGTTTCCTTTGTATTTCCCTTAACCTTTTCAGCGACATTGGGGAAAGCTGGGCCTTTACGGGCGGCATAGATCAAGATCAGACTGCACAGAACGTGCAGTCTGATCTTGGATCTATACCGTCCGCTTATTTAGTGTAGGCTTTTGGATTAATACTTTCCGAGTTACAGTTGAATGCATTTTCAGCCATCGACGGAGGTCGACTGTCCGTATTTTTGGCTCCGAAAGGGATAAACCAGTACCACACAAGCGGTATTGTTTTAACAAGGTACATTCTGCACAGGCTGGAAACTCATAGGTAACTGGTTCAATTCCCCAGCTGGGCCAAAATCATTCCGGGGATTGATGCTATTCATTGTGACATGATTCATTCCTCTTTCACCATTGTGCACTGTTTGAAAATCGATTCCAGAAAGCAGCCAGTGGTTTAGCAAGATAGTTATGCGAATTACTTGTAAAAAAAAAAAGGAAAGCAAAAATAAGTGCGCTGGCCGCCGCAATATCACCGAAATAGTTTAAAAAACGGCGTGAAACACCACACTGAAAACAAACAACAAGAAACATACATTTTGTTTGACTTACATCCTCAATGTCTATATGTTGTCTGATCTAAACATTTTCTTTCTGTGCTTAAGATGTATTAACTCATTAATTGGATATTGCAGAAAGCAGATGGAGATTAGACTGTAAGGACGGACGGTATGATCTTGATTTACTCTTTTGTCAAAGGACACCGAAGCCCGGCTGGGTAGCTGAGTGGTTAGCGTATCTGAACAAAGACCTTGTAGTTGCGGGTTCGGTACCCGTTTGCGGCACTTTCATTACGGCAATTTTTCGCCTCTCGCCTCTGATGCATATGAGAAAAGTAGTCAGTGGTTGGAAAAAAAAGTTGTGTCAGGACTGGTGTGAGAAAGCCAGGAAACACATGTTTAGGTGCACTTGTCGCGGTGATATGATGTGGGCAGTTGAAACGGCATTTAAGTCCAGTGCAAACGAAACAAACAAAGGACGCCGGAAGTCTCGATTAGCAGGAATTGTGGTTAAAAGAATACAACGTGGTTCAACTGTTTACTATTGACATGATGTATTACAGGTGAGAAATAGCTGATAAAACAGAAATGATATTTTTGTAGAAGTGTATCATGTTTTCTGCTGTTATCGTTTATGTATATAATCTGATTTACAACTTGCCTGTGAGATAAGCCTGAAAGATTTTCTACAGGTGGATTTGTGGGAAAACTAATCATACTTGTAACCGGAAGTGCCACCATGTTATTGTCACGTGAAAGTCTAAAAATAGATATTACGTGTTTTCCCCATTTTCCAATGCATATAGTTCGATATTTTCGTCACTGTCTCCAATTTGGAGGTCGGTAGGCCCCGCCGAAGTCAACCCGAAAGAATCCTGTATAATCTGAAATATAACCCTGGCAATAACATGATTGACCAGGATGAACCAGCTTGACGTCCCTGTTGTTTTTGACAAAGAAAATGTGACCAGGGCCTGCATTTACCAACAATTCTTGGTTTCAGTCTTAGTCTTATTCTAGATTTAAAAAGTCCAACTTGTCTTTGGCTTAACCATATGGTTTACTTTCAAGTTAGGAAAATTCTTGAGAATAAAACTAAGAATGCTCTGAAGAATAGTTGCTGAATACGAAGCCTCGACTCACTGGGATTCGCAGACGTGTCCCTGGCAGCCACGGCAGCCCCGTTTCTGACAACCGTGGACAAAACGGGATTGACGTAATACAACGCAGAGGAACAGAATACAAAGAGACTTAACTAATGTTGGTAAATGGAGAAAAATCGAACAAAATCGCACGGCACTCCACGTTTCAGACAAACGGGGCTGCCGTGGCTGCCGGGAACATGGTGTAAACGTGGGGTTAACCAGGAGAAATCAGGGCCAATATACCGTGATAAGCCCTTGTTATCCTGCATTGAATCGAATTTCCCTGCTTTTATACTCTGTTATGTTAACCGGGTAACGCCGGCGTGAGACGGGAGTTTCAGCGGCCCACAGCCGTGAAAAGACGGGACGATACCGACAACTATCGGCGCATCATCCGGAAGTACTTCGTCCCAAGCCGAGGCTTAACTCTTTACCAGACAAAAACATGTGGACTTGTTCAAATTCAGAGTATTTGCAGGCCACAGTTTAAATGTGATTCAGATAATGGAATTTGTCTTTGATAGGGTAGAAAACATTGTGGAAAAAAGAGAAAATGCTGGTTACCAGCATTTTCTCTTTTTCCCTACAATGTCTTCATCTTACTCAGGGTCGTTAAAACTCGGGATTATATGATAAAGGGTTAATCCTGATAATCCGTGGTTGTACTGTTTGTCCAGTTTCTTAACCGGGGTAGAACCAGGCTAACATTGGTTACTTGAAGGTGTAAACGCTCTTCAGAATATAAAATTATTCCGATTCATCCTAATTTACTGACTACTTTTCACCGCGAATAATGGGTGCCGATGCCGTAAATGTGAGGACGAAGGTTCAGACTTTTCAGCAACAAATTACTGAACAAGGCTTTTGAGAAACGTATTGGTCGAGTAAAGAAATGTAACTCTTCCACTTAAAAGTGTACAGTTTAACAGTTAAATCATGGTTACTTCCCTTACAAAAGAGGGAGCGGGTACCAGTATACCTTTACTATTCCGATAACTGTGAACTGTATCAGTGTTGGACCTCTGGCTTCAAAAAGTCTGTTGGTTCCTGCAATGTTAGGGGCACGTTCTGTCCCGTCGGAGAGAAATTGTTGTCAGGTCCTGGGTCTACAATGTCCGATATCGTTTAAGATATGATGGCATAAACAGCTCTACAGAGTGATATATAGGATCTGACATGAGTTGGTTTTTGAGATAAAATGTTATTAAACGAGTCTTAAAAAATGTTATTAAGCGAGCCTTTGGTACGGTGGCACAAAAGTGACATGGAAGATATATTTTATACTACGTGCACACGCAGTAGCTAATACGTGCGCGCGTAATAAGTAATACGTGCGCACGCAGTAGTATTACGTGCGCACGTATTAGCTACTGCGTGCGCACGTAGTATAAAATATATCTTCCATGTCACTTTTGTGCCACCGTACTTTGGCGAGCTTAATAACATTTTTTTTTTTGTGGAAGAGTTTAATAAATGTTTACCTCAAAAGCCAACGATTGTCAGATTGTTTTTATCACATAACTGTATAACAAGAATTATTGTCCATAACGTGTTAAAACAGAAGCATACATGTATAATGTGTAGAGAAATTTACACGAAGCCTATGCGCTTCTTTGACAACTACATTACGAACGTTAAATAGTTCCGAAGAAACTTCCATATATTGATTTTGTTTTGAATCTTAACGTGATTAAATTAACAACTTTATCATGATTAAAAATTTTGACCATTAATTTCCTTCAGGAACCTAGGTCAGCAATGTTTTAGAAATGAAGCGTATAATTACAGAGTATTGACCACATACAGCACTATTTTCTTATCTCACACGTGTGTGAAACAAGAAAACTCGTAATGGCTGTATTACATTGACACCAAGGGGAGTTATGTGATAAAACTGGGTCTATTGTTAGCTACAGAAAATATTTATGAGCCATGCTCTATGAAAAGGGGGTTTAATGCATCAGCAAAAAAGTATCGTCACATGTCAGCCTGCGAAGTCCGCGCAGGCTGACATGGGTCGAAACTTTTTTCCTCTTCGTAAAACTTTTGAATGTCCAAGGACCATTCTACCTATATATCCAGTCGATTATTAGACAATGAATTTTTACGGATCCATAGTTAAGCAATGTCTTGCTTGGTACAATGCATTACGGAGATGCATGAAACCTCCCTCTGCCAGAGCATGGCTCAGATTTTATTTCAGGTATTCACTTCTTCAAAAGTAATTGCAAAAAAAAAAACACCAAAGACTATAAGTCTTCATTTTTTGCCCTAAAGCAAGCTGATCCCTCATCGTAGAAGCATCATGGTGAAATAGCAATATCGATACGTGTCCAGTTAAACTTTAACCACAACCATCATGAGTTTTTAACGACCCTGAAAAAGAACATTTTTGAAAAGACTGTGGGAAAAAGAGAAAACGCTGGAAACCAGCATTTTCTCCTTTTCCTACAATTTTTAAATTTTGAGTCACTTTTATTTTGTTGCCTGCAAATGGTTTCATTTTAGACGAGTCCATAGTTTTGCCCTATAGGGTTAAAGGTAGAAAGTTGTATTCGTTTAAATGAAAAAAAAAACAGTAAGCTGTGTATCAGGATGTGATATTGGGTTATGGCGTTTTGTATTTAATCAGGAATTTCTAGTTCGATCCTAATGGGAGACAAAAGAAAGTTACTTCCCTTGATAGCTCTCCACTACTAACTAGGCCCTGAATAAGGTATTACTTGGTTTTTATCCTTGGTATCCCTTGCACTATTTAGGAATGTTCAGGGTTATATATTGCCTTCAAAATTTATCAAACCACAAATTCGATCTATTTGATGCATTAAGATGGTAATAGTGAGTGAATTTCAATTTGCAAATATCATGAAGACCTTACATATATATCATCAGTCAAATAATAATAATCACAACATCTCCTAGTAAAGCAAGGATAAAAACAAAGGAAATCAAACAAAAGGACCTGGTTGCAATTTGGTTACCTTGGTTTTTATCTAACAAGGGAGATAATTTGGATTTCACTTTTGTCTCCCATTGGCGTAGAGGTTTCCTCAGGCGAAACACTTCGGAGTCCCACCCCAGACCGGATGAGACCAAGGAAAGACTTAATAACTGATGATGAAACTGCGTAAACCCCAATTAATAGGGTTCTATTTAGATTTTTGTCATGAATCAGATTGTTTTCTTTTTATTTTAGTAAATCACTGGTAAATAGTACAAAAAGTATGAGTCATGCCCTGGTAAAAGAGGGTATAATGCATCTCCGTGATGCATTATATCAAGCAAGTCATCACATATTCATGAATCAATAAGATCCGTTTTGTCTAACAACCGACTGAATCATGAGGTACACTGCTCCTTTGACACGTAGAAAATTGACCAATAGCAAAAAAGTATCGATTCAGGTCAGCCTGCGCAGTCTGCGCAGGCTGACCTGTATCGATGCTTTTTGCATGTGCATTATACCCCCTTTTTTCCAAGCATGACACATATTTTCTCTGCACGTGTAAAGAATCTGGTGGTAACATTTAGCAAAAAGGTACAGTATTGTTTGATTGATTGATTGTATGGTGTTTAACGCCTTTTTCAACATTATTTTCAGTTATGTCGCGGCGGCCAGTGTCCATGCGTTCCTGGAGTCTCTTTTACCAGTACTTCGCACAATTTTCTTTCCAAGCCACTGGCTGCTTTCCCACATAACCATCGAAACAATTGTCAGCAGTGAGAGAGGAATGAATCCTGTCGCAATGACTAGCATGAGTCCTCGGAAAGAAATTGGCCGAGCTGGGGATCGAAACAGCAACCCTTGCTCTCAGTTCCTGTACGCTACCGACTGAGCTACCGGGGCTTGGCCTGTGGGAACGAGGGTTCAGACTTTTCAGCAACAAATTACTTGAGGAGCTTATTGACCGGGTAAAGAAACGTAACTTTTTTCACTTAAAAGTGAAAGTGTTCAACAGTTAAATCATGGTTATCTCCCTTACAAAAGAGGGGGCGGGCACCAGTATTATTCCGATAACTGTGAACTGCATCTATGTTTGAACTCTGGTTTCAAGAAGTCTGTTTGGTTTTAGGGGCACGTTCTATCCCGTCCAAAAAGAAAAAACTTGTTAAATTGTGCATCTATATTGTCCGATCTCGTTTGAGATATGCTAGGAAAACAGCTCTAAAGAGTGAGAAATGGGCATCTTGTTAGTGACAGAAAATAAATATGAGCCATGCTTTCTGAAAAGGTAGTTAAATGCATCTATACAAAAAGTATGGACCCATATCGACTTCATAACTTTGGGATTTGAGTAAGTATTTGAATATCTTTGTGCCACTTCCTATCTTTGGGTAAAGCACGAATCGTACGTGTGTTTATTCAATCCCCAAAACATTGACGTAAATCTACGCAGTTTGTGAAAGGTACCTCTGGTTGGTTAGCAATCGGTAACTCCGTGTTTTCCTGAATGAGATCAGATGTGACATTATCGTACTTATTTGACTATGACCAAACATAATCGATGCATATTGATGATCATGTGACGTTCCCAAGAACCCTTGCACTATTTTGGCGGGAAATCTAAAAATACATTGAGAGGCAGAGCATCTTTTCATGGTAATATCATAAAGTAAAAATAAAGAAACATTTCTATGCTATTTATTGATGTTTTGTAAAGCAATTCATATTAAATTAAGTAATATACAGTTTTAAAGTCTGCTTTGATAATGAAAATATGAATACCCTCCTTAAACCCCTTACCAAACTATCCCGTTATTTAACGACCCTCATGAGGAACACTTTTAAAAACATTGTTGGAAAAAGAGAAAATGCTGGTAACCAGCATTTTCTCCTTTTCCCACAATGTTTCATACCTATCAAAGACAGCACTCACCATTTTATACTCTATCAAAGACAGAAATCATCACTTGAGCTACACTAAATTAGTTGTCTGCGAATGCTTTTCACTCGGACCAGTTCTTAATTTTGCCGTTTGGTTATGAGTTAAAGATATACTGTTTAACTAGAAGAAGTATTTAAGTGGTTATAAAGATGCATTACAAGAACGATATAAATCAAAACAGTTTTGGAAACCTTCCATGGGTTATACAGTTTACCTCGAAACGTTTCTATCGGTCCAGATAAGGTACAGCGTGTTTCTTGATAGTTTTATGTCAATTAGCGAAGAATGTTTACAAAATATAAAACTGGGAGTTGTTTCCATCCCTTTCGTCGTAGAAATATGACTGTATACGTTCCTGAAGTATGAAGATTTAAAAATAAAAATAAAAAAAAACATTGTTGGAAAAGGAGCAATAGCTTGTAACAAGCAATTGCTTCTTTTCCCGCAGTTTTTTTTGTTTCGAATCCTTGAATTAACATGCATTGTTAAAATTCTTTGTTCCTTTTTTCCATATTGCATTTTATATCATTGAATAGCACGGATTTTTTGCCCCAAGAATAACGACTTCTTAAGATTCTGAAGTTTGTAAAAATGCGGGAAAAGGGGCCATTGCTTGATACAGCAAGTGCTCCTTTTCCCACAGTTTCTTTTTATATATATCAAACATTGAAAAATTGAAGTAGTTTTTGCTCAGCTATTTTTGTTTTCCTCTGCGGATTTGTACTAGATGAAAGGAGGGTCTAAAAACTAGCCTGTATACCTGGTACCGTGATGGATTAAGTTAGGCTGTTCCCGATTGATGAGAATTAATTAACGATCCGATAGTGGTTGAAGTATGGCGGATATTTCGGAGGAAAGATGATCGTAGTTTTCGGGGTCGAATTTTATAGGGCTAATTGCTTGAATATAAACAGAGAGAGAGAGAGAGGAGAAGAAGTAGAAGAAGGAAATACCAAAACATTTTAAGGAGTGGTAAGCTATATTCATAAAACTTAAATGAATTATAAAATGAATCATATGAATTTTATTCTACGCATGTTCTTTTGATTCATACTGAAGGGTATTGGAAAAAAAAAAGAAAGCACTTGTACTTATGTAAATTCTTCTTTAAACCACCGAAAAATGGGAATGTTACAAAAAATTACTTACAAGAAGATACCATACCGTCTGTACGTCTGACTGTTCACTTGTCCAAGTGAATGAATCAGAAACTTTCTTTTTATGCCATTAAGATTGGTTCAAATCCACAACTCCGTCAGTTTCTTTCCGAGGATTGATGATAGTCATTGCGACAGGATTCATTCCTCTGTCACCGCTGATCATTGTTTAGACGATGGTTATGTGGGAAAGCACCCAGTGGCTAATAAAGATTCTAACATGACACGTGAATTCGGCTCTATAAACACAGTGCAACGAAAGCGTGGTAAAATCTGCGTTATTCTATGTAGAGTGACGTCATTCTAGTAAGTAAGTAAGTTATTCAATGGAATATAATCTTCATCCACGTTTTTACTTGAAGTATGAACTAGTTTTCCCTTGATTAAGAGTTGGTCATGTTAGAATCGAAATAATCTTCTTTCTATCGTGGTTTATCGTTCAATAAACCACGTTGTGAGTTATGAGGCGCAATGAATAATCCACGAGGACGATAGCCCGAGTGGATTATTTATTGTGCCTCATAACTCACAACTGTGGTTTATTGAACGATAAACCACGATAGAAAGAAGATTATTTCTTAAATATTCTACGCAGCACTGGTAATAGAAACTCGAGGAAGGCATGGATAGGTTCACTAGCAGCCGCGGTAACTGAAAAAATGTTGAAAACATCAATCAATCAATCAATCGATCTAGTTTACTGTACTTCGCGTTTTCTCCGCCATATCTTTCTCAAGATCTTAACAAGTAGCAATACATAATCTCTTCATATAAAGTAGAAATAAGCTGTGCATGGTTGCAGAGATAATCTCTTTTATCTTATGTACTCAAGCAGCGAAATCGAAACAAACACCCCTGTAAAATAATCAACAATAATTCATCTGTAATACGAGAAACCATATAAACAAGCCATGCTCTCTGAAAAGGAAGTTTAATGCATCTGCAAAAAGGATCGACCTATGTCAGCCTGCACGAACTGTGCAGGCTGACATGAGTCGAAACTTTTTGCTAATTGTAAATTCACTGGATGTCGTAAGACAATTTTATCTCATGATTCAGTCTGCTGTTAGACAAGTTGCAGCTGATGAGTCCATAACTGTGTAATGGTTTGATTAGTATAGTGATCGTAGAGATACAATAAATGCACTTTTCCCATTACATGGCTCTAACACAATCTGGTCATAGAAGAAATTGTTTGGTACAAACAATGTCCCCATTTGTAACAATATACTAGTATTCAAAAGTAGTCTGCTGCAAATAGTAAGAAAGTAACACCTTTTAGTTTCACACTGGTTATTTGGATTAAACACTAAAATTAAAATCAAATAGATGATCGGACTCAAAACGATGATTCTGAAGCAGGCCTCTGAAAATTCAGGATTTAGCCTCGGGTATAAACATGATTTTCCTTCTTAAAAATATTTCCAAGGACTTCTCTTAGCCTCGGGTGATGAAAAATTGTTTCTTCCGACTGCATTCTATCATGGTTAAAAAAGGGGAAAAGAAGAAAATTTCAGGAAGGAAAAGGATGAGTGACTCTGATTCACAGACTGATTCACCGTTTTCATCACACTCGTTTGAAAACAGAAGTGAATCATGGAAACAGTCAAACTCTGATAACGTGGTTGGTTATCATGATTACACGAGATTACATGAGATAATTTGGGGACTGGTTCTCTGTTTAAACACGAGGTAGGTTCCCATTGGAAACCTCTAGTAAAACGAAATTCCAAAATAGTGAATCAAACTGACTTCAATTTGTTGAAATTGTTTGCACCAAAAGATAGTTGATTCAACGCTACAATCATATCTACACTAATAAAAAGAAACTCTGCATGTTTTGGCCCGTCGGTTTCCTCGTCAGAGTGTCTTGATGGCCGATTGTCGTAAGACGGGGTCTCGTGATATTTTACTGTAAATAAACCACAGATGCTTGACAGACAAGACTAAGTAGATAAGTAGAAAGAATCTTGTCGAATTACTTATGTATGAGTGATATAAAATTCTATGATTTTAAAAGTTGCGGTCAGCCATTTTTGCTTATATAGTGCAAGAATGTTTTTAGCTCACCTGAGCACAACGTGCTCAAGGGGAGCTTTTAGGATCACCCGGTGTCCCTCGTCCGTCGTGCGTCGTGTGTCTTGCGTCAGTGCGTCGTGCGTCGTCAACAATTCTTTAAACATCAACTCCTCCTAAACCGCTGGGCCAATTTGGACCAAACTTGGCTGGAATGTTCCTTGGAAGGTCCTCTTTAAAAATTGTTCACAGAATTTGATTCCATCAAAAACTCTGGTTGCCATGGCAACCAAATGGAATTTTCTAAGAAATTTTTTTAAAAATCTTCTTCTCTGAAACCGCTGGTCAGATTTTAAAATAATTTCACAGAGATGTTCCTTGGGTGACCCTTTTCAAAAATTTTGATCCGTCAAGAAACATGGCTCTGGTGAATGGGGGCTACTTGCACTATACAGAAATGAAGAAATTCTTAAAAATTCTTCTTCTCTGAAACGGCTGGTCAGATTTTAAAATAATTTTACAGAGATGTTCCTTGGGTGACCCTTTTCAAAAACTGTTCGCGAAATTTTGATCCGTCAAGAAACATGGCTGTGGTGAATGGGGGCTACTTGCACTATACAGAAATGAAGAAATTCTTAAAAATTCTTCTTCTCTGAAACGGCTGGTCAGATTTTAAAATAATTTCACAGAGATGTTCCTTGGGTGACCCTTTTCAAAAAATGTTCGCGAAATTTTGATCCGTCAAGAAACATGGCTGTGGTGAATGGGGGCTACTTGCACTATACAGAAATGAAGAAATTCTTAAAAATTCTTCTTCTCTGAAACTGCTGGTCAGATTTTGAAATAATTTCACAAAGATATTCCTTGGGTGACCCTTTTCAAAACTTGTTCGCGAAATTTTGATCCGTCAAGAAACATGGCTGTGGTGAATGGAGGCTACTTGCACTATACAGAAATGAAGAAATTCTTAAAAATTCTTCTTCTCTGAAACGGCTGGTCAGATTTTGAAATTATTTCACAGAAATGTTTCTTGGGTGACCCTTTTTGCAACTTGTTTGAGAAATTTTGATCCATCAAGAAACATGGCTCTGATGGCTGTGGGCTATTTACACCATACGGAAATGAAGAAATTCTTAGAAATTCTTCTTCTCTGAAACTGCTGGTCAGATTTTGAAATAATTTCACGGCAATGTTCCTTGGGTGACTCTTTTCAAAAATTGTTCACAAAATTGTAATCTGTCAAGAAACATGGCTCTGATGGTGGGGGCTATTTGCACTACTGGGACACGAAGAGGAATTTCTTAATTCTCTCTTCTCTGGAACAGCTGATCAGATTTTGAAATAATTTCACAGAAATGTTCCTAGGTCGACCCTTTTCAAAAATTGTTAGGGAAATTTTTATCCGTCGAAAAACAACATCCAATTGTTGGTACCTGCATGTGGTTCTCTTGTTCAACTTATGTTTTTAGTCACTATCGAGCATGTGCTCTTCTTCAAGAAATTGTCCTTGGGTGATCTATCCAAAAATTTATTTGCAGAATTCTGATTCATCAAAATCATTGCTGTGGTGATGATTGTAGGAGTGGTGACAGATTTTGAAATGACTTTTAATGGTGACCTTTTCAAAATTGCTTGGCAAAATAATGATTTTGTTTCGAAAGTTTCAATAACTCAAAAAAAAATTGGCTATGGTCCTCTCAAAAATTCAGGTGAGCGATCCAGGGCCATCTTGGCCCTCTTGTTTTTTTAATCTATTCAAGGACACATACTATCATGAGAAAAACAGCTGAATTGTTGTCCTTAAATTTCCATTCCAATATTTTGACATGTGGTAAGGGGTAAAGCCAACTGGAAATTGCATAACCTTGAAATTTAGAAAAAATTCTTGAGAAATAGAATTACGACGCAATATGGAATGGTTGTTGAGTACTGTCCCAGATGACGTAATTTCATGTACTATACTTCTTATTTCCATTAGAGGAACTCTTCAAGCTAAAGGCGTTTTGATTTTGATATACACTGTTCGCAAAATGTCAGTGAGTCGCGCTTAGCAGGGGGTCGCTGGTTCGATTCCCGGCTCGGCCAATATCTTTTCGAGGATTGATGATTGTCATTGCGACAGGATTCAATCCTCCCTCACCGCTGACCAATGTTTCGACGATGGTTATGTGGGAAAGCAGCAAGTGGATTGGACAAAATATTGTGCAGAGTACTGGTAAATCCAGGAAATCATGGATAGGTGCACTGGCCGCCGTGGTATAACTGAAATAGTGTTGATAACGGCGTTAAACACCATAAAATCAATCAAGTAATCCTCATTGTCTTACAAAATATGCAGAAAGAGTGCTCAAAGACAGACAACTCAATCGAACTGGCAATAGTAAGTACTGCTCCTGTGAACACTTTATCAGACAATCTCGTGTTTTGACGACTCTAAGGAAGAGTGCTTTCCAAAAGATTGTTGGAAAAGGAGAAAATACGATTTCCTCTTTCTGCAGTGTCTTCTAGCCTTATCAAAGACAACGTCAATAATTTTTGCCACTTTTAATATATCGTATATCGTCTACAAATACTTTCAGATTAGAAGTGTCAAACTTATTAAAACTTTGTTATTTACCGACAAAATTTTAGACTGGTTCAAATTCAACGCTGTTTCAGATGACAAATTAAATTGGACTCAATGCAGAAAAGTTGCTTTGAAAGGGTAGCAAACATTGTGGAAAAAAGTGAAAATGCTGGTTAATAGCATTTTCTTTTCCCTCAATGTTTTCAAAAGGCTTCTTCCTCACGGCTGTTAAAACATGGGAACCTTTAGTCAAGGGATAAAACAAATAATATAAATTGACCTTTCTGTGCTTTATGACAGGTTTAAAGATATTGGCTACTTGATGAAAGTCAAATACTGTATTTACATATATCCCCTTTTCAAACGACTTTTGCGTCTTGAAGCTTCTTGAATCTACAGAAACAATACAAAATTGGCGAAAAGGAGAAATTTCTCATTAGTAACATTTTCAAAACCGTCTGATGCCAGACATTTTGATCGCAGACCTATGTTTAATATGGCATGCAACACGCGAGAAGGGGCACTCGAATATTTGCGTAAAGTGTCGTCTCGGATCAGCCTGCGCAGTACGCGCAGGCTAATCCGAGATGGCACTTTACGTCTACATTAGATTTTGTGCTACAGTAGACTTGCGTGAAACAGAAAATCACACACGATCGGAAAATTACGTCTCGGATCAGCCTGCGCGGTGCGCTGATCCGGGACGATACTTTACGCAAATGTCCGAATGCCCCTTTTCGCGTGTTGCAGGCCATGTCGTTATGCGCAAACCTATGTCTAATATGTCGTTACAAAGTTTGGATATAAAAAAGGTAGGTAGATGTGTGTAGTTTGTTCTTCTATTCTTTTCTGTTCTGTTATGACATCTGCGATCCGATACTTTGATTCTGTCAAATTTTATCATTGATTGTACAATGTTTGGTTAACAACCCTACGTTTACACCATGTTCCCGCATTCGGCATACCTCGGGTGATGGGAGCCAGATGTAGGTACGGAATCGGCCTAGTAGTGACGAGTGCATGTTCCCGGCATCCACGGTAGCCCCGTTTCTGACAATCGTAGACACAAAGGGATTGACGTAATAAAACGCAGAGGAACAGACTAGATGTTGATTTGCCAGAGTGTTTTTGATCAGATGTTGATTGTCATAATAATGCTTTTGAATGTCATGAATCAGATGTTGATTTGACAGCATTTTGAAACTGAATGATATGTGCCGGGTATACGATGTTAATTCATTAGCATATCGCAACTGAATTCTTTCGATTAGATGTTGATATGGAGTATAACGCAACTGAATCATATTGGTAGGATGCTAATTTCTCAAAATAGTGCAACTGAATTCTGTTGATCAGATGATGATTCTTTCTGCATAATACAATAATTGAATGCTTTTGATCAATTACTAGAATTGGTTTGTCAGAATAATGTACTTGAACGCCATTGGTGGATTTCTAAAACATTGAAAAAATAAGACACATTAGTTTACCCATTTTTATGACCCCTGAAGTTTTAATGTGATTGATCAGATGCTGCTTTCTCAGACTAATGCTGTGAAAAGCTTTTGATCAGATGTTAACTTGTCTAATTCTAATTCTACTTATCAGATGTTATTTTGTCAAATAATGCAAATGAATGCTATTGATCTGGTGCTGATTTTCTAGAAAAATGCAACTGATTGCTATTGATGGATTTCTGCAACATTAAAAAAGTAACTAAACAGTAATTTACTTACACAGGTAAATCTGAGGTTTGTTCACATAGTTTACTTTGCTTATGGAGTATAAGTATTCATTCAAGTGACATTTCCTCTGCATGTCCAAAAGAGGTGATGCTGTTTTGATTTTACAGGCTGACTTACGAGTTAATACTCTACCAAACAGTGCCGAGTTTAACGATCCTGATGAAAAAATAAGCTTTTGAAAACATCATGTTAAAAGGAGAAAATGCTGTTTTTTTTTCCCCACAATGTTTTCTACCTTTCCAGTACAAATCCTATCATTTAAGCCACATTTAAGTTATTGCGTGCAAATGCTTCCAGTTTTAACAAGTCTTAACAATTGTCGTCTAGAAAAGGTTTAACTCTTATCCTAATGAATAACTAAAATGAAATTTTCACTTCGATAGTAAAAACTTAAATATTGCTATTTCAAAGTTATGTTTTAAACAATAATATTTCCTTGTCGGACAATGTAGATCCAAGATCAGACTGCACGTTCTGTGCAGTCTGATCTTGATCTACATTGTCCGCAAAAGGTCAGTGAATCGCGCTTAGCAGCCTAAGGGTTATGGCGAGGCATAAAGGTTAATAATCAACTCTTGTAGAGTATACAGAGAATTTATTTACAGTTTATGGTATGTATGTATCTTTCATTGAATCTGCTGAAATGTTTATAGTGTATTGGGCATCTGGGAATGAAAATAAGAGATTACAAAATACCTGTATATAATTTATAATGGTGTCTGGTTAACATAGCTTAGAGAGAGCGAGAGAGAGAGAGAGAGAGAGAGAGAAAGAGAGAGAGAGAGAGAGAGAGAGAGAGAGAGAGAGAGGGCGAGAGAGATAGAGAGGGAGAGAGAGAGAAGGCAGAGAGAGTGATAGAAAATACTGGAAAGAGAGAGAGAGGCAAAGATAGACTGGTATCAGTTCGTTAAATAGAACATATTCATTAAAACAAAATCATCAAGTAAAACTGCAAAACAAATACTCTGTGTTCTCAATGTTCTGAATGTCTGTATTTCAGATGAAGGGCAAGTAACAACTCATATTTCTGTGAATTTACTATAGCTGTGTACCTTGTTTATGAGAATGACTCAAATGTAGGGCCTGAATGCCAGGCTAAGGCAAAGAGAGAGGGAGACAGAGAGAGAGGCAGAGAGAGAGAGAGAGAGAGAGAGAAGGGGGCAGACAGAGAAACAGACCTATCCCCATTATTAAATGTAGCTCTTTTGACTGAACATGTCCAAACAAGAGTAGAACATATTATGGCAGAATTGATAGATTTATTGTATGGTGTTTAACGCCGTTTTCAACATTATTTTAGTTATATCGCGGCGACCAGTGCTTCTATCCATGCTTTCCTAGAGTTTCTTTACCAGTACTCTGCACAATATTCTTTCCAAGCTACTGGCTGCTTTCCCACATAACCATCGTCGAAACAATGATCAGCGGTGAGAACATCGTAGGAGAAAGAGGGTTTGCTGGTCACCCACATTTTCTCTTTTTCCGATGATGTTTTTCAAGTATTTTTAGTCTCATTATAAACAAGAGCTTGTATGGTATCAACTTTGCACCGCATGAAAAAAAAAGAACACGAACTTACGCTTTTATATAACTAAACAGACTGTTGGAAACGGCTTTGAACAACAAACCGAAACACGGCTAGAAAGTGGGACACCCACTAACTAGGCCTTGTAAATGCAAACAAATGAAAGAAAAACATTTTATTCGCATTTTCTGCGGGACTCGTTAATAGAAATATGCCAGTGTCCGTGCTGTTTCCTCGTTGATCTGTCAGACCATCCATCATTTTACTGTACATGCACAAAGCTGGTTCCCGGTTGGTGTTATCTTTATAGTACCGAAAACATCTTGATTTGTACCCACTAACAAACTCAGTCCTACACAAAACAAGTCTATATTCTAGTGAACCTGGGAAAGGATACTTTTAAAAAGATTGTTGAAAAAGGAGAAAATGCTGGAAACCAGCATTTTCTCCTTTTTCAACAAAGTTTTTCTTTTTTTACAATTTCATCAATTGAGTCACATTTGATTTATCGTCTGCAGATGCACTTAATCTCTCGAGCGCCGAAAAAAACAGACAGACATTTTCATTCTAGAAATGAGACCTTAATAAGACTGATTTCAAGATTGCTGTTATCAAGAATGTCTCAGCAAAGCTGTCAGTGTAGATCAAAGACCAGACTGCACGTTTTGTGCAGTCTGATCTTGCTCTACACTGACCGCAAAGACAACTAAAATAGTGATAGTATTAAAATAAATGAATCTAAAGTTTATTTGTTTGGTGAAGCGTCAATCCAACAGATTCTACAGATAGATAGTTCTGATTATTTACCTGTGCTCGCCTTTATCCTGCTAAATAAAAGAAATAAAACTTACAATTTTATGGTGTTTTAACGCCGTTTTCAATATTGTTTCAATTATATCGCGGTGTCCAGTGCACCTATCCATGCTTTCCTGGAGTTTCTTTTACCAGTACTCCGCATAGTATTTTTTTCCAAGCCACTGACTACTTTCCAACATAACCATCGTTGAAACAACGGTCAGCGGTGAAAGAGGAATGAATCCTGTCGCAATGACTATCGTCAATCCTCGGGTAGAAATTGGCCGAGCTGAGGATCAAAGCAGCGACCCCCTGTCCTTAAGTCCTGTACGCTACCGACTGAGCTATCGGGGCTCGGCTACTCAATAAAAGAATTAAAACTTTCCAACCGATAGTAAAAACCCAAATATTGATGTTTTGAAGGGTTTTCTCTTCTTTTGGAGTAGAGTTATCTCCTTATCGGACAGAGTAGATCCAAGATCAGACTGCACGTTCTGTGCAGTCTGATCTTGATATATGCTGTCCGCAAAAGGTCAGTGAGTCGCGCTGAGCAGCCCGAGGGTTGATCTATGATAGGTGCTCTACTTTTATCGTCTTCCACGTTTGATTTTCTCTGTAACTTTTCATTTATTTTACTTCTTATTTGACTACAAATTTTAAGTCTTGTTTAAATTGAAAGTAATTTCAGACGACTAATCAAATGTTGCTCAAAAGACCGAATTTGTTTTTGAAAGGGTAGAACACATTGTCGGAAAAAGGAGAAAATGCTGGCTACCAGCATTTTCTCTTTTTCCTACAGTGATTTCAAAAGCCTTCTTCTTCAGGGTCAAATGACCAGAATTTTATAAAAGTGGACGTAAAACATTGTGGAAAAATGAGAGAATGCTGGTAAGCAATATTTTCTCCTATTTCCTCAGTGATTGCAAAATACTACTTTCTTATGTCCTTAGAAACGCGGGACGGCTTGGTAAAGAAGAAACCTGTTCAACGAAACTATTCCACTGCATATCCAACGATTTCGGATGGTCTTTGCGAAAAGTGCCTACGCAGACCAGTCTGTACTTTTGTGCCTAAACATCTGCACTGTTGGGTTTTGATCTACACACAGCCCAATTTTTAAACTTTACTAAACCGCTATAAACTAAGCATGTGAATTCTATTTGATGTTGCTTTCCATTTATCATTTGAACTAGTTACCATTCGATAAAATTAAATATGACTGGAATTATATTTGTTTCAAATGATCGAAATCATTGTTGGATTGATTAATTGATTGGTTGTATGGTGTTTCACGCCTTTTTCAACATTATTTTAGTTATATAGCGGCGGCCAGTACACCTATCCATGCTTTCCTGGAGTCTCTTTTACCAGTACTCCGCACAACTTTCTTTCCAAGCCACTGGCTGCTTTCCCACATAAACATCGTCGAGACGATAGTCAGCGGTGGGAGAGGAATGAATCCTGTCGCAATGATTATCATCAATCCTCGGAGAGAAATTGGCCGAGCCAGGGATCGAATCCACAATCCCCTGTTCTCAAGTCCTGTACGTTGCCGACTGAGCTACCAGGGCTTGGCAAATCATTGTTGGAAAAGAAGAACCAGTTGATAACCATTATTTTCTCCTTTTCCTACAGTGATTTCTTACAACTTTCCTGTTTCATAAAGTGCTGATTCAACAGGAAAAGGCTACGACTGATAAGCCCGATAACCTGTCAGATTGCCTGGTATCATGTTCTGCGGTAGAGTTTGATAAAATTTCAAAAAAGATAAAATTATAGAATCATAAAAAGAGAAAACACATATTCAAGTACTTTTACCCTTACGCTGCCAAGCGCGACTCACTGACCTTTTGCGGACAGTGTAGATCAAGATCAGACTGCACAAAACGTGCAGTCTGATCTTGGATCTACACTGTCCGATAAGGTCTTTCCCCCCTCACCCCCCCAAAAAAAAAGAACTACCTTTGAAACACAAAAATGGTTTTTTTACTATCGGCTTGAAAGTTTCATTGGAAGTTATTCATCAGGATAAGAATTAAAGATATTTATCATCACTTGGAAAATTTTCACCATTGAACGATATTATTAATTCTTAAAGCAGCATGCAATTATATTTCAAAATGGTTAACAAGAAAACATATTTTCAAAATAAACGGTACAATTTATTTTGTTTCAACTCTAAGGCTGCTGAGCACGACTCACTGACCTCTTGCGGACAATGTAGATCAAGATCAGATTGCATCAATGGCAGTTTCACATCTGCTATTTTAGCGTTGTTTTACAACGGCTATGATTCTAGTTATCGGACCCGTGACCTGGTGGTAGTGAGTTGAATACCCGAAAGGTTAACTGTCTTTCCGGCGGTTTTTCGCCTTTCACCTCCGAAGCATGTGAGAAAAGTTATCAGTGACTTGGAAAGAAAGTTGTGTCAGTACCGGTATGAGAAAGCCAGGAAACACATACCAAGGTGCACTGACCGCCGTGATATGATCTAAGCTATTAAAACGCCGTTGAACTCCAATTCAATCGATCAATCTAGTTTGCTACTGTAACCTTGTTAAACAGCTGCCATGTCTCTATTTTTACAGTGTTTTACATTTAATATGATCATGCATTTAAGGTGCTATTATCATACTGCTTAACACGTTACCAAAAATAAATGAAAATCGAATGATGCAATTTGTCTTGGAAGGGTCACATAACAATTTGTGGGTTAAGCGGGGCCTAATGACCTTTTGTGCACAGTGTAGATCAAGATCAGACTGCACAGAACGTTGATCTATAATGTCCGATAAGGAGATATCTTTTCCCAAAATTTTCCTTTGAAACAGCAAAATTTTGGTTTCTACTGTCGGCTTGAAAGTTTCATGTCAGTTGTTTAGCAGATAAGGGTTAAGTAATAATGCCTGTTTAAATAAAAGGCATTTGAAATGTGGAAATTGAAGGGAAAAGTATTTTCTCCTTTCATGAGATTATTCATACCTCTCTCTCCTCTCTCTCCCTCCGGGCATGGGGTTGGGGACGGTGCATTGTTCAAAGGAAAGGAGCACACATTTTGTGGAGCTCAACGTTTTGCCACCTTTAAGGCTTCCACGTTTGCCAGATATGCAGGTTTTATTCACAATTTACAAAACTCCTCTAAAGTTTGTCCATTATGAAAATGAGACAGAGGTTCATCGATAGCTCAGCAGTGTTTTAATTATAATAAATATTATATTTCATGTGTCTATTTTTAGAAATGTTATGGGTAAAGAAATGTCGTAATTTAAGCTGGGGGGAATTATTTCCCCGTCACAGTGAATATTTTCCTCCTGCCGAAAATCTGGAACTACTTTTTTAAGTTTTTTAAGTTTTTAAGTTTTAAAAGTGGCATTCGTTGACAAAATAATCAGAGGAAATATAATATATAATTTATTTCATCAGCTTGTGGTTAATATGGGGAAATATTTGCCTCAAAAGGGAAAGGTCCGCGAAAATCGATCCTTCGTTTTTAAGATCCTATGCATCCCTACCTTTTACCACAATGTTCTCTTTTTTTTTTTTTCTCACACGATTGTAAGGTTGCATTATTTAAAACAGAATTTCAACAACTGCTTAGTTTAGAAAAGACGGAGGGGAGTATGATTATTCCAACTGTACCTATGTCTTATATCGTTTTGCTCCAAAGAATCGTGAAAGACTGTGATAAAGAGACAGATTTACTATTTGTAAAGATCTGCCGAGGTGTCGATAAACCCCTGTCTAAATGTTGATATCACTAAAACCGTCGGGTAGTTTTATAAATTGTAAATAAAACCTGCATATTCCACGTACAATTAAGCCTTATACAAGGCAAAAAGTTGAGCTCCGCAGAACGGATGCTCCTTCACATTGGTTCCGGTCCCGTCCTCGCGCCCTGAGAGAGAGAGAAGGGGGAGAGAGGGAGAGGGGAGAGAGAGGGGTGGAGAGAGAGAGAGGGGGGAGAGAGAGAGGGGGGGAGAGAGAGAGAGAGGGAGAGAGAGAGAGAGGGGGGAGAGAGAGAGAGGGGGGAGAGAGAGAGAGGGGGGAGAGAGAGAGAGGAGAGAGAGGGAGGGAGGAGAGAGAGGGAGGAGAGAGAGAGTCCTCTAAAGGAACTCTAATGGCCGAGGAAAGATTGAAATCCGCTACCTACCCCCATTGCAAGCCCTGTATGTACTTCAGTGAACTACCGAGCTCGGCATGACTCTTTACCAGGAGACCAGGAGACAAAAGTTCAGACTTGTCCAAAACGAAAATATTTGCAGACAACAAAGTTAAGATAGCTCAAACGACAGGATTTGTCTTTGTAAGGGAAAAACATTGTTGGAAAATGAAAAAAAAGTCAAGTCTTTCACGGGGTGTCTCGTCCTAACATCGGTATACTATACGAATTTTGAAAAGGCAATCGAACCAGCATTGATTGTAAGAATATTGTCATGTAACATTTGCAATGCGTATGTCGTTAGTTTGCTTACACACAATCAGTTACACTGCAAAAAAGGACTATTCGTTACCTTTATTGTATGCTGCTTTAACTCTTTCACTACCAAGTAAATAATTTACACTTTTTCATTGGCTATAAATATAGTACCGCTGCAAGATGAAGAGACGGTTTGGCCTTAATCTAAGGTTAAGTAGTGGACAGTGTAGATCAGAGATCAGACTGCACGTTCTGTGCAGTCTGATCTTGATCTACAAGGTCCACAGAAGCTTCTGGTGTCGTCAACAGTAAGGAAAGAGTTAAGGACTTTAATAAAACCTGTATTCTTCGTACACTAATCATTGGAGCTGTCCTACGTAGACAATTTTGAGTACCCACACCAAAATCTTTAGTAACAAGAACTATCTCAAAAAAAAGATAAACGGCGTTAGAGATACTGGAATATGAATATTGAAAAGCTTTTATGGCTGTATAAAGTAAAATAATGAAAAGTAACTTCACGAGCAATTGCCTTTTTTTCCTCACTGTTTTTCATTTTGTTGAAAAGTAGTCCCGGGGTATCGATTAGCGGTAGCAACCCTTATTAATAGTGGTTTTATAGATATGCGATCAAATACGGCAGCAGGGGCCCGCCGAATGAACATGTGCACATTTTTTACCAATCGCAAATTTCCATTTATTCATTCTTTATCAATCCCAAGAAGTAAGTCAGCAGCCAGCGCATTCAGCTACGCCGAAAAAGAAACACCTTTTTAAAATTCAATAACCCAGTCTTTCGTGGAACTGTGTGGACGGTCGAACTTTGCACCGGAGGTACAAAATGTAAAGACACAGGTAGTGCATGACGGGATATCTCTAATTCTAGACTGGGTGTTTTTTTTTTTTCCCCTGTCGGCTACTGTGTTTTATTTTTGTAACTGAGTGAGTTGAATGCACTCAATGTTTTGTGGAATCGGATACTCTCGGATTTATTGCTGATATTTTTGTGCTCTAGATAAATTACGATTATGGTGCTGTTTTAATTTTTTTCTTGTTACATACCGGATATAAATAGGGGAGTTCAGTGTATAGTGTTCAATCTAATTTTGTAGTACAAAACCGTTAACCGTGTACAATACAACTTTTTGTACCCCTGTGTATTTGACAGTTTTGAAAATCATTGTGGGGAAAGAAGCTCATGCATGTTGCAAGGAAGAGCTGCTATGCGTTACAAGCTAAAGCTCCTTTTCTCACAGTCTTTTGCAAAATTGTTGTATAGGTCTTCTGGCCATGGAAATAACTTAACCCTTCTCTCGCTAAATAAGTTAAATGAAAATTTCAAGCCGATAATAAAAGACCAAATAATGTTATTTTAAACTTATTTTTTGGGAGAAAAAATATCTCCCATCGGACGGTGTAGATCAAAAATCAGACTACACGTTCTGTGCAGTCTGATCTTGATCTACACTGTACGCAAAAGGTCAGTGAGTCGCGCTTAGCAGCCAAACGGTTATTAAGGACGTGAAGCCTTCGTGGTCGTTCAATATTTTCGTTATACAATTAACTGAATTAAGTCTATATTTTCTTGCACTCAAACATCTGCAAGGAAATTGAAACACAAGTGCCGTTTTCCTGGATAACTTGAACCCTTGACCCCTTATAAAAAAAAAATATTTTTAGATTTGTCCATTTTAAAGCATTCATAGATGATAAATGTGGCTGAAATGATGGGATTTGTCTTTGCCTAAAAAAATTGTGGGAAAAGAAGAAAATGCTGGTTGCTATCATTTACTCCTATTTCAATTTTTTTTAAGTCTTCCTTCTTATGATAAAACACAATTTCAGAAATTTTTTGCATTTGGACTAATAGATTAATCAGGCAAAAAGAAATTTGGCTGGAAGAAAAATAACATAAATGTATCTGCCATGAATAGAATTCACGCAATATTATTATCTTTTTTCCGTAGAAATTGGCATTGACTGTAAAGACGATACTGTTATAAAACTTAACTAGAAGTATCGTGTATTTGACATATCGTGCAATATGGTGTATTTGAAGTATTCATTTTTTTTTTGCTTCCAAAAAGAAAGGAGAAAACCCAAACGGTGCATAGAAAACAAGATACGTGTAGACAATTCGCACAGTTCACGACAATTCAATGTAAAATCCAACCCTGGAAAATGGGTTACGTATTCAAAAATTCAATGCGGTTTTGGTCAGAATATTGAACAAATAATCGGAAATTGATTGATTGATTTTATGGTGTTTAACGCCGTTTTCAACATTATTTCAGTTATATCGCGGCGGCCAGTGCACCTATCCTGGAGTCTCTTTTACCAGTACTCCGCACAATTTTCTTTCCAAGCCACTGGCTGCTTTCCCACATAATCATCGTCGGTCAGCGGTGGGATAGGAATGAATCCTGTCGCAGTGACTATCATCAATCCTCGGAAAGAAATTGGCCGAGCCAGGGGTCGTAGCCAGGGATCGAACCCTGGACCCCGTGTTCTCAAGTCCTGCACGCTACCGACTGAGCTACCGGGGTTCGGCAAATAATCGGTAACGATGGACACAAGATCAGATTAAGCTTTTTAACAGTTTGAACATGATCTTCATTGTCAACAACGCTGGTTACCAGCATTTTCTCCTGTTACTTTCACAATGTTTTCAAAAACCATTTCCAGGGTCGTTCAAACTAGTGATTGCACAGTCAAGATTAAAATTGAACTGCAACATGCGAAAAGGGGCATTCGGACATTTGCGTAAAGTGTCGTCCCGGATCAGCCTGCGCAGTCCGCGCAGGCTAATCCGAGACGGCACTTTACGTCAACATTAGATTTTGTCTTACAGTAGACTTGCGTGAAACAGAAAATCACACACGATCGGAAAGTATCGTCTCGGATCAGCCTGCGCGGACTGCGCAGGCTGATCCGGGACGACATTTTACGCAAATGTCCGAATGCCCCTTTTCGCGTGTTGCAGGCTAAATTCACACACATTAAGGCATAGACGTCGAGTTTATAAACAAACATACACACAAAAACTGAACATCTATGAATTAGATTTAAAGGAACTATATTGTAAAACATCTGTTTTTTCCTTGCCTTCCAATTGAGTCCTTCCCTTCACGTATATTTATTCTGACGAAACTTCCGAAAATTATTGAGGTAGATAGAGAAATTGCCAATAATAATCAAATTAATCGTTTTCTTTTTTTTTTTCATAGTGTTTCGATTGTAATAATCATAGCAAATGATTGAATAAAAGTTAATCTTGCTAAGACATGCATAGCTTTAATTTTTTTTTTCTCTCAAAATAATTTGCCAATTCAAAACGTCAAGACTACAACGCTATTACCACCAAAAGGCGACAATGCGGACCATGTCGATCAGGATCAAACTGCACATAGCGTGTAGTCTGCTCTTGGATCCTCTAGTTAGCAGCACTATTTTGAGGATTTCCCCACCCCCTTAAATGATATTGATTAACTCATTTTCATTCAATCCCGTGTTTTAACGACCCTGAGGAAAACCTTTAGCCATTTGAAAACATTGTGGGAAAAGCAGAAAATGCTCGTTACCAGCATTTTCTGCTTTTCCCAAAAGTCTTTCTACACTTTCACATAGAATTACTCTCATTTTAGCCGCATTTGATTTGTTGTTTGCAAATGCGTTCAATTTGGACAAGTTTGTAATTTAATCGTTTGGTAGAGAGTTAAGAGTTAATACATAGGATCCCTTGGTAAAAGGCTCAAGAGCCAAATTAAAAAGAAAAAGTGTTTTTTTTTCTTATTAGGATACAAAAGGCCCAAATACACTCGTTTAAGGCTTTGTTTTGATCAGAGTATCTTCACGAGGTAGACAATCTAGATTTATGCCTCATGCAAAAGAAGATAGTCACTTTTAAAGGGGCATTAAACCAGGTCTTGACCACGAATTTTATTTTGTGGCAGAAAGTTGATATTTTATTAGGTAAAAATTAGAAGGACGTGACTGTCTACCCTTAGTTTGGGGGGGGGGGGATGCTAAAAAAGCTCCTCTGGGGGAAACTCTCTAGTTTGCGACTCTCCCCCATTAAGGCATTGACCCAAACAGATTGTGTAAAATGTATTTATCTTAAGTAATGCATTTACAGCTATATTGTTACTAACGGAATAGGGAATTTTACAGTAAAAATACAAAAATCTCAGTAATTCCGCGTGTTTTCTACACGTTTTTCTATCTAGGTTTTTAAAGCCTTTCTTGCACGCGAATGACAATTACCAGTATTTGATATGATTTTCTTTAAAAAAAAGTTGCAAATTAAAATCTGGTTTTATATCTCTTTAAAACCATCACTTTTGCTGCTGAGTTAAAAATTGTATGTAGAGGCTTGAAATGAGATTTCCTCTTCGATTGAATGCGTATTTTGTCGAGGTACAAAACCAGGCTGTGGACGGTGTAGGTCCAAGATCAGACTACACGTCCTGTGCAGTCTGATCTTGATCTACGCCGTTCATAAAGACTGTTTCAGTAACTATTGGCGTTGTAAAAGGGTTAAATATTTAGATTAAAGGCGAGACAAGGGTTTAAATTAAGTCTGCTTGTGTAAGACTGTAATCTAATGCACATGGTATAAACATATCATTCAAGGATTATTTTTATTTAACCCAGCCGATCTGGGCTTATCAGTCGAAATTTTATACACTGAATTCTTGGATACTCGAGTAGAAAGTTACCTAGACCATATGATGTGTTTTTAGGATTGATAAATCAAGTTTGTGTTTAAAAAAATATTTTTTTTGTTCTCTCAATTCTGACCTATAGTGAAATCTCAGTTTTTCGGACATGCAACAAATGAGCTATATTTTACTCTGATCATTTCGGTGCAGTTACATGTTTGAAACAACTCAGAAGGCTTTCGAAAACAAAGATGTAGGAGAAAGTGCAATGCTGATTTTTTACAAGTAGTTACTTCTTTTCCACGCTGTTTCCA
Source organism: Hippopus hippopus (assembly GCA_946811185.2). NCBI lineage: Eukaryota > Metazoa > Mollusca > Bivalvia > Cardiida > Cardiidae > Hippopus > Hippopus hippopus. The sequence goes on from OX328112.1 coordinate 30,062,073, forward strand.
TGTAATTTGATACAAGAATTTACATTTCTTAGAATCTTGCTCAATTTTAGGCGTTGTACTCTTTTTGAGTAGTTGAAAACTAGCCATTACAGTAATTGTTGTATGAATATCTACGGACAATTTAGAACGTGCATTTAACCATGAAATTGCCGACGAGTTCCATTTATCCATAGATTTGCTGTTTACATGGTGTGCTTTGTCGGACAGTGTAGTACCAAAATCAGACTGCATAGAACGTGCAGTCTGATCTTGGACCTACACAGTCCAACATGATGTGGTTTGTTTGTCCAAATCGACGTTGAACTTGCTACAATCGTGCTCTTTCACTTGAAAAAATGCTCATTTTTTTCATTAATGCAGAAATGAAAGGCGTCAATTATCGTTTATGTTGATAAGGCTAACATGTGTTTTGCTCCCTGCTGGAACAAATAACTGCTCTTTGACTTATTTCCAAGCAAGCACAGCTTTTCACGCTGGTGTGGTACACAGTATTGAATGTACTGTCGGGGAAATTAGCGATAACATTCAGCAATCTGTCTTTTTCCCAGAATGATTCCTTTCCTTGAAACGTTTTCGTCTGTCACATATACTTTTTTGTATAAGATTTAAAATACCATGTCAGAGTGTACAACAACCGAATTGGAGAATTCAGGAAAGTAAATTCTATGGAACGATGTCAAGTTAACAAAATGGCCGAAAAAAAGTCATCAATCAAAGAAGTACGGTCAAGAAATTAGTTTGTTTCATCGATAAATTGTACGGATTGATGAGAAAGTCACGTGACATTAGAGAAAACGTTCGTATGCAATCTTATGGGTACCATGGGTATTAAGGGTCACAGTAAATTATAATGATATGCTGTTTTAATACTTTTTATACCGTCCGGGTATTTTTGTTTCATGGAAAATCGTTGACACAAGATTTCGTCGATTCGACAAATTTTGCATTTTCACTGGAACTTTAATTCGTTGATTTTCAATTTCTTAACATCAGTACTAGTATTTGGTGAGTGAATCTGATCTAGCCATAAGATTCTAGGCGTAGTTATCTATTTTTTTTTTTTAAGACTTACAACCTAAATGGCTATAAAACAGATCATCACAGACAATCAGGTGGCTTATCTTGGGATTAAAAATAAGAGCAATCGTTATTTTACTCTTATCCTGGTAAATGAATTAAAATGAAACTTTCAAGCCAATAGTGAAAAACCTAATGTTGCCATTTCAAAGTTAGTTTTTGGGAGAAAAGTGTCCCTTTATAGGACAGTGAAGATCCAAGATCAGACTGCACGTTCTGTGCAGTCTGATCTTGATCTACACTGTCCGCAAAAGGGTCGCACGTAGCAGCCTAAGGGTTAATACGTCCATTTTACTAATTTTTTTCCCGATAAAGGATTGAACTTAAACTTAACCTAGAATGACAAAAGTTTTGACAAAAAATGAGCAAAAAAGTGTCCGAGAGATTGCGAAGTGCTTTAAATTTCGTAAACTGTGGCGTGTGTGGTTGTCATAGAGACGAGAAAATTCTGCGGAGCATGGATCACAGTAAAAAACCCATAAAACGGACTTCAAGCCGAGTTTCCAAGGATAACTTTGCTATTATTAGCGTCAGTGTGAGTATAGACGACTAAATTGTTATTTTTTTGTGTTTTTGTACCTGTATTTATGATTGTGGTTGCCGATAACCTTGGATAGGCATGGGTAATCGGGAAAAGCCATGCCTGTTGTTATGGGACTTTCAGCAATTTGGTTTTGTTAGAAAATAATCATTATTTTAAAATTTGAAACAATTACATACACTTAACAGAATTATTATCATTATTTTTTTTTTAATTGTTTAAATAACTTATCGTTAAAAAAGTAACAACTTTATTTTCATTGCATAGGTAGAATGGCTTACCTCCCTTTGGTGGAAATTAAGAGCAACACATTTGAATAATTGGTTAGAATTACCTTGGAAAAAATACATAGGTTGAAAATAAGTTTAATGCGAGGTTATACTTTAAAGTCCATATCATGTCACTTTTATATATTGTCTTCATTTAACCAGATCCAGGTCAACATCATTTACATAAATTAAAATTCTATTTTTACCCGGGGCAATGGTCACGGATATATTTCGTACAAGATGCGCAAATTAAATTACTTACCTCTACCTTCCAGTATATGCATAACTCCCGAATTATATTCGGAGTTCCATTATATGCCTATTATATATTTCGCATAAAGGTCAGGATCATGTTAATACACAATAATGGGCAATACACAAACAAAACAACACAGAGAGTGGGAGCTATGAGTTCCGAAATTTATGTATATGTATTATATTGAGGATAGAACTTTATCATTCATTAGGTTTATTGAAAGTTTATTTTATATAGAGAAAAACTATTTGCTATAACCTCATCCAGTGACACAAAATAGTCGCTGTGAGCTATAGGTTAGCTAAATTATCTTTCCTCAGTAGAACTGGCATGTTTTTATGTCATAGTGGATAACTGCATTATTACAGGACCCAAACATGTATAAGGAACCCTCCTCGTAAAACACACGAAACAATCACTTTGGATCTACTGTCAAAAACGTGGATGGGTCCATTTTCAAAAAAGAATTATCGTCAAGTGCCATACGAAAATACTGACATGTCGAGAAAAAATTCTGGGTGTTTTATAAAATAAAATGTATCCGAAATAATGGAAATAAATAAATCGTCTGATTATAGGGACATGTCTTTAACTAAGCCTATATTTGCTCTTTTAAGACGTACTTTGATGCAATGTTCTGTACTGTGGCTTCTGGAATGAAGTCGAAAGCCGGCAAACCTATTTTATGACGTTATCTTCTTACCTGATTCATCGGTATCGCTGAAATGCATGATGGCACAATCGAAGGACGGGCACGATCGAAGGATGATCGACGATACTATTGCTATATTTCTGATCATGAATTCAATCAAATATGACTTTTATGCAACTGTCCATTGGCTTATCTAAACCGCTAAAGAAATCGACCTTCCATGGCTCAGTCAGTAGCATAAATAGAGCTTGTACGGTGGTTTTGAGTTCAAAACCCGGCTGGTCATCTTTGTTTTTTCTTTCTTTTTGAGGATTAGCCCTTCATCACACAATCCCGAGTTTAAAAGCCCTCACTAGAAAAGGTATTTGAAAACACTGTGAGAAAGAGAGAAAGTGCCGGTAACCAGCATTGCAGTCTGGTATAGGGTTAATGAAGGCACTCTCTTATCACTAAACATTGTTATAACTGTGTTCAGTAGGAAAGTAGCCACTTATTTGGAAAAAAGTATAATGTATAGTGCTGATAACAGAAGCATAAGAATGCATGGATAGGTTCACTGTCTGCCGTGTGACTTAACCATGAATGTGGGACCCAGCAGTAGCATCTAAATATAGCCCCATCCGCTGTTAAAGAGTCTTGCATTATTTTGAAAATGGATTGATTATGATTAATCAAATGGTGTTTTACGTCGCTTTTAACATTATTTTAGTCATATCAAGGCGACAGCTGACACATTCATGTATTTCCTGGGCTTCACCAGTACTAGGGCTCTGTAGTTTTTTGCCCAAGGACACTCCCACGAAAACCCCAGTGGATCGAGTGAGGCTCGAACCCGGGTCCTCCAGACCAGGAGTCCTACACTTTCAAGTCCAAACTTAAATCAGGGAAACGAAATAGGTGTAAAACGTTTAGGAAACGAAGAACTAGTTTGTTTAATTACATGGTGTTTTACGCCGCTTTCAACATTATTTTAGTCATATCACGGCAACAGCTCACATATTCATATTTTTCCTGGTTTTCAGTAGCTCTAGGCTAGGGCTCTGTGGTCTCTTGCCTAAGGACACTCTCGCGAAAACCAGAGTGGATCGAGTGAGGCTCGAAGCCGGGGTCTCTAGGTCACGAGTCCTACAATTTACCACGAAGCCACGTAGGATCCTTTTGAAAATCGTCCATTCGAGTGCGAAATTGAAAAGAGGAAATGAAATACGTGTAAAACGTTTAGGAAATGACGAATTTGCTTTCTGTAAAATTGGAAGCGTGTACACCTATTATAGATAGCACTTATGTGGAAAAGAAGCCAGTAAGAGATAAAGATGCAGCCCCTCTCCCCCCCACCGCCCAAAAAACTTTTCTTTCCCATTAATTTTGCAAACTGGAAGTCCATTTTTCAAGTCAGACAATGAGATGAGAGATATGTAAAAACTTTGAGGAAACGACGGACGTGTTTCCTCAACACTTGGGCTGCTAAGCGCGACTCAAAGACGTTTTGCGCACAATGTAGATCAAGATCAGACTGCACAGAACGTGCAGTCTGATCTTGGATCTACACTGTCCGATAAGGAGATAATTTACTCCAAAAAATAGCTTCGAAATAGATCTAGAAACCATTGGGGTTTTGCTATCAGCTTGAAAAATTTATTGATTTAGCAAGTTAAGGGTTAACTCACAACCAATGGATAAGACTTTAGAATTGTTCACCTCGAAAGTATCTGCAGACGACATATTAAATGTGACTAAAATGGCACGGTCTATTTGGAAAGTTAGAAAACATTGTAGGGATGAGGAAAAAATGCTTGTTATCAGCTATGTCTCCTTTTCCCACGATATTTTCATGGATTTCCATTCCTTGGATCGTTAAAACTTGCGACTGTTTGGCGAAGGGTTGCTAAATGTAAGTTACAGAATCTGATAATGATTGGAAGAACGGGAGAATAGTTTAAAAAGAAGGATAACTCTATTTTAAATGTCTGATAAATGACCGGCGGTAGTCTCCCTTGCTAGTCTTATAGAGTCGAACAATTTTGATGTCTCCTTGACACGGAGTAGGAAAACCCATGAGAGTGTGACTTTTGGCTAGAGTTGATGAAATTAGTAAGCCGCTGGACGTTACTTATTAGTATTTCGTTGGCTCTAAATATGTACATACATGTATCTCATCCTAATAAACTTTATCTTATGTTATGTTATGCTATGTTATGTTACTAAGTTTGATTATGATCCACGCATAAAAAACACACGATACATAACCCAAGCTGCCAGGATATTCTGAGGTGATATTTCTTTGTAGTATACTGATATTTGATTAAAATTACGTGAATGTCATACTCTGTTAAAAGGGTAAAAATGGGGTTAAACGTATCTGCAAAAAGTATCGACCCAGGTCAGCCTGTGAAGTCGGCGAAGGCTCCCCCGGGTCGAAACTTGTTGCTTTTGATAATTTTCTGCATGTTGAAGGACCATTCTACCTCATGATTCAGTCTTTTATTAGATAAAATGGAGTTTATGAATCCATAATTATGTGATGGCTTCCATATAATGCATAACAGATCCATATGCCAGTACATGGTTCATATATTAGCTTTGGATGTTGAATTTGTTTACTTTGTGTTATTGGTGCCGTCGACAAAAAAGACTTCTTTTCCGTAAATTTCTCTTAAGAATTGTTTGTTTTGTTTTTTTATCTAGACGTGCTGCTAACCTTGTCCGGCTGAATTTTGTGCGTTTTGTTCAGTCTTTGTTTCTGTCTGTATGTCATTGCCCCTGTACTTTAGCTAACCTGACCTGAGCACAAGGTGCTGAAGGTGAGTTTTTGTGATCGTGCTGTGTCCGTCGTGCGCCATGCATCTTGCGTCGTCCGTCGTGCGCCACGCATCTTGCGCCGTCCGTCGTCAACCTTTACATTGTGTAAGCTCTTGAGGCCACATTTTCCATCCGATACTCATAAAACATGGTCAGAATGTTTGTCCTGATGATATCTCGGATGAGTTTGAAAATGGGTCACATCGAGTCGAGAACTAGGTCACCAGGTCAAATGTTAGAAAAATATTGTGTACATTCTAGAGGCCACATTGTCTGTTTAATATTTATGAAAGTAGGTCAGAATGTATGTCTTAATGATAACTCAGGTGAGAATGAAAATGGGTCACATTGGATCATAAACTAGGTAATCATGTCAAATCTTTAAAAAACCATGTGTACACTTTAGAGGCCACATTTTCCGTCCAATACTCACGAAAGGTGGTGAGAATGTGTGGTTTGATAATATCTACAACAATTTGGAAAATGGGCTATGTTGGGCTAAATAGCAGGGCACTGAGACAAATTCTAGAAATAGCTTGTGTACTCTGTAGAGGCTGCATTTCAGCCCATTACTCATGAAAGTTTAAAAGAATGTTTTTTTATAATATCTCGGAAGAGATATAAAATGGGTCATATTTGGTCAAAAGGCTCAGGTGAACGACTTCAGGGCCATCATGGCCCTCTTGTTCTTTTTCTCTCTCTGTCTGTCTCTCTCTCTCTCTCTCTCTCTCTCTCTCTGTCTGTGTGTGTGTCTCTCTCTCTCTCTCTTCCGTAATAATCGCTGAACAGCTATATCGACTTCTATTAAACATTTCGCGAGAACATATACCTAAAGAAATAAACAAATATTTATTGATGACGTAAATTGCAAGTCAAGTTTCCAATTTTACCCCTTTCGTCACTAAATTCGATTGAAGAGACTTTTGCGGACAGTGTAGATCAAGATCAGGCTACACAAAACGTGCACTCTGATCTTTGGTCTACATTTTTAGAAATGGTTAGATGTACACATCGAAAACTTTGAAATCACACTATTTGGGTTTTATGGCCGGCTTGAAATTTCTAATTAAATTACCTCTATGAAGCAGTTTAAGTGTTACATCTGTCTATAAATAAAACACAATCTAAAATAGCTCCAAGCCTACCGTTTAACTCTTTACCAGATGCGTCCAACTTTAAAAACGATCCTGTGAAAAAGGCCTGTTAAAAACATTGTGGGAAAAGGAGAAAATGCTGGTGACCAGCATTTTCTCCCTTTTCCCACGATGTTTTCCCCCCTGTCACGGACTAATCCGATCATTTGAGCCACATTTAATTTTTCGTCTGCAAATTCTTTCAATTTAAACAAGTCTAGTAAAGAGTTGATAAGTAATCATGTAACAAGCTAGAATATTTCTGCAAGCAACGAACTCCAATTTCCTTTTCCCAGAGTGAAGACGATAATCAGCCGATACGTTCCTGCAGGCTGATCTCGATCAGGACTCTTCGACGCCTTATAAACGAGCCATTCTCTGGCAAAAGGGGGCTTAATGCATCTTTGTGATGCATGATACCAAGTAAGTCATCGCATGGTCATGGATCTATCAAATCCATTTTGTCTAACAACCGACTGAATCATGAGGTAAACTGGTCCTTGGACATACAGAAAATTGATAAATAGCGAAAAGTTTCGGCCCAGGTCAGCCTGCGCGGACTGCGCAGGCTGACCTGGGTCGATACTTTTCGCAGATGCATTAAGCCCCCTTTTCACAGAGCACGGTTCTACTTGTTTTATACTTCTACGAGCACTTTTTTCACCATTCACCCCTTTACCAAAAAACCACGAATTTTAACAACTGTGAGGAAGATTTTGTTTTTAAAACACTGTGGGAAAAGGAAAAAATGCTGGTAACCAGCATTTTCTCCATTTCCCATAGTGTTTTCTGCCCTTTTAAGGACGATATCCGTCATTTGAACCACGTTCTGATTCATTTTTTTTTTTCTGCAAACGCTTTCAACTTTGACATGTCTAGAATTTTGTCCTTTGGTAAATAATTAAACTGCTTAAAGGTGGCTCTTCAGATTTTGGGACGAAAATTTTACAAAAATACAAAAAAATCATCCTTATACTCCAAAAGCCTTTTAATTTTCATTCATAAAACCCCAGTAGCCGAAAACCATCCAACAACAAGAGAAATTAGAGATTTACTACGGCCCAGGTCGACACCGACGGGAAACACGGTCTATTTTTACATGAGCAACACGCTTATTTACATACCGGAAATACACAGACGAAGCTTCAAACATAGCGTTCGAAGAAGCCATTATGGAAAATAATTACACGTTTTTTATGTTATGGAATTTAAGCGTCATTAGTCACGTGCCAGTCACTTGACATTCCCACAATGCTTTTTTGATTTCTGGCGCGAAATCTAAAAATATCTTAAGAGGCTACGTAGCCTTTTAAGGGAACACCATCAACATATTTTTTTTTTTTTGTAATTTTATGATTCTTAATTATTGATGATTTGTATTGTTTTTTGATATAAATTTCAGTGATATATATATTTTTTAATTTGGTGAGATGTGAAAAATCTAAATACCCACCTTTAAGGATAGGGCACCCTAATTGGATTCGTGTAACATCGCCTTTCATCGCCAAAATCGTACGGATTCGTCTAAGACTCGGGTAATCCGTAATCGATGCGGGGAACCAGCGTCCATCGGCCGATCGATTACGGATTACCCGAGTCTTAGAGGAATCCGTACATTTTTTGGGGCGATGAAAGGCGGTGTTACAGGAATCCCATTAGGGTGCCCTGTCCTTTATTAATCGACTTGAAATATAAATGAACCATGCTCTGGCAAAAAGGAGCTAAATGCATCATGGTAATGCATTATATCAAGCAAGTCATCTCATAGTTATTGATTTATAAAATCCATTTTGTATGCATTACAATCGACTGAAGCATGGGGTAGACTGGTCCTTTGACATGCAAAAAATTTACCAATAGTAAACTTTTTCGACTCATGTCAGCCTGCGCGGACTTAGCAGGCTGACATGGACTGTTACTTTTTGCAGATGCACTAAGACCCCTTTTCACAGAGCACGGCTCAAATGTATTAGGCCAATACTAAAATTAACCCGAAATAGCAAAATGTTCCGACTCATGTCAGCCTGCGCCGACTTAGCAGACCGATGTGGGTCGATACTTTTTTAAGATGGACTAAGCCCCCCCTTTTTAGAAAGGTTAGCTTAAATGTATTTGTCTATAATAAAATCAACCCAAAATTGCGATTTTTCAAAGTTCGGTTTGCCCGAAAAAATCTCAAAGAATCGGACAGCTTAAATCTTAGATCTCAGACTGTACATTCTGTCGTTTATGAACTACTCTGTACACAAATACGACTTAAAGGTGGGTATTTAGATTTTTCACATCTCACCAAATTAAAAAATATATATATCACTGAAATTTATATGAAAAAACAATACAAATCATCATAATTAAGAATCATAAAATTACAAAAAAAAATTTTTTTTGGTGGTGTTCCCTTAAAAGGCTACGTAGCCTCTTAAGGTTAAATCTAGATTTCGCGCCAGACATCAAAAAAGCATTGTGGGAATGTCAAGTGACTGGCACGTGACTAATGACGCTTAAATTCCATAACATAACAAACATGAAATTATTTTCCATAATGTCTTCTTCGAACGCTATGTTTGAAGCTTCGTCTGTGTATTTCCGGTATGTAAATGAGCGAGTTGCTCATTTAAAAACAGACCGTGTTTCCCGTCGGTGTCGACCTGGGCCGTAGTAAATCTCTAATTTCTCTTGTTGTCGGATAGGTTTCGGCTACTGGGGTTTTATGAATGAAAATTAAAAGGCTTTGGGAGTATAAGGATGATTTTTTTGTATTTTTGTAAAATTTTCGTCCCAAAATCTCAGTCCAATAATTATGAAATCTTTGTAGAATGTAGTTTCGTTTAGTATATTGAGATTTAGCTCTTTCAGCGACAAATAAATGAACTCGACATCTTTCGATGGCTATAAATACAATCCATTGAAACTTACAAGGATTTTGATTGTATAGGCTTGACTAAACAAGCGGACGGTATAGATCAAAGATCAGACTGCACGTTCTGTGCAGTCTGATCTTGATCTATGCCGTCCCCCCCAAAAGTCACCGTTTTCGCCTATGGCGCCGAAATTGTTAAGGTTGATTTGTGTTACCCTCAAAGCCTTGGAACCCACTTAAGTTGTTTTTGCGGACAGTGTAGATTAAGATCAGACTGCACAGAACGTGCAGTCTGATCTTAAATCTACACTGTCCGCTACTATATTATAAATGCTAACAGAAACAACCTTGACAGAGCAACAATTGAGAAGATCCAAATCATCAATTCAGTGCATTAAGGGATATTGATTGATTGATTGTATGGTGTTTAACGCCGTTTTCAACATTATTTCAGTTATGTTATATCGCGACGGCCAGTGCACCCTTCCTTGCTTTCCTGGAATTTCTTTTACCAGTACACCGCACAATATTCTTCCAAGCCACTGGCTGCTTTCCCACATAACCATCATCGTAACAATGGTCAGCGGTTAGAGAGGAATAAATCCTGTCGCAATGACCATCATCAATCCTCGGAAAGAAATTGGCCGAGCTAAGGATCGAACCAGCGATCTCCTGTTCTCAAGTCCTATACGCTACCGACTGAGCTACCGGGGTTCGGCACATTAAGGAATAAGGAATGATGTTCATACTTGTGTACTTGCACTTTCACACAGGTGAATTTCGCAGACTGGTTCGATGTGATTTATGCTAAAAACTCCATCAAAATCAGGTACAACTCCCCAGAATTATAACCAGTCTATCTGGAAACGCTACACCGCCTGGAAGCCTGATTGTGGCTTATCAGTTTGTAAATTAATGAATACACTTGATTGTTCATTGTAGTCGATGGTTTATATTATGTTTGGATGATTATTTTATATTTGATTATATGAAGAAACTCATCAAAAAGTTGAGGAACTTTGTAACGTCTTTGAAAATAGTAAGTATGAATTTGAAATTTTTTTGTCTTTAGTTGAAAAAATTTCTGCATTTTCCTTAAATGGTAGTACCAACAGAGACCGAGAATGGTTTTGCGGACAGTTTAGATCCGAGATCAGACTGCACCAAACGTTTAACCGTTAGGGTGCTATGCGCGACTCACTGACCTTTTGCAGATAGTGTAGATCAAGATCAGACTGCACAGGACGTGCAGCCTGATCTTAGATCTACATTGTCTGACAAGGAGATATTTTTCTCCAAAAAATAAGTTTGAAGTAGCATCATTCGGATTTTTACTCTCGGAGTAGTAATTATGGCACTATGCAGGTCAAATTGCCTGCGGCCCTATAGGGGCCAGGCCTTTGTCTTTGACAGTTCAGACTATTGTTAGAGGCCTTTGTCTGTTGGAGGTCAGACTGTCTGTGGCAATATGACGTAATCTTGCATACCTTTTGTCTGGCTTTCGTTGCCTCCCACCTGCCGAGGCTAGATGACAATTCCAAGCGTGTTTTGGCGCGTTTTGACCGATCAGGCCGGCGCCTGATTGTATAGAACCGAAAATTCAGCCAAAGCATTCGCCATTGAAAATGCATGAGAACTTTCTCTCAAAGAGGTTGCTCTACTAAAAATGCTTTTGTCTGTGAACGCTTTTACCCCCCTTACCATTCAAAGTCTAGGTTTTGTATTGACTTTAATGAATAAAATCGTATGGTGTTTAACGCCGTTTTCAACATTTTTGTTGCACTTAAGTCGCTGCGGCCAGTGCACCTATACATGCTTTCCAGCAGTATCTTTTACCAGGGCATCATTTTCTTTCCAAGTCACTGACTGCTGTCTCACATAACCATTATTACGGTCAGCTGTGGTAGAGAAATAAATGGTTTCACAATTTTCAGTCCTCGACCTAGCCAGGGATCGAAGCCACGACCCATCTCAAGTCCTGCACGCTAGCTATTTAAGAGCTCAGCTTTTAGGTCCTCGCTTCTACATGGAAAAGTTTGCGAAAAACTTACTACGATCCCCAAATAGCGGTGGCATAATATAAAATTCCCTGTTGGTTTGATCATTAGCTTTCTTAGAAATTCTGATTTTTTTTTTTAATAATTCATGAGACCTTTCGATACTCTCCTGACAGAGTCGCATATCAAAATGATTTAATGTTTGAGAAATGTCGACACTCTTCCACGTGATGTCTGGCGCGATTGTATAATATCGTCTGCAAAAATTCAGACAAAGCATTCGCCTCTCATTAAAAATGCATGAGAAAATGTCGATATTCTTACAAAATAGGTCGCTTTCCGCTGATTAAAATGCGTGATGTCTGGCGCGATTGTATAATATCGTCTGCAAAAATTCAGACAAAGCGAATAATCAATTGGTCAGATGGAAAAAACAAACTGACCAATCAGAAGAGACTTTGTGACTATATTAGAAAGCTGAATTTCGTGTTTGGAGTCATAAGAGTTTTGACACTCGAATCAGCAACATGGTTAGATGTAAATTTAGTCTCGGTAACGAACGCTACGTACAGGTCAGTGAATGGAGGGGTGAACTGAGAGTCGATATCAGGGAATGGCAGGAAGACATACCTACTAAGAAAGGCATTAGTCTTACGCTTATGAGATGGAAGAATTTGGTAGATGCCTCTGAGTTTGTTGATCAAGCATTACACGGTAAAAAAGCATACAGCGCTCACCTAGGAGGAAACGTTTATTGCAGTATCGGTGAAAACAGCGTTTGTGTAGATATAAGACAGTATTGGAAACCAGACAATGAAGTGGTACCGACCAAAAAGGGTATCTGCTTAAGACCCGCTGAATATAACTGTCTTAAAAAACACGTGTCAGAGATTGGTAGGAATCTACCCGAGTTGGACGCTGTCATTCCCTGTTACCTTCAAAGTGATCATATGAACCAGTTAGGGGCGTTGCGGTGTTCTGAATGTAACCCTAACGATAACGGAAACTGGTAAATAGGCGCGATTGACAGAATTAACATCACATTAATAAGCACCATGTTCAAAGATTCTACAAAAGTGACTGCATATTCGAAGCCAGCCTTGATGTTATGTGAAGATAGACTACAAACGTATGAGCACTGGTCGAAGCAAATAAAGCCTGAGAAATGGTCATTAGCAAAAGCGGGCTTCTTTTACACCGGTACTGCGGATAAAGTGACGTGTTTTGCCTGTGGTGTCAACATAATGTCATGGGAGGAAAAGGACGATCCTTGGGAAGAGCACGAGAAATGGTCTCCGTCCTGTATATATTTGAAAATGACGGGATACACGAGTCAAATCACTTCAAGGTGTGATACACAACGAAACGCGTCTGTTACCAATGGAAGATTGTCCCGTGACGGTTCTACATATAACTGGAGTGCTTTGAATTCAGCCTTTTTCTAAAACCGATGTGAACATGTTCGGACTCATTCTTATATTTGTGACAACAATGAATGACTTCGAATTGTGGTTGAAATACAGACAATTGCGAAGAGACGCCGCGGAGGGTGTTGAAAGGCTCGTTGGCTTGTATATAGAAAACGAAAGAAACCTCTCTATTTACTATTTCTATTTGATGTAGTAAGAATGTATGGATGTCTATGTAATAAATAAACATGTCTGACTGGCAACAATATTTGTCTTCTTTGTATTTTGACTTAAAATCTCCCGCTAGCTATGGTGGTCCTGAAAAACTCTATCAACATGTTAAAGACGAGGGTAAATACAAAATTGGCAGGCACAGAATACGCCAATGGTTGCAGAATCAAGAAGCGTATTCTCTGACCAGGGGTGCTAGACGCCGCTTTAAACGTTCCAGGGTGATTGTAAATGGCATCGACAGTCAATGGGACATGGATCTTATGGACATGGCCAATTTACAGAAGCATAACGAAGGTGTGAAATACATTTTGATTGTTATCGATGTATTTTCTCGTTTTCTTTATGCTCAACCTGTTAAGAGTAAGCGAGGCGCTGATGTAGTCATGGCATTGAAATGTATACTGACAGGCCCCAAAAAGCCAAACACAATTCGTACGGACAGAGGAATGGAATTTAGAAGTAAAGAAGTAAATAAATATTTAAATAGTCAAAGTATACATCATATGTACGCATATAATACGGAAACAAAAGCAAATTACGCGGAAAGAGTTATTAAAACGCTAAAACACAAGATTTTTCGATACCTGCTCAAAAACAGAACTAGTAGATACATTGACATTTTACAGGATTTTGTACATAGTTACAATCACACTCACCACAGGAGTCTTGGAGAAAACCCAGCAGCAATTTCCGTGAAAAATGAAGGGGAAAGTCGTCTTCAACAGTATCTCATTAGAACCAAAGGAAGCAAAGGGGAAAAGCCCGTTATAAAAAAATTCAAATATAAAATCGGCCAGACTGTACGATTGTCACACATCAGGTCCGTATTTGACAGAGAATACTCGCAAAAATGGACAGGGGAGATTTTCAAAATCAGATCACGTTTCAAAAGACAAGGACTTCCAATTTACACGTTAGTAGACTGGGACAACGATGAAATTGATGGTACATTTTACGAACAAGAATTACAAGCCATAAACGTTGACGACGGTACCGACTTTAGCATCGAAAAAATTTTGAAAAGAAGGACACGCAATAAGAAACAGGAAGTCCTGGTGCGCTGGTTACACTGGCCAAAAAAGTATGACAGCTGGATACCGGAAACTGATATTAAGCAATACTCGTAAACAACCGAGAATATAAAAAGAGGCTGAAAACTAGCAATGTTCTATCATTTATGTCTAGACAGTCAAACGATCATGATCATCACAAACGTGCTTTACAGCGCTCAACTCAACTGTCCTATTGATTTAAGACAACTCTGCTCCAAAATAACGAATGTACGGTATGATCCAGCACGATTTCCCGGACTGATATGGCAACACAGAAAAGCTGGAGGAAACTGTTTAGTGTTTTCTAACGGTATTATCAACTGTAACGGCAAAGTTTCGAGTAAAAGAGAGGGGTACGAACGAATACGGAAATATGCGAGACTGATACAGAATTGTGGATATCCAGTGAATTTATCGGACGTGAAACTTTTAACCATGTCTATGAGCCATACCCTCAGTTCGGATTTGGATTTGAAGCGTTTGTCTGTCGATAAAGATGTCGTATACGAACCCCAGTTATTTCCTTCTCTTAACTTTAAAAGGGAAGGGGTGCATTTTTGTTGTTTTCATACAGGGAAAGTGGTCATAACGGGTGTAACCTCTTCACAAAAAGAGGACGAGATTGTTTGTCCCACACTAATTGAACTCGAACTCTATACGCGTAAGAAGGAATGAGTATTTTAACCGATTCAATCATGGAACACTCTACAGTCTATTTACAAATCGCTTATTTACTTCACCTACAAGAGACCGAAACAACGGTAAGGAAGAATTTACTGCAGAATTTAACGAATCGTCAACTAAAGGCTATCATCGAGGTGGCAAAACGTATACTTAATGGAGTCATTAATCCAATGAGAAGAGATGTTCAAGTTTTTGAAAGAAGGAGACTATTGTTACGCACACTATGCTCAAATAACGTTTCATCAACCCGTAAGAAGACTTTACTTCGACGATTTCATTCATTTATACCCATTTTATTACGCCCAGTTTATCTCATTCCTACTATACTAGACCAATTGAGAACAAGGAGAGAAGAATGACAGAGTTTTACTTGTATTTAAATTCCGCAGAATCTATCGATATACGTAAGAATAACGCAGATTTCTTGTTCCAGTTTTCTAAGGACTATATTTTAGAAGGAAGTTGGTTATGTGCTCTGGTAGAATCGTCATTGACCTGCGACTTTACACCTCAAAGTAAGCGGTTGTATTTGAATTGTGACATTATAGAGGAAACGTTTGTCAGGAATAAGTTACAACCCGTTCTCACCAATATAGAAATCGAAACAAGATACAAGAAATTTAAATTTACGGAATGTCTTCATCGACGTTATAGACCCGTGAGTGTCAAGAAATTTAACACTATTAGGCTGTCGTTAAAAGGCGAAGATTTAAAACCGATTGATTTGAATTCGAACGATTTTCACTGTGTCCTTCATTTCAAGAAATCATGGGTTCCATAGACGTCTTTGATTCAAAACTACAGAAGTGGGTTCCGTACAAAGAAGATGTGGAGTATTGGATTGATTATTTTAAACCGAAAGACCACATCCCAGATCAAATAAGGAATTTGGAGAAAATACTAGAAGAAAAGAATAAACTGCTGCGAGATATGGAAGAAAAACTTGAAAAAGTCAAAACTCCTCAGGTAAAAATGGTGAGCCCATTAGCCGAAGTAGTTGATAGGGCAAAATCTCAAATAAAACGTAAGAACGGTGTTGACGAAGATCGTAAGAATATCAAGCGTAAGAAGACTCACAAAACGTATCGCAAAGATCCCGACTGGGCGTTTTGAAAAATTAGCATGAATAGTAAAATTCAGCACAGTGAAGAATTATCGTTATTTAATCCGATCCCAAAAGATTCGTCCTTGTTATCGAAAGATTGGATCGAATTCCGACCCATTAATCCGGTAACCGATTCTTCATCGAGCTTGGAATTTAATATACCGCCACAGGCCAGCGCCTACATCAACTTGAAGGAATGTAAATTGAGGGTGAAATTGAGACTCGCTTTACAAGACGGTACACCCGTGTCAGAAGATGATACGCTGGGACTTATCAATTTACCTTTGCACACCATTTTCAGACAGCTGGACATTCATTTACAACAAAAACCACTCCCGAATAGCGGAACCACGCATCCGTATAAGACCTACATTGACACCTTATTAAATACCAATCAATCTATACAGGAAGCTTTTCTGACCAGTCAATTATTCTACAAGGATTATCGGAATCTGGACGATAGCGACCCCAAAACTGGATCAAATACCGGTTTATTCCAAAGATATGAAAAGACCAAGGGTGGTAAAATTATAGATCTGGAAGGAAGTATCCCGGTGGACTTGTTTCAACAACCCAAGTTGCTTATTAACGGAGTGCAAATGGGGCTTAAATTTTGGCAAGCATCCGATGCCTTTCGAATCATTACAGATGCGTTTACTCCGAATTACAAGGTGCAAATCGTTGACGCCCGTTTCAAGCTCTGTATTCAGCGGTTACAGAACGATTTGCTTCTGGCTCACGACAAAATGATTCAGGACACTCCCGCTATGTACCCATATTTCCGCTCAGAGATAAAAACAACCTCGATAGCGCAAGGACAATATAGTTTTCACGCAGACGATATATTTCAAGGTAGGGTGCCAAACAAAATCATCATAGGGACGGTTGCGAGCGTTTCATATAACGGAGACTACAAAACAAACCCATTCAACCTGAAACATTACGACTGCAGTTACCTCGGTTTCTTCGTTGATGGCCAATCCGTACCATCGCAACCTTTGCAACCTAATTTTGAAGGAAATCATTTCACCGACTGTTATCAGACCCTCACTTCCTGTAGAAATGATATCAACATCACATACAAAGAGTACAAGCAAGGATACTGCCCATATGTGCTGGATATCGATCCCTTCTATTCTTTCAACACAAAAAGAAGAGGTCTTTGCCGTTTGGAAATCAAATTTGCTAAACCTTTACCAGAGAGTGTGACATTGTTGCTGTACGCTACCTTTCCAGAAATACTTACAATCGATAAAGCGAGAAATGTGTATATACAATAAATACGGAGGGAAATAATAAAAAAAAAAAAAAACCACACACACACAATGACTCATGCCTTCTTTTATACTTTTATTGTATTATTCTGTTAATAAAAATATAAAATCATGAAATTGTCGAGTCGTTATTCAATAAGAAATCCAGTCTATATCTTTCTTTCGTTTCTTCTCTCTAAGTCCCGGAGGAAATAGTGTTAATTTCTTATTCTTCTTTTTCGAGGTATCTTCCCTTTCCTCTCTCTGCTGATCATCTTGTCTCCCAGATAGTTTTTTCAATCGCTCAAACTTTTCGAAAGGCACTAATACATATTTCTCCATTACTGTAATACGGGTTGTAAGTAGGCTGAAGCAATCTTCACCAATGTATGGATAATACGTTGTTTATGTTGGATAGCTTCCTTCTTTTTAACAAACCCCGTGTTACGATCTCCAAGCAAGTAAATAAAGCGTCTCTGCCTCTTTAAGGTGGCTTTTTCCGTAAGTGTCAATCTACCTTTGAACCGGATAATGTTGTACGCAATTTGACTAAGCGCCCTTAGCTGTTGACGGGTAATAGTTTTTAAAAGCGCTTTTCTCTGGTCGGCTGTAGTGTTGGCCACTAAATATAAAAAGTGACGTTGCTGTTTAATTAGTTCTACCATATTGTATTCTTATAAGCTATTTATTTCCATTCTTACGTCAAACGGTACACAATAGGATCTTCGTTGGGAAATATACGAGTCCTTAAACGGTACTTGTCGTCGGAGTAAGGGGACATGTCCACTATGAAATAACCGTGTCTCGTATTAAGGGCATCTTCGTAAGCCTTCATAAACACTCCGGATTTACCGGGATAAAGCTGCCGTCCTAGCACTCCTACTTGAGATATGTCACGAATATTTTTCATAAGCACCAGATACCATGTATTCAAAGCTATAGTTCTGGCATGTTTACCCCCAGGGTATAAGTTTTGTGTGATCATAATCACCGATACTTTTCTGTGATGGCAGCCTTGGGTGAACAGTAACTCCATTTCTTTACTCCGCATGACCTCGTGCATTAGGTCGTCTAAAATGATTAACTTGTGTTTTTTGTCTCTTGTGAAGTCATCCAATTCTTCTGCAGTAGGTAGTCCTTGCTTACTGTCAAAGTTTGGAATGGAACTCTCCATGACATCAAACAAGTCTTGGTGGATACCGTAGCAATAGAGAATATGAGAAGGGGGGTCCCGTCCGTACATGAGGTTTACTTGTTTCAAAAAGCGGTACACCCATTGGGTTTTACCACTACCAGTTTGTCCGCTAATACACATACTAGAACATGGTTCGAATGGAAGAGGGACGGCCATTATTTTTTAAGTCTAGGGTTAGGCAAAGCGTACCCGATACTGCTACTCAAGAGTGATACCCAAAGCTCGGTCGACCCGTTTTGCACTGATAGGTTAATGATGGACGTAATAATAATGATGTACACTATGATCATCTGACAAAAGTAGACAATCTCTGCTTGGGGGACACGGGTGCCCAGTAAATGCCACTTGTCACTATGGCTTTCTTCGTCAGGTTTAGGGAAACGTAAAAACGTTTCTTTTTCGGGAGTTTCTGTCATATTCTTACGTTAGATTAACTCAAAACACAAAAAGAAACTCATTCTTACAATGTTTTATTTATAAGCAATACAATTATCACGTTAACAAATAAAATAAACAACAGTTGGTATCTAGAAAAATAAGCGACACTTTTAAGAAAATGAGTGACACTTTTTTGAAAATGAGTGACACTTTTAGGAAAATGAGTGACACTTTTTGAAACAGACCCTATGGGAATTTACCTGTAAAAGTATAAAAACGTAAAAACGAGTGACACTTTTTGAAAAATGAGTGACACTTTTTGAAAAATGACTAACACCTTTTTTTGAAAAATGATTGACATTGAACAACCCACGAACAAAAAAAAAAAATTACATCAGTCATATCCATATGGTACAGTGTCATAATTGTCTAGTTTCCTTCGCTTTGTATACACCATTTGATAACTTTTCTTTTCTTCTCTATTATACAATTTCCTCTTTCTTTTGTCTCTACATATTTTACATGGGTTGGTTACAACAATATTTGAACTACTTTTTGAATCTGTTACTATAGCTTTCACGGCTTCAAAATTGATTAGTTTGCTATTAGTGTAGTTCAAAGTAAACCCTCGTTGGTACTGGTCTTATATGCGTAATTCTTTGGACCTCCTGACACAAATTCTACAATATGCTCTCCTTGCTCCAGTTCATCCGTCAACTCACCCAAGTAGTCCCCTAAGGGAGGATCAAACTCTCCGGGTCTACTCACGTAAATGACAGAGTCCGTGTCGTAGTACAACACTCTTTTATTCAACTTTTCGAGCACACTGTACAATTTTAATCGGGCCCAACATGTTGTAAAGGTCGCCAAGTAAATGTTTGTTTCGTTGTCTTCGGGGTGAAAGTCATGTTTATAAATCCACTCTATTTGTATCATATCATTTGAGAGTATATGAAAATTCAGAGGCTCTTTTGTAGGATCAGAAAATACTTGAAAAAATAAGTTTGCTTGACTCTCGTGATATATTTTGGTTTGACGCATATTGAGTCTCTGTCCAAACTTACCCCAAAAGCTATTGAGACAAAGTTTGGCCAGAGCTCTTTTGCCAGGGTTTTTTACAATGCTGTTTTGATCCAGCAATACACCCTCTTTTTTATGATAATCTTCCATGTATTTTGTCATGTCTTGTTTCGTTTTGACCCAATCAGGAGGGCCACTCGCCTCTTGCTTAAATTTCAAAAACGTGTTGATATACTTGGCGAATAACCCCCCATCACCCGTCTCAGGATTATACTGTGTTGTTTCCTCCCAGTGGTATACTTCATATATTTTTTCTAGTGTGTAACCCAGTCTTAGAGCCGTTTTTATCTCGGGGATGCACCACGTGCCAATTAAAACCCTGTCTTCAGAAGAACATGTACATGAATCTTGATTCTCGGTATCCGCACAGGTACGACATAGAGGAAATTTCAGTTTGCCATTTGATCTATAGGGGAGGACTGGATGATACAGCCCTCTCGGGGGTAATGTCTTTATTTTGGCAATACCAAAATACTCCTCAAGCTTCCCGAAGTCTTTGGTCAAGATTTTGGGGTGACCTACGGGATACCGACAATACTTGTTCACCCAAGGGTACAAACTTGTAAAGTCTACGTATTTGACCTGTTCATGTTCTTTGGTTTTGTAATAGAGTTGACTGGCATTAGTGCGCCCTCCGAAGAAACTCTCTCTTGGATCTAATCGGTCAGCTACATCTAATTGTGCAATGCATTCTTTGAGTTCTTCATTTTCGTCCTTTAATTTTTTGAAGTCATGGTCCCAAATACACACATACTTCATGCCTAATTGCTCGAGGTATGCTTTCTTTTTTAGAGTCAGAGCATACAATTCATTCAGTGATTGATTGGTGAGGGGGTGATACGTGTCCTCTCGTTTGTCTGGGAAACACACAGGGCATCCGTGAAACACACATCCGTGGTACTCGTATGCTGTGTGTGTTTCTTCACAATATCCATCTAATTTGTATCGTGTTCCTGGTATCTTTTTTTCACCTTCATTCAGTGCATGCTGAATGTGTACATGGTCTGTAAGCGCTCGCCACTCTAACCACTGAATTGACACCTTACTGTATTGTTCTTTGTATCCACTGGGAGGAATCTTTGCTATCGGGGTGCTTACAAATTCTTTACCCTTGACTTTCAATTTTGCTGCACTCACCCATTCATCTTTCACCAGTACATACAATACTCCCTCACATAGTTTGGCTGGGATCCATTCATCAGTGTCATACAATTGTACCTTCCACTTTTCTTCTAGAAATTTACTTCTAAACACATTCATGCATACTGATGCAATCGTAACACTGTCGAAAGGATCTACGGCCCCAAACCACCTTTTTTCAGTCTTTCCCTTTCCATTTATGACCTCTTTTTCTTCTCCCGTTGCATTCATTAACAAATATCTAAATTTCAAACATGCTTGTCTCAATATATCAACATCACTTCTACAATATTCTAACATCTCTTTTCTAAAATCAAAAACTTCACACTGTCTCTGTTTCAACCACTCTACTAACTCGCTTCTTTCTTTCTCACCCATGAAATCGTAACCATAATCTTTAGCATCAGGGTAGGGCCCAACATAATTTTGATTCTCTCTGGTATTAAAATAATGTGGGAACCACCCTTTTTTCAATTCATGTAAACCAAATGCTTTGGGTAATGCTGACAGTTTCATGGGTAAGAAGTTAAGACTGTCTATTACCTTGATATGTAAGTCTCGCTCTACTGTCATGTACATTATCTTGGACCCGTTGTAAATAATTTTGTCTGGCCGTAATGACTGATCAACGAGGTACTCTAGCAGAAAGTAACCGTCATAACCTTTCATGTTATGAGCAACCACCTTGCAGTACTCGTGTTGTTCCGTAAATAACCATTGCCCAAACTGTTCAGCAGTATCATGTCCCTGGAAAGTGACTTCTCTAAAGCCACATGTCCCTGGACAAGGTCCCAAATCTTTCTCATCCAGATTTTTTTGACATTTTTTACAACGGCTACCGCATCTCTTACATACTGATTTGGCAGTCAATTCATTGTCAATACATTTTGGGGCATACCGAATGAGCTAAGACAAAGTTGGGACGATGCGTAGTTCTACCGCACCATGACGTGTTGCAGTTTTTACACTTAGAACAAGACTTACATACCTGTGATGGTTGACAATCTGCGCATTCTATTTTCTTTTGCGGTATGTATCCATTCTCGCACTCACTCATATCATCCTGACTACACTCAAAATCAAAAAATATATATTTAGGTATAAACTTGTCCTTACATTCTTTCGCTCTTAAATAACACTGATGATCGTCCAACACATACTTTTTACAAGTCTTACAAAAGTATTCCCCACACACATGGTCCTCCTTCTTCCTTATGTCCGTCCTTAGTACCTTGTAACACCTGAAACACCTCCACCACTTTTCACACTGGGAAGGCCCACTGGGTTGACCTTTTCTCCTTCCATTTTTGTGTAAGGGTACTTTCTTGTGTTGTTTGTAACAATCATCTGACCTACAGTCCATGTTACAATCTGTGCACCTCAGAGTCTTGTTCGTTTTAGGGCAGTGGTCCCTCTTGCACACTATACATTTTTCTGCACACTGGTGATATTCCCTATTACTATAGTGTTTGAGACATTTTTCACAAAAATAGGAGTCGCTAAAAAACCCAGTGATGTTTGTTATGGCATGAAAGTGGTCGTCGTCCACCAAGTACACGTAGATACAGGGACGCCCGTCACTGCTAGGACCAGTAATAAATTTATTGCCTAGGCGAGCGCTGATGACCATCACGCGTACTCCTAGGATTTCCTCAAATGCCTCCACATCGTTGAGACTAGCTGTTCGATCTATGGGTACGCCTGCCATCTTACACAGAGCCCTTGCCAGCTGTCCTTGGTGTTTCTTCTTCTTTTTGACAAGGTCGTTATAGTAAGACAAGGGGACTTTTTGATATTCTAAAACCAACTCCAAGCTACTTTTTCCCTGTCTGTTTTTCGTTACCTCCTCCCATTCTTCCTTGGTACACCTCTTTAATTTTGCCCAGCTGACTCCAATGGCCCTTGCCATACACATTTTATCTTCATTCTCAATAGTCACTACCGAGCGTTTTAAATCCAATGAAGTGTTTTCACCTTTAATACGTATGATATGTTTTCGCTTGCCTCCTTTAGGTAGGTCAATGGTCCCTATTATTATATCAAAGGTCTCATCGATCGAAAGTTCCTGGTTACTATTGAGTACCTTTTCGAGGATCTCCATAACTCTATTAGCGTCAAGGGTATCCCACTTCTGTAAAGGGACGACAACAGGGTTGTGCAAAGCATCGTGATATATCACGACACGACCTAGATCATTCCCCTGTAGGTGTCCTTGGGCCTCGTTAAGGGCTGCCTGGATCATGTCATGAAGTCCCTGCCTCACGTCTATTAACCGCTGACCATTGTACCGCTCATCCAATTTTACTTGATATGTTGTATCTATTGCTGCATTTTTGGCATATGTGCGGGTGTCCTTCTTTCTCATTGTGTATTTCAGTTTGTTGTCGTTCTGTAGACCGGAGGGTCCCGCCCGTGGCTCTTCCCCTTCCCCTGTCTGAACAAATGGATCGTCCCAATCACCATCTTCCAAACACAACCTTGCTGTCTCGTTCATATCGTCATCAAAAAGATCGTTCTGTAGACCGGAGGGTCCCGCCCGTGGCTCTTCCCCTCCCCCTGTCTGAACAAATGGATCGTCCCAATCACCATCTTCCAAACACAACCTTGCTGTCTCGTTCATATCGTCATCAAAAAGAAGGGCTTTGACAGCTCCATCAATTTCCTCCTGTATTTGTACATACTCTAGCGATACGACCATGTCCTCCTCGTTAAAAGTAACCGGAGTCTGGATACGTCCACCTAGGGTTTGCAGCACCAAGTCCATTTGTTCTTCGATAAACTCATTATCATATTCCTGTTGTCTCAGCTGGAAAAGTCTAAGTCTTACAGACACGGAATCCTGGATCCCCATGGTCGTTGCAAAGTCCATAAGCTCATCCGGATCCGTATAAGAGTTTTATCATAACGTCCATTATTTCAGCCACAGCGTCCATGTTGCTCGATTGAAATCTGAAAACAGAATAGGTATGTTACCGAGTGTGTCTTCTTATATACTCTCCATTAGCCTCGTTTTGAGAAAGAGCTATTTTTAGATATACTAATTTAATACAGGCATACAATATATGAAATCGGGGTAAAAGGCACCCGCTGAAGTCATTTCTTTAGTCAGAAAATGGATTTTATCGTGTTTTAAGTGAAATTTACTTTCGAATTTGATCATAGATGATAAGAACAGCCTCAATGACATTTTATCTAACAAGTTATCTCCAATACCTTCATACCTAATTTGAAAATTTTTATTTCTTGATTTAAAATGAAATATAGCGACAGTAGTATGTAATGTAATATATGAAATCGGGGTAAAAGACATCCGCTGAAGTCATTTCTGTAGTCAGAAAATGGATTTTGTCGTGTTTTAAACGAAATTTACTTTCGAATTTGATCATAGATGATAAGAACAGGCTCAATGACATTTTATCTAACAAGTGATCTCCAATACCTTTATACCTAATTTGAAAATTTTTATTTCTTGATTTAAAATGAAATATAGCGACAGCAGTATGTAATGTAATATATGGAATCGGGGTAAAAGGCACCCGCTGAAGTCATTTCTGTAGTCAGAAAATGGATTTTGTCGTGTTTTAAACGAAATTCACTTTCGAATTTGATCATAGATGATAAGAACAGGCTCAATGACATTTTATCTGACAAGTGATCTCCAATACCTTTATACTTAATTTGAAAATTTTTATTTCTTGATTTAAAATGAAATATAGCGACAGCAGTATGTAATGTAATATATGGAATCGGGGTAAAAGAAATCAGCTGAAGTCATTTCTGTAGTCAGAAAATGGATTTTGTCGTGTTTTAAACGAAATTTACTTTCGAATTTGATCATAGATGATAAGAACAGGCTCAATGACATTTTATCTGACAAGTGATCTCCAATACCTTTATACCTAATTTGAATTTTTTTTTATTTCTTGATTTAAAATGAAATATAGCGACAGCAGTATGTAATGTAATATATGAAATCGGGGTAAAAGACACCCGCTGAAGTCATTTCTGTAGTCAGAAAATGGATTTTGTCGTGTTTTAAACGAAATTCACTTTCGAATTTGATCATAGATGATAAGAACAGGCTCAATGACATTTTATCTGACAAGTGATCTCTAATACCTTTATACCTAATTTTTTTTTCTTAATTTAAAATGACATACAGCAACACTTGTATGGAATGCAATATATGAAATCGGGGTAAAAGGCATCCGCTAAAGTCATTTCTTTGGTCAAAAAATGGATGTTTTTCTCGCTTTTTAAACGAAATTCATGTTAGAATTTGATCATAGATGATAAGAACATGCTCAATGACATTTTATCTGACAAATTATCTCATATAGAGATAAAAGTTGAAAATCGACGTTCGGCGTAAATTCAAAAAGATTTTATCACTCAAAACTTGATTGCAATTTGTAACATTAGGTAAACAATTGTTACAAATTAGACTTACACGTTCATATATATGCAAAAATTAAAAGCCAGGTGTTTTTCTGCAGATGTTTTAAATTTTTCAAAACGGAAAAGTCACTTTAGATTTAATATCAAACAGTGTCTGGTTGCACAAAAGTAGCACATTGTTAAATCGAGGATTTCGAAAAGAAAAATTGACGAAGTTTGTTTCAGCATATTTATTTCAATTTTGGGCACCTCTTCTTTTTACTGAAACTGAAGGATGGATATTCTAAATTTACTGGAAATTATAGTTATGTTTCATGCGATAGACATTAACCTTATAGAAGCTTTACGTTTTCTTTTAACAACAGGGATAGGACCATTCAAGTGCAAAGAGATGCGAGTCTCTTTATTTCACTTTTCAGGGTCACAATGGGTGAAAGAAGACATCACCTACCAACCACCCAAGTTCACTGATAAACGATGCCAAGTAATGATCTGTAGGGTTAATTCTTTTTTCGATGCTTTAATTGAACAGAACTCCTATGATGCGTTTGTAAAATATAGCAAAGAACTTATAGCTCAATTAATGTTCTGTCTACATACAAGAAGTACAGATAAAAAACAATTACACATTTATTTACACCCTGAAAAAGATTCGAATGATAATGGCTTCACAAAGTATGCTGGTCCTGAATTTAATGAAATACACATTTTTTGTGGCAATATGAACTCAAAAAGACAGTGTGCCGGAACAATTATACACGAGATGGGACATGCAATATTGCCAATTGGGAATGGACATAACAATTTTTGGTTCACAACAACCGCATGTCTCATGGCTGCTGCAAACTTATTTGTCACAAATAGATCAAAAGAAATGCCCGTGGTTTCAATCACGGGATCAAATATACAATAATTCAAGTGTAGGTCAAAATGTGAAATTGTGTTAATACATGTATGTATGTAAAAAGAAAATCCTGTAATTCGCTAAAATAGTGTTTATGTGTGTTTGTGTGGGTGTGTGTCGGGAAAACTGTGTATATGTTTTTATATTGTAAAAAGGAATAGATTACAACGCTTTAAAGGTAGGTCGATTCATATTTTACTATCATATTTACTGCAGATTTTCATTGTGCACATTGAGAACCTTTCTTCTTTTCCCCCTGTACGCTTTCATTTTCTCCCCGTTCCGGTTAAATTTTCAGTCTTTTACCTCACTACCGTAAAAACCAGGGTTTGTATGGTAACGAGTTATAAGCGTTTACAAACAAGTGAAGTAAAACGGACTTACCTTTCTATAATCGAGGTTCCAACATCAATGATCTGGAAACGCTGTTACAACAATAAACTTTGTGCCATTTCTAACGCACACAACTTTTACTTTATTACTTAATTGTTTATTGATACCTAGAACCCCTATGTAAAAACTAAATTGCTTTAGGAAATATACTCTTCTTCCAACAGTATATTGCCTGTCAGGAGAATCCAAACACAGCTGAACTGCATTAAGCAAGACAGTTTTACTGAAAAAAAAAAGAAACTCCTGTATAGGATATGTTATACAAATGCTTTTCATAAGTATGATCTGATATTAAAATGTTCATTTTGAAAATAACTATCACATAACAGACTCTCACATTCCTCCGAAAATGTACATTCATCTACAAAACGTTTGCCTTTTATATAGTTAACAGACAAAAGCGTTTGATAAAGTGTTTATAAATTCCATGCATTTTTAATGAGAGGCGAATGCTTTGTCTGAATTTCTGCAGACGATTCTATACAATCGCGCCAGACATCACGCATTTTAATCAGCGGAAAGCGACCTATTTTGTAAGAATATCGACATTTTCTCATGCATTTCTAATGAGAGGCGAATGCTTTGTCTGAATTTTTGCAGACGATATTATACAATCGCGCCAGACATCACGCATTTTAATCAGCGGAAAGCGACCTATTTTGTAAGAATATGGACATTTTCTCATGCATTTTTAATGAGAGGCGAATGCTTTGTCTGAATTTTTGCAGACGATATTATACAATCGCGCCAGACATCACGTGGAAGAGTGTCGACATTTCTCAAACATTAAATCATTTTGATATGCGACTCTGTCAGGAGAGTATCGAAAGGTCTCATGAATTATAAAAAAAAAAAAATCAGAATTTCTAAGAAAGCTAATGATCAAACCAACAGGGAATTTTATATTATGCCACCGCTATTTGGGGATCGTAGTAAGTTTTTCGCAAACTTTTCCATGTAGAAGCGAGGACCTAAAAGCTGAGCTCTTAAATAGCTAGCGTGCAGGACTTGAGATGGGTCGTGGCTTCGATCCCTGGCTAGGTCGAGGACTGAAAATTGTGAAACCATTTATTTCTCTACCACAGCTGACCGTAATAATGGTTATGTGAGACAGCAGTCAGTGACTTGGAAAGAAAATGATGCCCTGGTAAAAGATACTGCTGGAAAGCATGTATAGGTGCACTGGCCGCAGCGACTTAAGTGCAACAAAAATGTTGAAAACGGCGTTAAACACCATACGATTTTATTCATTAAAGTCAATACAAAACCTAGACTTTGAATGGTAAGGGGGGTAAAAGCGTTCACAGACAAAAGCATTTTTAGTAGAGCAACCTCTTTGAGAGAAAGTTCTCATGCATTTTCAATGGCGAATGTTTTGGCTGAATTTTCGGTTCTATACAATCAGGCGCCGGCCTGATCGGTCAAAACGCGCCAAAACACGCTTGGAATTGTCATCTAGCCTCGGCAGGTGGGAGGCAACGAAAGCCAGACAAAAGGTATGCAAGATTACGTCATATTGCCACAGACAGTCTGACCTCCAACAGACAAAGGCCTCTAACAATAGTCTGAACTGTCAAAGACAAAGGCCTGGCCCCTATAGGGCCGCAGGCAATTTGACCTGCATAGTGCCATAATTACTACTTCTCGGCTTGAAGCTTTAATTTAACTTGTATAGCAAGATAAAGGTTAGGACGGCATTGTCCAGGGTTTCTCCGAGTAATGAGACAATCCTGCACCGGAATGTACCGATATTGGTATGTCATAGTCCCGGTATAGCTAGGATTTAGCCGGTTTCAATGTCTATCATGGTTTATCCGGTTCGTCTCGGTTAGTTCCGGTCATTCATGGTATCTCCAGGGTTGCATTTCTAGGCTTGTGTTCTGAATGGCCGTCTTAGCCTGATTCTCAAGAATCTTAACATATCAAAGTAACTCTTCTGATTGGCTAAACCAAATGGTTTAGCTAATCAGAAATTATGTTACTTTCTCAACTAACTATTACACTGCGAATGAATTTAAGAGGGTTGATAATTATGGGCCCCGGTTTTAACACGGTTATTACCGGTTTTACCGAGTTCCTTAACCGAGGCAGTGAGTACTAAAGCACCGTTTTCAGAACTATGCCATTAAAATCTCGGTACAGTCCCCTGCTGATTAAACCGGAAATAGTCGTGCCTCACTTGAAGCATAATTGTTGACGCACAACCAATGACCTGAATGAACCTATATGAATTATACGGCTCACACTTTGATAGGGACCATTTAGACATTTCAATAAGGTTATAATTATGTTACGAAAATACAGTGTTGCTTAAAAAAAATCATTTCCTCAGATGATTTATTTCATCAATGTGGCAATCTAACGTATTTAAAAACTATACCTGATGCATGCCACACGTACAAATCGGCTGAATCTAAGATGGTGATCCTAGCAAATTTTGAGTAGTATATATGATGATTCGACTCACAATCTTGAAGTCTTCGGAAGTCAACGGAAAAAAATATCAAGACCTACTTAATCCGGGGGTACAATTGAAATGTAACGATGGCGGTAAATTCAGGAGAGGAATCATCTCTTAACCTTATACTGCACAATGCCGACTATTAACGACTCTGGGAAAGAAGGCTTTTGAAAACATTGTGGGAAAAGGAGAAAATGCTGGTAACCAGCATTTTCTCCTTTTCTCACGATGTTTTCTACCCTATCATAGAAAAATTACACCATTTGAGCAACATTGAAATTGTCGTCTGCACATGCTTTCAATTTGGACAAGGCTAAAACTCTGTCTTCTGGTGAAGGGTTAAAAGAGAGGAACCAGGGCCAACACTGTAACAAATCCTTGTCAACCGCAATGATCGAATCAACCCGTTTCATATTGTATATTGTGATAGCCGTAAAATGCCAACATGTCACCACTGAATAACCGGTTCTAAACCGTGGTAGGATGAGATAATGCCGTCAAAGCCGTTCAACCGGGATGTGCCGGATTTAGACGGTCTTCCAGGAAACATGCCCGTGTAATTCAGGTATAACCGTCACTTCGTTTACTTTGCAATATCTGTTTTGGGCATTAGGCTTGTATGCATTCTTCTCACATGTATACGCAAAGTGTGGATTAAGATCAGATGTCAGGAACGTGCAGTCTGAAGTCTGAACAATACTGCCCAACAGGGTGAGAATTTTCCCGGGAGAAAGGACTGTAGAATGGCAATATTCTGTTTATTTTTTGGCTAGAAATGTTCAAGATCTTTGGGCCACGCTCTTGCTAAACGGGACTTCAAACATCTCCATAATGCTTTGTACCAAGCATGTCATCTAACTTTGGATCCATAAAATGTATTTTGTCCAACAAACGACCGAAACATGAGGTAGACTGGTCGTTTGACAAGAAGAAAGTTAACCAAGAGTAAATAGTTTCTACCTCAGGTCAGCCTGCGCGGACTGCGAACGCTGACGAGATACGTTTGAATACACATGCATTCAACACCCTTTTCACAGAACATGGCTCATTCATGTAGCAGGTAAACAAAAGTTTTGACTTGTCCAATCTACAAGCATTTGCAGAAAACAAAATATGTCCATGAAAGGTTAGCAGAATTTTCTTCTTTTTCAACTACGTTTTCATGAGTCTAAATCCTTAAGGTCGTTTAACTCTTTATCACATGAAAAATATGAACTTGTCCAAAGCAAAAATCAAGTGTAGACGCCAATTGTTTGTCCTCGGGAAGCTAGAAAACATTGTTGGAAAAGGAGAAAATGCTGGTAACCAGCATTTTCTCCTTTCCCAACAATATTTTCAACAGCTTTCTTGATCAGTGTCGCTAGAACTTGAGATTGTGCGGTGAAGGTTTAAACAGGGCAGTGTTTGGCATATAGTGAAGGGTAAACGTGGCTTTTGGCATGGTTCAAGTATCCAAGAAGTGTTTAGGATTTGCCTGTCTGTTCAAAGATTGGGCGATGAGTCATTTTGTACCAGGTAATTATACGAGATCGTAAATTTGTCAATAAACTCGCTCTGCTTTTTATATACCTGAGATGTTTCCATTTCTGCCCACCCCCCCCCTTTTATTAAAGTTCAAAACTACAACAAACTTTCAGCATTTCTGACTGGCTGAACCGGTTTGCACGGTATTACTAGCTATATAAACGGGGTTTTATAGTGTTATAATTCCTTTTAAACAGACTATTCACATAGAAATCAGGGGTCCTCCGTGGCTCAGTGGCAAAGGGTAGGACTCGTGACCTGGAAGCTCTGAGCTCGAGCCTCACCGGATCTAATGAGCCCTTCGTGGGAGTGCATACAGTTCTGGAGCAAGTTGAAGACATAGTTTGGTCATAATCCAGAATTAACCAGTAAACAGTGCAGATCAGAGATTAGACTGCATTATGTTGTGCCGTCTGATCTTGACCTGCACTTTACAAAAGCTACTTGTGTCGTCTATGGTAGGAAAACAGTTGAGAACAGCATGTATATTTCCCAGAAGTATTTGCGTCGCCTTGTTTCACCGACTGATAGTAGAGGCTTAATTAAGATGGTCGGTAAATACATAAAGTATGGTAAGGTGGCGGGTTAAACGTACATCATGATATTGTTAGTTCTGTAGATTATCTGTCTGATACCTTCCCATGCCTGGGGCTGGGATACAGTGTTGGATCAGGACTGGGGTACAGTACTGGATCAAAATAATAGGGTCTCACCGGGAATGAAGAACAGGAGGTAAAAGGATAGACCGCGTAAGAGGTCTTGGAATATAACTATTGAAGCCCTTTTTGTGGTTCACTATGAAAAATAATTGCATCTTTTTCCATACCTTTTTGCAAAGTGTTGAAATATGAAATTTAAAATTAGATATGAGCCATGCAGTAGCAAAAGGAGGCTTAGTACATCTCCGTGATGCATAATACCAAGCAAGTCATAACATAATAATGGTCCCCTTAAGATCCATTTTGTCAAACAACCTACTGAATTTCACGGTAGAATAGTCCTGTGACGTGCAGATAATTTTATTGACTGCAAAAAGTTTCGGCCCATGTCAGCCTGCGCGGACTGCGCAGGCTGACATGGGTCGCTACTTTTCGCAGATGCGTTAAGCCCCCGTTTTCCAAGAGTATGACTTGTAAATATTTCTAGGATTAGATGTTCCAAGGCGTTGGAAAAGAAGCAGTTGATTTAAAATTGATGTGTCCGAAAATAGATCTAGACATAGATGATAAGAAATGGGTTGAATTTTAAGCTTTTATGTTCTTTGTTTCGAAAGGGAAAAAACACAGTGGAACGAAAAGAAAGGAGAAACATCATTTGGGATGTCTTACTGTCACTCGTTACTACTCGGGCGATTCCGTAACTGCAACCAACCTCGTCCATATCAATGATTTTTTCATCATTATCTCCCGCTAGATGGCATTCTACAAATACACATCTATCTAATATGGGCATTCTGGGTACAGAACCGGACTAATTTTCAAAACAACAACCGTTACTTTGAATTTCAAAATGAAATAAACGTTTACTCAATAAAACGCTACCTGGTGCGATTCATTCAGCTGTGAACGGCTAGCATGTAACCTATGCATCGGCCATTTATTAAAACAGCCCCTACATGCTTGGCTAATAGCTTCGGTATAAGCCCTACTTTTCCCAAGTATTCGGGGATGGGTGACGCGTCATAGAAGACAGGTCGAATCTTCGAAGAACATGACATGAACAGACAACGATTTTTTCATATGAAGTACTTTCGGTCACATGATCTTAAACATGGCGGCGTCCTTGAGATTCTTT
This sequence comes from Hippopus hippopus, assembly GCA_946811185.2. NCBI lineage: Eukaryota > Metazoa > Mollusca > Bivalvia > Cardiida > Cardiidae > Hippopus > Hippopus hippopus. Next base: position 30,094,661 of record OX328112.1, read on the forward strand.
CTATTCACGGTAACAAAAATAACTACAGTTGAGTTATTTAGATCTGTCAATCTAGCAGCGAAAACCATCGAAATTGATAAAATCACGTAAGAAAATGAAAAAAACGACTGTTTGTCAACGGAAATGTATCTAGAACGATTTCAATTGAAAACCGTGACTCGTGCACTTTAGACTGGAGTCGTGCGACTTTAAGAACAGTGAAACGATCTATATCCGGCGAAGAGAATGTAAGGTGTAGTTGAATATAATATCACTGTTTAAACTGTCACGGCCTAGGGACTGTATCAACGGATCTAACCGAAGTTTGCCGAATGAAACCGAGGGTTTGGCTGTTTTCATCTAATAAGTGGGAACGAAAGGAAAGGAGAAACGTAACCTTGTGATGTTTCACTGTTCGTTCTACATTCCTTTCTCTTAGATTTCTTCCATGTGGAACCAAAGATACATTTCACTGATCGCTTCGTAATTATCCCGCCGTGAAGTTGAAACCTGTGTGGAGCGGTGAATTTACCATTTACAAAGAAAAACCCGAGTTTAACGACCCTGAAGAAGAAGACTTTTGAAAACATTGTGAGAAAAGGGGAAATGCTTAAGAGTAGCAATTTCTCCTATTACCATATAGTTTTTTTTTTTCCTATTCTTGCAAAGACAAATTTCAGTTTTACGGTCACTTTTGATTTCTCGTCTGCTAATGCTTTCAACTTGTTTGTCGTCTGGTAGAGTTTGCGCTCAACATAATTATTTCACAGCAGGAAATTTGAAAACATCTTTGTGGTTGACATATGGCTCATCGGCATGAACTATGGTTTATTACACGAATGTGTTTGAAAACATCGTGGGAAAAGGAGAACTGGCTCGTGTAACGAGCAAATTCTCCTTTTTTCCACAATGTTTTCAAATCGTCTGCTGAAAAACGTTAAAGATCGTCTACAAGAAGTAACATAATTAACCCTCAGGCGTTTAGGAGCTATTCGCTGAACTTTTGCGGACAGTGTAGATCAAGATCAGACTGCACAGAACGTGCAGTCTGATCTTTGATCTACACTGTCCGATTAGGAGATATTTTTCTCCAAAAATAATTTTGAAATAACAATATTCGGGTTTTTACCATCGGCTTGAAAGTTTCATTTATCTTATTTATCAGGTAAGGATTAAGTTAATCTGATTTCGCTTGTGTGTGACTGCCTGTCTCTACATTAGTTATTGTGTCTTTTAGCATGTTTTTCAAAACCGATCCTTTTTCTCGGCATTTTGGGACAGAATATTTCCCAAAAACAACAGACGTTGAATATCAAAGATCATACTTCATGTACTGTGCAGTATGATTTTGATGTACACTTTCAGCAGAAACAAATTTAAAGGCCCAGTAAAGGCCAAAATATCAAAGCAAGTGTCATAATAAATTTAAATTTAAATCATACTTATAAAAAAAAGTATGGAAAATATTGTGAAGATTACAGTCTGTTATTGTGTGGTCGGGCCATGTGTTAGTCGCTGGCGGAAAAAAAAAGGAAATTTAAAATCAGGCAAAAAGTAAACAAAAGACATAGCTACCTGGCAGGTTTTAACTAAGTTTTGAAATGAATTTCTCTGTTAGCGACTAACACTTGGACCGACCGTACAATGACAGATTGTCATCTTCACAATAATGTCCATACTTTTAAATGGTATGATATAAATTCAAATGCATTTAAACACTCGTTTTGTTTATACATTTGTCCTTTTTTGTTACTTCAAGCATCTAGATATGAGCTATGCTCTGGCAAAAGGGGGCTTAATGCATCTCCGTGATGCATTATACCAAGTAAGTCTTCACATAATTATGGATTAATAAAATCCAATTTGTCTATCAACCGACTGAATCATGGCGTCGAATGGTCCCTTGATACGCGGAAAATTGACTGATAGCAAAAAGTATCGACACAGGTCAGCCTGCGCGGACTGCGCAGGCTGACATGTGTCGGTACTATTTGCAAATACATTTACCTCCCTTTTCACAGAACATGACTCAAATTTAAATTTCAAGTCTTGTTCGGTGCTGTATACTTTCCCAAATATTAACGGACAGTGTGGATGTAAAATCAGGTTGCAATATCTCTGTCTGATCTTGTACTATTCCGTCCTCTTAAACAACTTAAACATCCATTCGCGCCCAAATGGTTTACCCTATAGGCCGCTAAGCGCGACTCATTGACCATTTGCGGACAGCGTAGATCAAGATCAGACTGCACAGAACGTGCAGTCTGATCTTTGATCTACACTGTCCGATAAGGATAAATTTTCCCCCAAAAAGTTACCTTTGAAATAGAAAATTTTTGGGTTTTTACTATCGGTTTGAAATTTCCTTTTTACCTATTTATCAAGATAAGGATTAAAAGATAGATACACCTGTCTCGTCCCTTCAGAATTCGTTATTCTCTAGTTTCTTTGTTTCGACGGAAAACACCCCGTACCTGTCATTATAATGGGCATTCGGACATTTGCGTAAAGTGTCGTCTCGGATCAGCCTGCACAGTCTGCGCAGGCTAATCCAAGACGGCAATTTACGACTACATTAGATTTTGTTCTTCAGTAGACATGTGCAAAACAGAAAATTACATAACAACGGAAAGTGTCGTCTCGGATTAGCCTGCGCTGAGTGCGCAGGCTGATCCGGGATGACACTTTACGCAAATGTCCGAATGTCCCTTTTCGCGTGTTGCAAGCCAATTATAGCAATTAACCATTTAACCCTTTACCCAACAATTCCCAGTTTTATCGACCCTAAAGAAGAAACCTTTTGAAAACTTTGTGGGGAATGGAGAAAATGTTGGTAACAATTTTTTTCTACCTTATCAAAAACAAATTCCAGCAAATTTGAGCCGCATGTAAAATTGTCGTCTGCATATCCTTTCTTTTTGGACCAGTGTTAACCCTTATGCAGCTAAGCGCGACTCACTGACCTTTTGCGGACAGTGTAGATCAAGATCAGACTGCACAGAACGTGCAGTCTGATCTTTGATCTACACTGTCCGATAAGGAGGTGTTTTTCCCCAAAACATAATTCTGAAATAGCAATATTTGGGTAATTACTATCGACTTGAAAATTTCATTTTAGTTATTTACCCGGATAAGGGTTAAATTTTGTCGTTTGGTAAAGAGTTAAACGCTTTGGAACATTCTTGCGTGTACTTCTAATCTCATCCAGTAATTTGAAACACTAGTACCCAGCGTCGATAAGCGGGATAGCTGGTTCGACTCTCAAACTCGGCAAATTTCTTTCCAACGATTTGTGATAGCCATTGCGTTCATGTGGAAAAGTACCCACTGGCTGCGTTCGCACATAAAGTAATGTTCAAACATTGTCAAACGGAATGCTTTGGTCGTTTTATATTACGCACTGTATTCGCCTTCCTTCACACTGTTTTAATGCAATTACATTTCTCGTTCTCCATCATATTCTCATTCTATTACGTTTTTTTTTTTGGCAAATACCTAGGTTAAAATTCAAATGTTAATCGATAAAGTCCTTTCACGCTCAGCGACACCCCCCTATCCCCAAGGGCACCGCCCATGCTATATATTAGTTGGGTTTTTTTATTATCTTATGGGTATTATCTTTGTTTTTTCGTTATTTTCCGTCGGATCGTAGAAATTTGTTTTTGTTAGATTCTATGAGGGTTATAATTGTACATGTTACATATCCACAGCTATGAGACATTATTTACTATTACAAGATACATGCATATGCATAAGTAATAAAGTAATAACTTACGTCTATGTCTATATCCAAGCTAGCCGAGCGCCGGTAGCTCAGTCGGACTTGCGTGCAGGACTTGAGAACAAGGGGGCGTGGGTTCGATCCCTGGCTCGGTCAATTTCTTTCCGAGGATTGTTGGTAATCATCGCGACAGGATTCATTCCTCCTCACCGCTGACCATTGTCTCGACGATAGTAATGTGGGAAAGCAGCCAGTGGCTTGGAAAGAAAATTGTGAGGAGTACTGGTAAAAGAGACTCCAGGAAAGCATGGAAAGCTGCACTGACCGCCGCAATATAGCTGAAATAATGTTGAAAACGGCGTTAAACACCAAACAATCAATCAATTAATATCCAAACTAAGTTCGGCGGCGGCGAGAGAGGAATAAATCCTGTCGCAATTGACAATCGTCATGTATCTGTAATAATTTGGCCGAGCTCGGAATCGAACCAATAACCCCAGGGTTACAAACCAAGTAGGTTACTGACAGAGCTACCGGTCTTGGCACAAGATTGTGTAGTGTTTATCCGGGTTAATCATCCGAAATTAGTTCATTTGGCCTTATAGATAGCGATAATGTATACACTGTATCTACTTATCTGACATAACCCCAGGGAACTACTGTTTTTTTTTTTCGTTCAAGATTGCTGATGTTCTCCAAAGCAAACGAGACATGATGTGTGAAAAGGGGGTTTAATGCATTTGCAAAAAGTATCGAGCCAAGTCAGCCTGCGCAGTCCGCGCAGGCTGACCTGGCTCGAAACTTTTTGCTTTTTGGTAAATTTCCTGCTTGTCCAAGGACCATTCAGCCCGGTTGTTAGACAAAATGGAATTTATGGATCCGTAATTATGTGATGAATTGTTTGGTATAATGCATCAAGGAGATGCGTTAAATCCCCTTTTCACAGAGAGCACGACCTAAACATGTTAGATAGCCTTATACTCTAGGTGCACTCTGTATTCTGGAATTTTACGAAGTTTGGACGTAACGAACTTGAAGAATATAGTTCCCTCCGTGCTATTAATTGACATATTTAGTATGGACTGGTCGAGAGTTTATCTACAGAGAGGGAATCGGATACAAGGAAGTACATGTACAAGACCCAATCTCTTCCTCGAAGAGACCATTTTGGTTCTTTTGAATGCCCAGTGTAAAGCACTCATACAAGCCTGGCTACCTCTTGGTTTCTTACCAGGTCACCATTTGTTGCGTAGGAAGTACAAGATGTCTCTGAAAAGTCCGTGCCCAGGCAGACTCAAACATACAATCTTCATATTGGTAGTCCTGTATTTTACATGTACACTACAGCTCCATCCACGAGGTCTAGATCAGTATTTACCAAACCATTCTAAATTGTATTTTTTTTTAAGTTCTTAATTTAGAACGTAACAGAATTTCTTATTGGCTTACCTATTTTGGTTTTCATTAGGTCAAAGGCCAAGGTCATAGTCGTCGTTGAACTTTTTCAGTAGTTGCTTGATTTATATTTATGAATGGGATATACGTACAAAGTACAAGTTGAATGTTCTTGGTCGGCATTCAAAATAAGTTGGCGCAAAGTACTTATAATAGGTAGAAAATGAGTCGCGTGCAATTAAGTTCAAGGTCACATTTACAGATTTCACCCTGTCACTTTTCGATAAAGTTATAGAAAAGATAGGTTTATGCCTATCGTGGCAAAATGGCTAATTTTTTAATAGTCTGAAATTTTAACAAAAGATTCATCATGTTGTTGATGTTGTTATTAATGAATTTAGCTTCAGATTTCGGGGACAGGAGAAAATTCTGGTTACAAGCACTTTTTTTCTTTTCCAACAATATTTTCATATCCTTTCAATTATAAATCCCATCATTTGGTCCACTTCTAGTTTGTCAGCTACAAATGCTTACAATATATATAAAGAAGAGAAAAAAATCTGTCGTTTTGGTAAAGAGCGAAGTGAGTTCGAGAGATATACATGAGCCATGCTCTGTGAAAAGTGTGTTTTATGCATCTTCAAAAAGTATCGACCCATGCCAGACTGCGCAGTCCGCGCAGGCTGACCTCGGTCGAACTTTTTGCTATTGTTCAGTTTTCTTCATACCAAATGACCATTCTACATTATCACTCAGTCGGTTATTAGAAAATAAAAACCGGATTTTATTGGTCCATGACTATGTGATAACTTGTTTCGTATCATGCATCACGGAGAAACCCCTTTTGCCAGAGCACCGGTCACGTGATTGTGACCTTTATTATGTTGCGGAAGCATCCGTGTCTATGACACATGTCTGAAACTTCAGTGTCACCAGCACTTTGATTCGATGAAGTTATTAGCATAGATATATTTTTTTGTAGAAGTTGAATAAAGTAATCTATCTATCCATCTGTACATACATCTATAGGAGACATTTATCTATGACGTTGAATACTTTGAATTCTCGACAACATTATTCTGGCTGATAGCTGTAAATAATCTAACATTAAAGTCTATATGCGATGTAGGCCTGCATTATTTGCACATATTTCAAGGTTCATGCATTCCAACTATCTGGCAAATGCTAATGTGCAGATTTATACAAGTTTTTTGCTATATCTCTCAGGTTGCATTCTAAACGTACGAATACAGTTATGATATTCATCTCTCTGTTAATCGGTCCTTCTGTCTGTTTGTCTGTCTGTCCGTCCGTCCGTCCGTTCGTTCCCTCTCTCTCTCTCTCTCTCTCTCTCCCCCTCTCTCTCTCTCTCTCTCTTTCTGATCCCACAAACCCTCTCTCTCATAATGTATCGTTAACTGTTGATAAAAGATCAGACTGCACGTTTTGCACTGTACGATCTTAACCCTTGGGCTGCTAAGAGCGACTCACTGACCTTTTTGCGTACAGTGTAGATCAAGATCAGACTGCACAGAACGTGCAGTCTGATCGTTGATCTACACTGTCCGATAAGGACATATTGTTCCCCAAAACAATACCTTTGAAATGGTAAAATTTGGGTTGTTACAATCAGCTTAAAAATTCTATTTCACTTATTTAAAAGGATAAGGGTTGAGCTTCATTATCCGGCAACAGCTGTCCGAAATTACTAACATTTCGCCTGCAACACTCGATAAGGGGCATTCGGACATTTGCGTAAAGTGTCGTCTCAGATCAGCCTGCGCAGTCCGCGCAGGCTAATCCGAGACGGCACTTTACGACTACATTAGATTTTGTGCTAAAGTAGACTTGCGCAAAACAAAAAATTACATAAAAACGGAAAGTGTCGTTTCGGATTAGCCTGCGCGGAGTGCGCAGGCTGATCCGAGACGACACTTTACGCAAATGTCAGAATGCCCCTTTTCGCGTGTTGCAGGCCATTTGCTGTAAGATCAAGAAGGTCATAGAGCCAATCGAGTGATCGGCAGAATAACCCTTCACCAGACAAACCCGAATTTTCACGATCCTGAGGAAGGAGTCATTTGAAAACATAGAAGAAAAAAAGAGGTGTGCTGGAAACCAACAATTTTCCCTTTCCCACAATGTTTTACCTCTTCAGGAAGAACTCTAACCATTTGAACCATATTAATTTGTCGTAAACGAGTCAAAATTGTGTCGTCTTGCTAAGAGTTTAAAAAGATAACATTCTGAAATATACAATGGCAATTGTTTTACGGGTTAAAAATTGCAGATGAGCATAAAATTGATAAACAATTATTTATTGTGTTGTGCTCGGAGGTTTTGTGTCTACTGAATTTCAACAATGAACCCTGACATTATTTATCAACTTTACAATTGCCATTGATAATTCCAGATGCTTTTTTTTGCGGCCAGTGTCGATCAAGATCAGATTGCAAAGAGCGTGCAGTCTGATCCTGGATCTTCACTGACTGCCTTTTACGTGATATTTAATTTTGTATTAAGTAGCACTGAAATGACCTTTAATGATCTATTCATTTTTTGGCTTTCTTTGTGGCAGGATTTTTTATTATTTTTTTCCACTGTAGGGGTTAAATTTGAGAAAATATAAACATAGACACTCTTGTATATAATTCAACGGCGATGTTGTATCACCTCGACGATGACTAGGTTTGTTCGTTTGTTTGTTCGTATGATCTTTAACGCCGTTTTCAACATTATATCATATATATAGCGGTAGCCAGTGCACCTATCCATGATTTTCCCGCAGTTTCTGTTACAATGTACCTCGCACAATATTCTTTCCCAGCCATTGGCTGGGTTTCTCGCATAACCACCCTCAAAACATTGATAAGCGGTTAGAGAGGAATGAATTCTGTCTTCATTGCTCGAAAAAAAGTCGGCCGAGAAGAGGCTTCGATCCCGCGTACCCTGCCTTTAATTCCTGTACGTCACCGCTTGGGCTACCGAGCTCGGCCGCAAAGGTCAAACCATTTGAACCTTAGGCCCTACTGGCTTGCAACACGCGAAAAGGGGCACTCGGACATTTGCGTAAAGTGTCGTCTCGGATCAGCCTCCACAGTCCGCGCAAGCTAATCCGAGACGGCACTTTACGACTACATTAGATATTGTGCTAAAGTAGACTTGCGCAAAACAGAAAATTACATAAAAACGGAAAGTGTCGTTTCGGATTAGCCTGCGCGGACTGCGCAGGCTGATCCGAGACGACACTTTACGCAAATGTCCGAATGCCCCTATTCGCTAGTTGCAGGCCATATAGAGCTAGTATTAGATTAATCTGAAAAAAAGTTCCAAAATGTATATAAAAATATCCCGATTTATATAACACACTTACATTTTATTATCCGGGCCCGGTGGCTCTGCTAGGAACGCACGTGGCTTGAAATCCCGGGGTCGCTGGCTCGATTTCCAGCTCGGCCGAATTCGTTCCGGGGATGGATGATTGCCACTGCGAAAGGAGTCATTCATCCCTCACTATTGAGCATTGTTCCGATGATGTCTATATAGAAAAGGCAGCCAGTGGCTTTGAACGGATTTTCTGGAAAACACTGGAAGAGAAGCTCAAGGAGAGCATGAACAGTTGCTCTGGCAACCGCAATATAACTGATAACGGCTGTTTAAATACAGAATCTGCAAACAAACGAACGCATATTTTATTGGAGTCTTGTTTCCATGATTTAGTCATGCTGTATGACAAGTCGGTTTAGTGCATCTGCAAAAACTATCGATAATTATCGCCCTTTAATTATAGTTGGTTCACGCAATATTCATAAATTATCTTTGTACACAACGTATTTTATATTGGTACTGTAAAATTGTTCTAATGGGGATACGCTTGTTTTATGCGACGAATTGCTGGGTATAATGCAATACTACTACCACGAAGATGCATTAAATCTCCCTTTTCTAGAGGGCTGCTTATATTATAGGTGACATGATATCGCGCTTAGATTATAGTTGGTTTACGGAATATCCATTTACAGGACGTACTTATATATTTAGTGTAAAATTGTCCTAATAGGGAATAAGCTTGTTTTATTTGCACTTTAAATATCAAATGTGACGGGATGTATTTTGTCATAATTCAAAATATCAACATTGGGAATGTTTTGCTGGTGAGTACACTCGGTCCGTATTCACTACCCATTCTTGATTCTATTCCTAGTCTTATTGTTGATTTAGAAAGTAACACAGCTTTCGATTGGCTAAACCATTTGGTTTAGCCAATCAGAAGTTGTGTAACTTTCATTTTTGGAAATTTCTTGAGAATAAGACTGAGAATGTTCTTGAGAATTGTTGGTGAGCACAGACCATGAACTCTTTACCAAACGACAGAATTTGAAAGTATTTGCAGACGACAATTTCAATATGGCTTAAATGAATGTTGTCTTCGAAGGTGTAAAAACATTGCGGGAAAAGGAGAAAATGCTGGTTATCAACATAAAAATGATTTGCTTGGTAAAAAATACTAGTAAAATTGTTTTCATCCATTGTCAGCCATGTTTTATTTACAAAGTTTTAGATTATTATTGTTACTTTAAATAACCGGAAACCGGAAATGAAGGAAGGATTACCGCCTACTTAAAATGCTTCCGCGATGAAAAAGTAAATTATTACGCCATTAAGTTCTCTCACTGCCGTGGGTATCAGTGATCGCTCTGGGAAAGGTGGAGACCAGATCAAACCGTACAGAATGTGCAGTCTGATCTTTGACCTACGCTCGCTGCTGTCTGCAGCCATCGAAAGACTATCGTTTATCTGTCTTTTTAATTATAGATGAAATTTATATAACCCCATCTGGGGATCCTGCGTGGATCATCGGCTGAGTGTAGGACTCCTACCCATGGCGGCCCCGGGTTCGAGCCTCACTGGACGCATTTTTTTTTTTTTGTGGAAGTGTCTCTTGGCAAAACACTTCAGAGCCCTAACATAGTACTGATGAAACCCAGGACATACATCAGTATGTGAGCTGTCGCCGTGATATGACTGAAATAATGTTGAAAGCAGCGTAAACACGATCCAATCAATCAATCAAACAGTCAATCAATCAAATCCATTCAAACAAAACAGAAGAAAATTTCAAGAGCGGAAATTGTTATTTATACTGTTACACGCAGGCGTATTCATAATAAGCATACATAGGCTTGTTTACACGTGCTTACCTAGGCTGCTCTGCGTGCATTGAAGATAAAATTGACGATCCTTGACTATGAAGACTTGGCACGGAGCAAAAGGTGTTATCGAGCGAATGAATCTTCTGAAGCACTGCCAAGTTTTGTTTTAGAAATTTTAAGTGAGGAATTTCAAAACTCTTACCTTGTAGATGAAACAACAAGAGTCTCGTTTTTCTTACACATTGTGTAACATGCGTGAACGAATTTGAGTCATACGCTGGTGAAGGGGTGTTAAATGTATTTGCAAAACAGTATCGACCCAGGTCAGCCTGCGCAGACTGCGCAGGCTGACCTGGGTCGATTCTTTTTTGCAAATAATCGATTTCCTGCATGTCAACGGACCAGTGTACCTCATGATTCAGTCAGTTGTTCTGCAAGATGGATTTTATTGATCCATAATTACATAATGACTTGCTTGGTATCATACATCAAGGCAATGCATTAAAACACCTTTTACCATAGCGCGGCTGGTTTTAATTCTCACGTACATTTAGCTTATATACTTTAACAAATATGATACACTACGAAGTTATTCTACGTGCAAATGAATATTTTTTTACTCTTCTACAATCTTGTGTCGACATTTTTTTCATTTTTTTGAAAAATAAGTATGAGGAAATAGGTTTATCCGTTTTTTAACAGAACTGCGATTTCTGATCGTCGTAGCCATTGATTTTGCTTTGATCATTCATAAATCGAGCAATACTCTGGCAAAAGGGGAGTTAAATGCTTTCCATGATGCATTATAACTAAAAAGTCATCACTTAATTATGTGTCCATAAAATCCTTTTTTGTCTGACAGCCTACAAAATCCTGAGATAGAATGGTCCTAAGACATGTAGAAAATTTAGAAATGGCAAAAACGTTTCGACCCAGGTCAGCCTGCGCAGTCCGCGCAGGCTGACCTGGGTCGATACTTTTTGCAGATGCATTAAACCCCCTTTTCACAGAGCATGGCTTAATTTCTTTATTGTTAAAATAATCTCCAGAATAAAGCTAAGGATACAATAAAGAATGTTTGGTGAATTAGGGTCCTGGGCCTGTATTTAACAAACATTCTGACCTTGGTTCTAATACTTAACTCTAAAAATATCCATATGGATGGCTGGATGAAATCGGCTCAGTCTGCCAAATTTTATAGGTTATTTCAGTTTGATTCTGTTGTTTTCGTATGATATAATTATGGTTTATTGCTAGAAATAACAGTTTTCGCAGACTGGCCAAAATTTCATTACAATATGACGACTAACTAACCCTTGGGCTTCTAAGCACGACTCACTGACCATTTGCGGACAGTGTAGATCAAGATCAGACTGCACAGAACATGCAGTCTGATCTTGGATCTACACTGTCCGAGAGGAGGAGATTTTATTCCCCAAAACAGAACTTTGAAATAGCAAAAGTTGGGTGTTTACTATCGAATTGAAAATTTTATTTTAGTTATTTAGAAGGATAAGTCGGAGTTAAAGGGTTGTCAAACAATTTTCGACGGTACTTTTAATATTTCCAAGTAGTTCAGCTGTTCAGTATGTCATCGCAGAAAATGTTTACCATGTGTTTGTTTTTCCGTTAAGTTTATTTTCACATGTTTGACCCGCTTTATTTTTCAAAAGCAGTTGTCAGATAATTTAATAATATTACTAGATATCAGACTTTTTGGTGTCTTCAAACATAATAAGTAGATATCAGTTGTTATTAGTATTTTATTTTGGGGGGGGGGGGAAAGATGTATTTGTAGGGACTTAAATTACAATATAAATAATATATTTTTTTCAATATCTAGGCCAAAGGCCTTTCCAGGAAAGAAAAACGTAATACGTTTAACAAAGACAACCTTGTGATAGATCTATGTTTTTTTTTTCTTGGAAGAGGCCGATGGCCGAAATATTAAAAAAAAAGTGTATTAGTTATGCGCAACGTGTTTGTAACTTTTCCAGATTGAAAAAAAAAAAGGGAAGTTATGAATAAGCCACATAACGCGGACAGTGCAGATCTTGTACTGATGTTTACTCTTGAATCTACTATCTCCTTCACGTTCTTAAATATTCTTTCACTAGCATTCTTAACATAGCAATACGTATTTAGATATTTCTTTCCTTTCTGAAAAAGGTCTATATAATTTCTTTTCCTTGCTGAAAAAGTCGATTTATTTCGCGTTCTCAGGATTACCTCTATGATTCATTCTCAGAACATCTGTGTGTAAACGTTACCCTGTGTGTTTGACTGGATGCCTGGATCCCGGCCAGGTATAGATCCGGTGTGCTATGTCATTCATAGACTTTTTGGAGAAGATACTCTCGGAATGCTGGGTGCCAGCCAGGTAGTACGTGCCATACGTGCTGTGTAATTAAATGGTTGATGAAATTATATGTAAGGAATTCGGGAAACTGGAATTAGGGTTTGTTAGTTTTATTGTTTGGTTTAATTTGATGATGTCTACTAAATATTATTGTTTCCTGCTAACAATTCTTTTACAAAAAAAATCAACTTTTAAAACAATTTAAGAGAAGGAAAAACAAGAAAAAAAAAAAAGATAGACAGCGTAAATTTGCCAGCAAATAGGCAGGGGCCCGTAGAAAAAACAATGTCTACATTTTTGACCAATCAAAAATTTCTATTTATTCATTTGTTATCAATACCAAAAAAATAGGTCAAAAGCCAGCGCAGTCAGCTCCGCCGAAAGATATGCTCTTACGAGCGATTGATTGTTTAAAGAAAATGTTTTACCATTTATTTATGAGTTATATCTTAATTAATATCGGTTATCAATATTTTAAACCCTTAAAACGCCCTCACAAGTATAGTTGCCTTTTGCGGCTAGTGTAGATTAAGATCAGGCTGCACTAAATGTGCAGCCTGATTTTTAATCTACACCGTCCGCTTGGCTGATTCTTTTAAGACAACTTTAGATGCCTTTGCGGTCAGTGTAAATCAAGATCAGGCTGCACATAATGTGTAACCTAATCTTTAATCTACCCAGTCCGCTTGGCTGATTTACTTCCGTTAAGAGCAACCTTAAAACTGTGGTTATTAGACTGAAAGTATCATTTTGCTTTATTCGGCGCTTGACACTTTCCTTTCCAGCACGACAACCTTAGACTCTCCAAATTCAAAACATTTGCAGACGACAAATTCAAAATTAATGTAAATGAGTTCACGTTTTCTGAAAGGATAGAAAACATTGTGGCAGAAGGAGAAAATGCTGGTTACCAGCATTTTCTCCTTTTTCTACAATGTTTTCAAAAGTCTTCTTCCTCAGGGTCGGAAAAAAATGGGATTGTTTGGTAAAGGGTAGCTTCAAAGTTGTGTAGCCCAACTTTTGTTTCCGGTGGTGATGTTTTCTACTGTTCCATTGAGATTATATACGAGAAAAGAAATAAGGAATATCTTCAAAAAAAAGATAGACGGCATAAGAGATACTGAAATATGAATGTGGAAACTCTTTTGTGGCTCAATATGAAATAAAATAATGCAAAGTAACCTCGCGAACAATTGCTTCTTTTTCTTGAAGGTTTTTCATTTTGTCGAAAAGTAGTATTTGGTAATTGGGTGACGCTTATAAAAATATTAAATTTCCAAATACGACAAGAAAAGGATCATTCTCTATTACATTAATATGCTATGGTCTGAATCATGGCCCCGGGGCATCGTCTAGCTGTAGTAATGCTTGTAAATAGTAGTTTAATAAATGTGTGAGAAAATATGGCAGCAGGGGCCCGCCGAATAGACATGTGGACATTTTTGACCAATCGCAAATTACCATTTATTCATTCTTTTTCAGTTCGAAGAAGTAGGTCAAAAGCCAGTACATTCATCAACGCCGAAAAAATTCCTCGTTACTACGGCTTGATAACTTGTAGCCAATGCTTCTTATTAAATGAAAAAGTGAGTTCCAGACGCTCCATGAAATTTGGTTTCATTCGATGAATACCCCGTGGCCACGATATATTATGCTATTGCCCCAACATGCTTTAACCCATAACCTGATAAATAAGTCAAATAAAACTTTCAATATGGCAAGAACCCAACGTTTTCTATTTTATGAATAATTTGGGGAAAATATCTCCTTGTCGGACAGCGTGGATCAAGATCAGACTGCACGTTCTGTGCAGTCTGATCTTAATCTACGTTGTCGGCAAAAGGTCTTCGAACCACGTTCAGCACCCCAAGGCTTAATAGTGGAGATAGTAAAGTCGTGGCCATGAGATATTGAGTAGTGGCAACGAAAAATTTAAATACAGGTCACGAGATACTAAAATCGTGACCATGAAAAAGTGAAATCGTGGCCACGATTTAGTTCAGCTATGGACACGAGATGACGATTAAGTATGTCGTTATTCGCAGGCCATAAGTTTTATCCTGTGATCACAAATTATTATCCCTGGTCACGAGTATGCCCTATCGTTAGTACAGATAACTGTCCCTGAAGGCGATCTTAGTTTTTGACTGGTCGCCTCCGGATACAGAGACGATCCATAAAAAAAACTATGTTGAAATCTCATCACAGATTTTTTGCGCATGTTTAAAGTCTCATATATTCACAAATTGGCGACAAATTAATGTAGAATTTGAACATATCTGCTACTCGATTATTCAAAAATCCTTTGTTTCAAATACAATTAGTTTCAATTTAAACGCTTAACATTTGGAAAAAATAGTTTAATTCATCTATCACTCGACACGTTTACGCTCCCCAAAGTAGACACAAAATGGCTGCAAAACACAATAAATTTTGTTAGTTCTTTCCGAGATTTACATGTTATAAACGACAAGCGCTTAAGGTAATGAAATGTTTATGATTTGTCCTTGGTCATGTGTGTCACTAAAGCATATTTACATTTCGCTGCAATACAGATTAAACCGACTAAACTGAAAGTCAGTACAGCGCTGTAGCTTTGCTACCGGATAAATCACGGTGGACTTGACGGTGTGGTGCACAGTGAATGTCCAAATATGAAAAGAAGCATCGTAAACGTCTCATTATTGAGAGTAGCCCCATGGTTACGAGTTATTATCCCCACTCATGGTTTATCATTTGGTGGCCACAAGTTATTTCCCCTTGGTCAATCTTTTCTTCTTCTGGTCACGAGTTATTATCCCTGGTCGAGAGTTAGCCTTGTGGTTACGAGTTACTATTAAATGGTCATGATTATTACCCCATGGTCTTAAGCTATGGTCATGAGTTTCCCCGTGGTCGTGAGTTTTGACCCCCGATGGTCACGAGTTATTTTTCGTGGTTACAAGTGATTGTGTTATGGCCAAAAGGTCATTTCCTTCTCCTTGCATATCCTCTTTATGCTGCCGTCATTGACAATAGTATGAATGTCGTATATACAGTGTGAGCCATGATCTGGCAAAAAGGGGCTTAATGCATCTCCTGGATGCATGATACCAAGCAGGTAATCACATTACTATGGATCCATAAAATCCTTTTTGTCTAATAACCAACTGAAGCATGAGATACATTGGTCCTTTGACATGCAGAAAATTAACCAAAAGCAAAACGTTTCGACACAGATCAGCCTGCAGGGATTGCGTAGGCTGACCTGGATCGATACTTTTTGCATATGCATTAAGCATATGCATTAAGTCCCTTCTTTCACAGAGAATGACTTAAATGTATAAACAGCTAAACTAAAAGAACAATATTGAAGATATAGTCAAGCAAAAAGCCAATACAAAACTTCATAATCAGTTATTCGGTATTATTCTTTAGCGCGACTTGCTCTACTCATGTTGCCTTTGCAGATAATTTAGATCGAGGTCAGACTGAAGAGATAGCAGTGTGATCTGGGATCTATACGGATCGCTACTTTTTAACAAGTTTTTCGCAACAACAATCTCGAAATTGAGATATATTGGCCCTTGTATCTTTATTGGAAAGGTCGAATGTATCCAGTCAGCGGTCGAACGGTTTGATAAGTGGATTTCTCACATAAAAGAAGAAAAGACGGAGAAACAATTGATGGATGGATGGATGGATGGATGGATGGAGGGAGGGAGGGAGGGACAGACGGATGGCTGGATATGTTAGTGAGTGGCAAAGGATTGGTCGATGGATAGATAGATAGATATATAGATAGATAGATAGATAGATAGATAGTAAACCTCAATAAGCCCCATTTCTGTCTTTCTTTCTTTCTTTCCCATAGGTACATTAAATGATTGATATCGCTTACTATTCACCTCTTTATGTAAATGATTGATATCGCTTACTATTCACCTCTTTATGTGTACTTCAGAGTGCCGATGAGAAGCTGCGAAGTCTGACACAGAAGGCATCAGGCAGTCCCAAGTCGAACACCTACTGCGGACCTCAGTCCTTTATTACAGACAACTTTCACATCGTCCCGAGGTCAGAACCCCCCGATGTTCCGCCACCGCCAGTCCCGAAATCGTTGTCGATTCAAAGCTTGCCAACTCAGTCTAATGATCCACAAAGGGCCACAGACTTTGTTGAGTCAACGAAAGCGGAGGAACAGTCAGTAGATGAAGAGAAAGCTCCACCTCTTTTACCTCGAACTATAAAAACAGAGATGGCCGAAAGACGAGTTAGTCAGTTTAACAAAAGAGACGCAGACGAAAAGTCGGCTAAACGACGATCACGAAGCGAGGGACCTCATGGTCGTCGAAGGATGAGAAATTCCATGCACGAGATATCCAGCACGAAAACAAGCCAGAGTAAACAAGATTTACCCGGCCGTCATTCTATGTATACTGCGAACCATTCTGAGGACGAAGTTGCTGCGAATCAGTCTGGGAGCGATTCCGCAGGTTCAGACAACGATTTTCAGAAATGGACCAAAAACCCATTACTTGTGAAAAGATCTAGAAAGAGTGATCGGAGCTCTAAAGTTGAGAGCAGAAAATCAGCACTAAATCTTGAAAACGGTTTTTCAAAAGAATCGCGAGGATATTCTCCGAGTAGAAATCAAAAATCGAAATTCCAAAGAATGGAAGCGAATCGGAGAAAACGTATAGAAATGACAGTGACCAGTGATGAAGAGTGCTCCCCACAAATAAGGATTTCACGGTTACGTCAACGTGCCATGATGAGTTCAAAGTTATTTGAAGACGACTCGTCCAAAAACGAATTAAATATTGTTCCTCAGAAAAACGACAATTCATTCACTGCTTTTAAGCCTGGGGTAAACAATGAATTTAGAAAAAGTCAGTATGACGAAAGGCCCCATATACAATACTCTGACCAGCGGCAAAGTAAATATGAGGATATTGATCAGATAAATAATCAAAACAGTCGTGTTTATCGACAAGTACCTGTGCAAAAACAAAGTGAAAGAGTTAAGACAAACCAAATTAAACTACCCGACTTTATACCAGTGCAACATGACAGCATTAAGTTACCGATTCAGATTCAGTCAGCAAATGATTCAAAACAATCCGACAAACCTGTACGAAATGTTACGGAAACACGCGACAGTAAGAGAGTAAAAAGGGACAATGTGGAAATAAGTAAAAATGTGAATAAAAGTGATTTAAGTCACAGTGTAACGAAGTTTAAAGTGCCGGGTGAGTCACCAAAGTTGAGGAGTTTTCAGGAAGTTAAGCCGAGCAAACCAGCACCGATGAAAAAGGCTGTTGGTAAAATAGAATTGAATCAAAGATCAGTGAACACGTCAAGTGATGACTCATTAGATGAGTTAATTGAATCGAACATACAGTATCTCGAAAGTGAGATAGAGAGTGGGAAATTAAAACGTCAGTCTGGTAATTTTAATAATATGGCACCTAATGTGGATGTGATACAACGGAAAGTGATACGGGAACCAATAAGGAAACATTCTAGTATTGAAGACGAATTAAAATCAAGGCTTCATGCACCCTTAAGTTACTCAAATCCTACCCTTTCACCACAGGTATACATAGCACGTGTAAAGTCTAATGAATCAATGGACCCAGCACCAGTCTCCACTCCCTTAAACGCGCCTAAAAACCAGTTAGATTATAGGTATATGAGCACATCTGGGTCAGCGACATACAGCCCAAATATGAAACGCAAGACTTATGAATATAATGAGGATATTTCAAAATCTGATACACAGTTGAATTCTGTTGATTCGCGATTTGTACAGAATCAGTCTTATTTTCCGGTGCCTGATAGTTATGTCCCTTACCCAGTTCTTAACACACAAACTGGAAACATAATCTACGTGCAATCTGAACCTGGGCAAGGTTCTAGTTTAGAAAATAAAAGTCTGTCAGCGCCATCTATGGATTCAGGTATGTTTTCTGATGTTGAATATAACATTGAGGTATCGGAGAGAATAAAGAAGTGGGAAAAAAAGATAACACCAGCAGAGATGGAGTCGAAGCAAAGAGGTATTTTAAAAACTATTCAAGAATATGAAGCTTTCAGTGACAGTAACCATTGTGATAAAAGTGTTCCAGATACACCAGTGGAAATACGCCGAGAGCTAAGACAGCTATTAAGCCCGACGGACAAATCAGGCATGGGAAGACTGTCTGTAAGTCTGACCAGGTCAACATCTTCTGTGTCTGATTCCACCACACCAGAAGCTGGACCCACTCAGATATATTTTGAACCAAAAGTCGTTTCATCTGAAACTAACCTTCATCGTATATTCCGCGTCGTCCACGAGCCAAAAGCAGTCTCTGTAGATAGATCGGTTGATTTAACACCTGCAAGCTCATCAACCAGTGTAACACACGAGGCAACAGCTGTTCAAAGACGGCGAAAACATTCTGTAGAACAACCAAATAAAAAGCACACACAAAGTCTTGGAAACATGGCACATAGCGAATCAGAGCTTGGAAACTCATCACAACAAACTTGGCCACCCATGTCTGTTGACTCCGACAGTGGCATTCGTAAATCATGGAGAATCTCGCGTTATGAAGATGAGATAAATGAACTGAAAGAACTTGTAGCTGACAACTTCCGTGACTTGCGGAAGAAATTTGATTCGGATGTAAGTGAACCTGACTCTAGACGGGGTTCATCACCAGCAAGGTTGATGACAATGACTCCAACTGAAACTTCATCTCACAAACAGGAACACATAAGTGTCCCCGTCGTAATAAACGTACAGTCCGTAACACCAACCAACATGCGATCACCGATAGTTGTTCGCCGTGCAAGAACTAAGACCCAAGAGAAGAATCAGCCTCCGCCAGTTTCTCCAACATGTCCGCCTTTAACACCCAAATCTACAAGAAAACCATTGACGATTTCGGTTGGAAGTCGAGCAACACCACCCTTAGTCAAGACAGAACCAAAAGTTGAAATAAAGCCGCCAGATGTATGGTCGCCGAGTATGGAAAGCGGGAAAGGCCTGATCAGTATTGAGAGAGTTAAAGCTCGAACTCTTCAGACAATACCATTTTCTGAAGACCCAGTTTGGAAAGAGATAGAAGACCTAACCACATTCGACAAATCTGAAGAAACACCAAGCAAGATAAACTTTGATGACATTGATGCGTTATTAGAATTGGCTACGAAAGGAACAGAGAAATCGTTTGCAAATAAATTGCCAACTGCAAAACCTCAAAATATAATGACAACTAGTTTTACCCCTTCATTATCAGGGTCTGATCCATTCAATACAAATCAGCTGAAACATAGAAAGTTATCTGATTCTGCGCTTGCTATGCCGGAAATTGAGCGTCGAAAAGTCTTCAACCCGCCCGAAATTCAACCTTTGAAACTTAGTGCGGCACAGCTTCGAAAATCAAGCACAAGTGCGTTAGATGATGTTCTTGAAGATATCAGAGCATCATTGCAGAAAAAACCTTTAAGCCCCAAACTTTTGAAAAACGTCGATACTACAGAATCCAGTTCTTCACCAAATACGTCATTAAGATCGCCACTGACAAAGTCATCGAAAGCATTCTCTTTTCCAAAAGATACCCAGTCCATGAAACCAGATTCGCAAGACACCCATAAGAAAGAGTCGGGTACACCAGGTTATGACAACACCCAACCAACATGGCAACAGCAACAAACGATAACGACTATGCAGCAAGAGCTTGCAAAACAAGTAGCTGATATGCCTTACGTTGACCCGGAATTTACTCAGTTTCCATATATTATAAATGGGAACTATCATCTCGATCCAGATCTGTTGTCAGAAAAATTGATAAGTACTGGCCTTGTAGCAACTCACGAGCCAACCCCTGATCACAGACCTTTTGAGAAAAGAATGGCCCTATTTCAATCAAAACTAGCGGATAGCCAGAACACAAATTCAATAGAAAATACCACTAAGATAACTGACTCTGACAAAGGTAAGAAGGATTTTACGGAAATTGACCAATCTGTTGTTGAATTGAAAAATCTAGCTCAAGAGGTTGAACAAAAGCTTAGTCAGATAAAAACGAGAATAGTATCAGCAGATGAAGGGAAATTAGATTCGATATTGTTAGCACTCCGAAAATTTGCTCCAACTACTGAACAAAAATATTTCAATGTCAATTTTACTCCAAGTTATGAACCTGGAAAAAATAAACGGGGAAAGCTTGAAGATGCGCTTACCGAACTCGAGAAAATTTATGATAGTCTGAATTTACAGGATAAAAGTTTGATGGATCGGGCTTCGCGAGCAGAGGAGGTTCCTTTAGCATATCGTACAAGTAGGCAAGACAAGATAGAGAGATGTAACGCAAGAGATAATATTACTGAAATATCACGTCCGCCCAAAAAGACTCAACATAGGAGGTCTCACATTGATGAAGTAGAGAGACAAACACAAAACGAATTCGAGGACATAACGAAGTCATTTCAAGTTTTGTTGGATGAAGTTACAAAACAATGTAGATCGGTTGCAAGGGGTTCTGTAAATTATTCTGAAAATGAACCGATGTTTAATCCTGGTGGCAGCATGCAATATTCGACCCACCCACCTGCAAATGTGATTCACCACGAACCACCAAGACAACAGCTAAAATATGGCAATCAGTCACAACGTGATATTCAGGATAGCTACAATATAGCAATTAAAGAGTTAGAGTCTGTAGCTACAGGGCAATCTAATAACTTTAATCTTAATTCTAAGCCTGTTCAAAGTTCCGTTTACCTTAATTTAGATTCAATGAATGTTCATGATATCTCCATTAATGGCATGGGAAGTAAACCCGATCAAAAACACAGATCAAATGGACTAAATATCAAATTGCAGTCGCGTGAAAAAACAATGAATTCTGACGCGGACAGAGCGGTTTCTAATAACTTTGTATCCGTTGTTACTGAGTTTAAGCCATCTTTGGCAACGTCCGTTAATCTATCAAGAGACACCTCAAGTAGTGATAGCGATAACGTTGTGGAAAAAAGTGTTATAAAAAGACATTCAAAGCCGTCCAATGGTAAAGGAAGATTTCGGAGAAAAGCAAATCTCGAGCATCGAAAATCTATGCCTGCATTAATGAAAACTGTCGAAACGCAAACTATAGAAACCCAAACAGATGAATCACTATTCGAACAATCAGATAAGAAAAGTATCAAGAACAGACATCATGAAGTTGTTAAAGATTTGTTCACAGATTTGTTTAAAGAGGATTTAAAGGGTGGTCCAGTGAAACGTAAACTGTCGACAGGTATCGCAAAAATGGTTGATTTATTCAGTTCTAGCGAGGATGAGGTCGGTAAAGGAAGCAGAATTAAACATTCAGTGAGTGCGCCAGACATAGTAAATTTATTTGAAAGTACCTATACGTGTTTGCCAATTAAACATGATAATTCTGACAGACATTTAGCTGGAAATAGTGTTAAGCCTTCGACGCCAAAACGTGTAAAAAATAGACATGAAGCAAAGTCGCGCTTCCTTTCATTACAAAATAATGATGCCAATATAAAAAAGATTGGCGTATCATTAAAATCGTCGGCGGCAACACCGCCACATAGTGATCCCCCTTCTGCACAACAAGATGACGTTTTTGATTCACCGATTTCAAAGCCTCCGGTTTATCCTGTTTGGCAATATCCGGGACAATCCGAGAGTCCGAGTCCTAAAAAGTCAGACAAAAGACCAAACTTTGGTTTTGATCGTGATTTTCAACGAAATGTTTCGGACACTGAAAGTGATCATGTGAGACAGAAAGAAATGAAACAAGAAACTGAAAAGGTTCGTAGGAGAACAAGGTCAGACGGTAATGATGAAGATAAGGAACGGCCAAGGAGCTTTCATGAGCTAATGGCTGCATTTGAAAGTGATCCTGAAAGATTAGAAAAAATACGAACAAGTGGATTGAGGAAATGTGCATCGGAAGAATCAATGTTTATTGACCTAGTCTTACAAAGAATGTATTCATCCACATCGTTTAAAGAAAACACTTCGGATAGGCGACCATCTGACACAACCATAAAGTCATCTTGTGATTCAAAAGAAAATATTTAAAATATATTTGTATTTTATTTCTGTAAATGCATGTCGAGATGTATTCAATCATGCGTTTTTGCACATTATTTGTCTTTCCGTGAAAATGATTTTTGCTTGGTAATTTTGGATTTTCTTTCCAACAAGACCTTTAAACCTAATGGGCATCTTATAAACAACTTTGAAACAACTAGATACTCAACGTAAATAACGACTTCATTCATATGAGCCATGCTCTGTGAAAAGGTGGATTAATGCATCTGCAAAAAGTATCGAGCAAGGCCATTCTGCGCATTCCGCAGAAACTTTTTTCTACTACTCAATTTTATGCAAGGACCAGTTTACCTTCATGATTCCGTTGGTTAACGAAATAGATTTTATGGATCCATGATCATGTCATGGCTTGCTTGGTATCATGCATCATGGAGCTGCATTAAGCCTTTTGCCAGAGCATAGCTCATACTACATGTAAAGATAGTTTAACAAAAGGAGAAATTGATACTTACAAGTATTTTATTCTTTTCAAGAGTTTTCTGTTCAGAGAAGTCAACTGCGCGTGATAGTATTTAAATGTTGTATCTAGTATCATTTTTGATATTGGTAAATACTAATATTTAGTTTTCCCTCTCAAATGCTTGAAGGCAGAAACTAATTGATGTGTTTTTTTTTTTTTCATAAGGCGTTTCAGAATAAGTAGAAGAAATGCCTTTGTCAAGGATTATAATGGCCTTCAACATGCCAAGAGGGGCGTTCGGGCGTTTGCGTAAAGTGTGGTCCCGGATCAGCCTGCGCATTCCGCGCAGACTAATCCGAGACGACACTTTCCGTTCTTATGTAATTTTCTGTTTTAAGCAAGTCTACTGTAGCACTAAATCTAATACAGTCGTGAAGTGCCGTCTCGGATTAGCCTGTGCGGACTGTACAGACTGATCCAAGACGACACTTTACGCAAATGTCCGAATGCCCCTTTTCGCGTGTTTAAGGCCAATTATGTTATATGCAGAATATGTTGCTAAATCAAATTACTTAAAGTACTAGTAACGAGAGCCAGGCTAGCACGTAACATCTACAAATCTTGTACATTTTTCTTTGTTTGTTTCATATCACCTGCAAACCTGCAAACGACATATTTCGTCCTGCAGAACCACTTTTGAAAACATTATTAAGAATTTAGCTCATTACAAACAATTTCTCCTTTTGCCAGAATGCCTTCATGTGTATTTATATATTAAACTTTGATGTATGAATATGTATGAATATACGTTCCCAGAGTCGTCTGCTTAGGGTAAGTAATCTGTTGCAAAATTATATACTGTAATTCTATATCAGTATATTTATTCAACAAATGTAACGTTTTAAAATTAAAAATTTGATGCAACCTCAAAAAAAGTTAACCTAAAATTTCATAATAGTTAAAGCCAAATGAAGAAATCAATTCAATAACAAGAAAATAATTTGTTCCATTCTATATGATTTATAAATTGTTTAATTTAGAATACATGCTAAGAAATACATTGGTGGTCAAACATTTTTTTAATTAATAAAGTAAATGATGCATTAATTTTGGTTTTAATACGAAGGCTTTAATTGGCTGATTTATACATGGTAATTTTGTAAATAAAGTACTTCTTGCCCAGGTCGAAGGTCAGAGAGTTGTATCATCATTGATTGGTCTACACACTTGTATGATTAAAAAGGTTTCCTACGTTCTCTTGATAATTTTGATCGCCAACTAATGAAACCTTTTGACACATTGCATTGAATTCCCCATGTTGCCTATTTAAAAAAGAAAAATGTTCATAACTTCATAAGGTATATAATGTTTCATCCATTAACTTAGGTAGCGTTTCAACGCATTGTTATGACGCATGATATGAAGTATTTTTTCAATTCTTATTGACATAAAATTAATCTTTTATAAATAAAATCCCATGTTCAAATGATTCTGAGGAACAAAACACTGTGAAATTGGGAAAAAAATGCCGGTTATCATTTCCTCCTTTTTCCCCTAATATTTTCGTCATTTTAAAAAATAAATAATACATCATTTCGTGTTCTTAGGGTTTAAATATTATATGACACAAAGAAGAGTAAATTGATAGACAGGAAGATGAATATTTTTACATTTAGGGGAAACTTTGTGTGACTACATCAATCCCTTTTTTCCCAACAGTAAATGAATTTTCAATTTATTTAGAATAATTGATTAAAAAACATTGTGTGGTAGAAGTCTGCGTTTCATACGATATTTTCAAATGTTTTGTTACAGGAGTAAAACGTCAACTAAAAAGAAAAAAAAATGAGAATATTTTCTGGAAAAGGATCACTTGCTTTTTTTCCGTTTTTTGAAAAGCTGATTTAATGGGAGCAAAACTTCAAAGTAGAAAAAAAAAAATCAGATAAAATACATTATGCTAACGAATTGTTTGCTTTTCTTACAATATTTTAAGAGTTGCGTTTACAGAAGCAGAACGGTGTTTAAAAATAGCATTATGCGAAAGGATCGTTTACTTTCCCTGCAATTGTTTTTCAGGTTATTTTGACAGGAGCAAAGCGTCGAATTTTAAAACCAAACAAACACGTACCAGTTGTTAAAAAAGATAATTGCATAAAAAGATCGTTCGCTTTTCTTACAATTTTTTTTAAAAAGTGCTGAGGCAAAACGTAAAATTTGAATGAAAAATATTTTTTTTTGAGAAATAATTCTAGACGTCTTATTCGGAATTGAAGAGACAATCTCGGAAACTTAAGCCCAGTAATCGTATCATAGTTCTCTCCCTTTATTGATTTTTACGTCCATCGCACGTACTTTCAATATGACAGTTATATAATTTTGTTTGTTAAGAATATTTCAAATCCTTTCCTTCAGTGCTTTTTAATAGCGATCAAATTGGTTTCGAATTTAGTTTATTTCTCGCAAATACATTTCTATTGCGTACACGTGCATTTACATGTACGTGTTTATCATGAATAAAATTAAACTATAATACTCAGAACCTATAGGTAAAGTTAATCCTTTTCCATATGTTACGCCAGTGTTGTAATGCCCCTAAGAAAGAAAAGTCATGAAACATTAAGGAAAAGGAGCAAATGTTGGTGACCAGCATTTTCGCAGTTTTCTACAATGTTCTCAGTTCTATCAACGACAGTCCTATCACTTGAGCCGGCTTGAATTTGGCAACTGTTAAAGCTTTAAATTTAGACATTTATAAAATCTGAACGTTGGGTTTTTTTTTTGTGAAATAGGCCGTTTGTTTTTTATGCTATCTCAGCACCATTTAACTTATTGTACGTTTCTTTTTTTTTTCTCAAAATTGATGTCGTTTAGCTATTTTTGATAATTTATCACAAATCCGTCGTGCCGTCGATTCATTATCGTCTGAAACAATTTAACGTCGCACGGAAACAACCTTATAGACTATGAATTAAGATCTGGTACATTGACTCTTAGTCTGCTAAACGCGACTCACTGATCTTTTGCGGTCAGTGTAGATCAAGATCAGACTGCACAGAACGTGCAGTCTGATCTTGGATCTACACTGTCCGTTTAGGTGATAGGCCTACATTTCTCCAATAAATAATTTTGAAATGGCGTCATTCCGGTTTTGACAATCGACTTGAAAGTTTCATTTATTTAGCAGGATAACGATTAATTCATATGAAACTATCAAAAGAAAATGCTACAATATTTGTACAAGGTGTTTGCAACGGAACGAAGGACGACTGCCGCGAACTATGTGTTCAGTTTTATAGGTGAAAATACTGTCCGTCTTTTTATGGTCGTGAGCATGACCCTGTTGGGTCCTTAATTTGTATTTTTTTTTTTTGTTGAGATAGAAATGTAAACGTATGTACACAATTATCGTCTTATATTTTTTGCCCGTACTTGTTCACTTTGTGTCATTATTTATTGTGTTCATTTTTTTTTAGATTTAAGTATCCTCATTACAAGGTTGTGAAACGTATATGTAATCAACTACAGCAATATTGTTGTGCTTATCCTTGTTTTTGTATGTTAAGAGATATTGAAAAGGTTTCAGGCAGGTCAGTCAGGTCACATGATCGTTAAAAATCGGGTCCTTACTCACCATCCAATTTAATTCCGAATTATAAAGTGCACAGTTTTTGACTGCCTGAACCAAATGCTTACCCAATCAGAAATTGTCGTGCTTTAAATTTCTCGAGAATTATCACCATTCTTACGATAGATGCGACAGATTCAAATGCAAAACTACCCGATCAATTGTATGACAGTCAATGATACTCATCATAAAGCCATGTTGCCATAAAAAATAACTCCTTCAACAACTATGAATTGAATCAATTTGTTTTTTTTTTATCTTATGTGTAAATACACAGTGACTCTGTAAATTCCTCGGAGAAGGAATAAAGAAAGAAAAAAAAATGAAATAATTTATTCTTTTTCTCCTATTTTGTGAACTTAATTACTCTTAATCTTTGTTTATTGAATTACTCTGTTTTTCTTTTTTTCATGAATTAAGAAAATCTCCTCCTTTATTCAATGAGCTAAATAATTCTTTTTTCTCTTTTTTATAAAATGAATCACTATGTCTTACTTTTTAATAGGTTAGATTGCACTGCTTGTATCTTTTTATGAATTAAATCACTATTTTTTTTATAATGAATTGTATAACTCTTTTTCTCTTTCTGATGGATTAAATAAACCCGAATCTGTTGTTTGGTTAAGAAAAAAAGTCTGATTATCTTCACCTCTGAGGTTAACCGAGCCCCGGTAGCTCAGTTGGTAGCGCCCAGGACTTGAGAACAGGGGATCGTGGGTTCGATCCCTGGCTTGGCCAGTGTCCTTCCGAGGAATGATGATTGCCATTGCGAAAGGATTTATTCCTCTCCGAACGCTGACCATTGTCTCGACGATGGTTATGAGGGAAAGCAGCCAGTAGCTTGGAAAGAAAATTATGCAGAGGACTGGTAAAAGAGACTCCAGGAAAGCATGGATAGGTGCACTGGTCGCCGCGATTTAACTGAAATAAGTGAAAAACTGCATCAAACACTATACAATCAATCAATTAGTCCTATGAGGTGAATCAGTCTGTTTTCTTTTTACCTGTGTGTCTGTGCGCGTGTGTATGCATGCGCGCGTTTTTGTGTGTGTAAGTGAGTGTGTAACATCAGTCCGATTTTCTTTTCTACGGATTTAATCAGTTTGTTCCTCTTATTTAATTAATAAAAGCAGTCCGATTCTCTTTTTTCACGGAAATGGATATTCTCTTATTATTATTTATGATCGCTGTTTTCCTCTTTTCTTTATGGCCTGCAACACGCGAAAAGAGGCATTCGGACATTTGCGTAAACTGTCGTGTCGGATCAGCTTGCGCAATCCGCACAGGCTAATCCGAAACGGCACTTTCCGTTTTTATGTAATTTTCTGTTTTGCGCAAGTAATTCTACTGTAGCACAAAATTTAATGTAGTCGTAAAGTGCCGTTTCGGATTAGCCTGCGCGTACTGCGCAGGCTGATCCGAGACGAAACTTTAAGCAAATGTCCGAATGCTCCTTTTCCCGTGTTGCATGCCATATATAATTCTATTTCTCTATTTGTAAACTATTGTGTTCTTCTTTACTGAATGAAATGATAAACTGAATTAATTTTATCAATTCTTATCCTGCTAAATAAGTGACATCAATTTTTTGAGCCGAAAGTAAAAACACAAAATTTGCTATTTCACAGGTTTTTTTTCTTTTAGGATAATATGTCCTTATCGGACAGTGTAGATCAAAGATCAGACTGCACGTTCTGTGCAGTCTGATCTTGATCTACACAGTCCGCTAAAGGTCAGCTAAGCAGCCTAAAGGTTAAAGTAGAAATTGCCAGAAAGCAAGTTATTAAATTCATCGTGTTTTCTTCATTCCCTAAATTACAGTCATTGTGTCTCCTTTAAACCTTGTGCTGCTCAGCGCGACTCAAGGACCTTTTGCGGACAGTGTAGATCAAGATCAGACTGCGTAGAACGTGCATTCTGATCTTGGATCTACACTGTTCGATAAGGAAATATTTGGGGGTTATTTAATGGCTAGTTAGTTTCATTTCATTCTTTTTCAGCGGATTAAGGACTAATGTTTGGTAAGTGTAGAAACAGTGGCCTCGGGGAAGAAAAATGGTAAGATGGAAGGATTTTGTCAATCCATGCGAGCAAAATGCGATTTCAGTTGCTGTTGCTGACAGTTTAGTGTAGTTTAAGATTTGTCTGCACAGACTGTGCTGTCTGATTTTAGATCTAAATAGTCCAATACTTGGAAGATATTTAGACGAAGTAAAATCTTAATATCAACTCTTTCGGCAAAATCAGGGTCTTTTGCGAACGGCATAGATCAAGATCAGACTGCACAGAACGTGCAGTCTGATCTTGGATCTATGCCATCCGCTTGTATAGTCAAGCCTGTAAGATAAAAATCTTTCTGAGACTCATAGGACTATATGTTCAGCCGTTAAAATGGGTCGAGTTTATATATTTGGCGCTGAAAGAGTTATATGTCATAGGTCGTTTTGATCGACTTGTATCCCTGTATCCTTAACATGTACCAGACTATCCCGTCTTTCCACCACCCTGAAGAAAGAGGCTTCTGGAAATATTGTGGGAATAAATTTATGAAAATGTTGATAACCAGCACGATGTCATTTTCCATAATGTTTTCTACCCTTTCATAGAAAAAAAAAATCCAACATTTGTGCCATCTTAACTTTGTTGCGTGCGAATGCTTTCGATTCGGACAAGTCTGAAATTTTCTATTCAGGTTTTTGATACGGAAGAGTTTCTATTAAAAGAATTTATTTGTCTTATAAATTGTGTACAGTTTTCAATGTAAGGTTCCTTTTTGTGCTTCTAGAAGTCGTTAGATTTTATATATATATATATAATAACTAATAAATATAAAATAACCGGATGCTTTATTGATTGGTTGACTGAGTTCTTTATTATCTTCATCTATATCTGTAAACTTGTAATGTTCCAACACTCCTTACACGTGGTATAAAATGAGCCTTAGTCTGTTAAAACGGGGTTTGATGCGTTTGCAAAATGTATCGATCCGTGTCAGCAATCCGCGCAGGCTGACATTGGTCGAAACTTTTTTACTATTGATAAATTCTGTCCAAAGCAAAGGACCGTTCTTCATCATGATTCAGCGAGGTTTTAGACGAATTGTATCCATATTATGTGATCACTTGCTTGACATAATGGATTACGAAGATGTAGGAAACACTTTTTTTTTCCAGAATGCCATTCAAATTATCTTGAGCAAAGCGTTTCAGTTGGACCTGCAACGTACTTGTTTTCATTAAGAAGTATTCTTTATCACATAACTCCCCTTGTTTTCAATTAAGACATCAATTACGAATTTTCTTGTCTTAAATAAGTAAATAGTGTCGTATTTGGTCAACGCGCTGTAATTATACGCCTCATTTCTAGAGCATTGCCGACCAAGATTCCTGTGTGAAATTGAATGTCAAAACTGATGATAGTGCAAAGCTACACATTTTAGAATGTTTAAATGTAAAATAAAACCGTCATATGCCAATTTCTTTGGAACTATTGCTTGTCTGTAATGTACCAATCTGTCAAGAAACAAAAAGGCTTTATGTAAATTTCAATACACATGCAGGTCTATGTTTTAATATGTCATGAACTATAATTCTTGAGATACAGTTATGTGATGAAAAGAATCTGATATTCGTTGGCTTTTGAGGTAGAATTTTATGAAACTCGTCCATAAATGATGTTTTGTAGACTCGTTCGATAAAATTTTATCTAAAACACCAACTCGTGCAAGATCCTATATGTATGCAAACTTGCAAATACACAAATGTTTTAAGAACAGTTAAAAAATGAGTTTTCCATTATTACGGACTATTGTTTTTATCAATTTCACGATCATGGTCACAACAACAGTATTCTTTCGCTATGTGCTATGAGTAACAAGGAGTTTTGAAGTCGTCTTGCTTGTATCTAGATCGATACTGTCAGATGCAAAATAGCCTCCGGACTGTGACGATTTGGCCCTTTCCTCCCAAAATAATAATAAAAAAAAACATCTCGCATATCAGTAAGTAAATGTTTTGTAACAGCATTTAAAGTGTTAGAATATGTTTGTCGAATATATAAAATGAAATCATTCTTTTGTACGGTACAATTTTATGCGAATTTCCGTTTACGATTTAAGCTTTTTGCAATATAATAATCCTTCTACATTATTAATACATGTGTGTATGTAAATCTTTTCAAAATCATGGTAACCATTCTAATTCCAAACGAATATCTATGACTGCCTTCGTCTGTTTCGTGTATGTCCTTGATAATTATTCTTTTTACTGTGGCAACAGTTGTAAATCAACGTACAGGCCGTCACTTTTATGTGTTCGTTTTGTAATAACGAACCCAGCTCCAGCAGGGTATGTTCTTTCGTTTTCGATGTAACTAGCATAAGCCTCAATGTTACGTGGTTGCCATATACACGGTGTGCTATTGTCAATGGTAAATACGATGACGTTGTCACCGGAAGCTTCACAAGTCGGAAACGCCACCGCATTCTCCTTCACAGATGACGATGACACGAAGGACACCCACATGAATTTTGTACCAACGGTGTATTTGTTCAAATCGTTATCAGACAATAACATTCGGCGATACGTTTTCCTATTCTCTTTCCCCAATTCATCCCAGAATAAAAGAAGTATTTCGTACATCAAAATGTAAGGTCCCAGTGCCATGTCCCTTGCCGTTGGTCTGTAATCCGAACCTTTTTGGCGCCGCATTGCTGTATTAAGATATGTGTAGAGATATGACTCTTGCTCCTCGGTGTAAGTTTTGATAATGGCTGAGTAAAAACCTTGCCTTGTTGTGCTTTCCATTATATTTCTGTGAGTGACTTCACATACGCCCTCTGTAGCTTCACATACTTTTTCTTTTATTGCTCTCCACCTTTCATCGGATGTATTGACATCATTAAAGATATTTTTCATTACGTCAAAGACAGAAAGGTTGGGGTCGACAGGTGTTGGATGGAAAGCTTTCTTGTAGGCAGCAAGACTAATACTCAGTAGTTTAAATCCGCGGGTTTCCCCCATTCCACGCGTGACTTGAAAGGTATCAAGAAGCTGACCGGACAATGAGTCAGAATTCTTGGACAATATACGAGACATTTCGCCGTAACGGTACATGCTTGCTATTTCTTTTGGTGTTTTGACCCCCTTTTCATTATTGTCGAATGTGCAAGGTTTCGTTGGAATTTCGCTGTCACAAGACTTGTAGGATAAAACCTTTTTTAAGATATCCGGTATGTTCCAGTAAACAGCCTGGTGTAAAATGCCCCATCGCCGGCTCTCGGGTATGACATTCATAAGATAGCCCTTTCGAGGTCGTTTTGGGTCCCCGAGGATTTCCCATACCTTCAACCATTCCCCGTCTCGTGCTGCTGTCACAAGCTCATTGATTTCTTTCGAATCTTTTTCTATTTCATTTCTACCCTCACCCAGACTTATACCACTGTTAAAGAGAGCCAAAACCTCTCTAAAGCTGAAAATAAAGGTAGAGATATGATATCAACTAAACCTCAGTACAAAGTCAAGAACTGGAAAGTGATATTTTCAGTCGTTTAACCTTTCACCAAACAACCGTCCCTAGTTTTAAGGGAGATATTCAGATTTTTCTTGTCTGACAAATTTATAAAAGAAATGACTTATCACAGAATTTAGTGAAGCAATAGTTGGTCAGATCGATTGTTTGGTAAGGGGTTAAACGTCAAAATTGCATCTTTTAATAGAAAGTATTCGTTCAGCTTTTTCACGTTTGCAAAGAAAAATAGATCCAGTTGAACCAATAGTTGGTTAACCATCAAGAAATAGGGAAGCGATCAGTAGAAAAGAAAAACCATGATATTTTCCACAAGGAAAACGAAACCTCTCAATGTATTTTGAGATTTCGAAACTAAATTTTGAGAAAAGACTTTTTGGATCGTGACATGATCAGTTATACGCATCGATCATGTGGGGTCGTATTCAAATCATAGGCACTCGGTTTCCATGACTTTCACAACTTAACATTTATTTCTGTACATCTATATCTTACATACTAGAAGGTTTCGCAGCGGCCATGTTTTAAGGCAACGGAAGTCCTTGATCAGGTTTTCATTTACAGTGGCTCCCGAATCATCTCTAAGGCGCTGGCCAATACGGGTACCAGGATAGTCAAATATTTTTCTACGCTTAAAATAGTACGTCTTGTTTACATTATCATGGTACCCGTATTGACCAGCGTGTTAATGACGATTCGGGAGCCAGCGAAAATCGAAACCTTATCAAGGACTTCAGTTATCTTAAAACATGGCTGCTGCAAAACCTTCTAGTAATTATGATATGCAGAAATAGAAGAGGTACAAAAGTAAAAGACAGGGAAACCGAGTGCCTATCATTCAAATATGCACAATGACGTCATACAAAAACAGAAAAGGTTCCCGATTGGAAAACGACCACTCCGATATTTAACTCTTTATTAAACAACACAATTTTGGATATGTCCAAATTGAAAGCATTAGCAGACGACAAATTAAAGGTGGCTCAAATGACGAAAGTAGTCCTTGATAGAGCATTTTACAGCATTTTATCCTTTTCCAACAATGTTTTCAAGAGACTTCTTCCTCAGGGTCGTTAAAAATCGTGATTGTTCGGTAAGGGGTTAAACACCAAAATTGCATCTTGTAATCGAAAGTATTCGTTTAGCTTTTTCACGTTTGCAAAGAAAAAGAGATCCAGTTGTAGGCCTATTGTTACCCTGTATTATTAAAACTAGAGGCCCTTGAGGGCCTGAAATCGCTCTACTGGCAGTGATTTTGCTTTTTTTGCTAGCATATATTATGAATTCATGATGAAAAAAGAGAAAAACACAAAAACCACAAAAAAGTGTTCTTGCAATTGGGTTTGAACCCACTAAGACAGCATATTAAGTAGGCATGGTGAATTGAACAGTGAAAAAAAAATGAAGTGCAATTTCTCAAAACTAATTGTTTGGAATCCAGCCAAATTTGATAGGGTTTCAGTACGCCTTGTATTAAACAATCCTATCAAATTTCAAAGAAATGTGACTAATAATGTGGACTTTGTTGAGTAAACGATACTAAGTCACCAAATGGCTGCTTTTCCTGAACGCCTTACTAGATTTTTTTCACTTTTAATAGAGATCAGTCCCTTGATAAATCAAATAATCTTTGCAAGTTTTCAAAATAATTGGATCAACAATGTGGACTTCATTGCCTAAACAAGAAAGGGAAATTTTCAACTTTGAATGGCTACTTTTCCCATTCTGATTGTCAGATTTTTTTCAAAACCAATAGACTTCAAGCTGTTTATGATACAAAGCAACTGTGCAAGTTTCATGAAAATCCGACCACAAATGCCGACTTCATCGAGTAAACAAGAAATTGAAATTTCAACATGAAATGGCTACTTTTCCCATACTGTTTGTTGGTGTTTTTTTAAAAAATCAATAGGGTTAAAGCTATTGATGAGATAAAAAACTGTGAAGGTTTCACAAAAATCTAATTACAAATGCAGACTTTATCGCGTAAACAAGAAATTGAAATTTTCAACTTGAAACGGCTATATTTTTTTCGAATTCAATAGGGTTGAAGCTACTGATGAGATAAACAAACTGTCCAAGTTTCACGAAAGTCTGACCACAAATGCAGACTTTATCGCTTAAACAAGAAAAAGCCTAACGGACGGACGGACGGACGGACAGACAGACAGACAGACGGACAGACAGACGGACGGACGGACGCCATGACATAAGCTCTGCTGGCTTTCAGCCAGTAGAGCTAAAAATTGATTTCTGGAGGGAAAAAAAACAACACCTAAATGTTTCCCATTTGAGACCATAAGAAAGAAGGCTTGTTACAAACATTGTCGGAAAAGTAGAAAAAGCAGGCAGGCAGCACTTTCCCTTTCCAACAAAGTTTCCACACGGTGTAAATCGTGCTACGTGCGATTTTATTTCCGTCTCAGGGTTACACGCTATTTAAATTCCGTCGCAGAAACACAGTTATTTTTCCCATTACAAATTCCGTCGGAGTAATAGTATTTTCAAATCAGAAGCCAAATCAGGCGTATTGACGGAAGAAATTCCATTAAAAATTTGACAAGGTACATTCTATATTACTTCTTTAAACATGTATGAAATAACTGATGGCGCTGACACTTGCTACATAGTTATAAACAAGAATGTTTTGCTAAATAGTTGATGTTTGGTACTTAATGCGATTTTGTTAACAAAGAGAGATATTTATTCGATCTAGTGCAGCATACATACACGGAAACAATTATGCTTTTGATAAATGATACACTTTTTGTAGCAAAACAACATTTAAAGGCCTCTACATTGCATAAAGAACAAGCGCTGAAAGCAAGATACAAATTCCATATCATGGTAATACAAATTTCGTAAATGTGATAAACAGAAAGATACAAAATCCGTTTCATTTGGTTAGTCTATTATAATGATTTCGCACGATTTAGATAAAGAAAAGATCCTTTTTTGTGATTTCTTTGTTATCTTACATAGTTTATGTCCGAAAATGCGCCTTTTGAGGGGGGGGGGGGAATAAATGACAAACAATAGATGGAGATATCATTTATACTTCCAGTTATGTCAGCTGTCGAAAAGTATAGATGCGTACATTGTAAAAAAAAAAACCTTCAAATGCCATCAAGAGAATTTAGACCATCTGTTTCAAGTACACAACAAGTGCCCTGTCACATGCCAAGTACTAACCCTAAACGATGTTACCGGTCATTTAGGTTACCTTCAAAAAGTGTACAATGAACTTGTACCTCAAGATTTGAAAGCTGAGGGCAAAAGCTTACAGGCCAGTGGCAGTGATGGGATCACTGTGGCAGAACATCAAAGTGAAAATACTCCACATCACAAGAAGAAAATTAAAGTAAATTCACCCCTTCTATTTGAAAATGATAGTGAACCCGTTTTAAGGGATTCTTCTGTCCGGATTCTACAGAGTCATAGGCAGTTAGATTTTGAAAGTACTGTCTGTGAAACCGTAACAGAGACCCCTGAAGCGCTGCTGATGAAGAAACTCCTCCCTAAAGTTATTGACAATTTGAAGGAAGGTGGTCAGCTGAGCACTTACAGAAAAAATTTTTGAACTTGTTTGTAAGAATGAATTTCCTCTAGATAACATTTGCTCGCTGCTTTTTGTGGATATTGTTGAGTTTTTCTCGGCTGAAAATACATCAGCTATGCGTTACCTTTACCCACAAACACTGCAGTTTTGGCGCATTGGATACTTTCTATTCAAGGGAAAATTTCTTCGCGTCACGGGGGTTCCCAAAAGCACTGGCAATGTCTTAACGAATGATGAATATCGAGGCCACTATGATCCAGCTCTTTCCAAAATAAATTTTGCAATTCCGTCCGTGCAGAACTTATGTAAAAGCGGCTCCACTACACAACTTGATCCGGGAATTTTCTATGGACATATACAGCAGCTTGGCGAACTTCTGTCTGGTACAGAATTGAAACTAGCAGTAGATGGTAAGAAAATAGTTAGGGGTCGAGGTAAGAATATGGGAGATGTAGATCGTTGGGGATTTGAAAGGCAACCAACTCTAAATGATAGAGAAATGCGCCTACATACCGATATTGCATTAATTGATACTATATTTGCACAATTCGATGATAATACCACAACTGACATTAATTTTTTAAGTGATGAAATTAAAACCGACTGCTTAAAGAACATCAAAGAAATTGTTTACAGGATCGCAACAATCAACCTCTTGGCATAAAAACGCGAAAAAGTTAGTTGTCTTAGTATGACAGAACCTGTATTCCAATTTTCCATGTCAGCCGTTTACTGTTAAAGAGGGAGACAACTTTTGTAAGTTTGGATGTGCAGAAGAACATGCGTACTACGAATATACCACTCACGAGACAGTCATACGTTGTATGTTTGAGGCATTAGGTTTACACTGTTTTTAAAGGGCGAAATGATGTGAACTTCATCAGCCTGATTTAGAAATTAGAACGTGTTTTAAACTGTTTCTGTATTAAGTGCGATGTTCAATAATAACAGTTAGAACTGCTGTTACATATTTAAGTACATGTATACACATTGGTTGCATTACAAATAATGACCAGCGAGCATGCAAATATTGTTAGGTACATCGTAATATCGTGTATTTGCAAATATATATGTTAGTACTCAACATAAAAATTTGTTTCCATCGGGCGTCTTGCGTGGCTCAGTGGTTAAGGTGTTACATTTGTAACCCAGGAGTCTTTGGTTCGATCCTCCCCCGCGGCACTTGGTTTTTCGTGGGGGTTTCCTTGGGAAAACACTTCAGAGCCCAAGGCTAGTACTGGTTAAACCCAGGGATGAAGTGAATAGGTGACCTGTCGCCGTGATTTGACTGAAATAATATTGAAAGCGGCATAAAACACCATCCAATCCAATCAATCAATCGATACCAGCGGATTTTGTTTCGTAGGATTCAAGGCCCCTTGAAATTAACGAAAGTATCCTCTTGCGAAAATGCCTGAGTGTATGACAACACATATGTTTCTCGGTTTACAGCATCTAAGAACAAAAGTTACCTCCATGTCTCCATAGCTATAGACTGTTTTTAAAGTAGAGAAGATTAAAAAATAATATTATTAAGTAAATGGAATTTGTATCGTATGTTAATGGAATCTGTATCAGCAAATATTTCCTACTAACGGAATTTGTAGCATTTTAGGAAAAATTAAGAATAAATGCTCGAAATACTGTTTTTTTCACACGCAATCGTGCTTTGATCAAAGCAGTATAGGACCTTCAATCAATAAATACAGTATCATGATACAGTGACACAACATAGTGGAGAATTCTTAAATTGTGGAAAAAGTGGTCTCTGCCTTTAAATTGCACGCCGATATTTGATACACTTACCTTAGTTGTTTCAGTAACGGTTCTCAAATAGTATATACCAAAATAATTTTAAGCAAATGTCATTTATACTCACATTTTTTGTTTTGATTGTTTTCTGGATAGCAGTTGCGGGGACGGAATTTGTAATCAAGCGCGAAACAAACTTTTGTGCTGCAACGGAATTTAAATCGCGTGTAACCCTGAGACGGAAATAAAATCGCACGTAGCACGATTTACACCGTTTTCCAGCTCATTCAAATTTTATACCTCGTATGCAAATGCTCTTGATATTGACGAAGTTTTGTCCCCTGGTACAGCCGTAATAATATCTAAATATCAATCCGTAAAGAATAGAGTACAACATATCAGATAGGGTAAATATAAAACAAGAGTATGATCTTTATCTACACTGTCTACAAAATTGCAACAATTAATAATCAGCATACTTTTGGTACTATCTTGAAATCAATGCTAGCAAAATAACGAACACGAGCTATGCACCTGCATTTAGTGGGGATTTCCCCATAAAGTCACATTTTGGAATTCTACTTTCGTTTTCACAAAAAATAGATCAAACATCCACTTTCGTTTTCCGGAAAAAGTAGATTTTCAGTCTGTTGCCAAAACAAAAATGCGAATTTGTAGTCAAGCATGTTTCTATACCCTATCTGATTTTGATTTTCGTATGTCGAAATGATTTTTTTTCTCGTCTAGAAAGAGATCAAGTGTCAAATAAGTATCTCATCCCTTGTCAACAGTACGACACAATGCATTTCGTTTTAAGTGTCTCAAACTAATATGGCTTGCAACACGCGAAAAGGGGCATTCGGACATTTGCGTAAAGTGTCGTCTCGGATCAGCCTGCGCGATCCGCGCAGGCTAATCCGAAACGACACTTTCCGTTTTTATGTAATTTTCTGTTTTGCGCATGTCTACTGATGGACAAAATCTAATGTAGTCGTAAAGTGCCGTCTCCGATTATCCTGCGCGGACTGCGCAGGCTGATCCGAGACGACACTTTACGCAAATGTCCGAATGCCCCTTTTCGCGTGTTGCAAGCCATATAAGCATTGATGTAAGTGTAAGACGAGAGCTGAACGCTCCAGATAAGCGTAGGGCATTTGAGGTCTAGAACCATTTTTTGATATCTCTAATTTGCTTGTTATTATTGTTTTCAACGCTGTTTTCAACATTATTTCAGTAATATCGTAGCGGCTATTGCACCTATCCATGACTCGCACAAAATTCTTCACAGGCCCACATAACCGTCGTAGAAACAATGACCAGTGGTGAGAGAGGAATAGATCTTGTCGCAATGACTATCATCGGTCCTTGGAAAGAAATTTGACGAGCTGAGGATTCGAACTAACAACCTCTTATTTCAAGACCTGTACATGTTAAAGACTGAGCTATTGGACTCATCTTGATATCTTGAGCTGTTAACTACACAATCCCGAGTTTTAACTACCACGAGAAAGGATCCATTTTGATGACATTTTGGGTAGCGGAGAAAATGCTGGTAACCAGCATTTTCTCCTTTTTCCATAGTGTTTTTCAGAGGCCGTCAGCCTCCGGGTGGTCAAAAACACGGAGTTGATTGGTAAAAGGTTGAAAAAAAACCCACCGTTATCTGCAGCCCAAGGAAGAGAGCAGGAAGTTTATTTCGATTCGGTTTTCAGCGAACAAATTTGATAACGAAAGTGTTTTGATAAAAAGACATTCAATCCTCCATGAAGGAAAAAAGTGTACTTAATTAATGAGCTACAATGAAGAAACAATGTAACAAAAGAATTAATTACGTACCTCACTTGACCAGACGACGTTGCCATCGACTGTCATATACGAACTTCCGGTTTTGGACGGCGAAGTGTCCTATTTTCCAATAAGATTATCTGATTTGTTTACCTATCAATGGTTTGTTTCTAAAATACGTGAAACAGAAATATCGTTTCAGCAATATATCCCTATTTGACACAACGGTTTGATGACTGTCAAATCTCTACAAAATCTTCAGTATCTGACGCATTTTACTGCATTCCTTCGGCAATGTAGAAATAGCCCGAATATAGCAAATAAGTATCATGGGCAACAGACGTAAGTTACAGTGGCATAGCCCAGCTTGGGGTACATCGCGTAAACAGGTTTTTCGATATTAACTCTTTATCTGCTACATATGTGAAATGAAACTTTCAGGCCGATAGTATAAACCCAAATAATGCTATTTCCAAGTTATTTTTAGTGGATACAAGATCAGACTACACGTTCTGTGCAATCTGATCTTGATCTACACTGTCCGCAAAAGGTCTGGCGCTCAGTAGCCTAAGAGTTAGAAATGCAAGTGCCTATTTTCAGAAATGGACTTCTTACAAGCTGACCTTCTAAATAACTGTCTACCACACGACAAAAAGTTTTACCAGTCCAACTTTCAGAGCATTTGCAGACGACAAATGATGAGATTTGACTTTCAAAGGACAAAAAATATCGCGAAAAAAAAAAAATTCTGCCGCTCTTTTTCTTTCAGTGTTTTTAATAGCATTCTCTATTACGGTCGTTAAGTTTTCCCCCCCCCCCCCTCCAAGTTTTGAGGGGGAGATAACTCCGTCGGAAAAAAGAATAGGAAAAAAAAAAGAAAGAACATTCATTATTAGAAAAGAAATGTACAGTGGTCTAGCCAAGCAAGGAATAAGCCAGCTTATGTCAAAATTTGACCTGTCTGTTTATTGTTTAACACCGTTTTTATCAATATCATCTCAGCTATATCACGGCGGCCAGTACACCTATCCATGGTTTCCTGGAGTTTCGGTATCCACAACATTCTTTCTAGGCCACCTGCTGTTTTGTCACATAAACGGATTTTACAATGAAAGGGGACAATAATTGGCTAGCAACACGCGAAAAGGGGCATTCTGACATTTGCGTAAAGTGTCGGTTCGGATCAACTTGCGCAGTCCGCGCAGACTACATTAGGTTTTGTGCTACAGAAGACTTGCGCAAAACAGAAAATTACATCAAAACGGAAAGTGTCGTTTCGGACTAGCCTACGCGAACTGCGCAGGTTGATCCGAGACGATACTTTCCGCAAGTGTCCGAATGCCCCTATTCGCGTGTTGCAGGCAATACCCTATCGCAACGACTATCTGGTGATCAATCCCCTGAAAGAGTTGTCTGAGAAGGCAAACTAAACCCTGCACGTTACCAACTGAGCTGTCGGCCACGGCAGAAATTTTAAATCAAAGTCGTGTTTCCAGCATATCATGTTAACCCTTAGGCTGCTAAGTGCGACTCACTGACCTTTTGCGGACAGCGTAGATCAAGATCAGACTGCACAAAACGTGCAGCCTGATCTTGAATCTACACTGTCCGATAAGGAGATATCTTTCCTCTAAAAGTACCTTTCAAACAGCAATATTTGGGTATTTACTATTAGCTTGAAAGTTCATTTCTTTTATTTAGCGGGATAAGAGTTAACATGGATAGAAACTACTATCGTTGAAAGTCATCTTGTATAATTCACTGATACAAGACGTTCATTTATATAACATTTCCTTGAAAATCTTCACAAGCCTTATCTTAAAACGACTTTCAAAACTGCATTTGCGGCCAGTATGGATCAAGTCGGACTGCATAAAGCGTACTGTCTGGTCTTAGATCTACACTGTCATATTCGCTGAGGCATTCAGAACAAAAGCAGCCTTGAAAAATACAATATATTTCTGTGATATTTCTAAACTGAAAATGTATGTTTCTAAAGTATTTAACTCATGTGTGTATGATATGTTGTGTGTGTGTGTGTGTGTGTTTTTTTTTTTTGTGCATGTGTGTGTGAGTGTGCATTCAAATAAATGGGGGTGGCTACAAGTTCTTTTCATAGGGAAATTATACTGGCTATTTACTAACTGATGATGATTAAACAAAAAATAAGTTCGGTACTTTGGCTCGATGAGATCTATGTAATTATTTCCATTATAACATAATTCTTATGGATGACAACAAAACAGACATACATGTAGATGCTCTCCATCACCCATGCCTTGCTCTAATGCAAAGACCGATGCATCTGACAGTTCAAACAGAAATGTTTCAGCCTCAGCTGAAATACCTTCATAAGCATCCAAACATTTTTCTAATCAATCTAACTTCCATTCATTGAAGGGAGGTAATTATGTAAACCGTTACACTTTCCTTCTTTGAACAAGCTAATATTTTGCTACGTTAACCCTCTTTTCTCCTCGTCAGTGCATCAGTACGACATGAAGCCATTTTGACGACATGAAGCCATTTATAAGAAATAAAAATAATAATAATAACGATTCCATCCCGGACATGATCACCATTTTGTAGACCATCGTCGCAACAAAAAGCAGATGAGACGTGCAAGACCAATACAGTGAAGGCGCCTACTGAGGCATTGGGCAATTCAATAGAAATGAGCCACGGTCTGGCAAAAGTGGGCCTAGTGCATCTCTGTGGTGCATCATGCGAAGCAAGTCATCACATAATTATCCCTTTACCACACGACAAAATTTTAGACTCAACCAAATTGAAACTATTTGCAGACGATAAATTAAACATGATTTCTGTCTTTAGAAGGGTAGAAAACATTGTGGAAAAAGGAGAAAATGCTGGCTACCAGCATTTTCTTCTTTTCCCTCAATGTTTTTAAAAGGTTTCTTTCTCAGGGTCCTTAACACACGGGATTGTGTGGTAAAGAGTTATAGATCCATAGAGTCCATTTTGATTAAAAAAAGACTGAATCCTGGGATAGAATGGTCCCTAGACATGCAGAAAATTGATTATCAACAAAATAAGGCGACTGTATTGTTTTCCTTTTGCCTGATAAGTAGTTTCTCACAATATTCTTCATTCTCATTTGTGTTAAACTCGAGGACTTGTGAAACTCGAGGACAAAAATTTCCATGGAGCTCGCCTAGTTTCACAATAATTACCTTTAGTTAACTCATTTACAAGAAATAAGAATGCATTATTCTTGTAAAATCCTGGTATATGTGAAATGTGGCGCTACTCGTATTTAACTTTGAGAATTTCTATGTCGATTCAAGAGCGTCATATAACATGACTGTTACAATAGAACTATTTGACTTGTCAGTTTGGAAGACGAACCTTACCTAGTAACGTTCATAGAAAATGCAGATATCCTGGTTAAATCTTGTCAATCAATATCTTAAACAATCGGTCGTAATCAGCATGGAGTATGTTTAACAACAAATTTCCAAAGACATCTGTACTACAGAAGTGTCATATGTACCTCTGTTCCCTTACCCTCGATCCTTTTGCTTGTAATAAAAAACTCTGCTCCAGCTGGATAGATCCTTTCATTTTCTATGAAATCGGCATATTTGTGTATGTCACGTGGTTTCCACTGACTGTCAGATTTATTGTCAATTATGAAATACACTACGTTGTCCCCTTCAGCCGATTTCGTGGTCGGAAACGCCTCGGTGTTCTCGAGAAGTGTTGACGAAGATACAAAAGATGTCCATTTAAATTTCGTACCAGCAACATATTGTCTCAGATCTTTATCCTTCAGAAGCATTTTTCTATAGGTTGTTCCACTCTCTCTTGTAAGCCCTGGCCAAAACATTAGAACGATTTGATACATCAATATGTATGGACCTAACGACAAATCTTGACCTGTTGGACAGTAGTTGTCTTCTCTCTGCCGGCGCATTACCGAGGACAATATTGTATACAATAAGTTGGCTTCTGCTTCTGCCGTGTACACACTAATCAATGACATATAGAACTCGTTCCTGGAAGAGGATTTTTCTATTGTATTGTGAGCTTCATCAGAAACACCGTGCACAGCCTCCAGAACTTGCTCTTTGACAGCTTTAAGCCTCCCATCTGATTCATTTACATCCTTGAAAATAGTTTCCATTATGTCCATTATTGAAAGTGAAGGATCAATCCTGTCGGGATGAAAAGTATTCTTGTAGGCCGCCAAGGTGACAGAAAATAAT
Organism: Hippopus hippopus; assembly: GCA_946811185.2. NCBI lineage: Eukaryota > Metazoa > Mollusca > Bivalvia > Cardiida > Cardiidae > Hippopus > Hippopus hippopus. The sequence goes on from OX328112.1 coordinate 30,138,252, forward strand.
CTAATACCGTTAGACTGTCCACACTGTTGAAAAGTTTCCAAGCTTTCATACTGTTGGTTACTATAATTGTCCATAAGCCAATCTTTCAGCTTCTTGTGACCGTACAAACCGGCAATCTGCGCTGGACTTTTAACTCCAACATCTCCATTGTCGAATGTACAGTGTTTTGTTGGGAGATCGTTATCACATGCTTCGAATTGCAATAACTTTTTCACAACGGGCATGTTGTTCCAATATACTGCTTGATGAAGAATTCCCCAACGTCTACTCTCTGGAATCACATTTATTAGATAACCCTTTTTTGGAGCTTTCGGTGTTCCGAGAATTTCAAATACCTTTTCAAAATTGCCTTCCTTTGCAGCTAATACCATAAGGAATATTTCAGTTGCTTCACTATCAATATCATTTTCTTCTGTATTGATGCGTAGCTCTTTTAGTAACCTAGGTTAAACGGTAAGATAAATTAAAAACTTTGGATACCATACAAGGAAGGCTTTCTGTTTGTGCAATAAAATAGATAGTCCGTAATTCTTGAATTTTACCTTCGATGAATTCGAAATATAAAAATTTTATTTATAAACGAAGGCATAGCAAAATGATTTCTTTAACTCAATTAAGAGCGTATTCTTATTCGCGCCGTCGAATTGTAGAAAGATATTTCACTTAAACTCAAAATTTAGCTCTTAATTTGAACTCTAAAAATACTGAATTTTTTTTTCTTTTTTACAAGGATGAATATCGTAATGGCTCTGAAATGCCAACTGGCACGTTACTGGTGTCCTAATGTAGCTGTTGAATACTGATCACTGTACTAATATCATACTTTAGAGATGGACACATGGCTAAATCTTGAAAATAAGTTACCAAGTACAATTTTTGCCTCGTGACTTTTATCGATACATTAGTAAAAGTGTCGATAAGTATCCTTAGCATGTCAATTTTTAAGATTGTTTAGGTGAGTGGTGCTCCAGTCTGTACATCAGGTATATAACTACGCTGATCATCAGAGAAAACTGCGTAGCATGAAAATAGATTTGCACCTTAATTTCAGGAGTTAGCGATATGATCGCTCCAATTTCGTTTTGCATACCAGGGACATCAGTAGTTTTTCCAAAGTCAAGTCTAATCCTTTATTTGAATGAAAACAGTTTTACAAAGTTATATTGTTTTTGCGAATAAAATAACAGTGCTACAACACGAAATTAGAAGCTTAATTGCAAGTTTAAGTGATTGACCTACGTCCAAAAACTGATGAAGCCATGGTTTAAGTAGTAACTTTGTAATAAGTGTATTTACCAATAAAAAAGAAGGGGGAAGGAAAGATCAGGTAATTCCATACCTTTCTGTATAATCCGCCATTTGGATGGCAGATTTGCGTGAATAAATAACGTCCGACGTCGAATTTTATATCTGAAATATTATAACTTTGAAAGGCATATCTTAAGTGCATAGTACATAAAACTATATCTGAACGTAATATTCATAATAGATAAACTTAAGTTATCGCATCATATACTGCATGTATACCACGTTTAGGTTACAATGTATATAGCGTACCTGATTTGCACATACATGGAGCAAATAAAATGATACCTACTTAAAAAAGTGCCACTTTTCTTCGAAACAAACGGATTTTTACAATATAATTGAATTGCCGGTGCAAAAAAAAGGCCACACAATACATTGGTTATTTGAAAGACTTTAATGGCCCCTATCACTTTTTGCTCATGTTCTGGGTCCGTATTTACCAACAATTCTGTAATTTATTCTTAGTCTTTCACATGCTAATTAAAGAAACAAAAGTTGTGATTAGCTAAACCTTTTGGTTTAGCTGATCAGAACTCGTGTTTCTTTGAAATTTAGAGTATTCTTGTGAATAAGACGCGTAACGTTCTCAAGAATGACTGGTCTTTGCGGATCCTAACTCGCATTTCAGCTGGACACAATATTCGGTACCTCGTGAACTTCTTAAGTAATTAAAACAATACATTCAATTATTAACAAGGACGTTTTTGTTAGAATATTGAAGCAATCATTGACTAAATAAAAATAACATCAACAAAACAATCGAAAAGTAACAGTAATGGGGTTAAAAAACTTCTTTTGGCAGTGCCTGAGGTTTATTTAGAGATCAGAGATCTATGAGAAGTAAAATGTTTCTTGATAGTAAATAGCATCTTCAACACTCCTGAATACAGGACTTGTTTTATTCATAGTTTACAATGTATTACGGACAAGGTTTCGATCAATTAAGATGTAGAGCTCTATGACAATATAAGTCCGGAGGTACATGTACTACCAAAACCACGTATCAAATTTTATATGACACCTTAGTGCAAATGTTTTAAATCTCGACCATTTGGCTGAAAAAAATGTGATATTTATGATGCTATCATACATATACTTATGACGTGTGCGTGAGTCCACATTATGAACTAAAGATCGGAAATGTTATTAAAATGTTTAATGATTAAAAACAGGCCGAAATGCTTTTTAAGTCATTTTTCGCTTAAAATGTTACAAAAAGAATGTTATTCATGTGCAATGAATCGCATTTCATGCTCATTACAATTTTTATTTAGCTGGTTTGTCAGAGTATGTATGACACTTACATTACATAATGTAAGTCAGATCGTTTGATAAAAGAAATGGTAAACCGTGAACGTGCATGTAAGATCCTCGACTTATGTAAAGTGACGGAGAAAAGGTTAAAATAGTAAACGCTCAATACGTAACATGGTTTCGAAAAGAACATAGAAAATTGTCAAATTGGAATGTCTAAAGGATTGTCAAATAGTTTCCGAAATTACATCAAAAGTCTAAAAGATGAAATAATGCTCGTAAATCAATGTACATTAATTGTTGTTGTTGTTGTCGCTCTTAGTTTTTGGCCTGGGCTTAGCCATAGTAAATTAGGTATACCAACATTTTCAGCCTCTGTCCAAGCATTTACGAAAAAACCCGAGTAACTGGGCAAAGTACCGCTTGCAATGCATCTCACTTCGCTTTAAGAAAAAAAAATGACCTGTGAAAATAAAAAAAAAATTTTTTGGATTTGAACACCATATGTAGGTTTAAGTTCATCAATAACAGATAGATGTGAATTGGTAATCGTGAGATAGTGTTTGACGAAGACTTACGAGCCCAAGTGGGCTATTTATAGCTGCAAATTAGTGCGCTTTAACATTGAAAGAAAAACAAAGCAAACCTCAGGTGAACCGTTGATCAAATCATCAGATATAGTTACGGAATCGGCCGAGTTGTGAGGAGTGATGTTGCCGTACACTATTCGGAATCTTTCGTTCTTCCTATTTTTAGACACCATATGAATGACAAAACGCAGACGATTTGCTCATTTCCCAAAAAAAGAAAACTATTTCAAAACCACGTTAAGATTTATTTTCGCAAAATTGCTGTGCTCATTGTATCTAAAGGTAAAAATATAGTTTTGATTGACCTATCATGTTCGATGTTTTATTGGAGAGGTCATCAGATCTCTCCAACAGTGGTGAGTTTAAAAGGCAGACCGTCTCAGAAATTGCTTAATATTTAAGATATTTATATTAAGCATGGACTTGTTGTTTACTATCAAAAGATGTATGGCAAGGGTAGGTAACCATCAAAATATTTTTAACACGGTTATACCTTTTTCTGACTCTGAATTTTCAAAACCTTTGACATTATATTATATCTCTATCATTAATGAAGATATTTGCTTCAACTTTGGACTATTTGTTAAATATTAATAGGGAAACTAAAGCAACAGAGGAAGGTAACCATCAATATATTTTTGACACATTATGCCCTTTTTTGACTTAATCTTATCTTTAAGCAACTGCTGCCGAGATTTAGCATCTGCATGCAGTGCTTCTTTTATTTGTTGCCATAGAAACCAAATGCAAAAGTAGAAAAAAATTTAAAGTAATCATCTTATCAGAAACCATATGCTGTGTGAGGCTGAGACTTTATGAGATTATTCATCATATAGTATTATCCTTCACAGATTTCCTTGTCATTGCTCAAAGGACATGGATGGTTGATATGGCAACCTCAAAGTTGCCATAGACTGTAAATGGAAAATATAATAAAAAAGAAAGAAAAGTGGGATTCTTTGCTAAGATATCAGGTATTTTTTGAAATGTTCCATGAGTTGTACTCTATCGGGCATATTCTTTTTTAACCCGACAATTTGATTTGTTGCCGTGACAACCCAAAGAACAGTAACCAAAAACAAAACAAAAAGAACAACAAAAACACATAAATAAATTAAAAAATAAATAAATAAATAAATAAATCAATAAATAAGTAAAATCCTTCGAATATTATAGCCTTTAAATCCATAAAGACCACAAGGCCAAGACTTTACAAAGATATTCATTATATCAGCCTGTATAAATTCATGTTTTTTTTCATTCTGTGGTCAACTAAACAATCTGTCAGTGTGAGACTTGTAGATATTTTCATCAGTCTGTACAAATTTGATAGCAGTTTCAAGCTTCAACAAATGTGACAGCAAGTTTGAACTTGAGCTCTGGTCGGCCTCTGAGGCCCAGGCCTTCAGCGCCTTCAGTGCTTTGATTATTTTACTTCGGCTATTTTCGAAGAAAACGTCGTCGTAGCCCTGTCGTCTGCGTCTGCTTCTTCGTCTACCTTGTCGTCGTGCAAAAACTTTATAATATCTCTGTCATAACTGAAGATATTTGCTTCAAACTTGGACTAAATGTTAACTACTAAAACGGAAACCCAAAAAAATAATAGATAACCAGCAAAATAATTTTGACACAGTCATACCTTTTTTTCGATTTTGAATTTTCATTGAAAATTGAGCAAATGCAGACGAACTTTGCTCAGCATACGCTGCTCTTGTTTTATCATTGACTTGATTTTTCCCCGGATATCAGGGCAAAAGTAGCTCTAACAACTCGAACGAGCACTAAGATCTGCCGCTGCACTCTTTTATCAGGTCTCACGACACGTTCTTCTAGGTACATGTACATATCTGGAATGAACTAATGTGGTAGAAGTTTTGCGTGTTACAAAAATACTTATTATTTTTCTTCAAACAAGAAAAAGAACTGAAAATATACTTTGTCAAGCACTACACCCTTCTGTTGCAAAAATATCTTTTTAATGCATGTTTTACGACATTTATTTTGTTGAAATATCAATGCGGCAGATTTTTGCTCTTTCATAGGAATACAGTGCAGGATAATGATATACGTTCGAAAATGGCTTACCCTTCATTTTGATACAAATTACTTTAATATTTGTCCAAAACAAGTTCTTCACTACGGTAAAACGTTTGGTGTTGTTCTGCTTCCTTTTTTACCATTTTGGTTAATATTTTGCCCAGTCCTGTCTATCTCCATTAATTTTCGTTCGATACGCACCACAAATATTTTGAAAACCAAAGACTGGCAGACGACGATTTTGTTAGGTAATTCGTATGAGGAAGGTCATACATAGTTGATTGTCAACATCATATGCGACATACTGATAATAGTCGTTAAGTTAGTCGAAATGATTATCTAAAAACATATGTTCTACTTTATCCTTTTTGTTTTTTCTCAATTGTTTCATAAGTCTACTGCCTCTACAAAATTCCGAGTTTCTAAAAGATCTTGCTGCACTCCGGAAAATACATTTTCAGTCCGATACTCAAGAGACTTAGAGTACTTCTTTGGGATACCCATGAAAGTTGGCCACAATATGTTTCTAGATAATATTTTGGTCGAAGTGGGAAATGGGGTCAACTTGGGTTGAAAAGGTTTGAAAAGTGGGTCATATTTATTTCTGAGAAACAGACATTGTTTTATTCATTGAAATTACTATTCGTGCATCTATGGCTTTGCATATTTTGACCGAAAATGCGTAACATAAAAATAATTTGGTGTTTGATTGCATTTGAGTGGTATTTCGTTGAGCTAGTCTCAAGAGTTGTTACTGTTATTTTCTAGACTCGTTTGATAGAATTATCTCCGAGATAAATACAAATAGAGAATTTGTATTTGTATTTGAGTATAACTTTGAATCCTGTTTATACGCCTTGGTGATTGTTTTACTACATAAATTATTGCCTTAAAGTACCTGACGCTAGGAAAAAGTATTTTAGTGTAACCTTAAGTAAAATCAATAGTGTGAGTCTAGCTTAAAATTCCAGGCATACTGTATAAGTGGAAAGTTTTGCGACGTGGATCTTTTTTTTTTTTTTTTTTGCGATTTCGCGAATTTGGAAAATTCGCAAAATTTTCTGTTCGTGTATTTTACTAGAAGTATACCAACAAATAACGAGTGTCTTGAATTCGCAAACATTTCTGTACGCAAAATGTCTGTAATCAGTATTTCGCAAATTTTTTGACACGCGTATATATCCACGTATACAGAGGCGAATTTAATCTATATTTGGACACAAATCGAGTCAGTTACGGGCTAAAACTTTTGTGGCAAAGAAAAATATATTTTTAAGCGTATTTATGATATGCCAAATTTCTTCTTTAAGATATAGCACTCTTTCTCCTGTACAGATTACCAATAAGTGACCTGGAAATGGGAGTGTTTGCTCACTGGGACCAATTTTTCGTTTTCCCACATTGATTTCAATGACTATTATTGTAAATACGAAAGACTTTTCTATTCATCGGACACATGTCATTAACCCTTAGGATGCTAAGCGCAACTCATTGACCTTTTCCGGACAATGTAGATCAAAATTAGACTGCATAGAACGAGCAGTCTGATCATGGATTTGCATGTCTGATAAGGAGATACTTTTGTCTAAAAAATGATTTTGAGATAGCATTATCCGGGTCAAAATCTGGAATCTAAACTTTCATCTAACTTATTTGGCAGGTTCAGGGTTAAGAAGACTTTCTTTTTAGAGTGCTTCTGTTGGGATAGCCTATGACTGTTAGACATTTTACAAAGTCTAGTTTCATATTATTATTATCATTATCATCATCATTAGCATCATCATTATTACCCTTATAATTATTTTTAATTAAAGTTATTATTAATATGAAAAAGGCAAAGCCTCAATACGAGCGACGTAAATGATTCGTGGAATAAATATTTATATATATATTTTAAATAATTCAGATGACGACCTATATTCTGGATCTTGAAATCAAAGGATTTTGAGTTCGAGTTTCGGCTTTGCCAAAACTAATTTTGAGCGTTGTGAAATGTAGAAAGCATGCTTCTTTCGTAATGTATACATGTGAAAGAGGGCGAAAGTTCCCTGATTCCCTTAACAAAATTAAGGCAGTTCCTCTGTAATTTTGCTAATTTGTATAAAAAAAAAAAACCACACTTGGAATGATTATTGATTCACTGCTGTCTTTCTACAATACCACCAGTGGCTTTAATCGCCCGAGAGTCGTATGTGACCGCCACATTTTGAAGGGTTTAGATGGTGATTAAGGTCGACTGTCCAGATTGTTTCCATCGCTACCCGGGCGCTACTGCAGCGACATCTGATCATTCTCGGACCTGATTCACATCTTGATCTCTCCATCTTTGGAGAATTATGTTTTTTTTTTGTTTTTTTTTTTTTTTTCGACTATGATTTTTAACACTTCAACACTTCAGCATTATTCCACGTGTAGATCTGTCAATGGCGGCAAGAGCACCTATCCATGTTTTACCTGGACTTTCTTTAAAATGAGAGTGCGTAGATCTAGATTGCCAAAAATCAGATTACTTGTAGCTTTCCTTTTCCATCCCATTTGCTTTCCTACACGTCCATCGTTGAAACAATTATCAGTGTTGAGAGAGGAATGAATTCTGTCGCACTGACTGGATCTATCATCAATTCTAGGACAGAAATTTGCTGGGGTATCGGATAGATGTCCAACTTATGGTAAAAAACCTAAACCTTTAGATCTATCAGCAAGCTTCTATAACATTTGAATAGATATAGATATATTTGAGCCATGTTGCGGTAAAAGAGGGTTTAATGCATCTTTGTGATGCATAATACCAATCAAGTCATCACATAATTATAGATCCATATAGACTTTAATAATCCATTTCGTGTGATAACTGACTGAATCACGAGGCATGCATACCGGTCCTTTGGCATGCAGAAAATTGATCAATAGATCAAGCATAGAGTTTTGATTCAGGTCAGATTGCACAGGCAGACCTGGGTCGATAGTTTTTGCAGATGCATTAAGCCCCCTTTTCACAGATCATAAATCCGACTTTCTCTGTAAATGTTAGGCTTATTTTGAAACAGTCAAAAAACTAGTTTGGTCAAGATTTCTTCGACACAATATTTTCCGGGAAAAGTCGGCTCGTGCATGACGTAAAAATAGTATGATTAATGACGTCATCATTTGTTAGCAAAGATCAATGCATATATTAATACAAAAATAGACGTTTGATACGCTGAAAGTAAGTAAGAAATTAGATAATCTGTACTCATTAAACTGACGATGAATAATAAGTAATCATCCGATCGGTAGATGGTTATTGTCATTTTTGACCAATCAGGTAATTGTGCGAAAGATTGTGGTACGTGTGACGCTGTGCGACCAACCGGAAGACACTCAATTTTTAGTCATCCCCTTCTAGATTTAGACTAAAACCCAGAACGAAGTCGGAATTTCATTTTTAAAAATCTAGAACGATGTTACCGCAAAACGAGCTTCGCTTGTCATTAGTTTTTAGCTCTACTGGCTAAAAGCCAGCAGAGCTTATGTCATGGGGTAGTTTCCGTCGTCCGTCCGTCCGTCCATCTGTCCGTCCGTTAGTCTTTTTCTTGATTACGCGATAAAGTCTGCATTTGTTGTCGGATTTTCGTGAAATTTGCACAGTTTGTTTTTCTTATCAATAGCTTGAACCCTATTGATTTTGGGGGATAAAATCTGACAATCAGTAGGGGAAAAGTAGCTATTTTAAGTTGAAAATGTCCATTTCTTGTTTACGCGATAAAGTCTGCATTTGTGATCGGATATCCTCGCACAATTTTTTTATCCGGTCAATATCTTGAACCCTATCAGTTTCGGAAAAATTCTGACAATCATTATCTGAAAAGTAGTCATTTGAAGTTTAAAATTTCCAATTCTTCTTTACGCTATAAAGTCTGCATTTTCGGTCGGATTTTTCGTGAAACTTGCACAGTTGCTTTGTATCATCAACAGCTCTAGCCCTATTGATTTTGAAAAAAAAAAAAAAAATCCGACTGTGATTATAAAAAAGTAGCAATTTGAAGTTTAAAGTTTCCATTTCTTGTTTAGACAATTTAGTCCGCATTTTCAATTAAATTCTTTTGCAACTTACAAAGATTATTTGGTTCGTCAAGGAATTGAACTCTATTAAAAGTGAAGAAAATCTAGACATCAGTTTACGAAAAGCAGCCATTTGATGACTTATTATTGTTTACTCAACAAAGTCAACATTATTAGTCACATTTTCTTTTTAATTTGCTAGGATTGTAGAGTACAATTCGTACTGAAACCGTATCAAATTTGACTGGATTCGAAACAATTGGTTGTGAGAAATTGTACTTCAATTTTTTTCACTGTCTGTTCGATTCACCATTTCTACTTATGCCGTCTTAGTTCAAGCTCAATTGCTAGAACACCCCCCCCCCTTTTTTTTGTGTGTTTTTGTTTTTTTGTTCATCATGAATTTATAATATATGCTAGCAAAAAGCAAAATCACTGCCAGTAGAGCTATTTCAAGCCCTCAAGGGCTTCTAGTGTTGTTATTTGGAAGCAAATGAAAGTCATACATTGGGTTGCAAATCATCTTTTGTGTAAATATAAAATTAATACTGGTCGCAGAGGGAATGGAAGTGATATACTCACGCAACTTCGAAGCTTTGCTTATAAGTTCGGCGGTTGCTGTATGAGATTATTATGTATTAAAATTACACCGTTTAAGCGTTGAAATAATACATTTATAAGGGTATGTGTGAGTTGGTACGTGTGTGTGTATGTACGTGTGTGTGACTTTTGTCTTTATTTTTGTTGTTAAAAATCAACCACAATTGTGTATTTAAAAAGGGGAATAATAATATATTTATAATTATGTTATGTAATGTGGGCCGGAAGCTTTAACTACAAAATAAAATATTCTGAATTCTGAGTTCTGAGTCGCGTTAAAAGAAAGAAAATTGTAAGATATAGTTGAAAAAACTATATATCTTGTCGTTCATGCTAGTCTAATTTTTAAAGCTGGATACGTTTGATTATCTGTGCATAAGGTCTACACCATCACCACCAGGATCTCTTCAACTTTATGAATCCCAGATAGCTTTACTAGAATGAGCACATGAAAGGCAGTGGTCCTCTTATTTCAAGAACGGTGATCCCGGTCATAGTATTATTAGCTGTCCGAGCGAAGTAAAATCAGAGTACCTTCCGGAAAAATAGCGAGCCTCCCTCCATCGAATAACGAAACAGGTCATTATTTTTTCAAGAAAAATGATTCCCGAATCTCGCTTTTTGGAAAAATGACCTCCTGTCTGATCATACAATTTTGACAACCCGTTTTAAATTCCCATTTTTGTTCTCTCTATCTCCTAAATAAGAGAATCATGACATCCCCTGCACCTGAGAGTAAAACCGGTTTCAGGACTTGCATTTAAGGTAAAGGGGAACAGCAAGTTATACTGGGTTATAATGGAATACGCAAGACTTTTCTATCCTTCCAAAGACACATAACACTTTTCGAGTTGCATTTAATTTGTTGTCCGCAAATGCTTTGGATTTAGGCTGGTCCAAAGTTCTGTCGTTTGGTAAAGAGAACATCATTGTATTGTTTATCTTGAAGGCCACTGATAGGTGAACCTGATCCTGGGCCCTTATAACAAACACTTTTTAAAGGGACATCAAACCAGATTTTGTGTTGTAAGATTTTAGAAAATTCTTAACAAAGACCGATAATTTTCATTCAGGTGCAAATATTGCTTGAAAAATAAAACATAGAAACACACTGAAGGGCTTCAAAAACGTAAAACAATTGAAGAAAAAAAGTCCTCACAAAAAAGTGTTTTAGTCTTTGGTGATAAAAATTGATTGGTAATGACTCTTTGATCCTATATTTATTACTATCAACATTTTCTCTTCAATACTGGCCACTGCCAAAAAGACAATCACTATTTTACTATGTTTAGTACCGGAAGTTGGCATGAATTTTTCAAGCAAAATGTTTTAACATTCCACGTGCTGCTTTCAGTCATACATGTATTAAAAACGTGTAAACTTTATTTCTGTTGGTCATGTCAGGTGTGTCTGAACATGAACGTTCTGGCGAAATTGAAATGTTACAAGCGGGTTACGATGTTATGACGGTATTATAACTATACCATCCGTCAACCATACTTCACCCAAGAGAGTGTTACTATGCTACTGGGACGGTAAAAGAAAGATCCCGGTCTAGTCAACCAAAAATTACCAAGAATCTAAATTTCACGAACAAAATCGTGACGGGCGTATGCGAGTGTACTGAGAACGCGGCCAACGATATTTAGAGAACCGTGTTCATAAAGGTAACCGTGGTGGTGGTGGCAGTGTTTATGTCTGGGCTGGTTTCGGCCAGTTTAACGAAACTTACCATGTTGTCTTGAATAGATATGTAAATGCTAGAAGGTACAGTGACAACCTTCTTCTTCCTGCAGTAATATCTTTTTACGTCAAAATTACAGCCGACGGAACTTTATTTACCAATATGACGATGACCCAGCTCATACCGCTCGCCTTACTGTCAATTTTCTGGCCGCAAACTGAGTTCGCGTAATAGACTGATCGCCTTTGTCTCCAGACATGTCAGCATGTCTGGGATGAGTTGGGTAGAAGTGTTTACTGTTGTCGTCAACTGCCATGGAATGTAAATGGACTTACTAATGCTTTGATAGATGAATGTAACAACATTTCTCAGCCAGAGACAGCAAACATTGTGCTATCCACGAGGAGAAGATGTACTGCATGAATTGCCACAAATGGTAGCTACACTCGATATTAATTGCAACTTCAAGGTAAACAGGTATTGCAACGAGATATAATATTTTTCTAACTTTACACAACTTTTTAACTTTATTCCAATGAAATTTAGAACATGTTTTATTTACATATTGATGTGCACTGAAATGAAATCAGTGGACAAAAAGTAAGTTTATTATATGAATTTCAACATTTGCGTTTTTAAAGTCCTTATGTGTACTCGTGGAAAATACAAGGAATTGCTGAGCTTTTTGTATTTTTACTGAAACTTTCCTATTAGGTTAGTAATGACATCACCGTTATTACATCATGAGGTGTGAATACATGGTGTGAATGTCACTCCCCTCTGATTTTCGTGACAAAATATCGATATTCTCAACCCCCATTCCCTCGAAAAAAAAATCGTGTAGAAGTCTAGCTTAATGCCCTTCCAGTATCATTGTTTGTCCAATTCTACATTTGAAAGTAATACACTTTTTGATTGGATAAACCAAACAAAAATATATCGATTTCTGATTACTGAATGTTTATCTTCAAATACATCATATGCACATAATTTAAACAAACAAATAAAATGATGCATGTGTCTTTTCATTTTTTTCATCATCTAGAAATATTCCTTTTTAATATCGTTTTCCCATCCTTCGCAAAAACTTTTGGTAAGTCTTTCATTCATCCATTGACATTTTGAAGTCTCTTTTTCCTCTTTGTTATCCTTTACTTTGAATGTTTCACTAGTAAGAAGTACTTAAGTACTTGTTGCCTCATTTCCAGTGTTAAATCGTCAACATAAAACAAACAAACGAAATTAAAAACAAGATTATCAAACACATCAAGAATGAATAATTTGCTTTTTGAAAGGACAATTATTTATATTACTGGTGTTTTCTCTTTTTTTTTTTTTTTTCACAGTCACTCCCTTCTGAGTTTTCGCAACAAAATATCGATATTCTCGACCCCCATCCCCTGGAAGGAAAAAAAGTCGTGTAGAAGTCTAGCTTAATGCCCTTCCAGTATCATTGTTTGTCCAATTCTACATTTGAAAGTAATACACTTTTTGATTGGATAAACCAAACAAAAATATATCGATTTCTGATTACTGAATGTTTATCTTCAAATACATCATATGCACATAATTTAAACAAACAAATAAAATGATGCATGTGTCTTTTCATTTTTTTCATCATCTAGAAATATTCCTTTTTAATATCGTTTTCCCATCCTTCGCAAAAACTTTTGGTAAGTCTTTCATTCATCCATTGACATTTTGAAGTCTCTTTTTCCTCTTTGTTATCCTTTACTTTGAATGTTTCACTAGTAAGAAGTACTTAAGTACTTGTTGCCTCATTTCCAGTGTTAAATCGTCAACATAAAACAAACAAACGAAATTAAAAACAAGATTATCAAACACATCAAGAATGAATAATTTGCTTTTTGAAAGGACAATTATTTATATTACTGGTGTTTTCTCTTTTTTTTTTTTTTTTCACAGTCACTCCCTTCTGAGTTTTCGCAACAAAATATCGATATTCTCAACCCCCATCCCCTGGAAGGAAAAAAAGTCGTGTAGAAGTCTAGCTTAATGCCCTTTCAGTATCATTGTTTTTCGAATTCACAAGAATTTTCTAAATTTGAGAATAATACACTTTGATTGGATAAACCAAACAAAAGAAAAAAAAAAAACATCGATTTCTGGCTACAGAATATTTATCTACAAATACATCATAATTATGCATATTATTTAAACAAAAAAATAAAATGATGCATGTGCCTTTTCATTATTTCATCGTCTAGCAACATTACTTTTTAATAACGTTTTCATCATCCCTCACAAAAACTTTCAGTAGATCTTTCATTCATCCATCGACATTTTGAAGTCTTTTTTTCCTCTTTGTTATCCTTTACTTTGAATGTTTCACTAGTAAGAAGTACTTAAGTACTTGTTGCCTCATTTCCAGTGTTAAATCGTCAACATAAAACAAACAAACGAAATTAAAAACAAGATTATCAAACACATCAAGAATGAATAATTTGCTTTTTGAAAGGACAATTATTTATATTACTGGTGTTTTCTCTTTTTTTTTTTTTTCACAGTCACTCCCTTCTGAGTTTTCGCAACAAAATATCGATATTCTCAACCCCCATCCCCTGGAAGGAAAAAAAGTCGTGTAGAAGTCTAGCTTAATGCCCTTCCAGTATCATTGTTTTTCGAATTCACAAGAATTTTCTAAATTTGAGAATAATACACTTTGATTGGATAAACCAAACAAAAGAAAAAAAAAAAACATCGATTTCTGGCTACAGAATATTTATCTACAAATACATCATAATTATGCATATTATTTAAACAAAAAAATAAAATGATGCATGTGCCTTTTCATTATTTCATCGTCTAGCAACATTACTTTTTAATAACGTTTTCATCATCCCTCACAAAAACTTTCAGTAGATCTTTCATTCATCCATCGACATTTTGAAGTCTTTTTTTCCTCTTTGTTATCCTTTACTTTGAATGTTTCACTAGTAAGAAGTACTTAAGTACTTGTTGCCTCATTTCCAGTGTTAAATCGTCAACATAAAACAAACAAACGAAATTAAAAACAAGATTATCAAACACATCAAGAATGAATAATTTGCTTTTTGAAAGGACAATTATTTATATTACTGGTGTTTTCTCTTTTTTTTTATATAATTAAAACGTAGCAGGTTGTTCACCTTACTCAAGCTTGTAAATATCACGAAAGTTATTGAAGATCGTTTTCGTATATTTGTTACCATAAAATGTTCTAGCAACAATGTACCTTATGCGACGTAACGTGTTGCCGTTTACTTTCAGAACGACAGCCAACACATGTCAGCCTAGTCTCTTCAACAGCTTCATTTTCGAACCATTTTGCCAAAAAAGATAAGTTTTGAATGTGTGGTTAATTAACGATGTGCACTAGATAGGAAGTCTTTTCTGAGAATTAATCAGGACTTACATATTGCACAAATATAAAAAAAATAAGAGAAATGTATCATAACACCTAATTAAAGATACACTGTATGTCTAGAATGCTATGATGATTAATGTTATCAGTGTCAAGTTATTTTGACTTCAGTTACTTTACATGTACAGGTATGTTTTTACAGCAGTCTCAAGTAAATATACGTTCCATCAGACTCAGATCTTCGATCTGTGATCAAAAACTGCGCCCCGGCCGGATAAAGCCGTTCATTTTCAACAAATGCCGAGAATATGTTAATATCACGGGGTTTCCAGTCACTGTTGGCCTCGTTATTCATTACATATATAACAGAGTTTTCTCCTCCTTTGTTCGTAGATGGGAACGCCTGGGTATTTTCAAATTTTGATGATGATGATACGAATGATACCCATTTAAACTTCTTACCGACACGGTATAGTTCGAGATCTTCATTCGTGAGAAGCACTCGTCTGTATGTAGTCCCACTTTCTCTTTTTAGCTTTGGCCAAAACAGAAGGACGATTTGGTACATCAGTATAAATGGCCCTAGGGCCAGATCTTTCCCTGTTGGCCTGTAACCACGTTCTTTCTGCCGGCGCAAAGCTTCTGACATGTGCGAATACAAACGCGCGGAAACAGTTTCTTCTGTGTATATGTTTATCAAAGACGTGAAAAACTGTTCCCTCGTTTCAGTACTTTGAATGATCTGATGAGAAGCGTTGAACTCTCCACGAACAGCTTCTAGAACCCGCTCTTTGATAGCTTCAACCCTGTCATCTGATGTACTTACGTCCCGGAAAATGGTTCTCATTATGTCAATCATTGAAAGGGATGGATCAATCTTCTTAGGATGAAATGCCCTTTTGTACGACGAAAGAGTGATAGAAAAAAGTATCATACCATTTGAGAGTCCGCACGGTTGAAAAGTTTCCAAGCTATCATGCTGTTGAGAACTGTAAAATACCTCAAGCCACTCTTTGATATCCTGATGACCATACATCTCTGCTATTTCTACTGGGTTCTTAACTCCAACCTCCTTATTGTCGAATGTACAGTACTTTGTTGGCAGATTACTTTCACACGTCTTAAATTTTAGTAATTTTTTCAAAACGGCAATATTGTTCCAGTATATAGCTTGATGTAGTATACTCCAACGTCTACTCTCTGGAATGACATTTATCAAGTAGTCTTTTTTAGGAAAGTCAGGCGTACCGAGGATCTCAAACACCTTTTCAAAATTACCTTGTCTTGCAGATAATACCAGGAGATAAATTTCCTCTGCCTCATTTTCACAGTAGTTACCAGTATTGATGCGTAGTTCTTCAAACCACCTACAACAAAAGGTTAAAGAAATATGTTTATTTAACAACATCGAAAGGAAATCACATGTTTTATTCTATTTGTCATTATTCATTTCTCTACTATGTAACTCTGTCAAGTAGAATGCATAATGAATAATAAAATAAAAACTGACGGTTTGGAGATACACGGAACTATTCTTCGGTTCTAAAAGTAAAAACAGCAAAATGAAGTATATCATTCTCATACCTAAACACGTGTCTAGAATATACCGTTGTCATTATGGAGGCATTTGTAACTCTAACCCAGAATACTATAGAGGCATCCCAATGCAAGTGTTCTTTATAAAGGCTGTTTCGTTTTTAATGATAAAGAATCTTTCAATGCTATATTCATCATAGATAACCCTAGGTTATCATATTAAATAGGTCAACTTGCTGAATTTACTCAAACTGGTTATCTTGCCCTCTTTGATACCCGATTGTTTATCTAACATAAGATGACGAAGAATATTAGAGCAATACAAAAATTACTATTAAAAATAATAAAATAATAAATAAATAAATAAATAACGTCAACCATAAAATACAATTCAACTTTTTAATTTTTTTTTACGACGGTCATCATTATACAGTTTGATTTTAGTATAAATTGTATATTGAAGAGAGAGGTTGTTTACTGTACAGTTACACCTCGCTCAAACTACACACTTTGTTACTTGGTATGTCCGATCGGTGACTGAAATTGTAATTGTAATTACTCTAAAGATAGACGACAAAATGCGTATCATTCTAGCTTAGTTAAATCAATTCATTCAATAGATTAACTCGGCTTAATATAAAGCACTATTTCTGAAATCAGACTTAAAAAAATACTTATGGGTAATCATGTCAATACATACGGAAAATAATGTTGCTGTAAATTTCCTACTGCATTTTTCGATTCGAGAAGCGTGGGAAAATTCGATCGCGGTCTCGTCCGATGTCAAATTTTTCTTACGCATTGAGGAGTAAATACAAGCACCAGGAAAGTTACTACAACAAAAAATTCCTTTTATTATATACCTACAACTTTCAACGACACAATTTTGAAATTATTGACATTTTATTCGAAAACGGTATGCAAAATGAAACAAATAATGGTATATCAGGCAGTAACTTCGTTTTACGAATGGCGGATGAATATTATATCGTAAAAATTTGACCAATCAAATTGCAAATCAATACATACGTCATCCGGGCGTGAGTTACGTCATCATACCATAGTTGGAACCGTATTTCACAGCGTGTAGATATGGATTTTCTTTTTTTGTCCTGTTTGATATTTTATTCGCGTGCGACGAATACGTTTGAGCCGGATTTTATTTAGGCACATAATAAATGTATTTACTCACACATAGTTCTGCATAACCTTAATGTTATAACACTAGATATTACAGAGGTGATATATATATATATATATATTTTTTTTTTTTATCATAAGACATTGATAAAACAAAATTTTCTAAAAAGGTGATTCGTTAACCCGAAGATGTTTGCCTTATGATGGAAGAAAGGTGCTATGTATGTAGATAATAGTAAATACTGACTGAAAAAGGCCTTACCAAATATTTCTTGCAGAAGCTGCTTTGATTCTTGCTAAAAACAAGTGATACATAGTGACTGAAGGAAGAAAGGCGCTATATGTAGTTAATAGTAAATGCTGTCTGAAAAAGGCCCTTACTTACCATTTCCTGCAGAAGCTGTTTTGATTCTTGCTTGAAACAGGTGTTACATAATGACTTACAAAATCAAGGATTTTTCTGTTCTTCCTTTATTTCTATTACCATTGTCCTAAATGCCAGTGTTCAAGTTTTATTTACCTTCCTTCATTTTCGTTAAATGCACCACCAATATTCCCACTAAAAAAGAAAATAGAAAAAGAAAATCATATGTAAGATTTGGTTTATGCATTTAGTACTGGAGGACGATATCTGCTCAAAGTGACATTTGTAATATTTTCGGTGGGTTATGACTCAATGAACAAAGTTTGCATACCTGTGTTTAGCTGAATAAATTTTCGG
Source organism: Hippopus hippopus (assembly GCA_946811185.2). NCBI lineage: Eukaryota > Metazoa > Mollusca > Bivalvia > Cardiida > Cardiidae > Hippopus > Hippopus hippopus. The sequence continues at coordinate 30,156,527 of OX328112.1, forward strand.
CCCAGGCGATTACAACTGTTTCAGACTTTGTAGGAAACGAATATTGGATGGGCGAAAACTCCGTCTGGACAAACTTGGAAATAAATGGGAAAGTCTTGATAGTGTTTTTCGTTTGATTCCACCCGGAATAACTTGCATATCCTAATCCATATCTCAAGACAGAATTTCTGTTTGCAATTGCAGCATCGAAAAGGGCGTATTAATCTTCTCGTAGGACCGTGCCCTTCCCTTTTTTTAGCGATCTTTGTCATTTAAATATTTAATGTTTATGTAGAAAGTGGGAAATGCATTTCTACATCTCTTTGAAATTTTTCCAGTGCGCTCTTAAAGTTAAATGGTCGAGCTTTCGGTGTTGAGGTATCATGACCTAGACTGTTGCGATAACATCCCTTTATAGTGTATTTCGAGTCCTATTTCTTTGCTTGCCTCATTAATGTGCAAGATGATATTAGTCACATGGCATTTATTATGTGATATCCACGTTTCAAGTAGCAAATTGCAGCATAATCAAAATTGCATTTTCTATCGCCGTCGGTCGTAATCTATGCAACTAAGCCTACGCCAGAGGTAAATATCTGTGTGAACCATAAGAATAACCATAGTTTGATAAGACGGAAGGGCCATGGCATTCTAGAAAACAAAAAAATAGGTCAGTCACTTTAAGTGAAAAAATGTCGAGTGAAAAAAATGTGAAAAGTTGTGCGAATAAAATGTAAAAATGTGTATAACACTATCAGGCCCTTCTCTCCAAAGTTCAGTTGAACAGTTACGGTTGGTATTATGTCAAAGAACCAAAAATTAATTATAAATTTAATATTTTAAAATATGGCTTCGAAAAGGTCCATGCCCGGCTAACGCTAGCCTAGGACCAGGCGCCAACAGTTTTTTGTAATTATTCCTTATCGCAGTCTTCTTATCACGATCTATACAGATCTTTGGCAAAACATCCCAATTTGTTCCGTAGTATGTCATTTTTTTTTTACATCAAAGAAGCGTCAGAAAATATAATTGGGGGAAAAAATATTAGCCGTCAACTAAGACCATGTAGGCACGAACACGGACCAGCATAAAAATAAAAAAAGGAAAAACCTTGAAGAAACAATTGAACGGTGTAAGAGGTGCTATCATATAAACACTTAAACTCTTCTGTTGTTTGTATATTTCTAAAACGCGAAAATCTCAATAAAATAATTTTTAGATTGGATGTTAATCCAACTCATCGTTGGAAAAGGAGCAGTTTCTGCGAAAAATAATCGATACAGAGATCGGTTATTGGTAAAGAATAAAAGAAATACGTGTATAGAATTATCAATTATGCTAGAAAATGATTGCTTCTTATCATATTCGTTTGTTTAGGTGAGAATTAGTGCTGCTTAATTTCGATTAACAATAGCAACCCTTGCATATTGGTGTCAAAAAAGACCCACGAATTTGCATATAAAATGTTAGCAGAATAAACTTGTCCACAATTTCACTAATCGCATATTACTATTTATTCATTCGTGAATAATATCAAGAAGTGGGTCAAGAGCCAGCTTATGCGGCTACGCCGAAAAAGAAACGAGTTATCACTATATAGTTGAAATAGAATGAAGTCTGTCACAGTTAAAAAAAATAGATGTAAAACAAACATACAAATTTTACCAAATACAAAATTTGCCGAAATGGATCGGACGTAGCAATTGAAGAGCGGGTAAACATATATGCACTGAGTACATTCGGGACCGGTTGCATAATACAGGTTTAAAGATAACCTTGAGTTTAAACTCGATTTTTATGCTCTTTCTTTTGCCTAAACATAATACGTAGACTCGAGCTAAACTATTTTTATGCAAACCGGCTTAAAATTCTGGTCTACCCAGACCTGGGCTAAGCCTTGTTTCAGTCTTAAATAAATCTTTGTTATGCAACCGGTCCATTATGTCTATCTGCAGATGCATTATCTGTAGCCTTCACCTAGAGATAGAATGATGCATCTGTTCTTGATTGCATTTGAAACCATTTTGACAGGTAGAAAACCTTGAGTCCAAACAACCAAGATCTCGAGTTACAATGACGTTTTGCTTTATCAGAAAAAAGGGCTTTTATACACAATCGGAGCTCCACTTCTTTATCTTCTAAGCTATTTAAAGAGGCTGATATCCTATCTATCTCAGATAAAAACCACGTAAATGTAAAACATGTGTTCACGGAAACAGATGAAGTGCGTGCCTAAGTATACTACGGTAATTTGCCCGAAGTCAATTTTGCCGCACTGTTTTGTGATGCACGTCAACATCATATGACAGTCAGGTGATAATATATATTGATAACAGTCTAAAGTTAGGTAATTAGTAGGAAACAAATATTTAGATTCATGATGTACTATTTTTCAATCTGTTCATCAAACGACCTAGCTATTAAACTTTAATTCTTTACCAGTCGACAGAATTCTAGACTCGTCCGATATTTAAAACATTTGCAGAAAACGAATTGGACTTTGTGCAGATCATTGCATTTTGCACTGAAAGGGTTTGAACCAACGTGGGATAAGTAGAAAATACTGGTTACATGCTGATTTTCCTTTGAAAGGGTTTGAAATAATGTGGGACATAGAAAAAAAAACAACTGGTTACAGGAAAGCAAGGATCATTTGGTCACTGCAACAATAAATTATATCTTTCAAATTGTCGTCTATACCATTTTCTAAACGACAAACTTAAGACTTCAATTGAAAGCATCTCGATGCGACAAAGTCAAGATCGTCACAAACGATATGCATTTTTTGTCTGATATGATAGAAAACGTTAAAAGAAAGGAGGGGATTTCTTTTGGCAAGCAATTCCTCCTCTTCCAAGAAAGTTTTCAAAGGGATTTTTATGTAGATATGTTAAAACAAAGGTTGCTTGTTCAAAATGAAAAAAAAAGCTCCCCTCCCATCTCCTCCAACATTGCATGTCTTCTTACATGCACGTCTTCCAATTAAAAAAAAAATGTACCGGTACCAAAATTGTCTAATCCTTTACCAAACAATCCCGAGTCTTAAACGACCCTATTGAAAAATCCTTTTTGTGGGAATGGAGAAAATGCTGGTAACCACCATTTTTTCTATGTTTCACAATGATTTCCACCATTTCTTGGTCAAATTAAATTATTTGACTAACACTGATGATTAACTTGTCGTTTGCAATTTGGACTGGACAAGTTTACAGTTACCGTCTGTTTAAGAAATAATCTTCATTCTATCGTGGTTTAACTTTAAAAAAAAACATGGTTGTGAGTTATGAGGTACAATGAATAATCCGCGAGGGCGATAGCCAGAGTGGTCTATTCATTGCACCTCATTATCACAACGTGGTTTATTGAACGGTAAACCATGATAGAGACAAGATTATTTCGATTCTAAAATGTCCAACTCTTTATCTAACGGAAAAAGAATACATAATTAGTAAACAAAAGAGGGTGCGGATTAATTCCCTTAAATAAAGCATGGCTTTTCCAGTTACCAAACAAAACAAAACTCACTGCCTAGTCGGTAAATATTAAAAAAGAAAAATCGATAAGTTCTTAAGCATCAAAAACAACAACAACAAAAAAAAAACCCGTATCGTTTTATTAATTCATGTTCTCCCTTTGTCTTTCAATAGGTAGAAAACATTGTGCCTAGGAGTGAATATATATGAATATACACGCAACAGTTCTTGGTTTACTGTCGGTTGTTTATATTTATCATATATATATTGTAGGTGACGAGATACATGTATTTGTATAAGTCAATAAAATCTATCATGTAATCATATCATGTAATCATATCGATAAAATGCGAGTTACAGGCATTGTTTTCTATTTTTCTCACGATATTTACAAAACGCTTTTTCCATTCTAACGTTAAACCACGGAATTGCATGGTCAAGGGTAAAGAGGAAAATCACCAATAAATGCCCCCGGGGACGGTACAACACAATATTATGTTAGCTTACTTCCTTATTTTATACTGATCGTCTTTTTTTTTCATAATTTTAGTTGAAATACACGTGGTTAATCGAATGAATACGAACCGTATAATTTGGTGCAACAAAAAAAAATCAGTCAGGCAATAAAAACTACTGAACACATATTATTTTCCAGATTATGATTTACAGGATTAGATGTATATACGGGAATTTTATATAACGTTCGTTATCATCTCGTCTACTAGATGTTATCACGCATTCTGCTTGACAGATATACTGAGAAGGTAATCATCGTTGATGAAATTTACAATTAGAGATAATTATTATGTACATTCATTTTTTCTCTGCCTCCCATTATGTATGCCTGTCGTTCTTTCTATCTTTCTTGCGTTTGATTGTCCTGGCTATTGATGCGCAGTAGAACACCATTCATTCATTGAATATTTTTTCCTCTTTTGTTTTACGAACTGTCTGTCTGTCTGTCTCTGTCTGTCTGTCTGTTTGTCTGTCTGTCTCTTTCTCTCTCTCTCTCTCTCCCTCTCTCTCTCTCTCTCTGATTTCATTCTTGCCTCACTATCATAGCTACTTTATCCCGGTACTTATTCCCTGTTTCAGAAAGTTTCATTTGCATAAAGAGGACTAAAAACGTATCAATTGAAATACAGACATATGTTCAATCATTGGCTAATCTTTATCTCTTTGTCTCTTTCTCCTTTTGTTTCCCTGTTTATTTTTGTATTTTCCCGATATAGTGAGGGCATTTATATCATTTATTTCATGCTTTTCGCTTGTTAATCGAGAAATAATGGTGAATTATGGTTAGATATTTCATGGTTACGAACAGTGAAAAATACCGATTTCATATTTTCTTACCCTTCATTTGAAGGCGGAAACAGTTGTTCCCGTGCATCACTCGTCACGATTCGGCTGATTTCGTACCTACATCTAACCTTGTCCGTATAAAGGTGGTTTCTATTTTGAACTACTAATCACGTGATCTTAATCAAAGCGGTGCCCTGGTAAAATCGATTGGCAATGACATAAACAACCACGATGAATTTATTCATATCCATGTAATTGTCGGTAAAATCTTCAATCGGACTCGATAAACCACGATAAAAAATGAATGCACAAACTGTTTGTCAAAGGAAATGTATTTAGAAAGAACTAGGTGGAAAATTTGACTCAAGTCTACTTTTTAAAGAGGAGCCTTACAATTTTAAGAAAGGTTAAACGGTGTATTTCCAGGGAAGAAATGTACCGTGTAGGTGCATATCAAGCTACGTGATACAACCGAGGGCCTTGATCCCAGGATCACCCGAGGTTTGCCGAAAGCCCGCGCACTAGTTACCTAAGTAAACAGTGCGTGCCGTTCAACAAGACGGACATATGACGTAATTCACGCGCATTTACCCTACATTTCTCGCGCTTTACGTAATATTGAAATGCGTTGCCATGTGGAAGGGTTTTACCGAAAACAACTGTGCTGAATTCTGATGAAAAATCCCAGTAAAAACGGGGTAAGAAGCATGAAATAAATGGATGTTTTTGTGAAAGATCGAAATTTATTTCATCGAGTGAACATCCTCGGTAATAGTTTCACTCGTGGCTGGAAAGATCGATATTTACGCCATCGAGTACACATCATCAGTAATATTTTCACGAGTGGCGCGAGTGAAAATATTACCGATGATGTTCAGGCGATGAAAATAAATTTCGATCTTTTGACGAAACAAACAAATATCCTTTCTGTATTTGTTCTTACATTTAACAAAAAAGGATGAGAGTTACCAAAATGAATTATCATAGTTTTGCAGATATTGATTCCTTTGACGCAAAATCCTAAACACGAGTCTGTAAAATTCTCCCTCATACAACTCTGACGTCATCATGGCAAATCTCGCGGTGACCTACTTTCTGTGGTTTTTCGGTGGAATTCTGGGACTGCACCATGTTTACTTAAACAGACCACGCCATTTTTTTATCTGGTTTGTAACTTGGGGAGGAATGGTGTTAGGATGGATTTGTAAGTAATTTCCTCTATTTTTCATATGTTTTGTATATGAGCCATGCTCTGACAAAAGGGGGCTTAATGCGTCTCCGTGATCCATGGTACCAAGCAAGCCCTCACATTCTTATGGATCCATAATATTCACTTTTTTAACAACCAACTTAATCGTGAGATAGACTGGTCCTTGGACATGCAGAAAATTGGCCGATGGCGAAAAGTTTCGGCCCAGGTCAGCCTGCGCGGACTGCGCAGGCTGACCTGGGTCGATACTTTTCGCAGATGCATCAAGCCCCTTTTTCACAGAGCATGGCTCACACACACACACACACATATATATATATATGTGTGTGTGTGTGTGTGTGTGTGTGTGTGTCAGCCATGCTCTGTGAAAAGGAGGTTTAATGCATCTGCAAAAAGTATCGACCAAGGTCGGCCTGGACAACCCCCACAGGCTTACCCGTGTCAAAACTGTTTGCTTCTGGTAAATTTTCTTCATGTCAAAGGACCACTCTACCTCATAATTCAGCTGGTTGTAAGACAAAATGGATTTTAAGGATCGATAAATATGAAGTGACTGTCTTAGGTTTATTTGATTTTTTTTTTAATTTTACTGGACGATAAAATTTCAGACTTGTCCGAATCGAAAGCACTTGCAGACGACAAGTTTTTTTTTTTTCTCTTTAATGGGTAGAAAACGTTGTTGGAAAAAGGAGAAAATTTTGGTTACCAGATTACATGTGGATAAAATTTTGGGATTTGTTCCTAAGAAGGGTAAAACATTGTGGAAAAAGCCTTCTTCTTAAAGGTCACTAAACCATGTTACTTTTGGGAAAAAGAGTTGATGTTTCATGATATTAAGTCCACAAATAACTTAAAACTTTTGATTTATGACATTGTCCACTTTATTAAACCTGACCAAGGTCAGCATCATTGACATAAATTAGAATTCTGCTTTTATATTCGGTATAGCTCGGCATATGTCCCGAATTGTCACGGAATTATTTCGTCCGCGAATAAAGGTCTACGGCCCCTAACTCTTAAAATACGGAAGCTGCCGAGATTGGCCGAATAGCCTTTACGAAACCGTCCATTTTACATGATATTTACCGATGAGTTAGTGAGTCTACGGCCCCTAACTCTTATATTAAAAGACAGACGCTGCCGAGATTGGCAGAATAGCTTTTACGAAATCGTCGATGTTTATCGATGAGTTAGAGTCCGTAGACCTTAAAGCGCTTGCCTGTGTATATAAGTACCTTCCCGTATATAGATACATGTAAGTTCCCGAATAATAGTCGGTCAGGATTGGGTTGAATGAAGTAGGTAATAATTCTGCAAAGCAGAAAGAAGATCTTACATTTCCAATGTTAAATAACTTTGAAAATGACGAAAACAATTTCAGGCATACCTTTACTTTTGATAAATTATTATTTTTGACGATGACTATCAAGAAAACGAATTGCTTGCCCCCGCCCCCCCTTTTTTTTTTCTCGTATAACTGACGTGAAGACCTGATTCAGAACATATCCTTAAGCAAACCTTTCTAAGAGATACATAAAAGCTACAATTTTATGTCGCCTCGGGCACTTAAAAATTAAACACTATTCTATCAACAGCTGAAGTGGTACGTATCAAGGAGTATGTAGACGAAGCGAACGAAACAGCCGAATTCAAAAAGAGGTTGAAGGAGATTAAACACAACAATCCACGGCCGGAGTTAACTGTCGGTTTCTTGGGACTTTCTTTATTAATTGGTAATAAATTATATAAATATTTACCACAGAGTCTCGTGAGTTTCAATGACCATGAGGAATAAGTCTTTTGAAAATATTGTGGGAAATGGAGAAAATGCTGGTAACCAGCATTTTCTCCATTTCCCACAATGTTTCACAACCTTTTAGATAAATTTAGATAGTTTGTACCAATTTCGAATTTGTCATCTGAAGATATTTTCAGCCTTATAGAGTCTAGCGTTATATGGTTTGGGAGACGGTTAAAATTTTCTCAAACTACAAATTTTACCCTCTTCCAAATTCAAACCATCCGCAGACGACAAATTTAAAACGGTTTGGGAGACGTTTACAACTTTCCCAAAGGACTAATTTTACTCTTTTCCACATTCAAATCATCTAGTGACGACAAATTCAATATTGGTGCATTGATTGTTTGTTTGTTTGTTTGGTGTTTAACGCCGTTTTCAACATTATTTCAGTCATATCGCGGCGGCCAGTGCACCTATGCATGCTTTCCTGGAGTCTCTTTTACCAGTACTCCGCACAATTTTCTTTCCAAGCCACTGACTGCTTTCCCACATAATCATTGTCGTAACAATGGTCATCGGTGGTAGAGGAATGAATCCTGTTACAATGACTATCATCAATCCTCGGAAAGAAATTGGCCGAGCCAGGGATCCAATATCGGTGCAAATGAGCCAAAGTTCTTTGATACGGTAGAAAACATTTTGGGAAAAGGAGAAAATGCTGGTGATCAGCTGGAAGATGACAATCAGGTTGAAAAATATAATTCTAGTCTTATTCGGCGTCGCTGAATACACTGACTTTTTTACCTACTTGTTTTTATCGATATACCCGAATGAAAAAATAGTCATTTGTGATTGGTCAAAAATGTGGACATGTTTATTTGGCGAACCCGTGAAGGCCTTTTCGCTGGAACTTTTTTTTTTCCGTTATCTTTTTATGTTATTTCTCTTCATATAGAACTACGAAAGAGTTTCAATATTCATACTCCAGGTCCTCTTACGTCGTCTATCTTTTTAAAAGATATTTCTTGTTTTTCACATTTGAACACAGAAAAAGTTAATCTTAAAATATAGGTTCATTGCGTAAAAGAAGAGGTCACGTGGACATATTGTACTGTATTTTATACTTGTATTTTCCAACCAGGACACCAGCTGGCAAACATAGCCGTGAATGCCATACCGGATGTTTACATCACAGACACGTGGTATGGTCCATATTTAGCTCACGTGTTGGCCGCCCTCGGGGCTTCTGTTGGTAAGTTATTGAACTACTGAGCGGTCCCTTATGTCCCCAAATACGACTCAAACTGCTTTTACGGACAGTGTAGATCACGATCAGACTGCACAGAACGTGCAGTCTGATCTTGCATCTACACTGTTTCGAAAGGTTGAGATCTTTCCGACAGAAAGAAATTTATGAGTCGAAATTTTAGGGTTTTTCCTATCGACTTCAGAATTTTTTTTTAAATAATAGTGGAAGTTTAAGGGCTGTTCTTTGAGACATCAGCACCAGGGGCATAAAGAGGAGCTTTTACCGACGGCGTAGATCAAGATCAGGCTGCACAAAGCGTGGAGTCTGATTTTGTATATATACTGTCACCCTATCCTAATACGCAACTCATCCGGACTTTTTACCTTTCTGTCGATGGTGATTATCCCCCTTTAAAGACTTTTTTTTCCGCACACTGTTCAGTAAGTTTACCCTTAGGCTGCTAAGCACGACTCACTGACCTCTTACGGATAGTGTAGATCAAGATCAGACTGCACAAAACGTGCAGTCTGATCTTTGATCCACACTGTCCGATAAGGGTTTAACCCCCTTCTCCGATACTTTTGAATAAGCAAAATTAGGGTTTTTTTTTTTTACGATTGGCTTAAGGTTTCATTTCACCTATACAGCAGAATAAGGCTCAAATAATGAATTCTGGAGGGTCAACCTTGTCTAGATATGCGAGGTTTCGGGTGGCCCCTTTAGGATTCCGTAATTGAGTAAAAACGTTTTGACAAGATTAATTCTTAATCTTTGAGTACATGCTCTCATACAAATAAATGACGAGCCCGCATAGCTCAGTTGGTAGAGCGTAAGACTCGTGAACGTGATGTTTTGGGTCACCTGAGGATGTGGGTTCGATTCCCATCTAAAATTACCAATACATGTAGTCTTTCGGATGAGACGTTAAACCGAGGTCCCGTGTGACGATGCTATACACCGAGCACGTTAAAGAACTAGGCGTAACTTAGGATGGGCTTCGTCCTGTATCTGCACTATTCTCCGTAACAATGCTAACAGCCCTCAGGGGGGCATCGCCCATATGGGCGACCGGTGGCGACGATAAATATAAGCAAATTCAATTAATCAATCTCATAAGATACATTTCATTTCAGGTGTTTATATTGTTGCCAACATGGGGCCACAAAAGGCGCCATTTTGGCTGCCATGTTTGGCTGCAGTTTGTACATTTCCGATGTCATACTTCCTGTTCCCTAAAAGACCTGTCATCAACGTTATATGTGTCATGGTGTCCGGCTATGTGAGTTCAGAATACGCAGAGTGGGATAAAAAGCGGAAACCAAAGACGTCTGAAGATTTTTTGAAAATCTGGGGAGCCGTTGTGGCGGGCATTCTACTTTACGGCAGTTTGTGGTCCTCGAATTTGTACTACAACTACAGGGTGCCGACTTTAAATGGAACCCGGGTTTGTATATATAGTTATCTTAACTATAACATTATGAGCCATGCTCTGTGAAAAAGGGGTTTAATGCATTTGCAAAAAGTATCGATTCAGGTCAGCTTACGTAGTCCGCGCAGGCTGACCTAAATCGAAACATTTTGTAAGTTGTCAATCTTCTGCAAGTATCATTCTATCTCATGATTTAGATCTAGTTGATTATTAGACATAGATTTTACGGATCCATAAATACCTGATGACTTGCTTGGTATTATGTATCAGGAAGATACATTAAACCCCCCTTTAACTACGGCCCCGCTCATACAAATGGGCAAACATTGTTAATTTTGAAACAAGTGCTTTTAAGTGCGGCACTTCAAACTTACCTCTGGCTCTTGCAATCGACATATTCTATACCCCCATCTCAACGAAGCTTATCGGAGTGTTCTAGAACTAGATTGTGTTCTGCTGTCCGTTCGTTTGTGCGTCCGTAGACGCAATTTTCATGTCTCTTCTCCTATAGCTCTTTAACGAATTCAGCTGGTATTTTGAGCTTTCTCACCATCGAAACTCGTGTACCTGCAAATGTCCTTCAACTTCATTGGCGTTAAGAACCCCAAAGTCAATATACTCGCTTGTTTTCGTTTAGCCTTTATCCCGCTAAATAAATTTATTGAAACTTTGAAGCCGACAGTAAACATTTGAATCATGCTATTTCAATTTTTTTTTTTTTTTTTAAATCTCCTTATCAGACAGTGTAGATTCAAGATCAGACTGCACGTTCTGTGCAGTCTGATCTTGATCTGCACTGTCTGCAAAAAGGTCATTGAGTCGAGCTTAGCAGTCTAAGGATTAACATTCCTGTTTGTGATTTTTGGAAACATTCCTGGTTTTGTGCCTCTCGTTCACATTCCTGGTTTTGTGCCTCTCGTTCACATTCTTGATTTCGCGTTTTTACTTAAAATTCTGTTCCTATGTTTGTCATCAACATTCCTGCTTTAGTCTCTTTTTTTTTTTCTTACATGTACATTTCTGCTTACCAGTCTTGAGCATTTTAGCATTTTAGCCTGTTTGTCTTTCAGATACCATTACGAGAAGCAATGTTCAACTTCATGCAGACAAAGCCCTGGGACGAAACCAATGAAGCCATGTGGGATATTTTGCCTTGTTTAAAACTCTACCCCTACGAAACATGTTTGCACAACTTTGTCTCCAGGGTTACAGAACTATCGGACCCCGGAAAAACCGGCTGGGCGCTAGAGGTCAGTAGAATAATCCTTTACATAGACGACAAAATTTAAGCTTTGTCTGCCCAACCCCCGTAGCTCAGTCGGTAGCGTGCAGGACTTGAGAATAGCGGGTCGTGAGTTCGATCCCTGGCTCGGCCAATTTCTTTCCGAGGATTGATGATAGTCATTGCGACAGGATGCGTTCCTCTACCACCGGTGGCTATTGTTTTGACGACTGGAGCAGCTTGGAAAGAAAATTGTGCGGAGTACTGGTAAAAGAGACTTCAGGAAAGCATGGATAGGTGCACTAGTCGCTGCGATATAACTGAAATAATGCTGAAAACGATGTTAAACACCATACAATCAATCAAGCAATTTAGCCTTGTCTAAATTGAGAGTATTTGCAGACAACAATTTCAATGTGGCTGCAATGGTGAAATTTTTCTCTGGTAGGATAGAAAATATTATGGGAAAAGGAGAAAATACTGGTTACCAGCATTTTCTCCTTTTCCAACAACGTTTTCAAAAGGCTCATTCCCAGGGTCTTCGGGCGCTAGAGGTCAGTAGAATTATCACACAGATAGGCTAGTTTTAGATCAGATGACCTGAGATATACTCAGCTACATTTTGATATCAATTTCAAAAACTAACATTGTGTTTGGTTATGACGTTTTCTCTCAGTCAATCAGATTGCTGGTTTTGGAAGTATGAACAATAATAAGCACTTTTTGGTCGTATCCACAGACCAATGTACTCGAGTCATTCTCTGGCAAAAGGTTTAATCGCTGTCCGCGAGGGCTGACCTTGGTCGAAACTTCTTGCTTTTGGTTTATCTTCTCCATGTCCAAGGGCCGTTTTACATAAGGATTCAGGTAGTTGTAAGACAATATGGATTTTATGAATTCATAATTATGTGATGACTTGCTCGATCTAGTGCATTACGGAGATGCATTACACCCCCTTTTGTCAGTGCAAGGCTCATTTGTTAAAGTGGTATCACTTAGTTGGCTTGTTAGAGTCTTGTACCATAGGCGCTGTCGTCTAATTGAGCCATGCTCTGTGAAAGAGGGGCTTAATGCATCTGCGAAAAGTATCGACCCGGGTCAACCTGCGCAGTCCGCGCAGGCTGACCTGGGCCGAAACTTTTCGCTACTGGTCAATTTTTTGTATGTTCAAGGACCAGTCTATCTTATGATTAAATTGGTTGTTAAAAAAGTGGATTTTATGGATCCATAAGTATGTGATGGTTTGCTTAGTACCATGGATCACGGGGATGCATTAAGCACCCTTGTGTCGGAGCATGGCTCAATTATATAATGAGTAGGGTCAGCCCAGGATCTTCCCACGTTCTTGCTCCAGAAGTTGTCAATTTTACAGGAAGCAACCATGAGACTGATCATTTGACTACTTCGAGTTTATTTCTGGATAAAAATGTACAATAAATATGCAACTACACATGATAGTTTTGCACGATAATTCTTAAACCCTCTAACCTGCGTGTCGTTATGTAAAGCGTATTATGGACGCCCTAGGAGTCGTAACCACGGACAACTCTTTATAAGCCATACTCTAGGACAAGGGGGTTTAATGCATCTCGGTGATGAATTTTTTACCAAACAAGTCACCATACATTATATGAATCCATGAATCCCATTTTGTCCAAAAACCCGACTGAAGCAAGAGGTAGACTGATCCTTTGACATGCAAAGAAAAATCATAAAAAGTATCGATCCAGGTTAGCCTGCGTGGACTTTGCAGGCTGACCTGGGTCGATACATTTTAAACCCCCTTTCCACACGGCATGACTCATATACTTCTGTTTAAGTATTGCAAGAAAGAAAATGCAAAAATCTAGTGGTAAGTTCCTTTTATACTTGTGAATATTTTATATTTCTCAGGTCCTTGGACTAGACCAGATTCCAGATGAAAAGCAAATAAGTTCACATTGCCGGAAACTGTCCAGACAATACCATCCAGATCGAATCAGAAATAAAAACAAAGAAGAAACGGAAGAAGCACAAAAGAAATTTATGGACATTCAAAAAGCCTGTAGCGCACTAAGTAAAGCTAAAATGAACAGAGAACGGAAAAGCAAGTGGTCTACCAATGAACAACGGGAAACGGTTATCAATCACGATGACGTCATTAATGACATACACTCAAAGGAAGATGACGTAACGAATGATATCGATTCAAATGAAGATGACGCCACACAACTCTATGATGACGATGTAGAGGAGGGTGTGTTAGACGACGAAAGAAATTTAAATGAGGGGGAACAAGTAAATGTTAAACGAGACTTGAAGGTGGACGAAGATTGTGACTTTTTGAATTCAGAAGCTCGCTGTGATGATGACCACTGTACAGATAATTAAATTTAAAAATCCTGTTGATTTTCTCTTTAATAATATGGAAAAAAAAATCTTAATCTAGATACAGACTTTTCTTTCCTCAAAGCATTTGAAGACCTCAATTTAGATTTGACAAATCTGGTGAATAAGTCTTAGAAGGGATAAAAATCACTGTAGGGCAGAGGAAAAAATGCTAGGTACTGACATTTTTTTCCTCTCTAATAATGTTTCCTAAAGCCATCTTCCTCTTCGTCGTAAAAACACAGAATTGTTTGGTACACGTTCAAGTCCTTTCCAGACGAAAAATGAATTCTACGCATCCATATTGAAAGCAATTGCAAACGACTTAAATGAGTTTATGTGCCTCCAAGGCTTTTCCTCTTGATGTTTTCGAAAGCCTTGATCATCAGCGTCCCTTAAAACATATTGTCTATTCGACGATCTTTTCCCTGCACTTTCCATACTTATTTTCGATAAAACAATGTTATATGCAGTGATTACTCCTTTCTTTGCTTGGAATATCAGATTGCCTAACTGACTAGGTCAATCAGAACTTGCGTTACTACAGTTTTTTTTTTTTTTAGATTTAGAATAACAATAAAACATTGAAGAGGTTTTGCAACTATAACACATGGAATCGCTGGTAAAAAGAAAACGTTCTGTATTGAGTAAAATAAACATTAGGTCTATCAGTTCCAAATATATTAGCCATGATCCGTGAAAAGGGGGTTTAATGCATCTTCGTCATTTATTGTACCAAGCAAGTCGTCAGATACATGTAATTGGGAATCTGAAAAAAAAAAAAACATTTTGCCTAAAAACCGAAATGATAATGAGGTTGTTTAGTCCTTGCACATGCAGAAATTTTACAAAGTCAAAAGTTTCGACCCATGTCAGCCTGCCTAGACTACGCAGGTTGACATGGGCCGAAACTTTTTGCAAGTGGATTAAGCCTCCTTTTCACAGAGTATGGCCTATAATCGGCTTGCAACACGCGAAAAGGGGCATTCGGACATTTGGGTAATGTATCGTCTTGGATCAGCCTTACGTCAGACGGCACTATACGACTACATTATTAGTTGTACGGTCAGGTGGCAGGGGACTTGGAAACTTGTTCACGGCTGTGGTGAATCATGTCGCCCCGAGCCGAAGGCGAGGTGGCGACATGATTCACCACAGCCGTGAACAAGTTTCCAAGTCCCCTGCCACCTGACCGTACAACGAATTTATTATACTGCAAAGTTTTACCATTCCAACGTTTGTTAAGCAAATTTTACCTGTTTTTTGGTTTAAAAAAGTGAGTACGCTGACGAGGTAGAATTACCCTTCTTAGTGCCCCAATTCAATGAAAACTGACGTCACTGGGAACTGACGTCACTGAAACCTTGGATATACGTGCTAAAACGTGCAGCTTGGCGCATAATCTTGATGTTAATCTTGATCGACGCAGCCAATTTGGATGTTGTGTTGAAAGTGTAGTCATGTATACGGGGCTCCCGAAAGGGAAACTGCTTTTACCGTTGGTTTTGCCAGTGGACATGATATATATGTTCGGGGCATATTGTCCAATCAGATCACGAGAAATTTCTTTGCAGTATAATAATAGATTTTGTCCTACAGTAGACTTGCACAAAACAGGAAATTACATACAGGACTGCGCAGGCTGATCCGAGATAACGCTTTGCGCAAATGTCCGAATGCCCCTTTTCGTGTGTTGCAAGCCATTAATTATAAAATCTACCCATTTCGCAGGCTGAAAATACAGTCCGCTAAAATCCAGAAATATTTTTATTTTACAGATATGACTTTTTTTATTTTAAAAACAAGTAGGCGGCATAGATGCAAACCAGATTCATTCTGTCCCGTCTGAAAGAAAAAATCTGCATTCGCCTTTCTGGTGCTGTTAAAAACGATTAAATCAGTCAGTAAATACGACACTTTCGCTTTGGAAAAATCTGGTCAGAGTAGCACCCGAGTTCTGATTTATCATAGAGAAAATAAATCTGTAATGTGATTGGTTAATATTCTAATTTATCATACTAATGACTAAACGTAAAGTATCTAAGACCGGCGATCGGTGTTTTATTGGCATTTTTTCTCATCATGGCTGTGCTGTACGGATATGCGTGTTGGCTCCTCGTAGGAATTATTATGCTATTGAGCTATGAAAACGGTATGGTTGAATTTTGGATTTTTATATCGTTTCTTAACCCTTAGGCTGCTTAGCCGCTTAGCGCTACTCGGGGCGCTTTTGGGGACAGTGTAGAACAAGATCAGACTGCACAAAACGTGCAGTCTGATCTTTGATCTACTCTGAAACAATATTTTCTTTCCGGTGAAATCAACTTTGAAGGCGAAATAATTGGCTTTTTTCCATTGAGTGGAATTTTTGTTGCATTTATTTAGCAGTATAATTTTTGTCTTTAACCAAGCCATCCCGTTTGTTACGATCCTAGAGAACAAGCGGTATATTTTAAACATTGTGGGAAAAGGAGAAAACGCTTCTAACCAACGTTTTCTCCTTGTCTCCACAATATTTTCTACCCTATGAAAGACAAAAATCCTTCATTTTAGTCACAATTAATTTGTCGTCTGCAAATGCTTTCAATGTAGACAAATCTAAAATTTTGTATTTTGGTGAAAAGTTATAGAAGAGTTGCAGATTTCCAGTCAAACTGTTACTACCAGCGAACGATATTTTTCCTTTTGCAGCCGACTGTTTTTTTTTTTTTTTAATAGTGGCGTAAGGAGAAAGTTCCGATCTTTACGAAAAGTTTCTAACTTTTACCACAATATTTACATGTGTTTTCATATATATTATGAATTCATATATTATTAGATAAATAATATGAACCATGCTCTGTGAAAAGAGGGCTTAATGCATTTACGAAAACTATTGACCGATGTCAGCCTTTGCAGTTCGCGCAGGCTGACATGGGTAGATAATTTTCGCTATCATCCAATCTTCTGCATGACCAAGGACCATTCTACCTCATGATTCAATCAGTTGTTTGACACAATGGATTTTATGCAGCCGTAAATATGGAATGGCGTGCTTGGTATAATGCATCACGGAGATGCATTAAGCCCCCTTTTGCGAGATCATGGCTCGTAAAATATTGAATTAATACATATTATTAATTCATGTTGAATTTTTTATTTTCGTTATTTTAGGAATTGCTATAGTAATTCCCGACAAATTCATTAATTTTTCAGCAGACTGCTACGGAAAGTGTAGTGGCGAAATGAGGATTTTCTGATAAGGAGCAATTTCTGCTTCTGCCACGCAGTTTTCAATATATTTTTTCATGTAATTATCTTCAAATTACGTTGATTATCTAGATCTATATTCAAACATTTCCATAAAATCGTTTTAGCCATGGTCTGTGAAAAGGAAGGGTTGGGGGCTTAACGCACAAGCGAAAAAAGTATCGACAAATGTCAGCCTGGATGGGTTGACATGGGTTGAGAATTTTTGGTATTTGTAAATTTTATGCATATCACAGGTCCAGTCTACCTTCAGATCAAGTCGGTTGTTAGACTTAATGGATTTTATGGATCTATAATTACATGTATGTGATAACTTTTGGTATAATGCATCACAGAGATGCATGCATTATACCCTCTTTTGCCAGGGCATGATTCATTTGAGCCGTGCTCTGTGAAAAGGGGGCTTAATGCATCTGCGAAAAGTATCCACCCAGGTCAGCCTGCGCAGTCCGCGTAAGCTGACCTGGGTCGATACTTTTCGCTATAGGTCAATTTTCTGTATGTCAAAGGACCAGTCTACCTCATGATCAAGTCGGTTGTCTAAAAAAGTGGCCCCTATGGATCCATAATTATGTGATGACTTGGGTTGGTATCTTGAATCACGGAGATGCATTAAGCCCGTTTTTGCTAGAGCAGAGCTCATTTATAAACACTATTAGACTGTATGAATGTTTTACCAGATGATAAAAATTTTATTCCAAATTATAAGTATTTGCAGACAACAAATCAAACGAGGTTCATTGTCATTGAAAGAGGGGAAACACTGTGGGAAAAGGAGAAAATCCTGATCTCTATTGAAAGCATTTCCGGACGACAAAATAGATATGAAAAGGTAGAAACATTGTTGGAAAAGGAGACCCTACTCGGGGTCTTTAAACATGAGGTTGTTATTGTGAAGGGTTAAAAATAAGCCATTTATTTGAATCAGACACTTGCCACGCCCAAGCCATTAAGATTGCTATGGCAACAAAAGTAAACAAAAAAAACGTGCAATTACATGTGTTAATATTCGATTAATATATTAACCACGATGCTTTTAGAACACTGTTCAAATTTATCAGATGATAAAACTTGTCCAAAATGAAAGCATTTGCAGACGTAAAAGTAAGATGTAGCTTGAATAACGAGATTTATCTTTGCACGGGAAGAAAATATTGTGAGTAAACGAGTAAATGTTTGTAACCCTGGCGACGAATACCCAACCCCTCTTGTCACAATGTTTGAAGTCATTTTCGAAAGGGTCTTTTGATAAAAGCTTAAAGGACAGGGCACCTGATGAGATTCGTGTAACATAGCCATTCATTGCTAAAATCAAACAGATTCGGCTAAGACTCGGGTAATACGTAATCGATGAGGGGAACCAGCGTCTATCGGCCGATCGATTACGAATTACCCGAGTCTTAGCCGGATCCGGACGTTTTTTCGACGATGAAAGGCGATGTTACACGAATCCCATTAGGATGCATTATCCTTAAGCGCAATTTTCAGTCTATAAGATCACCTTTGGAGACATAGTCGGCAGTAGATAGCTTTGAAAATATTCTTTGATTAACTCTTTACCAAAAGATATCATTTTAGACTGGCTCAAATTCAAAGCATTTGCAGACGACATAAAAATGTTGTGCAAAAACTGAAAATCATGTTGGGAAAGGGGAGAAAACATTGTGGGAAAAGGAGAAAATGCTGGTTACCAGCATTTTCTCCTTTTCCTACAATGTTTTCTAAAGACATTTACTTCAATGTCGTAAAAACTGGAGGTTGTGTGGTAAAGGGTTAAAAGAAAATCTTTCTCGATATGAGATGTCCTGCAACACGTGAAAAGGGGCATTTGGACATTTGCGTAAAGTGTCGTTCCGGATCAGCCTGCGCAGTCTGCGCAGGCTGATCCGGAACGACACTTTACGTTTTTATGTAATTTTCTGTTTTGCACAAGTCTAATGTAGGACAAAATCTAGTGTAGACGTAAAGTGCCGTCTCGGATTAGCCTGCGCGGACTGCGCGGGCTAATCCGAGACGGCACTTTACGCAAATGTCCGACTGCCTTTTTTCGCGTGTTGCACGCCAATTAAAGTCCGTTAACGAGTTTAACCCTTCAGCTGCTAGAAAAATTAACCCTTTTCTTGCTACATAAGTTAAATGAACCAGTCAATTGCAAAAACCCGAATTACGCTACTTCAAAGTTTTTTTTTTTTTGAAAAAAATTTACTGATCTCTTTTATTGGACAGTGTAGATCCAAGATCAGACTGCACATTCTGTGCAGTCTGATCTTGATCTACATTGTCCACAAATGGTCAGTGAATCGCGCTCAGCAACATAAGTTTTAAAAGGATATCCAGCCAATAGTGAAAACCCATAGTTTACGATTCAAAAATTTTCCTCGCCGGAGAAATCACACCATATCGGACAGTGTAGATCCAAAATCAGATTGCACGTACATTCTGTGCAGTCTTATCTTAATCTACAATGTCCTCAAAAGAACACAAAATCGAGTTAAGGTCTACGGCCCCTAACTCTCAAATTAAAAGATGGAAGCTGCCGAGGTTGGCCGAATACCCTTTACGAAAACGTCGATGTCACGCGATATTTACCGATTTGATAGTGAGTCTACGGCCCCTAAATCTCAAATTAAAAGATGGAAGCTGCCGAGGTTGGCCGAATACCCTTTACGAAGACGTCGACGTAACACGATATTTACCGATTAGTTAGTGAGTCTACGGCCCCTAACTCTCAACTTTAAAGATTGAAGCTGAAAAGATAAACCGAATAGCCTTTACGAAAACGTCGATGTTACACAATATTTACCGATGAGTTATGGGTCGAAATCCTTCAATAAAAAAAAAATGCAAATGAAGAAGAAATGTTTGTTACGAGAACTCACACCTTTCGTCACAAGGTTTTCTAAAATCTTTTGCTGCACAACAACTAAAAGCGACCTTCATATGGATAAAGTGTAAATTACATTATATCACAAGCAATGTCTTCTTTCGTCATAATATTTCCAAAAGTGTTTTGAAGCACGACTAAATAGATATGGCAAGTAGGATACGTGTTCAAGACTATGACCCATTGTCTATGAGAAGGTGTTTAATGTATCTACAAAATGTATCGACACATGTCATCCTGCACAGTCCGCGCAGGCTGATATGGGTCGCATCGTTTTGCTATTTGTAAATTTTCTGTATGTCAAAGAACCATTCTACCTCATAATTCAATCGGTTGTTAAACAAAATGGATTCTATAAATCTCTACCTGTGTGATGACTTGCTAGGTATAATGGATCACAGAGATGCATGAAAATCCCTTTTGCCACAGCACGGCACATAAAACAAATCAAAGGGCTGAAAGTCCTGAAAAGCGAATTTGTGAAGGAAATCCAGTGATCACATTGAAGAATGGAAACAAAGCTTTCCATCACATGTCTAACATGTTTATAAAAATAGATTTTTTGAACAAATAGAGCAAGAAAAACAGAGTTGGTCAACGCAGCAGACAATGGGTGATTAAATTATTTATGGGTATTCAACTTTTTATAAAAACAAAAATCATAATTTTTGGGGAAAAATTAAATCGTGATGGCCATCATTTGCTCCTAAGCCCACAAGCATTTCTGTCGTGCAATGACGAAATTCATCTATTGCGCCATATTAACCCTTAAACTGCTACGCGCGACTCAGCGACCTTTTGCAGACAGTATAGGTCAATGTCAGACTGCACAGAACGTGCAGTCTTATCTTGGATCTTCACTGTCCGATAAGGATATATTTTTCTCCCAAACCTAACTTTGAAATAGCAACATTGGGATTTTTACTATCGACTTGAAAGTTTCTTTTCAATTGTTTAGCTGGTTAAGGGTTAAATTTATCGCCTGCAAGTGCTTTCGATCTGGAAAAATCTATTTACTCTTTTCGTCTAGTTAAGAAATTATTGATAAAAATCAGTGATAAGTCAGCACATCAATCTGACCCGGTTTTCTGCTCATACTCAAAGTAAAACTTTATACACGTGTGCTTATATGGTAATGACTATCACGAGGTTGAGTCGTATAAGCAAAATCTGAAAGCAGAAGGCATAGAGCGCTTGCATATCCAGAGTGATAGATTCCGGTCAGAAAGATCAGAGTAACTAAATTTGCTATACAAATCTACAGAAAAGGATTCTAGGGTAAAACACGAGTGTAACACTACAGCAAGTTTTTAGAATGGAATCCTAAAGAATTTGACATTATTAACATCTGAAACCAAAACTCAACCAAGCCATATTCTTATTAGTGATTTCTTTAAATAATCGTTCTAAAAATAAACAATCACAATATTTTTTATTACAAAAGTAATAAACAACGACCTCCCTTTAGTGACTGAGAATAAAACCTCAGCAGAAATATGAGTTGAAACGAATTTTAGAAAAAAGGCAGTAAGAAAGTTTGAAAAATAAATGCTCTATTTTGTTCATTTATACATAGTTTTCTTCTTTGTTTTCTTTTTTGAAAAATTGCTGGTAGAATTACCCTTGCTTTGCCTTAAGAATCGAAAGATTTGTGTTTCGGTTTTGTTAAAATGATCGATTTTGTTTTCAGTAATACACACTTACAAACAGTGTTTCAAAACCCTTGGAAAAGGCAGAATCCATAACATTGAACAAAATATGGTTGTAAATAATGTTTCATTTCTTTTTTCCATACAACAGCTGATGGAGCGTATTCTGCTGCCAAGGAGACGGAGATTCGAAACGAGACTGTGTACTCCAGCAGTTACGACGCCCTGTCCCGACCAGAAACACAGACTCACATCCGGGTTGGGCTTAGTATACTGGCGATTGATGAGCTCGTGAGTAATCGTTTCGGTTTCTTTGTCTGAATGGTGTTTCAAGACACTTTAATGACGTTTCAGTTATATCAAGGCGTCAGCTTACTCTTTCATGGCGCCATAAGGTTCTGCATGCATTGTCTACAAGATCAGTTTCTTCACCACTGCCCCAAAACAGAACCTTATAATGATAGAAATGACCAGTCATTATATGGCAAGGGCCGGTATCCCTGAAATATCTTTAACACTGTTATTCCATCTTTTCGACTTAGAATTTTCAATAAAAGAGTAACTGCAGCTAAGCGTTGGTACCAGCATGCGGTAGATAAAAGTGTATAGGTTAGGTCCTGCTTGGCTTCCATATACACATCTTTTGTTTCCGTATTTATGCTCTTCATTACCTGTAAAAGTAAATATTTACACACTTTTATAACAATAACCTTCTAAGATTTCAAACACCCAGGCATTCAATTCACAGAGAAAATCGTCTGAGTCAAAAGGAAGTGTTTCTTTATTATATATGGCAGCTTCCCTCTTTTTAGTGAAACACAGAAGTCTATACAGTTTTTGGTATTGATCAGTAAGGCAGGTTTTTCCCTGAACCTCTGCTTCTTCGATTTTAAAAAATTGTTTTTGTCCCCTAGGTTTTAAATACGAGGCTCGTTCGTTTGCTTTCGCATGTTTATTGGGCTCAAATTACTCGATAAGGTTAGAAACAGACCATGTTAGGATGGAAAATAATGTTTTTTTTTTTTCCTTATACCACGTTATCCTGATAGATATTCTATAAGAAACTTTAGCAAGGTATTAAAAGTTCCGTGCTAGATAAAATACATGTACGTGTACCTGTAATGAGCTTCGAATTTCTATACTAATAGCGTTTTAACTATGCCTGTACGAAATATGTAAACCCGACCTCTGTCGACGGCTGAAAATATAATCCACTGATATTGAGGAAGGTTTTTAATCTACGTAATGTTATAGGCTTGACTTTACAAGCAGACGGTATACATTTTAAAAAAAGCAGATATGCAGTCAAAGTTTAATCTATGCCGTTTTCAAAAAGCCCCGATTTCTCCCAGGGAGCTGAAACGTCAAAAGAATGAAATAAGATAAAATGCTTATGTTTTCAGAATAATATAATTGGCTTGCAACACGCGAAAAGGAGCATTCGGACATTTGCGTAAAGTGTCGTCTCGGGTCAGCCTGCGCAGTCCGCGCAGGTTGATCCGAGACGACACTTTACGACTACATTAGATTTTGTGCTACAGTAGACTTGGGCAAAACAGAAAATCGCATAAAAACGGAAAGTGTTGTTTCGGATTAGCCTGCGCGGACTGCGCAGGCTGATCCGAGACGACACTTTACGCAAATGTCCGAATGCCCCTTTTCACGTGCTGCAAGCCATATGATATCAATGTTTTCTTTAAGTAATTTGACATCTATTGTTTTCATATGCATTTGAGAAAACTACAGATAAGATTGACTCGAATTAGCAATCATAAAACCAACAGAGATATGTTTAACCCTTCAGCTGCTAAGCGCGACTCACTGACCTTTTGCGGACAGTGTAGATCAAGATCAGACTGCACAGAACGTGCAGTCTGATCTTTGATCTACACTGTCCGGTAAGGAGATATTTTTCCGCCAAAAATACCCTTCAGAAAGCAATATTTGGGTTTTTACTATCAGCTTGAAAAGTTTCATTTTTATTTAGCAGGATAAAAGTTAATAATTCAACTCTGTAACTTTGGCACTTTTTTCGATACTCTTCAAGTTTCTATTGCTTCACTTCAAAACCAAATAGGCCAAAGATTTAGCAAACCATTACATCTCATTTTCTCTCAGTGATAATACCTAAGCAAATATGTGCGTTTCAGCCAAGTTCAATATCATATCGAGTAACTGTTTCCGGTTTGTCCATTGTCTCATCGATCTTCGTTTACCCTCTCTATAAGGCGTGTGTTTATGCGGATATTATAGATCAAGATCGAACCACTGACACTTCGAAATCTATTTTTTTATCTGCTCTTCCGGATACATTCTAAGCTTTTGTGACAAAAAAACTTATCATGAAAGTAGTCTATTAGGTGATTTTCTGATTTATTAGATTAACGCTAGTTCTCGAAACACTTGTATATTGGTGTTCATACATGTGCCCACATTTATAAGCCAAGAGAGGCCCACAAGGTAATCATGTCCACATTATTTACGGTTACCATTCGCAAGTTACTATCAATTTATTCGAGGCTAATGCAAGAAAGTAGGTAACAAGCCAGCTTTTTCGGCTACGCCAAAAACTTCTTACTATTTGCATAACTCATAACTTTGAATGGTCATGTTCCGTTTAGCTGTGGTTAAAGAGAAAAATTTCATTATGTGGCCAAATTTCTTATCTTGACACAAAGTTTTCAG
The DNA here is from genome assembly GCA_946811185.2 of Hippopus hippopus. Classification (NCBI taxonomy): domain Eukaryota; kingdom Metazoa; phylum Mollusca; class Bivalvia; order Cardiida; family Cardiidae; genus Hippopus; species Hippopus hippopus. The sequence continues at coordinate 30,180,966 of OX328112.1, forward strand.
AAGAACTCCGCTGCGAGACGCAGAGAGTCGTCTGCCGGCGGTTCACTCGTGAACTTAGGACATCCTAATAGCATTCTTGTAACATCGCCTTTAATCCTAAGACTCGGATATTCCGTAATCGATCGGCCGATACACGGTGGTTCCCTGCATCGATTACGGATTACTCGAGTCTAAGCTGGATCCGTATGATTTTGGCGATGAAAGGCGATGTTACACGAATCCAATTAGGGTGCCTTATCCTTAAATCTTAACTGGTCGAAAAAACTATGGACAAGTCCAAACTGGAATCATTTGCAGACGACAAATTAGATAAGGCTAAAATGACTGGATTTGTGTTGGAAACTTACACGGGTATAGAACAATGTGGGAAAAGGATGAAATCCTGGTTACCGGCATTTTCACCGTTTCGCACGATGTTCTCAACGACCTTCTTTCTCAGGGTCATCAAAACCCACAATTGTTTGGTAATGGCCTAATTAACAGACAGATGATTTGTATTTAGACCACTTGTGTTTATATACAAACCATCGACTACACGAGAAGAAATGTAAACAAAGACATGAATTTGAACACATTTTGAACTTCGGAAAAGCTTTTGCATGGGTCGGTTTGATGAATGGTGTTTTAGGCCGCTCGCAATGATATTTCCTATTGCAGAAATATATAAAGGATATTTGTTTTTTTCGGTGAAAGATCGAAATTTATTTCATCGAGTGAACACCATCGGTAATATTTTCACTCGTGGCGCAGCCACGAGTGAAAATATTACCGATGGTGTTCACTCGATGAAATAAATTTCGATCTTTCACCGAAAAAAACAAATATTCTTTTTATTTCATGCTTTTAACCCTTTCTTGGAGGAGCTTTATCATAATCCAGTACAGTTCTTTTCAATTATTCCCCGTGGCGTACCCCTCGCGCATAGCAACGCATTACAATATTACGTCAAGCGCGAGAAATGTAAGGTAAATGATGTCATATTTCCATCTGGTTGTGAGTCGCGCGCAATTTACCTAGGTAACTAGAATATAAAAATCGGTATTTTCACTGGTCGTACCCGTGTAATATCGAAAAATATTTTCACTGCTATTTCTCGATATCCTACCGGGAAGCATGAAATAATATATTAATAATATGCTTATTAATCCTTTAACAAATAATGCCGAGTTTCAACGACCCTTAAAACTTAAAAGGAAATAACCTTCTGAAAACATTGCAGAAAAATGAGAAAATGCTGCTACCAGCATTTCCTCCTTTTTCCACAATTGTTCCTACCCTATCAAAGACTGAAGTTATAGTTTGAGCTTGATTCATGTTTGTCGTCTGCAAATGCTTTCAGTCTGGTAGAGTATATATATATATATATATATATATATATATATATATATATATATATATATATATATATATATATATATATATATTTTTTTTTTTTTTTTTTTTTTTTTTTTTTTTTTTGTATAGAGTTAAAAACTAGAACTGACAAACCATCGCATTGATCAATCTGATGTGGTTATTCTGAAAAAAGTGGATGAGATATACTAGATGAGAGACTCTGTGTATCTAAGGTAGGGACAAAGGTGCCGCACAACTACAAACTGCTTCCGGTTCGTAGTAATCAAAAGTAATAACGGTTTGAAATTTGACTGCAAGATCTTCTGTTGCACTGTTTTATCAGGACAGGCATATAAATTGCTTCTGGTGTTGATTTCATGATTTCTGTGAGAACTTTGCAATTTTGTTACTTTGGGGGAATTAATTTGTGTCTCCGAGCACATAAGAAGTATAGCCTAGTCTACAACAAGGAATGGTCTGTTTTAACTTTGATTCTTTGAGGGTAGTTGTGTTTGAGATAGAACAGTATAATCCTTGATCTCGTGAGGTGCCGTTCTCAAACACTTTGTGTGCGCCACTGGACATAATTATACTTTATAGAAACAAAAAGCAACGCACTTGATTTGCCCAAAAAAAGCAGAGGATCACAGATGGCGTTTCTTTTTTTTTTTTTAAGGATAGGGAACCCTGATGGGATTGGTGTAACATCGCTTTTCATCGCCGAAAAAAACATACGAATTCGGCTAAGACTCGGGTCATCTGTAATCCATCGGCCGATAGACGCTGCTTCCCCGCATCGATTACGGATTACCCGAGTCCTTGCCGAATCCGTACGATATTTTGGCGATGAAAGGCGATGTTACACAAATCCCATTAGGGTGCACTATCCTTAATTTCGATGTAGCAAAAACATCATAAAGCGAAGGGGAGTGGTTCTGGTCAAAACGATAGCAATAAGCGGGTTTGCATAGCAATCCGCTGAAAAAAAAAGAAGACGTACTTTCTATACTCTCCGTTACTCTTCAATAATTGATAGATTTTTATCTGCCAACCTTTTTTTCATACTATCATGAAACCAATTATTGCTATGGTCATATCGATTGTAAAATTTGCATCTCTGTCATGTGGAATATGTTTGTTTATCTGTTAAAACAGGACTATTGCTAATCTGAGAAGAATAGCCTCCTGAGCTCAAGCAATTTATCATAATCAAAGGATTCAAAGCCCTGAAATGCGGATTTGTGGAGTAGCATTTATCTATGATAATTGGCTTGCAATACGCGAAAAGGGGCATTCGGACATTTGCGTAAAGTGTCGTCTCGGATCAGCCTGCGCAGTCCGCACAGACTACTTTGAATCAGACACATTTCGTTTTTATGTAATTTTCTGTTTAGCGCAAGTCTACATACAAACAAAATTTAATGTAGTCGTAAAGTGCCGTCTCGGATTAGCCTGCGCGGACTGCGCAGGCTGATTCGAGACGGCACTTTACGCAAATGTCCGAATACATCTTTTCGCGTGTTGCAGGCCAATTACAGTGTAATGAAAAGTAGAATTCCATTACGTTTACTGCATGTACATGTACATGTATTTTTAATAACTGAATGCAGTTAACAAGGACAAGAAAAGTTCGATGTCATTCTGCTATTCGGGACGCGTAGTAAATATTATTTGATTGCTTATCAAGGGCACAGTGGTGGCCAAAAGTAAACAGTGACGGAGTTTACTCTTATCCTGCTACAAAACAAAAATGAAAATTTCAATTCGATAGTAAAAACCGAAATACTGCTTTTTCAAAGTTATGATTTGGGGAATAATACCTCCTTATCGGACAGTGTTGGTCCAAGATCAGGCTGCAAGTTCTACGCAGTCTGATTTTGATCTACACTGACCGCAAAAGGTCAGTGAGTCGCGCTTAGCAGCTTAAGAGTTAAAATACTATACTTTTAGACTGAAATCATACCATTCAAAAGTATGGAATTATCGTGAAGATGACTATCTGTTATTGTACGGTCGGTCCAAGCATAAGTCGCCGGCGAAAAAAAAAAGGACTCCACCAAAAGATAAAAAGTAAGTAAAGGATAGAGGGACCTGGCAACCTTCAACCTTACCCCCCTTTTTTTCTACCAGCCACTTATACTTGGACCGAGCGTACAGTAACAGAATGTCATCTTCATAATGATTTCCATACTTTTAATGGTATGATTTAATTTCAAATGCATTTTTTCCTTTTTTTTTTTAAACCCTGCACTGCTTACTTTTGCATGCAACTGGGCGTTTATGGAGAAGCAATTTGATCCATTAATCTGGCGCGATTTTCTGCTGGTACAAGATTAAGGACTGTATGTACATGGGCATCCTCGGTGACCCAGTTTCGATTCTTTCTGTAATCGCCCCTGGGTTTTTTCGCTAGCGTTTCCTCGTTCTCATGAATTATTCATGAAGCATTTTGATTTTGATCTCATTTTTTCTTTGAGAAAATTTGAACTATTTTTATCACAAATACGTCGTCATTTCTATTTTTTACTTGTCGATATCCAATCACATCATTCGTTGCAAATCAAGCTTAGCGATACTTTAAATATGGCGGCGCCCATCAACACCACAATCGAGAAGCGTTTAAGAGATTTTTGGCGTAACACCGAAAGACTGTCAGTTAAAATCGCACAAAGATCGATATTGTCATCTCTGTATTGCAGTATGGCATATCTCACTGGAGACAAGCACGCCGACGGCCGCCATATTTGTTGACAACCTCGGGTTTTTTCTAGGGTTCTTTTTAGTAACGGAAGAATTAAAATTATCCTCTCCTCAAGAGAGTATCATTATGTTATCGATCTTTCGATTGGCTATTAGGGTACTTCCAGACCATATGAATATTCATAAGAAACGACGATTTGCTAGTCAATATTCCCAGGGGTGATGCATGGAGAGTAACGTAATGCTTCAAACCTGGGTTCCGAGGATGGTACAAAAGTAGGAACCTATAACTTAGTACAGATCATAGTGAGCGCGCATGATGTATTTGCTTCCGGCCAGTTCGATTACTGTAAGCGGATTTGCTATACAAATCCGCTAAATACTTTGACCCGATACTGTCACTGTACAATATTCAGTTCAACATTTAGATTCCTTATTCATAATGGACCTTTCTGTCGATTTTGATTGACAGGTCATATCAGCCAATCGAAAGACAGTATAGCGCGTCATGTAAACAAAAAGGTTGGACAAGGTGACAGTGTAATTTATGTAATTCTTTTTTTTTTTTCGTTTAAGCCATAGAAGAATGAAATATAAAACAATTATTTCAAAATGGATTAAAGTTGCAGATAAGAATCATATGGTAAGGTAATTGTTACATTATAAACCCTGAAAGGAAAACTAAATTTATCCATTCTAAAAACCTAGATCTACGAACATGTCGTCGGTAGATTTAACCAGGATTTCGAAAAACCAGCCACTCTACCAAACAACAGTAAAGTAAATTTGGTATGTGTGTGGTTTTTTTTATTCATCTGCGAAAGAACGAACGATTAAGCTAAACTGTATTCTTAACGACGTATATCACAATTTTTTCAAACGGAGTCATTTAAACTGGAAAATTGCCGAAAGAATATACAAATATACATTATTTTAATGAAATTTCATTTAGTTTTACACAAAAAATATATATAAGCCTGGTTTTGAGTATGGTAAGTGTACAAATATGCATGTTAGATCATCGAGTTAAAAAGGGAGATAATTCGACTGAATGAATGGTTAATCTTTGATAAATACATACTTTCTAACGGGCAGATTTTTCTTAAAATTTCCACACTTATAGTATTTATAACCATAAACAATAAGCAAAAATAAAAATGACACCTATCCGTGCTTATTTCGTCAGAAAACAGGGATGAAGGTCACTGCAGAAGTTATTTTTTTTTTTAAAGGAAAAAGTAGGATGAAAGCTCAGCAGACATAGTGGGAAAAGGAGAAATTGCCTATTTGGAGCGTTTTCTCCTTTTCCCACAATTATTTTCAAAGTTGAAACACTTCTACATCCACAGCTTTAAATTTCCTGATTTTGTTTGCTTTTTTGGTATGAAACGCCGTGTCAACAGTTTTTTTAATTCTTTCAAGGTTACAGTTCACAGATCCATTTCTTTTTTTCCTCTCTCTCTTCACTAAGACTACCCGAAGAAAGTGCTACTTGTTTCAGTGCACCAATAGTATCGCCATATGTGCGAAAAATACATAGGTCACTTTTGATTCACTATCCATGACAAAAACACATGCGCAGTGGGATGCGCACGAACATTTGTGGTATACGTCGTTAAATTACCTTTATTAAAATCTTATTAAACGAACACCTTTCAAATTCAAAACCATTAATCGTAATCGTAATCGTTGTACGAAACGAACAACAGGAAGAAAGTCTATTTAATGACAGCCACTCGTCATCCTGTTTCGTAAATAAGTTGACATTACGAACGTCATGCTATGATTCTTGTTGTAATACTTTAGGGAGCATTTATATTTTAATTTTTATTCCTGTTTCATTAGCACGATTAAATGTGACTGTAAATGGCACTTTCGTCTGGTTTGAATGATTGTATAATCCCCCCTCCTCCCCCCCACCCCCCCCCCCCGGTCGTCGCATGATTGTAAATGTACGCTCATTCTATAGCAGTATATGATGAAATACACAAAAGAGTAGAGTTCCGTGGCCTTCTCTTCAGAAGTTCTATAACTTGATGTCTTCAAGAAATAAAGACACTCATTAAGAATAGCCCGATATATATCCAATGCACTTTTAATTAGGGAGCAATCCTTGAAACAGCAGATACCATACCCTTGATTTCTGTCTCATCGGCCTTAATTTCTGCCTCATTAGCTGGAAATGCCTCATGTCACCTATATTGTTGTTTCTTTGTCATACACTTGTATTGTTTCTTATGTGTGTGTTTTCCCAATCAGAAACTGTTTTGTTTATCATGTTAAAAATGTGTTTGTTTGTTGCATTTTCCATACCTGTCTCTGCCATACCCTTTTTGTAAATGGTCAAAGGCAAAATGTATTGCCGATTACCAATAAAATGTATGCATGTATATATGTATGTATGTATGTATGTATGCGTAACCTTTATAATTACCTCAAGTGACCAAACGTTAAAAAGTTACAAATTTTTCACAACATACGAGGGTTGTCCCAAAATACCGTGACAATTTCATTAACAAAAGAAAATGAAACGCTACAAATGCAATTTTCAGACATGTTTTCAATAAACATTATCCGAACATGTATATAAAAAAATCACACAAAAATCTTTACAAATAAGAAATTTATAGCATGAATACCACAGCAAGTACCCACACTACGGCGGACGTCAACCGTTAATAAAAAAGACGTCAATTTTAAGTTTAAGAGCCTTTGTCAAAGTATTCTCCGTGAAATTCAACGCATTTGCCGAGTCATTTAATCCACGACTGGTCAAAAACTGTCTTAAACCAAATTTCTGTCAGACCTCTGTTAAAAGCAAATATAGCAGACATCAGCTCATTGCTGGAATCGAACTCGCGACCTAATAAATCCTCCTTAAGCTGTGGAAAGCAGGCAAAGTTGTAAATCTGAAGAGAAATCTTTGCTTTCTTGGATGGAGATCTCCCAGGTGTCTTCCAAAAGAACTGTCACTTTCCGTTGGGTTTGAAGTAATTTAATCATCTTAAAAAGAGGATCCAACAGAGCCTCGTCTGCTTCAACTTGAGCAAGAAACTCTAGGGACGTGTGAACCTTCTTTTTTTTGTTTTCATCAGATAGCAGACACAGAACCCTTTTAGCGCAGACTCGTAGCATGTTCAGTTTGTCCTGAAGTATTCTGTGTACAGAAGACCTTGAAATAGTTGCTGACGACAATATCTGTGACTGTTACTCTCCGGTCTGCGAAAATGCATCTCTTCACCAAATCACACGACTCTTCGTCTAAAGAAATCGGCCCACCACTTCGTGTTTTCTCTTCTTCCTATCGTTCACCTGCCCTTAAGTCTCTTTTACTGCCATGGCACTTGTAAGCCAGTGCTCGAGAAATGTTTCTAAACTTTTCAGTACGCCATATTTGTTTTGTAGTCTAGTCGAGTGTTATTCCAAGATCGGCACAAAATTTTATAATCGTTCGCTGCGCCGCGCGATCCTCTGACGTCGTCTTTTCAAATTTCCTTTTTTCTACTGATCTTTTTCGTTTGTTTGTATACCTTCTGTTGTTTACTCGATCACATTCAAATTTTCAGAGATGACATTAAAGTTTCAGTAGAAAACGTCCATGTAATACGAAGCAGAAATAATATCAAATATTTAAAATATTCGTGCATGATTGGAGTTTATACAAAAACGTATATGGAGAAAATGGCGTGCGCCGGGAAATGACATTCTGCAGTCTGATCTTGATCTTTGCTGTCCGCAAAAGGTCAGTAAGTCGCGCTTAGCGGCCTAAGGGTTAAGTCCTTAACACTATAATTTAGAAACATTCAAAAATACATGGTTATAATCAAAATTTTCCTCTTTTTATCCCCCAAATTCGTGATTTTACGAGACTTGAAAGTGCTCTGTAGAGCGTAAAGTGTAAACAATTACTGTAAATAGAATAAACAAACCGGAAATAATTACGACATCAAGAGTTGGACTAAAACTCTTTTATTTGTATCAGCATTTGTAGTTGTATCGTCTTTCAATATTGATTACACAGTTTACGTTGATAGTTTTTAACGATAAGGCAGGTGATTAATTACCTATTAATTGGACAATATCATTTGGTATTTCATTGTCAAGATAAATTGTTTTAATTTTTAGATAAAACCTCGACAAATTATTGTCCCGTCATTGAAGAAAAAAAAACCCTCGTTAGAAAAGAGTAATTATAGTTTGATGTGTGTGCCGCGTGTTACAAAAAGATAGAATGTAATCCGAGCAACAAATGAGTGCATTAGCCTATTTCCTTGAACCCACATCCTGCTATATAAAAGAAATGGAACTTTCAAGCCCATAGGAAAAAAAACCAAATTTTCCAATTTCATAGGTATTTTGGGGAGAAATATCTCCTTAACGGATAATGTAGATTCAAGATCAAACTGCACGTTCTGTGCAGTCTGATCTTGGTCTACACTGTCCGCAAAAGGTCAGTGAGTCACGCTTAGCAGTATAAGGCATAAGATACGAACCCATCTTATCGTAGACATACAGATCCAGTATCAACAATTCAAGGCTACAAACACACTTTAGACTTAAAAAAGAGTAATTATTGTGGTTGAATGTTTGAAACGTTACAAAAGGTAGAAAGTAAATCGAGAAACAAATTGCGTCCTGCAATTGCAAAGTTCTTTTGAAATACAGATTCATTTTACTGTCTTCAATTACATACAGGCAATTTTTTCATAATATTTTTTATCATTATGTGACGAAAAAAAAAAAACAACTGCATACGAGTAACTGAAACATACACTAAAAACTCCATTCATATTACAAAGGTCAATGAGAGCGGTCATTACATGCAAATGAGGTGGACCGATTCTAAGCGTTGACGTCTTTGGATGGAAAACGATAATTGATATCAAAACATTACAGTCCTCAGAGCTCAGGTTGTAGAGCGTAGAACTTGTAAACACCAAGTCTCGTTTCACTTGAAAGTAAGGGTTCGAGCTCCACGGCTGGCTAGCTAAAATTGCCATTAGTCTGTCGGATGAGACGTTAAACCGAGGTCCCGTGTGACGTTGCTATACACCGAACCCGCTAGAGAAGCAGGCGTAACTTAGGATGGGTTTCGTTCTGTACCTTGCACTATCCCCAATAAAAAAAAAAAGCAGAAACTAACAGTCTTCAGAGGGCGTCGCCCATATTGGCAACCGGTGGCGCCGATAAACAAACGCAAAGTCAATCAAAACATTACATTTTGATTGTTCAGTCAGTTTTCCGAATTCAAAGCTCATGTTAAGCTCATATTTTAATCGCATGAAACATAAACATTTACATAGAAAAATCAAGATGAGCCATGCTCTGTAAAAAAGGGGGCTTAATGAATTTGCGAAAAGTATCGACGTGGGCCGAAACTTTTCGCTATCTTTAAATTTTCTGCATGTCAAAGGATAATCTATTCTCATGATTCAGTCTGTTGTTTGACCAAATAGATTTTATGGATCCATAATTAGGTGATGTCTAGCTTGTTATAATGCATCAGGGAGATGCATTAAGCCCCCTTTTGCCAGGGCATGACTCATATAGCTATTGTAACCAGACCTTTACTGACTTCCGCAAACAAAACTGTTATGTAACCTGATTTATATAAACTAATTAATCAGATATTCATTTAGACTTTAAACAATATGTGTGCAGTTCGTGTTGAAAGTTCCTCGCAATACTGTTTATATTTCTCATTTTCTCACGTAATAACCAATTATAATGTAATGGAGAACTCTGGTTTGATATAGCCGTCGTAATTTTATTCACTGAGAATGGCCGCATTACAATGGGGCTATTTTTTTAAATTTTGAAAATATACAATGGGGTTAAATGAAAAGGTATGAATGGGGCTACGCTTACATGTACAAAGTTGTAAAAATTATTGGGTATACATGTAATTTCAGGGTAAGAACTGACCTAGTGTAATGTACTTGTAAGTAATGTGAACTGAAAAACAGTATAAAGCATATTACAGTTTCAGAACATCTACATGCATGTTTGTAGTGCTGATTGACCGCAGAAACTGTGTAAAGCATTTCAAAGTTCCAGGACATATACATGCATAGCTAGAGCTTACTGATATTATAGCTTTTTATTGTTTTAGCTTATTCAAACTCAAAATGTGTTCACATATTTTTTGTCTGATCTTAGTTGTATATTACAGAGTAGAAAATCCTCGCAATCTTGCCTTTTTTCTGTAAGAAAATACAGGTAAATGCAACCGGAGTAGCCCCGTTTGACTTCTAATAGAAATACAGGTAAAGTAGCCCCATTCATACTTTTTCCCTAGCCCCATCGTATCTTTCTTTTAGCCCCATAGTCTTGCCAATTAGCCCCATTGTGTATCGCTCCTGAGAATGCAGGCATGGACACATCAGATTCAGAAGCTTTAATTCTACTTAAACTAGATCACATTTGAGAACGACGTTAGTACAGAAAATTATGCATATAGCAGGCAGTTTCTTCTTATACAGGGTGACCCCCTCTTTCCCCCCCCCCCCCCCAAAAAAAAAACAGAACCCATAAACTTCTTAATTACTCCTACAAAAATAAAGCAAAATTATTCTAATTTTGTACACTTGAACTTCTGACTGTGTATGATTATACCCAAAAGTTTCAGTAATCTAGGATGTTTTGCACAAAAGTTATAACCTCTCCAAAATATGTTTCAAATGACCTCCTCAGCGTTGGAGACAGACTTGCATCTGTTGCGCAAAATTGTCCATCACTCGTACGCACTCCTCTCTGGGAATTTCCCTGATTCTTCCTGCAAGTAATTAAGAAGTTTATGGGGTTTTTTTTTTTTTTTTGGGGGGGGGGGAGTCACCCTGTTCTAATATCACACATGTGTTCTCGTACATTAAAATCTAATTCATTATGATTAAAAAGAATGTTTTCGAAATTGTCTGCAGCAAAAGTAATGGGTAATTCTGGGTCATTTGACTAAAAATATTTTGTAACATAACATATTGCTTAATGTTTGTTGTGAGAAGATAACACACACACACCCACACAAAATCATGATGGAGGAAAAACCGTGAAGGGATACTGACCTTTTTTTTTTCTCATCTTTGTTCTTTTTACAGAGTTTGAAAGATCAGAAGTTTTCAGCGACTGGATGGTTCACTTTTGTAAGTAATGCCCATCGTTATATCTATATATGGCCTGCAACACGCGAAAAGGGACATTCGGACATACGCGTAAAATGTCGTCCCAGATCATCCTGCGCAGTCCGCCCAGGCTGAACTAAGACGACACTTTCCGATCGTGTGTGATTTTCCATTTCACGCAAGTCTACTGTAGGAAAAAATCTACTGTAGTCGTTAAGTGTCGTCTCGGATTAGCCTGCGCGGACTACGCAGGCTGATCCGAGATCGACATTTTACGCAAATTTCCGAATGCCCCTTTTTGCGTGTTGCAAGCCACATTTGAGAGACGCTCTGGCAAAAAGGCTTTGATAAATCTCCGTGATGCATTATACCAAGCACTTCATCTTATAATTATTGATCCATTAAATCCAGTTTGGCCCACAACCGACTGAATCATGAGGTAAAAAGGTCTTTTGACATGCAGAAAATCTAAAGATAACAAAAAAATTTGGCCAATGTCAGCCAGCGCGGACTGCGCAGACTGACAAGGGTCGATACTTTTTGCAGATGAATTATAACCTCCCTCTGCACAGATCATGACTCTTTTAGATCTGATGACCCATTTTCTGATTAAAATTAATAATTCGTACATGTCAGTACTTTGATTTCCTAAAAAATATATACTTCGCTTACAAAATACTTGTCACTTGATTATCATTTTAAGCTCATGCAAATTAATTAATAATCGTTACTTTTCAATTAGGGATAGACTGCATGTTTTGTGCAGTCTGATCCCTAGTCTATACTGTCTGCAAAAGCATCGGCAGGATATCGGAATTTAATGGGGAAAAGAAAAGTTCACTTTTTTTTTTCCAATTTACCACACAGGAATGGGACGACACCCGTTTAACATGGAACAAGTCAGCAAAAGATGACATCGAATATATTTTCGCCAAGCCAGCTTCGGTCTGGGTTCCAGAGCTTGTGGTGGACAATTCGTAAGTTATTAGGATAAAATATTGATTACTTTGATATTCAGTATAGTAAAGCCTATCTATTGACTACCTCTATAAAGCAAGCAACCTGTCAATTACAAAAAAATCTAGCAATCCGTCCCTGTTGTAGTCCTATAAGACGTAAGTTTTTACCTCTGTTGAAAGACCGCGACCAATGTCCTGAAAATTGAATCAAACCAAGATCATAGCCTTAGCAGACGGCATAGATCAAGATCAGACTGCACAGAACATGCAATCTGATCTTGGATCTATGCCGTCCGCTCGTTTAGTCAAGGCTAGAAGATAAAAAAAAAAATCTTTCTCTATTTCTGTTGATTTTATTTCCAGCTATCGGCACAAATGTTCTGAAATATAACCTACAGGAAATCGAATCTAAACAAAGAAACGTCAATTGCAAAAACTCCCCTTATCTTTGATGCAATCACTAAAAACTTTTCAATCCTATCGGCCTCATACATAAAAGAAGGTGCTGTTTGCGACTGGCATAGATCGGAATCAGATTGTGAAATCTGATCATGCATCTATACCTTCCACTTTTTACGACCAGAGAAACTAATCAGAGAAGAGATCTGTCCAGTTTTTAGCAGATTTTATTTTATCTATTAAAAGAGGTTTGGTTTATATAGATCTATGGCGCTGTAACGGTTGAAAGAAAATCGAATCAAAACAAAAGGCTGTCAATTGAGAAAAAAAGTGTCCCAATTTTGAATTTACTCGTAATGACGTAATAGTAATTGATTCTTCTATAGTAAAAAATTTTTTCAGTATCAAATCGATGAGGAATGACTCGTGTTCTGTGAAAATACGGGTATAATGTATGTGCAAAAAGTATCAACCCAGGTCAGCCAGCTCACTCCGCGTTTTATTTATTTATTTATTTATTTATTTTTCTTTTCTTTAAAGTACATTTTCTGCATATCTAGCCTGAGCCTGTCAAGAAATTGAATAAAGAGTTAATCTGACTTATTGAAAAAAAGTAATTTCTTGTAAGCAAATCTATCAATATTGTGAATGAAAGCAAAATAAAAGTTTATTATTACAGTTGATAGGGAGGCGATATCGTGCACAGAAGAGTAATTAAGATCTACTTGTCATTATCGGTCTAAACTTCGTTGTCGATATTTGTCGTGATTGGTTTATAGCCCAATTAACATAAAAAAAAAAATGTTTTATAAACCCAATTGGCTTTAGATGAAGTGCCATAAGGTTTTTTTTTTTTTGTTAAAACCACCGGTAGAAAGGCAGAGAGAGCATACTATTATGGCTAGCATAATTACTTCCCTTTAACAGGTGAAAAAGAGACAGTCTACGCAAAGTGTCGGAGTGCTTGTATATGTATATTAGCTCAGGCAATTTCTGTTGAAATTTTAGATAGCCACTCCTGTTTGCTACCATTAAGTTCCCACTGTAGGTGCCCGACGTCATATTTTAATTGCAAGCCTCATTCGTTCTATATTGAGACTTGTTAGTTTTACAAATAATGAGATCAAACTATACCTACATACAACTGATCTTGGTCTACGCTCTCCGCAAAACACGCCCATGGTTGAATATGAAATGATAAAGTTTAACTTTTTATCAAACAATCTATTCTCTCAGCAACCCTTATGAAGAAGGCTTTTACAACATTGTGGGAACCAGCATTTTCTCCCTTTCCAGTCATACTTTCTACTCCTAATTTTTCTTTTTTCATAACTGTGTCTAAAATGCGTTTATTATCTGAGAAATGAGGAAATTCAGTTTTTCGCACCACAACAGTGATGCAGATGACGACGACGATAGCTTTATGACAATCTTCGACGTGTTTTTCGAAAACAGTCCAGGTAAAAATCAGGTTTGTCAATATATTTCAGGCTGGTTAGTCTAGAACTTGTCGATGATCCGGATATCTTAATTCGGATAAAATACGACGGCGTGGTGGACTGGGAAATACCTCGTTTGTTTGAGGTTCATTGTGAGGTAAGTCTGGCCCCAGAGTTCATTAACTTGTTTGATTTTCCCTTCAGATAATAATATGAAATGGAAGGACATTCAAAAACAAAACAAGAAAAAAATGTCTGACCACCATTCTTGCTGATTAGGATCTCTGCGCTCCTGTTTGAAATTGTACTATAGGATTTGGGCATTGATGATTCCGTTCAGAAAATTGGTTAGCAGGATTCAGGATTTGGTGACTGGGAGTTTTTAATTATAAAGCGTCTTGTGCTTCTGTTTGAAAAATCTATTAGCGGGAGTTCTTGACGTTGAAGCGCCTTGCACTTTGGTTTGAAAAATGTACATATTACTGGGAGTTTCTAACGATAAAGTGTCTTGATCTCTCGTGTGTGTGTGTGTGTGTGTGTGTGTGTGTGTGTGTGTGTGTATATATATATATATATATATATATATATATATATATATATGTGTGTGTGTGTGTGTGTGTGTGTGTGTGTGTGTGTGTGTGTGTGTGTGTGTGTGTGGAATTTGTTGACTGTGATGGGCCTTGTTCTCCCATTTGAAAACTGAACTACCAATTCAATTCAATTCAATTCAGCTCAATTCTTTATTAGTAATCTAAGGCCTCCGGCCAATTATACAGTACATACACACACCATTTATAGAGAGTAACGTTCCCCGCTGTTCATAAACCTGTAAACAAATATGCTCGTCAAGAATGTTAGACAGACTATCATTTGCTATATGCGAAACATTGCATAAAAACATAATACCACTCAAAAGTGACCGATTTATTACCAGTGCGTCACAGCCCCTGGATCAAGGTGTTTAGACAGAGTTCATACTCCCATATATGTGGCCTGTCTCTGTCTATACCCTTCACTAGGCGACTCATTTATCAAAAGTATGTATGAGACTATGAGACGGTCAGTATAACCAGAGAACAGACCCCAATAAGTGTTTGCTGATCTCTGACTATTCCTTCCACAAAAGTAGTTGACTTGGAGTCGAGTCCTACAGGAAAGAAAACGTATTTAGATGTACCGATAAATTATCTATTATTACTGTAATTTGTCAATGATAAAGTGCTTTACGCTTCTGTACAACCGGTTTTGTTGACGATAAAGGGTCTCGCGTCCATATTTGAAAAATGTTCTATAAGGACGTGTTTACCAGAAATTGCTCTTCGCTTCCTGTTGGGAAAACAGATGATCACATAACCGGATTTGGTGTTGGTCAATGTTCTTTGCTTATCCAGTTGAACAAGTAAGCAAAGTACACATCTACAAACATAATTCAATAATTTGCAAAGCAATTTAAGATAATAAAACGATGTCAATTGCGAGGGATTAAAAACAAAAGTTGATGAATTACAAGCAAGCACTGCTGGCTTTGTATTGAATAGAGAGCGTACAAACAAATTGTTTATGAGAAATAATTACGTGTTATTTCCTCACATGTCGCAATAAATGAAGTATGTTTTTGACGTAGAGACATTGTTATAAAAGGAGAAATTATCACAATAAAAGCAAGTATTCTATACCAGACTTCTTTTTTTACACAGTGTCATTGCACAGTTTGTAATTTCCCCTGATATGATTTCTTTAAATATTTTCAAAAAATCTTTAAAAAGAAAATGGTACAATAATTGTCCATGGCGGAAACACTTCATTCAATCCTCTTTCCTGTTTTCCATGAAATGATATTTACATGATAACAAGCGTGTTATATCTAAATGGATTTATGGTAATCTATAAATGCACCATTACCCGCTTGTGGAGTTTTATCCCTTTGGCTGCTAAGCGCGACTTACTGACCTTTTGCGGACAGTGTAGATCAAGATCAGACTGCACAGAACGTGCAGTCTGAACTTTGATCCACATTGTCCGATAAGGACACAGTTCTTCCATAAAAAAATACCTTTGAAATAGCAAAATTGGTTTACAATATCGGTTTGAAATTTTCGTTTCACTTATTTATTTTAAGGGTTAACATTTATACTGTTTACTAGTAATACCTTACCATGGATCTTTTTTTTTTTTTTTGCGACGCTGAGGAAAAAGACCATAGAAAACCTTCAGGGAAAAGGAGAAAAATGAACTTGCATTTTCCCATTATGATTTCTACTCTTTCGAATTACAAAATTTGTAGCATATTTAATCTGTTGTCTTCAAATGCTTTCATTACTGATAAGTCTTAAATAGTGTTGTCTGGTAAAGAGTCATACATATGAGATTGATATTTTTCCTCTGTGAAAATTGTCGTCTGCAAATGCCGTCAAATTTCATTAGTCTAATATTTTGCCATCTGGTGCAGAATTAAACGAAGCCTTTTCAGAAAATAAAGAGTTACGAAGTCCATTTTAAGTCGAAGCATCTCGAACAAGCCCCTATTTTTCGACCAACGGTGTTAACAATTGCGTATCTCAAATGAAACATCGTCCATAACGATGGTCTTGCGCAGCCAGAGCACTGAATGCAGATTGCCATAGCTAGCACCGACCTTTTGCGGACAGTGTAGATCAAGATCAGACTGCACAGAACGTACAGTCTGACCTTGGATCTGCACTGACCTATAAGGAGATATTATTCCCCAAAACATAACTCTGAAATAGCAATATTTGGGTTTTTACTATTGAATTGAAAATTCAATTTTAGTTATCTGGCAGAATAAGGGTTAACATATATGTCTATAAATGCTGTTTGTAAATGGTCAAGGGACCTATACATGTAATATATGTATATTTATGTATTTTGGGCAAGAGGCCTATAATATGAATGAAATGTTGAGTTGAGTTGTTGATTTGAGTTAAATTAATAAATTGTTTGGGTGCTTCGGTAGGAATATCAACTGAGGCTACATTTTCTGTTTTCAAGTCAGATACCTCGGTCTTTTTATCTGCATTGATTGCCCCAGGTAGGCGCCTTCATCGTATTTGTCTTCCTTGTTTCTTTTGCTCCTTTATAATTACTGTTTCTGACAGTATCAAAAAGCTTATTAATCATATCAATTTCTGATAGTAATTTGGAGCTCCTTAATCATCGACGTTTCTATAAATATTCAAAGCTCATGTATGTAACTATTTCAGATCTCCCTGGTCATTGCCATGTCTGACAGAATTTCAGAGCCCCGTAATCATTGCAAAATTCTGACAAAATTTTAAAGCTCCTGTATCATTTCCCTTCCAGACAGTATTTAAAACTTATTTTATTATTGCCACTTTTCTCGAAATTATAAAGCTCGCTAATCATTTTGACATGATTAAAAAGCCCTTTTATCGTTGCAACTTTTGACAGTATTTCAAAGCTCCTTACTCATTGCCCTTTCTGACGGAATTTTAGAGCTTGTTAATCATTTTTATTTCTGACAGGATTTCATAACTCTTCAATCTTAGTAATTCAGAGCTACCTAGTTATATGCGTTCTTCACAGAATTTCAAAGCTTTTGACCTTTTTATCTGCATTGAGTGTCCCACGTAGGCGCCTTCATCGTATTTGTCTTCCTTGTGTACTTTGCTCTTTGTTGCCTCTTGTTGGTCGTTACACTACAAAGACAAAGCTATCCTTCTTCTCGAAGACAATTGTCTCGATTCCGGCATTTATCTACATCAAATAACGACAACACGTTGGAACCGTTTTATATCATTTGCATAACCAGGAAATCTATGCCCACAGAAATAGGAAACGTGACATTTACCACCACCTTTCTTTTCAAACACGTTACCGAACTAAGCCTATTCAGGCAGCACAGAATTAAAGCTCTATTCAGCCTCTAACGTAACTTGTTAAACTGAAAGTTGTTATGAGTCAAATCGTGTCAGATAATGTTGTCATTTCAGCTTACCAAGTGTAAACTCATTCATTTTTTGTAATTAATTCATTTCTTTGTTTGACATAGACCTTATGGTACAAACAATACATGTGGGAAATCCGCGTTTTCATATCCAACGGTTGTATTAATTGTATCAATTATCCACACTGATACTGGACACTGGTGAATCTATAATTTATAGACTCAATTTCAATCGTTCATAAAGTCGTGTATATTTTCTGTGACTCCCCGGGGGACATCGAGCGAGTATTGTATTATGCTTGTAAACGATAGTCGCTAAGCTTAGTATATGAATCTTATCTATCTTTATTCGAGGGATAGCGTGTAAAAGGCGGCTACTGTATATTGGGGAAAAAATATAGATTACTTGAATACCCTTTTGTCTCTCTCCCCTGAAAAATGCTACGATTAAATACTCTTTCGTTTGTATATAAAACGGTTTTTGCAAATAATTTTACCGGCGCACCTCCTGTCGGACCAAAATTTCTACAACTACTGTCGGCAAATTTCGTACATGTTCGTCCGCAATGACGGTGCCGACGATCACATGCGGAATTAAGCGGAAATTACCGTGCTAATTGTGCTGCAAATAGCTCTTCCGTATTTTCCAAATATTTCATGAGATTTGTGGGTGAAGAACGCTTGTGTGTTAAGATTTTTTATTTCACAAAATGTTACAAATTTTTCAGGCGGATATTGCATTTTATCCATACGATTCCCAGAAATGTGCAATAGAAATCGTGAACTGGGCTTATCGGTATGATGAGGTGAAACTCGACCACCTGTTCG
The DNA here is from genome assembly GCA_946811185.2 of Hippopus hippopus. NCBI lineage: Eukaryota > Metazoa > Mollusca > Bivalvia > Cardiida > Cardiidae > Hippopus > Hippopus hippopus. Next base: position 30,199,669 of record OX328112.1, read on the forward strand.
AGTTAATCAATCTTGAAGACTTTCAGTAAGATCTGCATGCACATCATTTGAAGTAAATGTGTGATATTTTGATAGTTTGTCAATTTCTTTTTTCTGTTGACCCTTTAGCTGCTTGATAATTAGATAAAATTTTCTATGAGATAGTAATAAACCATTCTCTTTTTTTTTTTTTTTTTAACCAAATGGGACAGTGAAGATGCAAGATCACTTTACAATTTAAAATTTTGCCACTGTAATTTGGCTTTAAATTTGCACATATTTTACAGCATACATTGCATTTCGATCCCTCTCCCTCTCTCATCTGCTAAGCCAGTATTAGTCTTAATTTCTTACTATTTACGAATAAAATTTGTCATTAATTGAAATGTTTTGTTGCTCTGATTTGTTGGCATATGATTAAAAAAATACCATTTTGTAGAAACATTCTACGTAGTTCCTTTGAGCTACAAGGGAAAATATTTAAATCTCGCGAGACCGATTTCAAATTTTCTCATGCAGCGAGAAGCAAAAACAAGCCCCAGTAGAGTATCTATAACATATGATGAACCATACTCTGGCAAAAGGGTTTGATGCCTCTCCATGAAACATCATGCCAAGCAAATGATAACATTATTATGAATCCATAAAATCCAATTTGAATCCAACTAAATCGTGAAGTAGAGTGATCCTTGGACATGTATAAAATTTGTCTATAGCAAAACGTTTCGACACGAGTCGATACTTTTTGAAGATGCATTAAGAAACTTTTCACAGAGCATGGCTCATAATTACTGTGACCCGTCACGCAAAAAGGGACCATCTGGGAACTGCGACAAGTGTCGACCTGGTCAGACTGCGCAGATTGCGCAGGCTGACCAGGGTCGACACTTTTCGCTTTTTTGATATTTTCTGTATGAAAAGTGGCCATTCTACCTTACTACACAATCATTTTTGAACTGTCAACTTAAACTGACCTGCACTATCTTTGATCTATTTTCATCAAACTGATGTACGGAATTCCCAGATTATCCCTTTTTGCGTGAAGGGTCACAAATGTATCTGCAGCAGATTTTGTTAGTTTCGTAGTTCTTATTTCTATTTCTTCATTTTATCTTTATCAGGCAGATATCGTGTTTTACCCATATGACAGACAAAAATGCGGTGTGGAATTAGCGAGCTGGGTTTACCGCATTGATGAATTGAAATTAGATCACTTGTTAACTGAAATAGATCTCGAAGACTTTCAGTAAGCAATCGATTACCTCTCTTGTTGACATTATTTAGTTAAACATCGATAGTTCGAATACAGGCAAAGATAATAAATTAGTCCGATTTTCACATGAGTATGGCGTATCAAAATATCAGTCGAATTTTATTTTGCTCCCAAATGATTAGTACTATTCAGTTGCTAAATTTTTAATTTAAGAAAACGGTAGCAGCAAAGCTGATAGTCAGATTCACTAAAATTTTCGGACTACCGCGTATTCGACAAATCGAGGTTTTACTCTCTTTATGTGTGTTTTGATTGTGGACTGCGTTGTTCTTTTGTGCAGTTTTTTGGCTCGTGTGCTTATATGTGGCGAATTGTGCAATTTGTTTCGTGCGAAATTTGAGTAGAATTTCTACCCCCTAATTCCTTTTGCATATACTGATAAACATTTTTGCCAATAAAGACAAGAGTTACTCCCCCTTGGCAACATGCTATGAGAAGACAAAGCTATCTGCTTTACTTACTAGTCGCTGATTACTTTAGCATATACTGATAAACATTTTTGAGAATAAAGACAAGAGTTACTCCCCCTTTGACAACATGTTATGAATAGACAGAGCTATCTGCTTTACTTTACTTACCAGCCGCTGATTCCTTTAGCATATACTGATAAACATTTTTGAAAATAAAGACAAGAGTTACTCCCCCTTGACAACATGCTATGAGTAGGCAGAACTATCTACTTTACTTACTACTCGCTGATTCCTTTAGCATATACTGATAAACATTTTTGACAATAAAGACAAGAGTTACTCCCATTGACAACATGCTATAAGTAGACAGAGCTATCTGCTTTACTTTCAAATATTAACTCTACCCTATGTCTGCCGAGCCGCAGTAGCTCAATCGGTAGCGCGAAGGACTTGAGAACAGCTTCGAAAACTGGCTCGGCCAATTTCTTTCCGAGGATTGATGATAGTCATTGCGACAGGATTCATTCCTCTCCCACCGTTGACCATTGTTTCGACGATGGTTATGTGGGAAAGCAGCCAGTGGCTTGGAAAGAAAATTGTGCGGAGTACTGGTAAAAGAGACTCCAGGAAAGCATGGATAGGTGCACTGGCAGCCGCGATATAATTGAAATAATGTTTAAAACGGCGTTAAACACCATACAATCAATCAATCAATCTACCTTATGTCTGTTCTTTAATCACTGTACATTCTTTGGTGTCCACTTTCACAGCAAATTAGATCTGTTTAGTAATAAAAAGTACTTCTTAACTTTTATATCATATTGTTCTCAATAAAATTTAGGGTAATAACGATATTTGCCTGCCTTGTTGTTGTTGTTGTTGTTGTTGTTGTTGTTGTTGTTGTTGTTGTTGTTGTTGTTGTTGTTGTTGTTGTTGTTGTTTGAGTAGATGTCGTTATCGGTAGATAGGCTGGTCATTTTCGTATTCGGCAGTTTTCTATAATTAGCCTGCAACACGCGAAAGGGGGCATTTAGATATTTGCGTAAAGTGTCGTCCCGGATCAGCCTGCGCAGTCTGCGCTGGTAAATCCGAAACGACACTTTCCGTTTTTATGTTATTTTCCGTTCTGCGCATGTCTACCATAGCACAAAATCTAATGTAGTCGTAAAGTGCCGTCTCGGATAAACCTGTGCGGACTGCGCAGGCTGATCCGAGACGACACTTTCAGCAAATGTCCGAATGCCCCTTTTCGCGTGTTGCAAGCCATAAAGTCTGGATTCGAAAGGTCATATTTTTATTTCCTACCAGAATTAATTATACTTATTAAATGATTCAAGATGGAAGATGTTGAAAAAAAAAATGAATATTCAAAAGATAAATATTTCCTCGTGCTTTAAATTTTCGTTAATAGAAATTTCGTACAGAAAAAAGTTGAATAAAATGTTTGCATTATTAGTATCATCGTCATGACCATTTATCAACATAATCAAAACTATCCTATATGTATTTATCATGGATGTGATCACCACCATCATATCAAAGATAATAATAATAATAATAATAATAATCATCATCATAAGCAACAACAACAAGAGCAGCGGTCATAATTTCAATGCATTTTTACCCACAGGTTGAACGGTGAGTGGGAAGTGCTGAAAACTTATGTTGAGGACAAAAATCTGACCGAGACAGTCCACGGGGTAACCTACTACTATCCTCAACTTGACTTCTGGTTTAGTCTCAGTAAGTTGTTATAATTCTATTGTTTAAATCTTTATCAGACGAACAAATTATTTACTTGCCCAAACTAACAGAATTTGTCGAAAATTTTGGCTAAAATCATGGGATTTATTTTTAAACGAGACAAGTTTATTTTGAGGATTCCAAAGAGGAACAAAACTCTCCCATAAACAGTGTAGCGTTATTTTTCTTCCAAACAAAGTTGCCGTATTACTAATATAATGTAATTGCAATCTATTTTGGAAGTCATTTTGAAAAGGCAATATTATATTATCTATCCACTGAAAATATGTTCTTTATATAACAATGAAAAAAACATAACTTAGATAATCAAATAAACTTATCTTCGTTGGATTTTAGTCTACACGATGATCACGGTGTTTGGACACAACGAGCAACGCATACATGAGCCGCATGTAGTCACATGTTCACATAGAACTCTTTCAATCAAACAGTGACTGATATCAGATAATGTTTGTCCTTTTCTGGTCACAAAATTCCAAAATGTCAAACGTTTAAATTGAATTGTTTACTATGAAATGAAGTACTTTACAACAGGTACTTAAATAAGAGATAATTGGCCTGCAACACGCGAAAAGGGGCATTCGGATCAGCCTGTGTAGTCCGCGCAGGCTGATCCGAAACGGCAATTTCCGTTCGTATGTAATTTTTTTGTTTTGGGCAAGTCTAATGTGGGACAAAATCTAGTACAGTCGTAAAATGTCGTTTCGAATTAGCCTGCGCGGACTGCGCAGGCTAATCCGAGACGACACTTTACGCAACTGTCCAAATGCCCCTTTTTCGCGTGTTGCATGCCATATATGGGTTCCAATATCTTGATTCTCAAACCTGCATGGAATATTTCTATTGCTTGTTTGAAACTTGTAGCTGGGTTGGACATCTGGTAAAATCGAAATGCTTGCCAAAAGAAACTCCAGGAAAACATGGGTATGTGCTTTGGCATCCGCGACATACATGACATAATGTTAAAAACGGCGTTAAAAACATACAAGCAAGCAAACTGAGAACTGCGCCGATTAAGACTAAACTGCACAGAACATACAGTCAAGTCTTTGGACCACACTGATGTTTATCTGGGTAAGTCACACCATGACTCAAATGGAATCCTTTGAGACATAGTTGATGACATGCGCTGACTTTGTGAACAGCGGATCATTGTTCGAACCCACCAAGCGGTCGGCGCGGCATTGCAGAGCCACGGCCTAGTGTTGCTGAAAACCAGAAAATACGTAAAAGGGCGGATTATTGCCGTGGTGTCAATAAATTGCTACTGAAGGCGCTTGTAAAGCGTCGTGAAGGCTACCATTTCATGATTTGTCATGATGATATTCTCATTGGTTGAGGAACTGAACATGGGTCAAAGACACATGACTGTATTTCAGTATAGCCATGGCAAAGGGATTTTGATGAATCTCCGTCATGAATAATACGAAGCAAGTCATCACATAATCATTAGTCCATAAAGTCCTTTCTGTAACTGCCGACTGAATCGTGAGGTAGAACGATCTCTGGACATGCAGAAAATTTATCAAAAGCAAAAAGTTTCGACCCAGGTCAGCCGCGCAGACTGGCCTCGGTCGATACTTTTTGCAATTCCATTAAGCTCTCTTTTTCACACAGCATGGCAAATATCTATTTTTAGGGCGAAGAACCGACTTCTACAACTTGAATGTGATGATGCCCGTATTTCTGACATCCATTCTTGTCGGTTTGGTGTTTGTGGTACCAGTAGAGTCGGGTGAGAAACTGTCCTATGTCCTTACCGTGTATCTGTCATTGGCCGTCTTAATGACGATCATAAACGATTCTTTGCCTTCAACCTCCATCTCAACTTCTGTCCTGGGTAAGTTTTCTTGGTATTAAGACTGAAATACGTAAGGCGTACGGCCCCTACCTCATCGCTAAACATCAACGTTTTCGAAAAGGCTATTCGGCCAATCTCGGCAGCTTCCGTCTTTTAATATGAGAGTTAGGAGCCGTAGACTCACCAACTCATCGGTAAATATCGTGTAACATCGACGTTTTCGTAGAGGCTATTCGGCCAATCTCGGCAGCTTCCGCCTTTTAATATGATAGGGGCCGTAGACCTTGATATTTTCTATCATAATTGTTAGGGAAGGAATGAAAAAAAAAAGTACAATATCAAAACCTCGGAATTTTTTATACTTCTTTAGCCATAAAGGCTTTAATCTTGTTCTCTAAAAATCCATCAGAATACATTATTGAGAACGATAAAAGTATAGAGCTATATGCCTTCAATATTGGTAATGCCACACTACTGGCTCTGACCCTTAACCCCTTTGGCTGCTAAGCGCGACTCACTGACCTTTGCGGACAGCGTAGATCCAAGATCAGACTGCACAGAACGTGCAGTCTGATCTTGGATCTACACTGTCCGATAAGAAGATATTTTCTCCCCAACAGTAATTTTGAAAGACCTAATTTCATGTTGTTTCTATCGGCTTGAACGCTTCATTCAAGTTATTCAGCAAGATAAGGGTTAAAGGGTAACCGCTGGGCTTCTTATCGAAAAGATATGCCAATACTGTCAATGAAAAAATGCATTTACAGTATTTGAAGGTCTCTTTCCCGCGTATAAAAATCTCTTATGGTGTTTTGAAAAAAAAATAAAAAATAAAAAATAGGCCCGAGCATGGTCTGTACTCATAGATCTATGCCATTTTGTAAAGCTTTACATTTTCGAGTTGAAAAAGATAGGTCGATTGGTTACTTCTGCTTTTTCAGTCATATGAAGGCTATTACACTTTGCATTGCAACAGCTTGAGAACTAACGAAAGATAAGTTTTTAGTATGTAATGTTTACTATTGCTATCACACATGGAATTATTGTATTTCTTCCATGTCTTACTGTTGCTAACGGCCTAAAAGAAAAAAAGCCTTCTTTTGAATGTGGTGTCCATACGGCCTGCAACACGCGAAAAGGACATTCGGACATTTGCGTTAAGTGTCGTCTAGGATAAGCCTGCGCAGTCCGCGCAGACTAATCTGAAACGACAATTTCCGTTCTTATGTAATTTTCTGTTTTGCACGAATCTACTGTAGGACAAAATCTTATGTAGTCGTAAAGTGCCGTCTCGGATTAGCCTGCGCGGACTGCGCAGGCTAATCGGAGACAGCACTTTTACGCTAATGTCCGAATGCCCCTTTTCACGTGCTGCAGGCCATAAAATATTGTTCCTGTATAAGGCCTTAATCTTGCTGTCGCATGCTGAGTCATTGTATTGCTTTCACCATATAATTTTCAGGTCTCTACCTTGCTATCGTGCTCGTTCTCTCGGCCATTGGTATACTCTTCACAGTCATCATTCTGATCATGTTCCATTTCGAGGGGAAGCTCGAACCTACAAGTAAAGCCACGGCTTTCCTACTTAGAGCTGCCAAACTCACGCGCCAAAAACTTCCGAGGGAAACGGAGGTCACGTGCTTGACGAAAGTACAACCTGTCGATGCAGATGACAACTTGAACGATAAAAAAACAGAGAAGTCGACCGTTTACGTGTTTCTCACGTGGCGTGAAGCCGCCATTATTCTCGACTGGTTCTGTTTTGTTGTTTTCGGAGTGTTAACATTGTGTATGAACATTTCGTTCGTTATAGGTCTGACCGTTGGAGGAAGTATGCAAGGAGAATAGCTTGTCTCCGATTTCAGGTCAAAGGGAATCCGTAAAACGGTCAAACTTCTGTTTTTTTAAAAGAAAAAATAGAAAAGAAAGCCTTGCTGTGTAAAGATATCCGTCAGTCGAAACGTTAAAGGTTTATAGATAAAATAAAGTAAAACAACTGTAATGTCCAACGGCCTGGTCAATCATCCAGGCACTAACATAACGCACGTTGCTTAACTTCTACGAGAGATATGCACCAAACTGCATCGCTGTAACAGCAAGGCAGGTTTGAAGTGCTGATATATATAACTTCTCTCCGTGATATTTTTCTCCCCTTCGAGAAGTCTCGACCCTGAGACCTATACACAAATAAACCAGGGGAATATGCATGGGTAAGGCAACTCCAGTCCGGTTGTTGTCATAATCCCATCGCAGCCACCAAATGTATCGTGCAACGGCCTGGTCACTTATCCAGGCTCTACCTATAACCACGTTGCTTAACTGCACGGAGAGAACTGCGCCAAACCGCATCGCCGTAAAAGCTATCTTAACAGTAAGGCAGGTTTGAAGTGCTTATATATCCAACCTCTCTCTGTGACACAATATTGCAGCATGAAAACTTTGAATGTAAACTCTCTCTGTCTCTCTCTCTCTCTATTTCCAAGACGTTTCGACGTTTATGACCTATTACAGATTGTATAACTCGAGATTGTATAAGAATGAGTTAACTTTTCATTCATGTATTACCTTCTTTACAGCGAATCATCTAATGATACATGTACGTCATGCGAAATGTGAATATTTCTTTTTTTCAAGTAATTATTATTATGATTAATTTTTGTAAGCTTTGTGATGTCGAGAATGCAATTGTTTAAGTCATTTGGAAAAATAAAGTTATGTTCTGCTTTGTTCTGCTCAGTCTTTTTTTTTTTTACGTGATACATATTTAGCGTCATTGTTTTGTCTAAATCTATTTGACACCACTTTCTACACTAATTCAAACATAAGACGACAGGCTATTTATTGATGTGTGTCTTTAGCTTCTCAAATCTTTTTGCGGGGGCTTCGAATGATCTTGCCAAAGGACACTCTCACGAAACACTCTACCTCGAGTTCCCAGATTGATTACGCATTCTTCACTTTGACAATTGAGCCACGCAAGACCTTAGGTTTGTCGTAACACGTGATGTCTCTTTTAATTACAATGTTTTCAATGTATCTCTCTTCTGAGACCAGTGGATGTTGATAGTCTATAGAGTGCGAAGGTATTTTCAAAATCGTCTTGCTGCAAATTTGTTCAAACCAAAAGACACAGTTCCGAATTTTAATCACCCTTATTAAGAAAAAAAAAAAAAAAAAGCTTTGGAAAACGTTGTGCATAAAGGAGAAAATGTTTGAAACCACAATTTTCTCCTTTTTCCACAATGTTTTCCATTTAATTACAGGTAAAGTTTCATCGTTTGAGCCACCTTTAATTTGTCGTCTGCAAATACTTTGAATTTGGACAAGTCTAAAATGTTGCCGTCTGGTAAAGAGTTATGAAATATAAAAATTAATATTAAGCCTTATCCTGCTAGATAAAAGAAATAAAACTTTCAAGCCGACAGGAAAAACCCAATAATATCCATTTCAAACATATTTTTGGTGGGAGAGACATCTCCTTATCGGACAGTGTAGATCCAAGATCAGACTGCACGTTCTGTGCAGTCTGATCTTGATCTACACTGTCCGCAAAAAGGAAAGTGAGCAGCGCTTAGCAGCCTAACGGTTAAAATTCGAGCTGTTTAGATTTTGATAATCACACCAAAAGTCAGAAAATGATTATCACTGAAATACGTACGGCAGGATTTGACAAACAACATGGAAGACAAGTGTACAGAAAAATTTACGATCTTTCTTTAATGGGATACGCAGCTTAAGATATTTTCAGAATCTAAGCATGAATTTCGCAAAGAGTTGTGGGAATGTCAAATTAAAAAAAACAGTCTTCTTTCTATCGTGGTTAAACGTTAAATAAACCACGGTTGTGAGTTATGAGGAGCAATGAATAAACCACTTAGGCTATCGCCCTCGTGGATTATTTATTGTGTCTCATGAAACCATGGCTATTCCAGTTACTTACCCAAACAAAACCCAACTGCCCAGTCGTTAAAATGAAAAAAGAATCAAAATTTCAATAAAACCTTAGGCATCAAATACAACATAAACAAACCGCACCGTTGTACTTTTATACTTTCTCCGTTTTAAATGACAAAGAAGAATGAATGTATTTGTAAAGCATTTGAGTTGTAGTTACTTCGAATGCTCTGAATAGTACTCCACCCACTCCAAATCCCATATTTTCAATGCAGCACCGGTCAATTCTGAACTAACCTTCAACTTGAAATGACACTTGATTTACATATGTTTACTGGTAACATTTCAAATAGTTCCTTCAATGTCAATTTTTATCAAAACAGTTAGTTTAGTTTAAACATATTTATTTCACATCGATTGAGAAACAAGTTCTTACTATTTATACTAATCTCTCTCGATTCTGCTTCCTGGGAACTACACCAGTACTCGCGCCGAATGTGTGGGCCAATGAAAAATCCCAAAGCTGACACCCGCTCCCGGGTATCGAACTCAGGACCTTATGGTTACGAGGCCGATGCTCTACCTCACAACCATGGACACCACACGATCAAAACAGTTAATATCGGTATTGAGGATTTTACTTCCTCCTTGGTCAAGGAACGGAAAATGACGAATTGTTTACGTTAAGTGACTTTCATTGATAAAATATCAGAGAGCGAAGAGATGGAACGGCCACATGTGACTTTCTTCATACAGAATGACGGTACTCTTTATAAAATGACGTAGATTTTACTCAGCTTTCGTTGCACTGTGTTTATAGACCCGATTTCACGTGTCATGTTAGAATTATCAGTAACGAATCAATCAATCATTCAATCAGTCAATCAATCAATTAATCAATCGATTTGACTTAGACTACATAGTTTTTCGTCATACAATAATTATCATAGTAATTACATTGAAAACGACACATATATAGGATCTGACATGAGATGGGGTTCGAGATATAGAGGATATCAATTGGTGGTATGTGATATAAAAATATAGGAATATTATAGATCTAATCGAAAATTTATCAAACTCGTCAAGAAAAATGTTATTAAGCGAGCCAAGGCTCGTTTTATAAAACTTTATCTCAAACGTCAATGAATGTCAGATTCTTTTTATAACATAACGATATTTCACAAAGTATGGATCAGACGACTCAAGACCATCTATAGATGCACCCGCGGTAATATCAATAAACCCATTCATTTCTATAAAATATGTACAAAATGACGTCAAAAATGACGTCACACAATTGTGATATCAAACATGTTTAGGTAGAAACTTCGTAATGGGTATATTACACTGAAAACGAGGGATGTTATGTGATAAAACACACACAATCTCTCACATATATCATATATCACACCATCCTCGTTGACCCAGTTTCGATTCATGTAATGCATGGAGAGTAACGTAATACTTAAACCTGGGTTCCGAGGATGATATCACACCATCATTTGGAAATATGGAAATTGAACGTTTGGATATTGTGTGGTTGAATTAAGAAATAATCTTCTTTCTATCGTGGTTTATCGTTCAATAAACCACAGTTGTGAGTTATGAGGCACAATAAATAATCCACGAGGGCGATAGCCCGAGTGGTTTATTCATTGCGCCTCATAACTCACAACGTGATTTATTGAACGATAAACCACGATAGAAAGAAGATTATTTCGATTCTGACATGACCAACTCTTTATGAAAGGAAAACAAGTTCATTCTTAAAGTAAAAGCGCGGATGCAGATTATATTCCAATGAATAACTTACTTACTTTATACAGAATGACGTCACTCTGTATAGAATGACGTAGATTTTAACACGCTTTCGTTGCACTGTGTTTATAGAGCCGATATCACGTGTCATGTTAGAATTAAGGATATGGAACCCTAATGGGATTCGTGTAACATTGCCTTTCATCGTTCGGATTCGGCTTAGAAACCGTAATCGATGCGGGCAACCAGCATCTATCGGAATCGGCATTAGGGTGCCCTATCCTTGAAAAATGATAAAGTGTATCAAAGAGAAAGGTAACATAATGCATTTGGGAAGAAATACTGAAATTGTAAATTTGCAAGAAAAATCTAAAAGGAAGACAGATGTAGAAGATGACTAAGATTTTAACCCTTAAGCTGTTATGCCCGACTTAAGGATATTTTGCGGACAGTGTAGATCCAAGATCAGACTGCACAGAACGTGCAGTCTGATCTTGTATCTACACTATCCGATATCTGGAGATATCTGTCCCCAAAAATACTTTCGAAATAGAAAAATCTTGAATTTTACTATCGGCGTGAAAGTTTCTTTTCACTTATATAGCAGGATGAGAGTTAAGGGCATAATATACATAATAGATAGCGTAAGAACTGTTATCAACCTTTGTTTAAACATTAAGTTGCTACATGCAACTCACTGCACTTTATGGAGTTGTGGATGAGGATCAAACAACACGTCCAGTGCAGTCCGATTCTCAGTGTACCCTGCTTGAAGCGTTTAACGACTTTATCATGTTGTAACCTTTTCAACTTAGTTTGATAATGTCATATTTGGTCTCATAATAATAGACGACGACAGCGAAGAACAATCCCGACATTTAAAAACCATGAGAGAGAGAGGGGGGGAGGGAGAGAGAGAGAGAGAGAGAGAGAGAGAGAGAGAGAGAGAGAGAGAGAGAGAGAGAGAGAGAAAGAGAGAGAGAGAGAGAGAGAAAGAGAGAGAGAGGGAGAGAGGGAGAGAGAAACAGAGAGACAGAGAGAGGGGAGAGAGACAGAGAGAGAGAGAGAGGGAGGGAGAGAGAAAGAGGGGGGGAGAGAGAGAGAACAAAAGGAAAGGCAGAGACAGAAATAAAGAGCGACTGGACGAGAGATGTAAACAGACAATTTCTCCTTTTCCAACAATTTGTTTCTTTACTGTTACATAAACTATATCTCTTTCATTGAACTTAAAATGTATGTTCTTTGTACAAGAATGGGTTAATTTTCTATCAACGGTCAAAAAGTTCAATTATCTTAACTTTTGTAGCTCGAAACCAGGACATGGTCTTTGTCTTTGTCATTGTCTTAGTCATCAAAAACTTCCTTAAAGTTTACTAATCCCATTGTTCTCCAAGAGGAAAGGATAAGTATCACTTAAGAGCTGTTTACTGGAAAAGACCTGACAGGACATTAAACGTGCATTAACCCTTAACACTTACATTGCTGAATTAATATAATGAACCGCTTCAATTATGAAAAGAATCCACAATATCAAATTTTCATTGTTGTTATGGCAAGAAAATGTAACAAAGTAGCGGACAGTGTAGATCCAAGATCAGACTGCACGTTCTGTGCAGTCTGATCTTGATCTACACTGTCCGCAAAAACAACTTGACTCGGTTCCAGCGCTTTATGGGTTAATCTGCTAATTAAGTGAAACGAAACTGTCATCCGGGTTGTAAAACCCATAATTTTGCTCTTTCTAAGTTATTTCAAACGGGGAAAGTATCTCCTTTTTGGACACTGATGACCAAAGATCAGACTGCACAAAACGAAAGTTTTCCATAGTGTATTGATTGTAATACTTTTTTTCTGCATTTTTTTTTTTTTTTTTTTTTTAGTTTAGTTATTAAACATGAAAATCATAAAACTTTCCACGCATACACGTCCTAGCAACAAAGACGTCTTTTTCCCCCCAAGATGGCGAAGTAAGATAAATCCTGGCACGTGCTGTGGTCTGTTTCGCCGGCTTCACGCGCTCATAACTACAACTTGACCATCGCCGGGACCCAAAAAATGATAATAGATCAGTGTATTATCGAAAATAAGTTATGGGTTTCATACACTAAAGGAGGTTTATGTGATAAATTGCATAGGGGTCCGTAGTTTGATTCCTGGCACCCATAGACTATATATTATAAACAAGGGATTTAACTGTATGCAGACCGTTACTCGCAATGTATCTTTTCTACCCCATCAGTTATTCTCCTATTTTTTTCTACAGCTGAGAGCTAAAACATTTTTCTACCAGAAAAACACAACTGTTTGTCAGTGGCTAATGCAGTCTGGCTGATACATTCGCTCGAACTTGTAAACTCGCTCAAAAATCTGCGCCATTGACACGGGTTCGTATATCCGTTTTCAAGATATAAAATGCACTTTAGATTCAATGAAACGCAGCATTAGCGGCACCCATCCTTTAAACATGTTTAAAAATACTACTGACCTATAGTCTTTATCTTCAATAACGACGAAAAGCCTCAGAATTCGTTGAATTTGTGATCCACGTTCTTATTTCGAACAGCTGCAGCCATCTTCTGTCATGTGACATTGTTTTGAACGAGAAATTTCATCGGTTGATCTGTACTAACAGTCGTGAATTCAACCAATGAAATTTCGTACAGCTGCTCACACCTTTTTGTCACGTGACAGTACGGTGACACTGTTTGGAACGAGAAATTTCATTGGTTTATACGCGCGAACGTCAGTATAGAATGTACGAACCCGTGTCAATGGCGAAGATTTTTGAGCGAGTTTACAAGTTCGAGCGAATGTATCAGCCAGACTGCATTAGTCACTGACAAACAGTTGTGTTTTTCTGGTAGAAAAATGTTTTAGCTCTCAGCTGTAGAAAAAATTAGGAGAATAACTGATGGGGTAGAAAAGATACGTTGTTTTTTTGGTAACCGGGGGCGAGTAACGGGCTGCATACAGTTAAATCCCTTGTTTTAGTCTATGGGTGCCAGGAGTCAAACTACGGACCCCTATGATAAATTGTACTCGTATAAATGTTTATGTTAACCCTGTAGCTTAACGACTATAGTTTTGAAAGTCGTTCGTTCGAGTCCCGACAGAGATAATTATCTTCTTCTACTTTTCTTTCTTTCTTTTATATTCAGTTTCCCACCCCCTTTGAAGTAAACAGTCACGTCCTTATGATTTTCCCTTACATAATATCAACTTTCTCTCCCCCCTCTGTGAAAAAAGGGAGTCAATATTTGGTTTAATACCCTTTCATTTTATGCTCTTCGGTAATATATCGAGAAATAATGCTGGATCATAAGGTTTAATGATTTATGGTTACGACCAGTGAAAATAACGGTAAATATTTCCTTAACTCTTCAATTCAAGGCGGAAACAGTAGTTCCCGGGCACTGGTTACCCAGGTAAACAGTGCGTGCCATTCAATCAGAGGGACATACATGTACATATGACGCGCATCACGCTTTCTGTATCATTGTTGTGACCAGGTTGTCATTTGTGAGTTTTAGACTTGTCCATGCTATTTTCAGAATCGTTCGTAGAATGTAACTGTTCTCATAAATAACTCCCCGAGGCGGATATTGAACCCAGGACCTCTGGGTCCCAAGGCGAACGCTCTACCACGTCGCTACAAAAGCTAGCTCTATAGCAAGATAGTATAAGTGTCCCCTTATACAAACACAAGCTATATACTTTTACATGTATCTGAGGGATAGGCCAGTATACTACATAGTAATGCGTTCTTATGTGGTGGGGGACACCACAGGGAATTACCGAAAACATCTGTACTGGATTTTGATGAAAGTCCCAACAAAAAAGGGGTTCGAAGCATAAAACAAGTAGTTTTTTTTTTTTCAGTGAAAGATCAAACTTTATTTCATCTCTTGAACATCATCGGTTGTAAAATTACTTTCACTCGCGGCTGCGCTACTCGTGAAAATATAACCGATGATGTTCACTCGATGAAATAAATTTCGGTCTTTCACCGAAAAAAAAATCCTCTATTTAACTAAACTTATAATAAATACGGAATATTATGTTGTAGTAACTTTCCTGGTGCTTGTATTTACTTCGAACAGCGTGAGGAAATTTGATATCGCGCGAGACCGAAGGTCGAGCGCGATCTCAAAATTTTCTTACGCAGCGAGAAGTAAATACAAGCACCAGGAAAGTTACTACAACATAATATTCCTTTTATCATATACCTACAACTTTCAACGACAACATTTTGCAATTTTTGACGTTTTATTTGAAAACGGCAAACAAAAAGAGACAATCAATAGTGTGGATCGTAGTAACTCTGTTTTCATGAATGGCGGATTAATATTACAGCGTAACATTTTGACCAATACAATCGCAAATCAATGCATGCTTAGTCCGTGCGCGAGACATGTCAGCATACCATATTTGGGACCATATATTCTGAACAGAAATATAACTGCAGAGTCTAGTGGCTCAGTCGGTAGCGTATGGGGCTTGAAATTCAGGGTCGCCGGTTCAATTCCCTAGTTCGGCCAAATAACAGTGCGCTGACTTGTAATTTTGAAAGCCTGGTTCTAATCCCAGCACACCGAAATGCCAAAGAAAAAAGAGGGGGCGGTGATTGACCAAAGTACTGTCCAAGTCTTGTAATGGTGATAGCAAGAAAACACCCTGATAAATGAGGTGTGACCGTTTTACGGTTGTTTTTTTTTTGCCGCTGTTTTGTTCTGTTCTATTGATTGTTTTCGGCATACTAAAATTTCGTATCAAACAAATTATTGTGTCCAAATTGTATTTACAATGAAAACGGTTAAATCGTTTGTCTTTACCAGACAACGAAATTTTAGATTTCTCCAAATTGCAAAATTAAAAGTATTTACAGACACACATAGTAAAGATGGTTCAACAGATAGAATGTGTCTTTGATAAGGAAGAAAAGTAGAAAATTGGCTGATAAACAGCATTTTATTCTTTTCCAACAATGTTTTAGACTCCTCTTCTGTTTCAGGGTTATTAACCCTTTACCAGACAATGACGCCTTTTAACGCCTCTGAAGAAGAGGCCTTTTGAAAACATTGTGGGAAAAGGAGAAAATGCTGGTAACCAGCATTTTCTCCTTTTCCCACTAAGTTTTCTACCCTATCAAAGAAAAGTTGCGTCATTTGAGCCACTATGAAATTGTCCTCTGCAAATGCTTTCAATTTGGATAGGTCTTAAATTTTGCCGTGTGGTAAAGGGTTAAATTCAAAGGATTTTACACTGTTCAATAAGTAGTGTTTGAGTGCTTTTAAGTGTTTTCAGTTGAAATTTTAACACGGACAAGAATGGACATAAAACTTCTTGGTTTCATCCCAATCTTTTTGTCTTCTCTTACCCATATTGGTAAGCCTTTTAAAATCTAATTTCAGTACAATATGAATGTTTGTTTCTGTATTAATATATTCATTCACTTATCAATGAATCAACTTGTTGTTTTTCTTTACTTTTTCATTTAAATATATACAGTTGACTATAAATAGCCAATTCTACGTTTTTTTAAAGCAATTTACAGTAAACTGTAAATAGCCACTCCTTTTTAACATACTTGCTTGTTTACAGTTGATGGTTAATGATTTTTTCATTTCTCTGAAACTTTTAGGATATATAGGATCTGACAAAATTTTATTAAACGAGTCTACAAAAAATGTTATTAAGCGAGCCTTTGGCGAGCTTAGTAACATTTTTTGTGGACGAGTTTAATAAATTTTTACCTCAAAAGCCAACAAGTGTCAGATTCTTCTTATCACATAACTGTATAACAAGAATTATTGTCCATAATGTGTTAAAACAGAGGCATACATGTATAATGTGTAGTGAAATTTACATGAAGCCTATGCGCTTCTTTGACAGGTACATTACGAACGCAAAACAGTTCCGAAGAAACTTGCATATATTGATTTTCTTTTGAACCTAAAAGTGATTAAATTAAGAACTTTATCATTATTACGAAATTTGATCGATAATTTCACTCAGGAACCCAGGTCAGCAATGTTTTAGAAATAAGGTGTATGATTACAGAGTGTTAACCAAATACAGCACTTTTTTCTTATCTCACACGTGTGTGAGACAAGAAAATTCGTAATGGCTGTATTACATTGAAAACAAGGGGAGTTATGTGATAAAAAAACAAGCTTGTTAGAAGTTAGGATAAAAATAAGAACGGCTAAAATGTTGGTAAATGGTATGAACTACAATTATTGACAATTTTATTCGAAAACAAACAAACAAAACAATCTGGTTAAGTAGGTTATAACTTTTTTTGTAGATGGCGGTTAAACATTGTAGCTCTACATTTTTACCAATGAAATCAGAGCTTGTTATTTCAAACAGGACCTAATTTCTCTTAAAAAGCTTATAAGAGAAAGGTCCAGAGGGGAATGTCCTTATTTATGATATCTAAAACATAGTTGTGAAAAGCATTTGTTGGTTATAATCGATTCTCATAGCTCTCTCCTCCATGATATTTTCAAATATGACCATCGCAGGGAAGTAAAACTAACTCTAAAATCCATATTTTTATCACTTGTCTGTCTCAAAATTGCGCTGTAGGAACAAAGAGTTACCTAAGAATTGAAAGCTCAATTCTTTTCCCGATGACAAAACTTTCTGGTTTCCATCTCGAAAATACCATAATTTATAATTACAGACGCAAAAATGGACCATGCTCTGTGAAAGGGGAATCTGCAAATAGGATCGACTCACGTCAGCCTGTGCACGCCGCACAGGCTGAAGTGAGCCGAAACTTTTTGCTTTTGGTCAATTTTCTGCATGTCAAAGGACCGGTCCACCTAATAATTCAGTCGGTTTTTAGACAAAATGGATTTTATGGATTTATAATTATATGATGACTTGCTTGGCAAAATGCATCACAGTGATGCTTTAAACCCCATTTCGTCGGAGCATGACTCAAATGAAACGAGTCTTAAAACGCTTAGAAAAAATTGCAGGGGGAAAAGGTGAAAAGAGTTATTCAACATTTTTCTTCTCCTTTTTTTCCATATTTTTGTTCCTAAAGGCCCTCTTCCTACCGATCGTTGAAAGACGGAATTGTTCGGTATAGGGTTAAATGTTTATCAAACAATCCCGTGTTTTAAAGAACTTGTGAGAGGTTCATTCTTATTTATTCATCGCTGGGAAAGAAGAAATGCTGGAAACCAGTATTCTCTCCTGTTCACAAAATTTTTTCTTACCTTTGTGCCCAGTGATGAAATGATGGCATTTGACTTCAAATGTATAAAAAAAAAGTACTGTGGGGGTAGGAAAAAAATACTGATATTAGATCTATGTAATCATTGCGTTTTTCGAAAGGTCTTCTTCCTGAGGATAGCAAAAATATAGAATAGTTGGATAAAGGGTTTACTCTTTACCAAACATTGTTTTAGAGACAATGTGAAGAGAGAAGGAAAAGGAAAGATATGCCTGTAACTAGCATTTTCTCCTATGCTTTCTACCCCTCATAATTTGAGCGATACTTATTTTGTCATCTAAAAATACTGTCAAGTTCTAAGTTAAAAGTTTGTCGTCTGGTAAAGGTTAACCGAGGTACTATTTTCTAACTTTTTGATTTCAAATGTATTTATATCGAATATAAAGAATCTAACATAAATTGGCATTTGAAATAATATAGAATCAGACATGAGTTGGCGTTTGAGAAAAAAAAAAATAAACGAGTATAGGGAAAATGTTATTAAGCGATCTTTTGGCAAGCTCAATAACATCTTTTCTCGACGAGTGAAATAAAGTTTTATCTCAAACGCCAACGAATGTCAGATTCTTTTTATCACATAACGATATTTCACAAATTATAGATCAGAAGATGCGAAACCATCTATAGATGCACCTGCGGTAATATCCATAAAACCCATTCGTTTCTATGAAATACGTACAAAGTTACGTCAAAAATGACGTCACTCAACTGTGATATCAAACGTGTATAAGATAAAAAAAAAAACTTGTAATTGGTATATTATACTGAAAACAAGGGAGGTTATGTGATAAACATTTTTTTTTTTCATACGGGTATAAAACAATATTATTAGGGGGCCTCTAACGACCTTTATTACAGTTTTGAGACGAATTTCTTGAATTTTTATCTCAAAAGCAATCAACTGTCAGATTGTATTAAAATCGTGCTCTGGCACAAGGGGGCTTTATGCATCTCTATGATGCACTGTACAAAGCAAGTGAACATGTAATGGATCCATAAAATCCATTTTGTCCAACAACCAGCTGAATTCTGGGGTAGAATGGTCCTTTGACCATTGTTTGGTAAAGGAATAAAGTGGCAAAATCCAAACATTGCGAAAACTGAAATTCTGTATCTTTCTCAATCAAATCAAATCAGTTGTAGTAAATGAGTTAGCAAATGTGCAGGAAGATATTCAGGCTGTGTTAGAATTCTGGGTTCGTATTCACAAACCATTCTTAAGAACGTTCTTTGTCTTATTCTCCAGAATTTTCAAACTTTGAAAGTAACACAACTCCTGATTGGCTAAACCGAATGGTTTAGCCAATCAGGCGTTGTGTTACTTTCAAACTTATAAAACCTTGAAGAATAAGACTGAGAACATTCTTAAGAATGGTTGGTGAATACGGACTCTGGTCTGATTAATGTTAAAAGAAAGGGATACCTTAAAGACTTCACTCATATCTCAAGTTTGACAGGGCTTATAATTTCATTTGAGATGCTGTTTTTCATTTCCAATATGTTATAGAGGATGTCACCTTTAAATTACTTTGCTGATTGTGTGGTCACATGTTTAAAGACCATGGAATGATCACTGCACTCAATCCATTACATATATTTAATGACAAGCATTTTTACTTGGCAGCTAGATTCGTCAGCTTTAGAAGAATATATCAACCACACAAAACACCTGTTAAAATGTCGCATGAATCGTTATAATTATACGAGAAGCTGTTGGTATTCCAAGTCTGTGAAATGCAAGGACTGTTAATAGAATCATATAAATAATATAGTTCTCACGGTCCAAATAGTTGTTTAAGTTCATTTGATTCCATAGAAACATGTGAAACTTCATTCGTATTGGAAAAGATTTTAAAAAAGTAACAAATCGGGTGAATATGGTACCCCTCAAAACGGAAAGTCACAGTTTACGTAAGATTAGTGAGTCTGTTTTATCAATAGCATGTACGGTCTCATTGAAATGATGCAATTTCTGATATCACTTTGACTCATATTAGAACACACAGTAATTACGTCACGAGCGATCAGGATCAGCGAGATTTTGCGGTTCTTTTGTCCCAAACATGTTTCACTGGGTTTAAGATTCAGGCTTTTGGCCGGCCAAGGCATTTCATGGAATTGGTAGCTACGAACATATTCTGGGTAGCTCTGGCGCTTTGTAGAGAGTGAAATTTACAGAATTGTCTTTTACAGCTCGATCGTTTTTGGGTTGGATCCATAATGATTTGGGCAGGAATTTCCATGCATAAGAAGACACCAATTTCACTAATTTCACTTTATCTATTACTTTCCGTGTTCATCCGACTTGTTATGTTGTGAATTTTCTTTTTCCAATTTGAATGAAATTTCACATCTTTCTAGATTTATAAAATTAAATGATGAACATAAAACATGCGAAATGGTTTTTCAACTTGTACCTGAAATTTACCAACAATTTTGCAAAATATCAGGTGTCCGTTTATAAATGTATTAATCTGCATGTGTCGATACAAATGCTCTGAACAGAGAGATCAGTCATGATTTGTTGTCTGATATAGTTAACCCTTTACCAAACAATCATGTTTTTAATTAATCTGATGCAGAGGCTTTTAAAAACATAGAAAGAAAAGGAAAAATAGCTGGTCTGTAGCTCTCTATCCTTTTTCCCACAATGGCTTTTACCCTTTCAAAGACGAATATTATCATTTAAGCAACACTCATTTCATCATCCACAATTGCGTTCAAAATGGATGTCAAAAGTTTTGTCACAAAAAAACAGTCACATGTCTTACCCTAATGGTACTCAAGTTTGTCCACCAATGTATATACAAGACTTACATCTAATGTAGCCATTGATCAATTTGTTAAGCCTTCCAAGATGCTGGACCAGTGACAGCCTGGTGATGTATCAAAAGATAGTGTTCAACTTCCTACCGTCTGTAGATAACTTTCCGTGTCTTGCATGCTCGCAGCAGACTACTTTTGAAGACATTTTGACCTAGGAAGAAATTGCTAAGAATAAGCCATATCTGGTTTTGCAATGTTTTCATTAATACTTAAGGTTTTAACCTTGATTGTTTTTTCATAGCGAATTTTATATGGATGCTTCTGAAAGTGTATGCTGAAAATTGTTTCAGAGGCTATTGACTTAATATTATATTGGATGCCTTGTAAATAACTCATTACCAAACGAGCTTGAGTTGTAACAAGGCTGAGAAAAGATGCTTTTGGAGGAATCGTAGGAATAAAAGAGAAAATGCTGATAACTAGTAATTTCTCCTTTACCCTGCAATGTTTCTTACCCTTTCAAAGGCAGGTCCAACAATGTGAACCAAAGTATTTGTTGTCTGCAAAAACTGTGGATTTGGACAAGTCCAAAACTTTGTCGTTTGGCAAAGAGAAAAAATCAAAGCGCCGAAGGCGCTGCAGGCCTAGGCATCAGAAGGTATGAAGAGGTGAAAAGATGAAGCCTAGAAACTCAAAATCGCTATCACATTTCAACAGGCTTGAAACTTCTATTGCATTTGTACAGACTAATAAAAATATCTACAAAGTATCACACTGACAGTCTGTGGAGCTGACAACATAATGGAAAAACATGAATTTGTACAAGCTAATATAATGGGTGTTTTTGCAAATTGTTGGCCTTATTGTCTTTATAGATTGAAAGGAGATACTTTCTGAAAAAAACAGTTTTTTCTCTTTTTCTTCTTTTAAGTTGC
The DNA here is from genome assembly GCA_946811185.2 of Hippopus hippopus. Lineage (NCBI taxonomy): Eukaryota > Metazoa > Mollusca > Bivalvia > Cardiida > Cardiidae > Hippopus > Hippopus hippopus. The sequence continues at coordinate 30,221,501 of OX328112.1, forward strand.
CTTGGCAACAAATCAAAATGGCAAGAAATCGAAATGCGCAGCGTGTTAAAAACAATAAAAAATACACTGATACAGGACGACTCAGGGAACATTTCTGGAAAGTGCAAAAAGTCCCCAATGACCAAGCAATGAATCGCATTTTTCTTTCATTTTTCGATACTTAGTGTATGGAAGTTTTTTAGTTGAAATAGTAACCGTGTCCTTTGGGAAATGAAAAGGAAAAACACAATATCATTAAAGGCTAATATCACAGAGTATATGGTATCTGAAAAGATAATTTTGTAAGTATTAGTAGTAAGGGAAGAGAGCATGGGATCTACCCAGGCCGGGGTAGATCCCATGCTCTCTTCCCTGAGCGCCCTATATCACCGTCCCTGACAAAAAATGTGTCCCTATATGCTGTCCCCGAAAGATTTTTTTAAAAAATATCCCATACTCTCTACCCTGAGAGGGATTTAGCATTCAAAATGGCGGCCGTGTGGATGGCACTCTGGGGACAAAAATGCCCCAGGCTCCCGTCCCTGAGCGGAATTTTTTGCAAAAAAGGGAAAAGGGGGGGAGTTTTTCCCAGGCTCTCTACCCTGAGAGGGATTTAGCATTCAAAGTGCAGATCTTATGACTGACAGGCTGGGTAAAAAATGGTCGGATCACTGAGTTGGACTTAGTTTTTTCACCCTATGGATGATTTTTTTCTTTCTAATTGCCTGACCATTGAGTTGGACTTAGTTTTTTCACCCTATGGATGATTTTTTCTCTTTCTAATTGCCTGATCATTGAGTTGGACTTAGACTTTTTTCTGCATCTCTATGAATGATTTCTCTTTTCTAAAAGGAAATTTATCTTATATCGCTGAGTTGAACTTAGACTTTTTTTACCCTATGTATGATTTTTAAATGTCTAACCATTGAGTTGGACTTAGTCTTTCTGATTTTTCTGCATCTATGAATGAATTCTCTTTTTAATTGCCTAAGCATTGAGTTGGACTTAGACTTTTTTCCCCTATGAATGATTTTTCTCTTTCTAAAAGGAATTTGTCCCTATATCATTGAGTTGGACTTAGTTTTTTCTACATCTATGTATGATTCTTACTCTTTGCAGTATAACTCTCTGGAGTGTATCTCTTCTAAAAGAAAGATAGAACTTTCGTGGTAGATGGTTAGTCCTGAAAAGGACTGTTGGGGTTAGCTCTGAAAAGAGCTGTGACAATTTGAAGAAATGACAATTTGAAGATAGAACTTTCGTCTGACAGCTTGAAGATAGAACTTTCTTCTGATAGCTTGAAGGTAGAACTTTCGTCTGACAACTTGAAAATAGATCTTTCGTCTGTCCTCTTGAAGATAGATCTTTCGTGGTAGATGGTTAGTCCTGAAAAGGACTGTTGGGGTTAGCTCTGAAAAGAGCTGTGACAATTTGAAGAAATGACAATTTGAAGATAGAACTTTCGTCTAACAGCTTGAAGATAGAACTTTCGTCTGACATCTTGAAGATAGATCTTTCGTGGTAGATGGTTAGTCCTGAAAAGGACTGTTGGGGTTAGCTCTGAAAAGAGCTGTGACAATTTGAAGAAATGACAATTTGAAGATAGAACTTTCGTCTAACAGCTTGAAGGTAGAACTTTCGTCTGACAATTTGAAGAAATGACAATTTGAAGAAAAGATAGAACTTACGTCTGACAATTTGAAGAAAGGTAGATCTTCCGTGGTAGATGGTTAGCCCTGAAAAGGGCTGTTGGGGGTGTCCCTAAAAGGGAGCTGGTTTTGGAGGTTGTGTTTTTAAGCACAACCTCCAACCTTTCTGCAGGCTGGACAGCTACTTGCTGCCCGCCTCTTTAGCCTCTTCAACTCCCGTTCATCCAGTCCAAAGTCCAAAGAGAACGAAGGCTCAGCGTCTTTGTTCCAATCTTCGCTCTGGCGCACGACGAACTCCTTCTTTTTACCGTCCATCTTCTTTTCCTTTGACGATAGCTGGGCAAGCCCGCTGAAACTCATGTCTCGAAGTGCACATTCCATTTTTTGTTGTAAGTCGAAGAGATGAATGATGTGCGGGAAAATAACGCTGGGTTTTATAGCTTTACAGGAGGATTGAACTAGTTGACCCATGACGTCATTTTCTCCTATGTTTTTCCCGCGTCGGCGTTTCATGCTGTTTTGGCTCCAAATTAATGTTATCCAATCAGAATCAGCGTTGTTTTTCTAATACTAATTGTTTTATTGTTGACCAATCCGTGGCTTTGTTACATTTTTTTGTTTGGGGATTTTTATTGTTGACCAACCCGTGGCTTTGTTACATTTTCTTGTTCGGGTTAGAAAAAACTAGAGTTTAACTAACCTATGACTTTTTTTGATTATGAGTCTTCTGATAAAATGAAAAGAAAGATGATTATTTAAGATAGCTAACCCTGAAAAGAGTTGCTTTTTGTACAGAATGCACTTTTTATACCCCTCTCTTTCTTTTGATTGATTCCATTTTATCTAGCATTTGCATCAGATGTTCAATTTCATGTCTGATATATCTGAAACGTTCTCTTTCTTCTAACCAGAAGAGCAATAAGAGAAAAATGTTAATCCAAACATTGTACGATACTGGCTCAGGTTTTACAAAAAGTTAATGGTGAATGAGAAAAAAATAATCAAGAGTTTAGTGTTTTATATGTGTAATGGATCACTTTTTAGTTTTTTCATCCTATGAATGATTTTTTCTCTCTAAATGGAATTTGTTCCTATATCGCTGAGTTGAACTTAGATTTTTTTACACTTTAAATGATTTCTAAATGTCTGAGCACTGGGTTGGACTTAGTCTTTTTTTTACCCTATGTATGATTTCTAAAAGACTGACCATTGAGTTGGACTTAGTCTTTTTTCTGCATCTATGAATGATTTTTTTACTCTTTGGAGTGTAACTCTCTGGAGTGTGAGTCTTTGGAGTGTAACTCTTCTAAAAGAAAGAAGTTTGACAATTTGAAGAAATGACAATTTGAAGAAAGATAGAACTTTCGTGGTAGATGGTTAGCCCTGAAAAGGGCTGTTTTGAGAAGAGCTGATTTTATGAAAATGTTTATTCAGTATCAGCATCAGTCGATTCGCTGTCTGACTCACTCCTTTCAGTGGCGATTTGCGCACGGAAAAGACGGGTCACCTGCTCAGTTTTTGAAATAACATACTGAAAATACATCTCAAGCATGCCCTCAATAATGAGTTCCTTCATCCGAAGGTTATAACAGAACAGCCTGTTATTAGCAAGCTCAGCCCTCTCGTATCGTCTTCTCACTCCAGCTAAGCGTTGTTTAAGTAAGACGATTTGCCTCCTTGCTCTTATTAACTTTCGCTCAGTATCCATCCAAGTGACGACTGGTGATTGTCTTGAAGCCATTGTGAAAATGAAATGTATGGAAAATAAATCGCTGAGATTTATAGCTTTACAGGAGGATTGAACTAGTTGACCCATGACGTCATTTTCTCCTATGTTTTTCCCGCGTCGGCGTTTCATGCTGTTTTGGCTCCAAATTAATGTTATCCAATCAGATTCAGCGTTGTTTTTCTAATACTAAATGTTTTATTGTTGACCAATCCGTGGGTTTGTTACATTTTCTTGTTTGGGGATTTTATTGTTGACCAATCCATGGGTTTGTTACATTTTCTTGTTCGGGTTAGAAAAAACTAGAGTTTGGCTAATCTATGACTTTTTTTGATTGTGAATCTTTACAGTGTAACTCTTCTAAAAGAAAGAAGTTTGACAATTTGAAGAAATGACAATTTGAGGAAAGATAGAACTTTCGTGGCAGATGGGTAGCCCTGAAAAGGGCTGTTTTGTTTTTTGGAGGCTGTGTTTTTTTCCACTTTTAATGGCAACACCCGAAATTCGCTTGGCAAATGGGGCATGCTGTAATCTTCCTCCCGAACTCGATATCAACCAAGATGATATCCGGTGTTGTCTTTAATAATAGCTGAACTAATCTTTCGCCGAGATCTTTGTATGGCTGTGTTATACGTTGCAGTTGGTTTTGTTCCTCCTCTCCTACGAGACGAGTGGTTAGTTGCAATAACTGCTGCCCTGCATTTAGATACTCTTGGAGAGCCTCACGTAGTTGATGATTTACCTCCTCCATATTGATATTGTTTCCGAATATTGACACTGCTTTCGAAGTGATCGTTAGCTGAGAGTCAAAGAAATGGTGAATGTATGAAAAATAACGCAGGCTTTATACGTTTACAGAGGATTGAAATTTTTTAAAGAGCTCGGACCTGGCAGAAATCACATACATTTTTTCCATGCTACGCTTCATGCTGTTTTTGGCTCCAAATTAATGTTATCCAATCAGATTCACCGTTGTTTTTTCTAATACTAATTGTTTTATTGTTGACCAACCCGTGGGTTTGTTACATTTTCTTGTTCGGGGGATTTTATTGTTACCCAATCCATAGGTTTGTTACATTTTCTTTTTCGGGTAAGAAAAAACTAGAGTTTAACTAACAGTTATGAGACGTTGTATGGGAAAAATGTAACCAGAACAAGTCTTTTGGGGAAAAACAGAATGAAGAACTCTATTGTTTTTGAACTTTTATTTAATGAACTTTTATTTACTGAACAGAACTAAACATTGAAACATTTTTTGCAATGCATCATAAAAAATTTCTTGACAATGAAAAAAATTTCTTAACAACTAAAAAAAATCACAAGCAAACATTTTTTTGCAATGCATCATAAAAAAATTTCTTGACAATGAAAAAACATTTTCTTAACAATGAAAAAATCGCACTGAAATATTTTTTCCACAATGAATTATTCACAACGATTTGATCACGATGAAAAAAAACACACTGAATTATTTTTTCGCAATGAATTATTCACAACGATTTGATCACGATGAAAAAAAACACCCTGAATTATTTTTTGCAATGAATTATTTTACAATGAATTAATCGTAAAAACAGTATATAACAAATTTTTATAATGCAAATTCGCAAACACCACGAGTTTCACGTTTGTTTTCATATTCCGTAATGTCTTTATGCAATTGCTCATACCCAAAAAACATTGTATACTCACTGTCCATATCGTCGAAATCTCGTAGTCCTATGAATGGAGCAACATGTCTATAAGCATCTTTTGTTGAAAGAGTTGAATTCACTACTTCTTCTGTAACATCTCTATCAAATAGAATATACCCTGACATGGTTTCCACTGTTTCTCCGTAGGAATCATGAACAGATCCTTTTTTGTAGCGTAAGTAAAAGTCAAATAGAACTGATTTCATTTTCACAACGTTAAGAAAACTTTCTTCTGGTGTTCCTATGATAAAAAATGTCCATCGACTTGTGGATCGAAACAGTTTACTAATAACATTGTCTTTCATACAGCTATCTGCTAAATAAGTCTTGAGAACGAGATCCAGCCCCGAATCGTCCACCATCATCGCAATAAAGTTGAATATAGCATACACTTTGTAGGACTTTTCTCCTTTTGCAACCCATTTAAACATTTTTTTGATCCAAATTTTCACACAGAAAAATTTAATGTTAAGCAGTGTTTGTTCATCAAGCGTATGCTGTCGAACAAATTCTCCATAAATTTTTTCACGTAGTTCTATTGGTAACGGCAACATGATTGTTATTTTTTGTCCAGCGGCTAATATTTTTCCCCGACTTACTTTGAGTGATTGGTACACAACAATGTGATATGAAATTATTTTCTCAAGCTTTTATAACCATAGGGTACAGTATCAGTACCATTTACAATGACTCTCTTGGTGTATACAGAACGAAACGTTTTTGTTTGTGGCTCACTGGTAACCGTTCTATCTCTGTGTCTTTTAATTCTACAATCATACTGAATTTTGATTTCTACTGTACGATCCAAAGCACATTTCGAATATGTATCGAAATTTACCACCTGTTTTGTATTGTAATCCAGAGTAACCCCCTTTACTTTACATTTGCTTATCTCTTTTCCATCTTTTGTTTTCATTTTGTAAGCATAATTCTTAGGTCCAAGTCCTCTGAATTGAGTAATTTTACAAGCAGGCTCTTCATCAGTCCATTTTCCTAACCGGCTGTTAATAATAGGGGGATTCCATAATTCAGGGTCGTGAATGTACATACAACTATCTGTATCGAAATACAGAACTCTATCTTTTAACTTTTCAAGAACACTGTACAATTCCAACCTTGCATAAGCTGTTACGTAAGAACCTACTATCACATTGGCTGTAGCATGGGTGTCAATATGTTCCAACTTTGATTCATAGTTAACCAAGATGAATGAACAGTCCTCGTCAAAGATTTCTACATGCTTTACAATGAAATTGGGATTGGTGACTAATTCGAAATATTTAGACGGATCACTGATGTATTCCGTCTGGGTCATTTTTTCACGCTGAGCTAATTTTCCCCAAAGGCAGTTCAACATAATCTTAGCAAATGATCTTCTCCCAGGATTTCTTTGAATACAACTTGGATCAAGACGAACACCTTCTGCCTTCTCATATTCACAAACGAACTGATCTTTTTCTGAGTCTGATTGACAGCTATCTGGATAACCACTGGCTTCTTGCTTAATTTTCAAGAAATTGTCCACATAATGTTTAAAGAACTGATCTGACACAGAGTTGAAATGCCAAATTTCATACACTTGCAATAATCGATAACCGCAGTCAAGAGCCTTGAATAATTCAAAAGTAACCCAAGTTCCGACCAAAGCCCTCTCTTCTTTACCATGTCTACAAATGTTTGAACTTTCTTCTGCACATTTCATACAGAGGGGAAACATCATTTTGTTGTTACAGTGAACTGGGAGAACGGGGTGAAACAAATCAGTTGGAGGTAAAACTTTACACTTGATTAATCCCTCATATTGGCGAATATTGTTCATATCAATATTCTCAGTAGACAAAATTTCTGGATGACCTACAGGGTAGGATTTGTGTTTACAAACATAAGGGTATAGAGAACAGATATCGATGTACTTGATTTCCTTTTTGGTTTTTTCATCAACATCATATCCAATTTTTATTGCATTACATCTTCCCCCGGACAAACCATCCCTCGGATCGATAGGGTCCCAATGTGGATATAACTTTTCAATGAGTTTTTTGTACTCTTTATCCTTCATCTTAGCATCAAATTCGTGTTCCCAAATGTACACTACATTATATCCCATGTCTTCGATATCTGCTATACGTTCAAAAGTACATTTGAACAATTCAGACATGGGTTTTCCATTAATAGGATTGATCTGTTTTCGATCTGTATAGCATACAGGACAACCATGATAAAAATCTCCAAGAAATTCATAAACAGTGTTTGTTTGATGGTGAAAACCATCTACACTATATTTCCCGATTTGAGCTTCACCACCATTTTTTGCATGCTGAATATTAATACCTTTTTCCTGGGCAACGCTTTGAACCCATCGTATCGCTTTCATAGAAAAGCGACGTCTGGATGAGTCTTTACTTGAAATGATAGCTATTTGATTTTTTGGTAAATATTTGCTTCGCCACACCTTGTTACAGGCATCTGCGATGGTAATCGCCTCTAAAAATGGACAAATACCACCCTGTTCGATAAACAGCTTTCTGAATTCAGCACATCCTCGTCTGAGGATATCAACATCTGACCTACAGTACATTTCCATCTCCTTCTGAAAATTGAATTCCTCACCATTTCGAACTTTGTCATTATACCAAACTATAAATTTTGACCTAGCCTCTTCAGACATTGAGTCGGGTTTGTAATAAGACATATCCAAGTAGGGTCCGATGTAACTCCAAAATTCATCTGTATTTGCCCAGTGAGGAAAGTAACCTTTTTTCATTTCTTGAAGGTCAAAGGTGGATGGAAATTTTGCCAAACCAAAACTCATGAAATTGAAAGAATCGATCAGACGTACACCGTTCAGTTCTAACTTCATAATATTGTTTCCATTCATGATCACTTTTGGAAGTTTTAACCCAACTTTGACAATATAGTCAAGAATGAACTGACCGTCATAACCTTTGAAATTATGGGCAATAGCCGTAACCCCTTTATGATGTTTTGAAAAGAGCCAGTTGCAAAATTGACTCAAAGTTTCTTCACCTTGAAAAATAACTTCCCTACCCTCTTCAAATTCACTGCATGTAGAACAATGAAAATCAAGTGATTTATCGATACATTCATCACACGCTCTGTGTGCAATACAATAATTCGGGATGTGCACACCTGTGTCTTGTTTGCATTCAAAATCAAAGAAAATAAACTGTGGTTTTTTGACTACAGAAGAACTCGTCTCGTCATCGCTGTCATGGTTCAACTTACTTTGGTAAGGCTGAATATAGCATTGATGAGAAAAGTTAACAATTCTCTTACAGATATGACACCTTTTCTTTCCATTGCAAACATGATTTTTCTTTCTGACATGATATTGTGCACCGCATTTCGAGCAGAGTTTCACTAATTCACAAATGGATTTCTTTTCTTTACCTTGAACATTTCTGTGATTTTCAAAGCATACAGCATTAAAAAATCGTCTACTGCAAACACTGCAAACATATTCTTTTGATTCTGATGGACATTTTCCTTCGCGATAACAACCTTTACAGATATTTGAACAAGCATGACTTTCCCGTTGAGGGTAACCCACATCACAGAACTCACAATAATATCCACAACTAAGAAAACCTTTGATAGATTTGATGTAGTCATAATGGTTTTGATGAAAGTACAAATGTATGATCTTACTATTGGCTTTCACTTCTGGATGTTTAAATATTTTTTCCACTTTTGAATGCTGTTGGTGAACTTTAATGACATAGCCTTTTTCATACAAGAATGTTTGAATTTTTTTGTATTCATCAATTCCTACAGACTGTGTTGGTGAAACTCCAGCTTCATGTAACAATTTCTCAGCTTCAGTCTTTTGAAGAGGACATTTTGAATGACGAATACGATCCCATTTTCTATTCCATGCCTCGGTGTTTTCACGCTCACTGTAGCAAATTCCCACAACAACAGCTCTTGCGAAACATAGTTGGTCATGATTGTCAATTTGAATAATAGATCGCTTCTTCTGGGCAAAAAACTTTGATTCTAATTCTGACGATCTATATTTTGTTTTTCCGCTACCACTTGGTGGTGTTGTATGTGTGATGTCAAATGTCATGAATCCATCGTTCAAGACGAAATCTGTATTCGATTGTAAAACTCGTTCAATTTCGTTCAGCATAGTTTCACCTTGTAACTGGTCTGCAGCTAAAAAAGGAATATGGATTCCCATTTCCAACGAAGGATGATTGATGGTAATTCTAATCATGTCCGTCGGGTTGGCATTTAACTTTCGAATGATTTCACGGGTAACATCGTCAAATAATCCAAGGAGTCTCTGAGGTGTTAATTCTTCAAATTTCTTAAAACTCAGCATCAGCACATGTGATTCTGTTTTAAATTTTCTTGACCTCTTATTACCCTTTTCTGTTAAATCATATAGACTTTTCATGTCTAAGTTAGAGTTGGTACTTTCATCGTCGCTATCATTTTCTTCTTTCAACGGTTTAGTTTTTTTCTTTTTTGTTGGTGGAAGCACCTCATCGCCACTTTCTTCTTTCAACGGTTTAGTTTTTTTCTTTTTTGTTGGTGGAAACACCTCATCGTCACTTTCTTCTTTCAACGGTTTAGTTTTTTTCTTTTTTGTTGGTGGAAACACCTCATCGTCACTTTCTTCTTTCAATGGTCTAGTTTTTTTCTTTTTTATTGGTGGAAACACCTCATCGTCACTTTCGCTGTCTGAATAGGTTATTATTCTTTTTCTTTTACCCATCGTTTTAGCTCTGAGTGAAAAGACAATAATGCAGAAGTGAGAAAAAACCAGCAATTTATATACCCTCTCCGTTGTAACAGTGTATAAATAAGCCGTTAGTTGTGAAAATCTATTCATTCTCCTACTCGATCTCAGGCAGTACAGCTGATAAAAAATATGAGTGAGTTAAAGCTGCAAAATACATCACCACTTAGTAAGAGGGTGTATCTGTATGTTAATCCATACACCCACGATTATGAGATCAGCAATATACCATCAAAGTATAATGTTAAACATATCGGAAACTATGTGGGATCATTTTTTTCCCAGCAACATTTAGAAGAAAAAGATGTTTACCGTACTACCAGCTACAGAGTTTTGGATCAAGCGACGCTCGACAAACGATATGGTGTGAATGGTGTGAGAACAAATATTTGTTTCACATGCAACGAAGCAGGACATTGGGCCAAAGAATGTCCAGAAAAAGAAAATCAGCTAGGAACATTTGTTTTTGTCTACGTGAATCCACACAGTCACGACATTGAGATTTCACCATCATTTTACAACGTTGATGGTCTCAAAGATATAAAATTCGTCGGGACACTAAATTCATTCTGCAGTGAAAATACATGGAAAAAAAGTTCACCACAAGCTACATCCTCATCGGATGAAACTCAGATCGTAGACATGCAGAGCGATACAGCGGCTAACAGTGATTCAGAAATCTGCAAAATAACAGAACAGACAGAGAAAAAAATATCTACAAACGATAATCTAAGAAAACAACAAACTTTGGATCTAAAAAACGAATTTTCTGCAGAACCGGGTTGTTCGTACGGAAAGGAAAAACAGCAAAACATCGAAAAGAAGAAAAAACGAGTAACAAAGAACTATTTCTTTTACAAATCAACAAAACATGAGGACAAAATCTGTCCAGATGTGGAATTAAAAACCAACGATAGGAAAAGAAAACGTAAAACCAAATGTGAATCTGGCATCTCAAAGAAAAAGAAAAAAACATACTGAGTGAAAAAAAGATTTCAATACAATATTGATTATAAACAAAAAAGACTGACTTGATTTTTTCATTCATTTTTGTCTTTTACAGTTCATTCATTTTTTGTCTTTACAGTTCATGATTTGATTTTTTTCATTGTACATAAGTTCTTTTTGAAATAAAAAATATAAAAATAATTACTTCTTACTTTTGACTTTTTGTAGTTATGACTGTAAGTCTTTTTTTTACTTTTGACAATTTGAGAAGAAAGATCTTTCGTGCTAAATGGTTAGCCCTGAAAAGGGCTTTTTTGAAGGATCTCACATTGACATCCAGCTCTACGATTCTTCCGCCCGACCCACTGGGATGATTTCACATCCACAGTGTTCGCAGCAAATCGTCGAACCTTCATCGTCATCATAAAATCCTTCATCTGTATCTGGACAGTTATGCTTCTGCCCAAGATACTCGAGTATGGAAAAACATTTCCCACACTCTATCAGACATCTGTTTGCACAGTGAGGACATACAAGAATTCGAACCATTCTGGAACAAATATGATTTTATGTAAAATATCACTGGGCTTTATAGCTTTACAGGAGGATTGAACTAACTGACCTATGACGTCATTTTCTCCTATGTTTTTCCCGCGTCGGCGTTTCATTAACATTGTGCAATCAAATCGACGGTTATATTGGTGTTTTTTACCACTCCTAATTCGGTGTCACACAGTACAATACCGGTGCTTTCCGCCAGGTCCGCCCTCTTTAAAAATTTCAATCCTCTGTAAACGTATAAAGCTCAGTGTTATTTTCATACATTCACCATTTCTTTGATTCTCAGCTAACGATCACTTTGGAAGCAGTATCAATATTCAGAGACAGTTACAATATGAAGCACAACTTAGATGAAATCAGCTTGGACGATTTTCCATCAGTGGAAAACAATGGAGATGTTCTTTCATCAGTTATGAATTCGACAATTATCAATCCACCACCGGAGTTAAATTCGACAACCATCATTCCAGCGACAGTGTTTGACAACATTTATGAAGAAGTAAAGCAGCTAAATTTGAAACAAGATAGCATGATGATCCGAATCATAGATCAGCTGGAGACTTTAAACAGGCATTTGGAGGAAATTAAAACTTTAACCGTAAGTACTGATCACCTCAGTAGAAATATCGAGGTACTACGTCAACAAGATCAGCGCATTTCAACACCTCCTGTAAAGATTCCTGTGGAGTTCGAGTTTGATAAATCCAATCTTCACAACTTAGTGGACTCTATCGTAAGTGTTGTGAAGAAAAATCAACCAAAGAAAAATCAGCCAAAGGAAAAACAACCAAGAAAAACAACAAAGCGGAAATCTGAGGAAGATGGTAACCATATCCACAAGAAGCAGCGAGTTGATCAAAAACCAACTATACCAATATTGACAGGACAGGGTAAATACGGGAAAAACATTGACAATCACGTTGATTTCAAGATACCGAAAAAACCAAAGACAGAACGAAAACAACCAAGAAAAACAACAAAACGGTAGGAATATGAAAACAAATATGAAACTCGTGGTGTTTGCGAATTTGCATTATAAAAATTTGTTATATACTGTTTTTACGATTAATTCATTGTAAAATAATTCATTGCAAAAAATAATTCAGGGTGTTTTTTTCATCGTGATCAAATCGTTGTGAATAATTCATTGCGAAAAAATAATTCAGTGTGTTTTTTTTCATCGTGATCAAATCGTTGTGAATAATTCATTGTGGAAAAAATATTTCAGTGCGATTTTTTCATTGTTAAGAAAATGTTTTTTCATTGTCAAGAAATTTTTTTATGATGCATTGCAAAAAAATGTTTGCTTGTGATTTTTTTTAGTTGTTAAGAAATTTTTTTCATTGTCAAGAAATTTTTTATGATGCATTGCAAAAAATGTTTCAATGTTTAGTTCTGTTCAGTAAATAAAAGTTCATTAAATAAAAGTTCAAAAACAATAGAGTTCTTCATTCTGTTTTTCCCCAAAAGACTTGTTCTGGTTACATTTTTCCCATACAACGTCTCATAACTGTTAGTTAAACTCTAGTTTTTTCTTACCCGAAAAAGAAAATGTAACAAACCTATGGATTGGGTAACAATAAAATCCCCCGAACAAGAAAATGTAACAAACCCACGGGTTGGTCAACAATAAAACAATTAGTATTAGAAAAAACAACGGTGAATCTGATTGGATAACATTAATTTGGAGCCAAAAACAGCATGAAGCGTAGCATGGAAAAAATGTATGTGATTTCTGCCAGGTCCGAGCTCTTTAAAAAATTTCAATCCTCTGTAAACGTATAAAGCCTGCGTTATTTTTCATACATTCACCATTTCTTTGACTCTCAGCTAACGATCACTTCGAAAGCAGTGTCAATATTCGGAAACAATATCAATATGGAGGAGGTAAATCATCAACTACGTGAGGCTCTCCAAGAGTATCTAAATGCAGGGCAGCAGTTATTGCAACTAACCACTCGTCTCGTAGGAGAGGAGGAACAAAACCAACTGCAACGTATAACACAGCCATACAAAGATCTCGGCGAAAGATTAGTTCAGCTATTATTAAAGACAACACCGGATATCATCTTGGTTGATATCGAGTTCGGGAGGAAGATTACAGCATGCCCCATTTGCCAAGCGAATTTCGGGTGTTGCCATTAAAAGTGGAAAAAAACACAGCCTCCAAAAAACAAAACAGCCCTTTTCAGGGCTACCCATCTGCCACGAAAGTTCTATCTTTCCTCAAATTGTCATTTCTTCAAATTGTCAAACTTCTTTCTTTTAGAAGAGTTACACTGTAAAGATTCACAATCAAAAAAAAGTCATAGATTAGCCAAACTCTAGTTTTTTCTAACCCGAACAAGAAAATGTAACAAACCCATGGATTGGTCAACAATAAAATCCCCAAACAAGAAAATGTAACAAACCCACGGATTGGTCAACAATAAAACATTTAGTATTAGAAATAAAACGCTGGTTCTGATTGGATAACATTAATTTGGAGCCAAAACAGCATGAAACGCCGACGCGGGAAAAACATAGGAGAAAATGACGTCATGGGTCAACTAGTTCAATCCTCCTGTAAAGCTATAAAACCCAGCGTTATTTTCCCGCACATCATTCATCTCTTCGACTTACAACAAAAATGGAATGTGCACTTCGAGACATGAGTTTCAGCGGGCTTGCCCAGCTATCGTCAAAGGAAAAGAAGATGGACGGTAAAAAGAAGGAGTTCGTCGTGCGCCAGACCGAAGATTGGAACAAAGACGCTGAGCCTTCGTTCTCTTTGGACTTTGGACTGGATGAACGGGAGTTGAAGAGGCTAAAGAGGCGGGCAGCAAGTAGCTGTCCAGCCTGCAGAAAGGTTGGAGGTTGTGCTTAAAAACACAACCTCCAAAACCAGCTCCCTTTTAGGGACACCCCCAACAGCCCTTTTCAGGGCTAACCATCTACCACGGAAGATCTACCTTTCTTCAAATTGTCAGACGTAAGTTCTATCTTTTCTTCAAATTGTCATTTCTTCAAATTGTCAGACGAAAGTTCTACCTTCAAGCTGTTAGACGAAAGTTCTATCTTCAAATTGTCATTTCTTCAAATTGTCACAGCTCTTTTCAGAGCTAACCCCAACAGTCCTTTTCAGGACTAACCATCTACCACGAAAGATCTATCTTCAAGATGTCAGACGAAAGTTCTATCTTCAAGCTGTTAGACGAAAGTTCTATCTTCAAATTGTCATTTCTTCAAATTGTCACAGCTCTTTTCAGAGCTAACCCCAACAGTCCTTTTCAGGACTAACCATCTACCACGAAAGATCTATCTTCAAGAGGACAGACGAAAGATCTATTTTCAAGTTGTCAGACGAAAGTTCTACCTTCAAGCTATCAGAAGAAAGTTCTATCTTCAAGCTGTCAGACGAAAGTTCTATCTTCAAATTGTCATTTCTTCAAATTGTCACAGCTCTTTTCAGAGCTAACCCCAACAGTCCTTTTCAGGACTAACCATCTACCACGAAAGTTCTATCTTTCTTTTAGAAGAGATACACTCCAGAGAGTTATACTGCAAAGAGTAAGAATCATACATAGATGTAGAAAAAACTAAGTCCAACTCAATGATATAGGGACAAATTCCTTTTAGAAAGAGAAAAATCATTCATAGGGGAAAAAAGTCTAAGTCCAACTCAATGCTTAGGCAATTAAAAAGAGAATTCATTCATAGATGCAGAAAAATCAGAAAGACTAAGTCCAACTCAATGGTTAGACATTTAAAAATCATACATAGGGTAAAAAAAGTCTAAGTTCAACTCAGCGATATAAGATAAATTTCCTTTTAGAAAAGAGAAATCATTCATAGAGATGCAGAAAAAAGTCTAAGTCCAACTCAATGATCAGGCAATTAGAAAGAGAAAAAATCATCCATAGGGTGAAAAAACTAAGTCCAACTCAATGGTCAGGCAATTAGAAAGAAAAAAATCATCCATAGGGTGAAAAAACTAAGTCCAACTCAGTGATCCGACCATTTTTTACCCAGCCTGTCAGTCATAAGATCTGCACTTTGAATGCTAAATCCCTCTCAGGGTAGAGAGCCTGGGAAAAACTCCCCCCCTTTTCCCTTTTTTGCAAAAAATTCCGCTCAGGGACGGGAGCCTGGGGCATTTTTGTCCCCAGAGTGCCATCCACACGGCCGCCATTTTGAATGCTAAATCCCTCTCAGGGTAGAGAGTATGGGATATTTTTTAAAAAAATCTTTCGGGGACAGCATATAGGGACACATTTTTTGTCAGGGACGGTGATATAGGGCGCTCAGGGAAGAGAGCATGGGATCTACCCCGGCCTGGGTAGATCCCATGCTCTCTTCCCTTACTACTAGTATTTCTTTCTATTTTTACATTTTGGTTCCTATGGCAACAAAAAAAAGACTCCCGCTTTCGGGTACCAATGCTCGGCAACAGTTGCATTTGGTAACAAGAGCACTACATGCAGGTGCCAACGTTCGGCTGCGATTGCTTGTTTTCAGTGAAAATATACAATTGAAAAAAGGGGCATTGATAGTTTTTTACCCTTCTTGAATAGGTTTCACTTTTGATATCTTGTCCAAGTTTGTAGTAAATATCTACAGTAATAGCAGAGATATTGTAAAATTTCAAAGATTTCGCTTGATGACTACGCAGACGACGACAACGATGGCACTACGGCTATGAAAATGCCTCGTCTCTAACAACAGCCGAGCTAAAAATTCTTAGCCTAAAAAAGGGCATAAATTAGTTAAAATTTTTTTGGTTGTTACATGCGTCTGTTGTATTGGTACCGCTTTTGACAGTAAACAACTTGTCCAGGTTTTAAGTAAATATCTTCAGGAATAACAGAGAAAGACAGAAAAATGTCAAAGTTTTTGCATGACGACAACAACGCACAGGTTTTGACAATACCTTGACGATTTCCTCGAAAACAGCTGAGCTAAAGGTTACCGGTTCAATAAAAGTATGTGAGCATTTCTATAAAAGTTTGGTCAAAATATTTACTGTGGCTTGGCAGTAAATGCCACTTTTCAATTTTCCCCATTACATGTCTATGGAATTTCTAAGTTGCCACGATCAACCAAGTTAAAGTGCCAATTTTCATAAAAAAAAGAGGACTGTTGGACCTAGAGCGCTCACCTAAGTAAAGTCATCTAGAATTGATAAGTTTGAAAAGCTCCCGACTGTGATTATGTAAAACACAAAGTTTTGACCAATTTACATGCATATCAGACAGAAAATGTGGTCTCTACAGTATACAAATCGCGTATCCAAGATTTGTCTCACTGACATTCCTTTTGACCCTATGTGACCCAATAGTAAACTTGGTCTAGATATGGCCTGCAACACGCAATAAGGGGCATTCGAACATTTGCGTAAAGTGTCGTCTCGGATCAGCCTGCGCAGTCCGCGCAGGCTAATCCGAAACGACACTTTCCGTTTTTATGTAATTTTCTGTTTTGCACAAGTCTACTGCAGCACAAAATCAAATGTCGTCGTAAAGTGCCGTTTCGGATAAGCCTGCGCGGACTGCGCAGGCTGATCCGAGACGACAATTTACGCAAATGTCCGAATGCCGACGATCTTGTCCGCCGTGGGTTCGAATACCGCCAGATGCGGTTTGTACTGCCATGCATTTGTTCATTTGTTTCTTTGTTACGGACTTTGTTCGTAAGATCTTGCTACAGCAAAATTCTGCTTTGGAAAAATCATTTTACTGCTCAGATTATCTTGTTACTACATGTGTATAACTTCTTTTTACTTTTTCTGCAGGCATAATTTCAAGCTTATGCATTCTTTACTCATTTAATTTGTACTTAAGTGATTTATCATCTGTTTTAATTCAAAACTTGCTTTTTTTCCATTTTGAGCTCCACTGGCCGAAGGCCAGCGAGCTATTGTCATGGCGTTGTGTCCGTCGTGCGTGCGTCCGTCCGTCCGTCCGTCCGTTCGTTCGTCCGTTCGTCCGTGCGTGCGTCCGTAAACTTTTTCTTTAAAAAACTTCTCCTCAGAAACTATTGACTGGATTTTTACCAAATTTCACAGGAATGTTCCTTTGGTGGCCCTCTTTCAAATTCCTTCAAATAATTGTGTTCCATGAAGAATTCTGGTTGCCATGGCAACCAAAGTAAAAAACCTTTAAAAATCTTCTCCTCCCAAACCGCTATTTGGATAGCATTATTATTTTGCAGGAATGTTCCTTAGATACAGGTTTACAGAATTCCTTAAAAAAAAAAAGATCTGTCAAAAAACATGGCTTTTATGGGAGACTCATTTTCCTTTTATGGTATAAAGTAAAATCTTTGAAAAATTTCTTCTCTAAAACTATTCATTGGATTTCATTGTTGTTTTGCAGGTAAGTTCCTATGGTGGTTGTCTACCAAATTGTTTCTTCAGTGAGCTAAAATGCAGGATTGAATGATAATTGTTAAAAACTTCCTTTCGCCATTATAGAAATATCAGGCCTGTGGAGCGATACAGGCGCTCAAGCGCCTCTAGTTTTATTCGATATTAATCAAATGTAACAGAGACCGAATGTTTATGGATATTTCAGCTAGCCAGTTATTATTTACCTTGTTTGATAGATAATTAGCCACTCTTCTTATTTCCACTATGGGCAAACGGCCATAAGGAAAAAGGTTTTGTTTTCCTCTTTTTATATCCCACCTTTCATGTTTCAAAAAGAAAATGCCTGCTGCAATATACTTAGACTATTCCTAGCTTCATCTAATCCAATATCAGCATTATTGTATTATTGTGAACAAATGAACGTTTTTTTTTTTTTTTTCATTTGGTATCAAGATCATTGTCTTACTGTTATTTCCAGGATATTTTTACCATATTACAAATGATAGGTTGTAATCTACCGTGCTATTCCATACGAGTGATGCACTAATATCTGCTCATATGTAGCAAAAAATGATCAGTGATCTGAATGAGTACAGAGCCTTCTTTTCTAACTTGCTTTCTCATTTTCAAACTCTTTGCTGTGAAGAGGAGTCTCTGTAGTTCTATAAAAGTAAATCCTGTTTTCCAAGTTGCTACCTTGGAATTCTTGAGAGAATAACAAACCCAGAGTGTTTCAAAAAAGGTTTTATGCAAGCCCTCTTTGCGTACATTAAGTTTAGTGTAGTAAAAATGTCATATTATTAACAGACGAGAAATTTTAATGAAATTTTTCAATATTTACTGGGTATTTCCTCATGTTATATACATGCAATACATGTACAAAATAATACAGAGTATAATTCATAACAATGATATAGTTTACAGAGTGAAATATTTTTCAACTATACGATGAGGACAGCGATAACAATGTAAACTTCACGAATGTGGTCCATGGGTGATAATGAACAGGCTTTCATATAGCATGTAATGTTCTGTTGTAAACATTATAGTTATCATTTCAATAAAAGACAACTTCATTTTAGGCTCGAACTCTATAAAAGCTACCAGAAAGAAAAGAAAAAGATCTAAACAACTTTATCTACTGGGTTTAATACAGTATCAATATATGCTGTAAATTACTGATGACCATGGAAGTAATAAATACAATCCTGACTACAGTGAAATCTCATGGGTCTACAGCAAAAATACCTTCAATTCCCGCAAATGTCATAGGATATAAAAAATAAACAAGAGGGCCATGATGGCCTTGGATCGCTCACCTGAGTCAATAAGCGAAATTTCATTCCACGTGCAAAATTCAATTTCTGACCAATTGTCAGGTCAATTGAGCTTAAAATGTGGCATCTAGGGCATCCACAAGAAATTTCCGTAAGGTGACCTAGTGACCTACTTTATCACCATACGGTACCCAATTTAGAACTCATCGAAATGTTTATCAAGACAAACATTCTGAACAGTTTTCAAGTTAATTGAGAAATAAATGTGGCCTCTAGAGTGCCCTAAAGATATTTCTTTAATTTGACCTAGTGACCTAATTTATCATCCCAGGTGACCCAATTTCAAACTCATCCAATATTTCAGCAAGACAAACATTCTGACCAATTTTCAAGTCAACTGAGCAAGAAATGTGGCCTCTAGAGTACCCTAATGGTATTTCTTTAATTTGACCTAGTGACCTAGATTATGACCCCAGGTGACCCAATTTTGAACTCATCTTAGATTTCATTAAGAGAAACATTTTAACCAATTTTCAAATCAATTGAGCAAGAAATGTGGCCTCTAGAGTGCCCTAAAGGTATTTCTTTAATTTGACCTAGTGACCTAGTTTATGAGCCCAGTTGACCCAAATTCAGACTCATGTGAGATTTTATCAAGACAAACATTCTAATAAATTTTCAAGTCAATTGAGCAAAAAATGTGGCCTCTAGAGTGCCCTAAAGGTATTTCTTTAATTTGACCTAGTGACCTAGTTTATGATCCCAGGAGACCCAAATCCAAACTCATCCGAGATTTCATCAAGACAAACATTCTGACAAAATTTCAGGTCATTTGAGCAATAAATGTAGCCTCTAGAGTGCCCACAAGGTATTTCTTTAATTTGATCTAGTGACCTAGTTTATGACCCCAGGTGACCCAATTTTGAACTCACTGAACATGTTGTGCTCAGGTGGGCTAACAAACTTAGAACAGGTTCACTTCATATCAAATATCAAAGCTCTACGCCTTCCAGTTTCACAGAAGAAGAATTTTAAAGTTTTCCCTTTTTTGTTCCTATGTTCAAACTTGTGACCCCTGGGATGGGGCCAGTTTTGACCCCAGGGGCATCATATGAACAAACTTGGTAGAGGTCCACTGGGAGATGCTACATACCAAATATCAAAGCTCTACACCTTCCAGTTTTAGAGAAGAAGAATTTTAAAGTTTTCCTTCTTTGTTCCTTTGTTTTAACTTGTGACCCTCGGGGCGGGGCCAGTTTTGACCCCAGGGGCAGCGTATGAACAAATTTGGTAGAGGTTCACTAGGAGATGCTACATACCAAATATCAAAGCTCTATGCCTACCAGTTTCAGAGAAGAAGAATCTTAAAGTTTTCCTTCTTTGTTCCTATGTTTAAACTTGTGACCCCGGGGCGGGGCCAGTTTTGACCCCAGGGGCATCATATGAACAAACTTGGTAGAGGTCCGCTAGCAGATGCTACATACCAAATATTTAAGCTCTATGCCTTCCAGTTTCAGAGAAGAAGAATTTTAAAGTTTTTTTTATTTGTTCCTATGTTCGAACTTGTGACCCCCGGGGCGGGGCCAGTTTTGACCCCAGGGGCATAATATGAACAAACTCGGTAGAGGTTCACTAGGAGATGCTACATATCAAATATCAAAGCTCTACGCCTTCTAGTTTCAGAGGAGAAGATTTTCAAAGATTTTGCATTTTTTTCCTTTTTGTTGCCATGGCAACCAGAGTTATGAGTGAAATTCAATTCTTTGAACAACTTTGGTAGAGCTTTACCCAAGAAACATCCCTGCCAAGTTTCATCAAGATTGGCCCAGTGGTTTAGGAGAAGAAGATGTTTAAAGAAATTGTTGACGGACGACGGACAAAGGGCGATCACAATAGCTCACCTTGAGCACGTTGTGCTCAGGTGAGCTAAAAATAAAAAGCTCAACATTTGTCACTGTTTATACGCTGATTTCCCTGGCTGAAACAGCTTACAGATAGGGTAAATTATAATTT
Source organism: Hippopus hippopus (assembly GCA_946811185.2). Lineage (NCBI taxonomy): Eukaryota > Metazoa > Mollusca > Bivalvia > Cardiida > Cardiidae > Hippopus > Hippopus hippopus. The sequence continues at coordinate 30,242,462 of OX328112.1, forward strand.
AAAGGCACAAAGTTTGTCATAACATCTATTCTGTATCACTAAGATCATAATTGATGATCTTGTCTCATTTGGATACATTTTTTGGGTACAAGCCATTTTAGGCTCACAAACATGACCCTGGACAGTTCTTTCAGTACTTGACTCGAACAAAATTGTTTCTGTTTCTGTAAAACAGTTGTTGTGACTATAGATATGAGTGTTTTAACCCATCTGAAAATGTTTCTGACATATTAAATGTAGGAAATGAAATGAAAATGTAACTTGAATGGCGATTCATTAATACACTGTATGTAAAAGTGCATTTTATGACCTTTGACTATTGTAACTCTCCGCTCGCCAGGTGGCGCACTTTGACAAAGTCAGGCCGGGTCGGCTCGACATCTTCAAAAACTGACTGACTGACTGACTGACTGACCTGATTGACTGTCTGACTGACTGACTGAACTGACTGTCTAATTGACTGACTGCCTACCTGACTGACTGACTACCTGAGAATGGTCATTTAAGATATAGATAATCACCCAAAGCGAAAGGTTTTGACCTACACTCACTTACACTCGAGGATGTCAAATTCGATTCACTTTTTATACAAGCGTTTAGAACTCTACATAATGTACCTACAGCAAGTACCAAGACAAAGTTTTATTGACATCCCTCTCCAACTGGAGCTAAAACAACTTTTTATGCTCGTGAAGCAGACAGCTTTAAAAGGAGAAAATGTTTCCATTTGTGTTATTGCTGCTGCTAAAAAGCACATATTCCTCTGCTATGTATCCTGTGTGCAATTTATAATAGGTTAGGTAAGTCTAAAAACAGCTGATAAAGTAAAAGGTTAAAGTATATGTTCGATTGGTTTGTGGAAGAAATGTAAAGGCATATGAGATGAATAAAGGATGTCAATGAAATAGAATAATCTTAGTCAATTATTTAATTTTTTTTTTTTTTGCCAATTAATTAAAGAGTTGGTCACAATATTCAACTCTTGTAGATAAATGACGTCATGTGCACGACGTCATAGATCATTTACCATTGAATACCTTTGGTAAATAGCGCATAACTTCCTTATTTTTTGTAAATTTCATTCAACATCCACAGATTATGTTCTAGACATGTAGGAGTTTCCAAAATAATGGAAAAACTGAAAAAATCGATTTTTTTTACGATAAGGCCCCTTTCTGCAGTCCCTGAAACATATAAAATTTTCTTTGGGTAGATCATCCATTTTTTTCTTTTTTTTTTTTTTATGATGGACATATTTAATTATTTAATACTTTGCCAGAGAATGAAATATCCTTGAAAGGATTTCACAAATCTGCAGAGTAGATTTAATGCAAGGGAAATTTCTACACACTTCAATAACGTGTGGAATAAAACTTTTAGACTTGTCTTCGATGAAAGCATTGGTAACAAACAAAATACTTTTTTTACAGTTTTTACCTTGTTTTGTGCCATTTTTTATTTTTCCTTTCTTGTTTTTTTCCTGATAGTAACACAACAACTATCCTATAGTTAGAGATATTTATTGTATGGTTTCAATACTTCGCCAAAAAGGACAAAAAATAGGTAGATTTGTCCGTGTTGAAAGTATGGGCAGAAAGCCCATTGAGAGTGCCTAAACCGTGAGATTTTATCTGTGAAAGGATGGAGGACATTGAAGAAGGGGGGGGGATTCTGATGATAGGCATTTTTTTTTTTTTCCTCTTCCTACAGTGTCTTCACATGCCTTACGTCTAATAATTATGAAAATACGGGATTGTTTCAATAGCAAGATTATATAATTGGATGAAACAATGTTACCTAAGGGGACATATAACCTGTAATAATGCACTTTTCTGTAATGCTGGATTTTGGGCCGGGGGCAGACATTTACAATATGCAAATGTTCTATTTTGTTTTATTGTTGGACTAAAACCTCAGAGCACTAAACAAACTTAAGTTGATCTTCAGAGAACATTGTAGCTCAAGCATTTGTAGACGACAAAATCAATGTGGTTAGATAATGAAATTCTTTTCTAAAAAGTTATATAAACATCATTGGAAAGAGTGAAAATGCTAGTAAACTGCACGTTTTCCCTTTTCCAGATTGTTTTCAATAATTCACTTTCTCATGTTAGTTTAAAGAATGATGTTATTTAGGGTTCAGTTGCCTATACCACATTAAAAAAGAAAAGAACACATAGATTATAGAATAGAAAATGACTCAGGGTGAAATGATGTTTGGCGTGAAAGATCCTTGGCTGGATAGATTTCTGTCAGATTTATTGATAAGATATTAGTTTGTCAAAAAAAAAAACACCAACATGGCATAACCATTGGTCCTGACGTAGTATTTAAATAGCTTGCAGGAAAACATTTGCTTTAACAAATGGAATCACTTAATGATCCTATGACATCACAAAATCATATCTCAAACGTTTTGAAGATAAGAACATTCCACAGGGCTCTATTACACGGAAAAAAGGAAGTTACAAGTCAGTGATGAAATATTTTACAGCTGAAGGGGAATACTCGCCAACTCAAGAGACAGCGATTCGGAACCTTATCTTCAGGACCAACAATTACGACTATGTATCAAGGCCTCCGAACCAGACAACCATAACAGTAAACCAGGCAATGATAGCCATAGATGAACTGGTATGCATGATACTGCACCAAAAACAATCCTCCTTCTATTTATTTTCAACTTCTATATTAAAAAAAAAAAAGAGCAAAGAGGATAATCTAAAGGCATGGATGCACCACCGACTGTTGATGAACCGTAATTTCAGATTATTTGCTTGTATATTTGGTTTCCCACACCGTTTTGAATATTACTTCAGTCACCTTACGGCAGTAGTTTCACCTGTTTACGAATTACTTCTTATGCCAGTGCTAAGCAGACACTCGCTTCATGCTACCTTTCCACATCAATATCCTTTAAATTAGATTCAACGGCAAAAGAGGAATGGTTTCTGTCGCCCTAACTATCATCAGTCATATCGAAAAGCTGGGACAAGTTACAAGTCCCAGAGCCCGAGTAAACTGTCTCTCTCTCTCATACACGAAAATGACATAAAACGCCGCTATAATTCCTACGTTTCTTTGGTCATATAAGGGCTTATTTAACGATGAAAGTTTGTTTCGTAAACTAGTCCTTTAAGTTGTACAGTTATATCACGACGGCTTGAGCACCTTGCCCACGCATTTCTTGTCACAGTTTATTTAACCTTTTACATAACGAAATTAAATTAGTATACTTGTCCATATAGAAAGCATGCAGATGACAAATAAGAACTGCTCATATGATGTGATTTTTCTCTGAAAGGGTCGAAACATTTTGGGAAAAGAAAATGGTAATTACCAGTATTTGCTTTTTTTTTTTTTTTTTCCCCTACAGAACTTTCAAAAGTTATCTTCTTCAGGGTCGAGAAAACATGAAATAATTTAGTGAATGGTTAAATAATTCGGTGAGCATGCTTCTTTCTAATGCAATGGGTTTCCATTAAAATATGAATTTGATTAATAACATTTCGATCGCTGAAAATTAAATCACCTTGTGAAAGGTTTACATTAATAAATATGCTACGCTAATACCTCAGCCGGTCAGCCAGTTACAGCATTTGCACATAGATGTACTGTTAAGGTTTAATCGTTGTTTAGGTTCAAAATATTTAATGTCCAACGCAACAGTTAAACAGCCGGTTTAAAGTGTAATGTTTAGTTTTACAATATCGAACGCCTCAGTAAGTCGGCCGGTTAAAAGTGTTACAGTATTTAGCCGTAGATGTACTGCTTACATTACAACCAATGTCGAACGCATCAGTTTTTCTGTCGGTCTGAAGTGTTATGCAATTTTGCCGTGAATGCGATGTTTAGTTTGAAGCATTTAATGTCGAAAGCAAGACGGCTGGTCTAAAGTGTTACAGTATTTAGCAGTAGATCTACTATTTAGATTGCAGCTTTTAATGTCGAACGCTTCATTAAGTCATTCTGTTGAAAGTTTTACCGTATCTAGCCGTAGAAGTACTGTCTCGATTGAAACATTACATGTTGAACGCCTCAGTTAGTTAGCCGGGTTAAAATATTACAGTATTTAGCCGTAGATGTACTGTTTAGGTTATAAAGCCTTGGTCACACCGAGCTAACGGACGAGTAACGGATAAAAAATCATTTTATCCGTTCGTGTCCGTTCGTATCCGTTTTATGTCCGTTTCTTATCCGGTGAATCCGGTACTTGTCCGGCGATGTCCGGCGATGTCCGTTCCGTCCGGTGGGAAGTTTTGAGCATGTTCAAAACTTTCCACCGGACAAAACGGACAGAAACATGCAAATGATAGACTTTGGATGCATCTGACAATTTATGCCCTCGGCATGTCACGTGACCGATACGTTCCTCGTACGTTGGTGTTCGGTACATATCCGTTCATCGTACGTTGGAAGAACGTTTTGTCCGCTTCTCATGCGTTGCACTTCCGTTTTATCCGGTACAAGTCCCTTACTCGTACGGTGATATCCGTTAATAGACCGTTTATTATCCTGTACATATCCGGTAAACGTGCGTTTTTTTCCGTTACATGTGCGGTACTCGTGCGGTCATTGTGTGGCTTCCTCGCTCCACACACCGATCGCGTGAGCCTCGAGCGGCAGAGGAGACGAATTTTGTCACCGGATAACCAAATTCTGCATGTTTTTGTCCGTTTCCCCTCCGTTACATATCCGTTAGCCGGTCTGACCAAGCCTTAAGATTTGATGTTGAATGCCCCAATTAGTCAGGCAGTTGAAAGTAATACAGTATTTACCCGTAGAAGTACTGTTAAGATTGAAACTTTTAATGTCGAAAGCCAGGGTTACACGGCCTCTTTAAAGTGTTACAGTATTAAGCCGTAGATATACTTTTAAGCTTTAAGCGTTTAATATCGAACGCCTAAATTTGTCGGCCTATGTAAAGTTTTACAGTATTTAGCCGTAGATGCACATTTTAGGTTAAAGCATTTAATGTTGAACACCCTATGTAGTCCTCCTATTTAAATATTTACACTATTTAGCTTAATAAGCCCTGTCTAGATGGAAATATTAAATATCAAACACCTCAGTTATCCAACCGCTTTAAAGCATTACAGTATTCTATCGTAGGTGTACTTTTAAGTTCGAAACATTTAATATCGAATACCTCAGTAAGTCGGCCTATTAAAAGTGTTACAGTCTTTATTCGTACTGTTTCTGTCTACCTTGAAGCATTTCATGTTGAATGCCCGAGTTTGTCGGGCGGTTTGAAGTGTTATAGTTTTTAGCTTAGGTGTGCTGTTTAGTTTGAAAGCTTTTAAGCATTAAAAAAAATAAGTGAAAGAGTGAAGACCAAAGGGCGGATAGCACGTAAAAGCACATCTTGAACAATATAAAATTTATTGAAGTCAGTCAGAAATTGTATTCCTTTACGATTCGGAGATGAATTCGAATTAAATTTAGAATGGTTGATGAAAACACTAGTAATCATTATATCTGCCAAATGCGAAACTCCCATCGCACGTTTTGTCTTTCAGGATATTGTAGGGCAGAGTTTGACGGGAGCAGTCTGGATCGCTGTTGTGAGTATTGACTCGCCTATGATTGAGAAAGAGAGAGAGAGAGAGACAGAGACAAAGAGCAGGTGATGACGACAGGAGGACGACGAAGAAGAGAAGATTTACAGAAAAAGGAAATAGTTGTGGGATTAGAGTGGAGAAAATACGATTGCTTGTGTCTATCTTAATTCATTGATCCCGTCTAATCTTTTGCTTGACTCAAAAGTGAACTATTGCAAACACTGTAGAAAAGAAGGCTTTTGAAAACAATGTAAGAAGTTGAGCAAAGGTAATGATCAGTATTTTTCTCCCTTTCTTTCAAATTATAGGTGCCTGTTAAAAACTAATTTCATCGTTTAAAACACATTTAACTAGTAGTCTATAATTCCTGTCAATTTGGAAAAGCCTTACATTTTGCCTTCTGGTAATAGGCTAAACACTCACTACCCTGCACGTTGAGCCAAACATATGATTCGTTGTCTGCCTGATTGGACGAGTTTATTTTATGTAATCTGATTGAGGCTTTAACATTTTCCTTCTTGCAAGTTCAGTCAATAGGCACCACATAGGGCTGTGATTCAAGGGAGGTAATACATACTTTGACTGTTCACAACTTTGTTTTTCGTTTATTGATTTTTTTTTTTTTTATACAGATGATAAATACAGAATATTATGCTGTAGTGACTTTCCTGGTGCATGTATCTGATTCGAGCCGCGTGAGAAAATTTGATATTGCGCGAGACCGAAGGTCGAGCGCGATGTCAAAATTTTCTTGCACGGAGAGTAGCAAATACAAGCGCCAGGAAAGTTACTACAGCACATTATTCCTTTTATTATATACCTACACCTTTCAACGAAAAGATATTGATGACATTTTATTCGAAAGCGATTAGCAAAATAAACAATGGCGTAGTAGCCAGTATAACTTCTTTTTTATGAATGGAGGATGAGTATTACAGCGTAAATTTTGACCAATCAAATTGCAAATGAATACATACCTAAAACGCTTGTGAGTAACGTCATCATGACGTCATCATACTGTAGCCAGGTCACGTTTTCTGCTACTTTAAGTACTTTGATATCCTTTCCAGCAGTTTTTCATTTCGGTCGGTTTCTACTCTTTGTTGTAACGAGCATTCTATGCACGTGATCCCTGCCTGAATTCAAAGTGGCAGTATCTTTTACATCCAGAAGACGTGTCTCATTTGGCTAAAATTTCTTTGTCTTCGCTAGTTTGAGCGGGAAAATTCTATCTTTTGTGCGTTTATAGAGCACAGCGTGTTGTTGGTTGTATGTGTGTGTGGCAGACAGACTTGTACTCAATTCCTCAAATTGGTGAGTTGCTTTGTGTATCATACTGTGTAATTTAGATTTATTGTAATATTACTGTTTGTTAGGCCATTAAGATACTAGTACTGGTGATAAGCAACATGTAACTTTCTACAGTTTTTACTTGGTATAAGTTAAAAAAATCTAGAAGAGCTACAAGCAAGCAATGTTTAAGTAGCGAAATGTCTGTAATATTGCATTTATATTCTTGTAATAACTATTTCTGCATTTCAGAGATAGGGGAGTTATTGAACATTGTACTTAGTGGTTTTTTTTTTTTTTTCTTTTAACAGATGCAAACCTTTTTAACAGTCGATTAAAAAGTAGACAGATCTTGATGTTACTTAATTAGTTTTTGGAACCACCAGGGCTGTGAAAGAACTGTATTAGATCCATTGTATTCTGAACTCGTAACAGTGCTTTGTGTGAGTGCCAGCACTGAAGTAGTCGGGAAGCCCACCAAAAACTCGTTACATTTGGCGCCTAACGTGGATTATTACCCTACAGACATACTTCAACGATGACGTCCTTCCAAGGAGGCGGAGAGACCTGATCAGCTTTGATGGACATTTTACTGTATTCCTGTGAACGTTCAACATTCCATGATGGACTAGTAACTTTCATACAATGCCAGTATTTGACAGTCTTCATTTTCATTGGACGTGAGTGACAGCCGTTCTGGAGACATGTAGTTTTCCCAGGTCTTACTTATATCTGAAAGTTTCACCAGTTCTAGTGACCCTTTTTGATGACGTATGAGTGAGTAGCCCCTTTTGGTGCATTTTGTAAGGAAGATATTCACTTTTGCATGATTCGATCTAAGGTGTAGGCTCAGATTAGCACTTATTTTACACTTAATGCTGCCATTTTGACCTTTGCATTGTGAAAACTTAGCCGTTTTGTCTACCGATAGACTTACCACCTTTGTTACACTGAATGTCGTTGAATACAGTTCATTCTAGCCGTTCTATTTTCTTTCCTGGATTTCTATCCTGAGTTCTATTCATTCTACTGAAGGAATTGCCCATTTTTCATATTTTGAGGGTAAAATCAGCCCTTTATTCTGGCCTCAGTCTGCACTCAATCTGACCAGAATCTGCACACAGTCTGATCCTAGTTCATTTGTCTGTATTAAGTCATCTGATATTCTGCACATTGATTTGAGGCTGTTACTTACTTAAGTCGTCTGCTATTTGTATTTATTACTGGTTTATTCATTAATTTTGCCCCAGAAGAATTTGTGATTCCTGTGATTTTCCATTGCAATTTTGTGTCCTTCATTTTTCTGTTGATTGAACCATGTGACCTTGACCCTTACTGAGGATATGTGAACTTTTTACTTGTGACATATTTGAAACTTGACTGCCTGTAGTTTACTTACTTGGAATAGGTAGCTTAGATTATCTGGTTCATTAGAAATAATTTCTTTGATTGAATTTATTAATTTAATTAGTTGTAGTTAGATTTTTTTTTTTTTTTGCATTTTTTGGCAAGACCTTCCATTAGTCTTTGGCTTGTAAATACCATCCTATTTGAAGACATTGAACTCTTTCCACTGTGAACTTTGACTTATCAATCCGTGTTTTGTAAATATTATCAATTTTGAAGACATTGAGCCTTGACTTAGTTATTTTACAGGATAATTAATGTGATTAATTATCTTGGAGGGTACATTTAATTATTTTCATAGGTCACTGATTTATTTTTATTCGATTTTGATACTTAGTGTACAAAGTCCATTTTGCATCATTGTTTTCACATCAAACACTTATTTGTAAGTTTCGTTTTCAACTCCGTGTACTTTGAGTCAGATTTCATTTCACGTTTTGAGTTGTTGCCCTTACGATGATTGTAGGATAACAGTTGATTGGTCCAATTCTTATCTAAGATATTTGTTAAATTGACATATATCTTGTGTACCTTTACATCGCGACTTATACTCTTTTTCGCGCTCATTTGAAGCAGAGGTAAGCTGTCCGCAGTTTAACCCATTTTGAACTTGAAGTAGTCGGCAATCGCCCTGTTTCCTGTTTTTCAGGATTGTATATTCATGTATATTATTGTATATTGCTGTATATAATCATTGAATTTGAAAGAAGGTTTGATCACTTTATGTGAAAGAAATGACATTATTACATCTCACTTAGTGATTATGAAAACATGGTGACAAGTGGAGATTTTTACATTTACTTGAAAAGATTGTGAGTGAAGGAGTTTAAACTTCACGTTTACCTACCCATCAGTAAGATACCAATTTTCATTTCAGGTTCGCTCCCCTGTGATACTGATTCATAATAAATCAGATATGTGATATTTTGAATAGAATTTTGCTTTTTGACTTTGTAGATTGTTTTTTCAGCAATGGACTTCGTGATATTACTTCATACTTAGACTTTTATTATTGTGTATTGCTATTGGGAGTTTTGAGTTTTGGGAAAGCTATGTAACTGCTAGAAATTGCAGTGATTTTCATACGCTTCTTAGTCTACACCTAGACAGATTTTTGTAATAGGGGATTTTTATGCCAATCAGAAATAGTACTCTTCTTATACCATTATGCTGTGTTGGTTGAGTTTTACCATGGCATCTAAGGAAGAGGGAGATATGGAAGAATTTGTTTGCCTCCAGATTAGAGCAAGTGTTCGACAAAGCTATGGAACTTAGAGGTCTTAGGCGCACAGATATGGGAATCTTAAAGCAAGTGCTATATTCATGTCTGAGACGTGACCTTAAACTGATGTCAGCCTATCAGTGTGACAAAGAGTCCACTTATGATGAATTCAAAAGAGAACTCCGGCGTCTAGAAGCTGAATTAAAGGACACAACTTCAGACAAGCCATGTAAACCCGCAGTTCCCAGTGAGAAGGAGGAAGAAGAATCCGAAATTAAGCAACTCCTCAAGCAGATAAATGAACGGATCGATAAACTGGAAAAGGGCTAGGCATCACAACCGTCAAACACTTGGAAAAAAAGAAGCAGTCGACGAGATTGGAATTCAAATTCTAACAAACAAGACAGAATAAGAGGTATGATCCAAAGGCAGAAGACACTTTTATACCTACCTGTTTCCAGTTTAATCAGTAGGGACATGTACAGATCAAGTGCCCTATCATTTTAGCACAGCCTCTGTGTTCCAAGTGCAAAGGGAAAGGACATTACCACGGGACTGCCCAAACTAGCTTGTGCTCCTGTCGCGGGGTCTGATATGAGCACCTCTACTTTTATAAATGCTCCCAAACTTATCGGACATGTCAACGAAGCAGACATTTTTCTGGACTCACAGCCAGCCAAGGCATTGTTAGACACAGGCAGTGGTGTTAGTCTTGTGTCAGAGTCTTTCTACCTAGAACACCTCAAGTGTCAGATGAAACTCGTTAGAGACATTTTAAACGTTGAGGGCGCTGACGGTCAGAACTTGCCTTGCAAGGGATATATTGAGACTGAGTTAGTTATTCAGAGAGGATTACCTGACTCAAAACCTTTACCATGTCTGTTACTAGTTACCCAAGACACCCAGTATTCTAGTCGTACCCCAATTATTTAAGGTACCAATGTTCTTCAAGAACTTATGGATGATTGTAAATCCAATTATGGTGACTATTTTTTGCAGAAAGCAAGCTTGTTTACACCATGACACCTGAGTTTTAGGTCTTTAGTGATACGACAGAAGGAACTTAGGAAGAACAGGAACAGTTTGGCTATGGTCAGAAGTGCTCTTCCATAGAAGGTAAGCATAAACCTCAACCAAAGTGTTCAGGTTTAAGGTACGATTGACAAGGAATTATATTACCCATCCACCACCACAATTATTCAAGAGTGTGATGATAGTCAGATACTTGATTCCATTGATATTACGCCATCAGTTATCTATTACGACTATGGTAAGAAGAAGCAGGCTGTTGTTACCCTGTCTAACCTCAGCACCAATACAGCGACTATTGCTCAAAGAGCTGTTATATGTGAGAAAAACTTTGAACATATTTTAACCAACTAATAAGATGATGAGGAGGATATTTCAAATACCTCTGACGAAAGACGTTTATGTGATCTGTTAACAAGTCACCATAATGTTTTTTCTACAAGTGACATTGTTGGCAGCTGGCATTATTCGACCGTCTAAGTCACCAAATTCTTCAAATGTCGTCTTAGTGCGTAAGAAGAACGGTAAACTCCGTCTCTATGAGGATTACCGCCAACTTCACCACATTTCTGTCAAGGACTCGTTTGCCCTTCTAAAGTTAGAAAATATTTTTGATTGTCTTAATGGTGCCAAGTGCTTTTCAACCATGGACATGAAGTCGAGATATCACCAAGTAGAAGTAGAAGAATCCAATAAAGAGAGAACCGCTTATACTGTTGGAGCACTAGGATTTTTCGAATATAATAAGATGACATTCAGTCTAACTAACAGTCATTCTACTTACCAATGGATCATGCGAGAAATTCTTGGTGACCTCAACATGAAGATCTGTCTCATCTATTTAGACGATCTGATCATCTGTAGCAGCAGCTTCTAGCAACACCTGGAACGTCTACAGAGTGTACTACAGAAGTTAAAAGAAGTTAATCTTAAACAGGCTCCAGAGAAATATTGTTTCTTTAAATCTAGTGTAAACTTTTTAGGCCAGTGGTGAGTAGAAATGGACTTCAAACTGATCCAGCCACGATCACGATTGAGAAGGTACAGAATTGGCCAATTCGTACCAATCACGATGAACTGTGTTCCTTTCTTGCATTTGTCGGATACTACTGCAGATCTATTAAGGACTTAAGCAAGATTTCCAAGCCTCTGTCTGAGTTACTTCCCCCTACATCACTAAAGAAGGGAAAGATGAATGCCAATGTACCTTAAATCTGGACTGAAAAGCAACAGGAAATTATTGGACCATCTAAAAGATCTCTCTTCACCACCAATTTTGGCGTATCCATACTTTACTCTCCCCTTTGAGTTGCATACTGATGCCTCAGCCAAAGCTTTGGCAGCAGTGTTATACCAAGTACAAGAAGACCGGAAACGAGTTATTGCCTATGCCAGTAGAGCATTGAATAAAGTGGAACAAAAATATAGTGCCTTTAGGCTTGAGCTCCTTGCTTTGAAGTGGGCAATAACAGAGAAGTTCAGTAATTATCTCATGTTGAGTCATTTCACTGTTCTTACAGACAACAAGCCTTTGACTTATGTTTTGTCTACCGCTAAGCTAGATGCTACAGAACACCGATGGACATCTGCATTAGGCCAATACAACTTCGACATACAGTATAGGACCGGATGTAAGAAAGCAGATGCTGATGGCTTGAGCAGATATCCTTATGTCAGGGTCCAGCCTGATGACATAGTGACCATTGAAGATAAAACTGTGAAAGAAATTTGCAACATTATTGCATCAGTTTTTCTAGACACTTTACCAATGTGAAAATCAACCTTGTTGATGTTATCGAAGAGCGAGGTAACCCTTGGCACAAAAGGAGATGTTAGAAATTAGACGTGCTCATCGCCAGAACGGAACCATTGATAAATGGAGAATAGCTGTCACAGACGAGCGGTCAATCTCCAGTTTTACTTGTAAAGAGGATCTATCTTTTCGTAAACAGTATAAAAAGCTCATTATCAGCAGAGGAATTCTTTTCAGAGTGCCTAAAGAATAAGATTCTGAAATAGAGCAACTTGTTGTCCCTCCTTGTTAAGGAGACAAAATATTACGAGGTCTACACAATGATGTTTGCCACCCAGGACAAGAGCGCACCATGCGTCTCATTCGGGAACGTTTTTACTGGCCAGGTGTGGCTGCAGATGTGACCAGCTGGGTTAACTCTTGCGACCGATGTATACGCCACATCTATAGTTTCGAAAGAATTCTTGATCAATGTTCAAAGCTCATACCCTCTTGACTTAGTGTGCATTGACTTCCTTTCATGGAACCAGCTAAAGGTAACATTGGCAATGTGTTACTCATCACAGGTCACTACAAGAAGTTTGTTAAAGCAGTACCAACTAAGAACCAGACTGCCAAAACCACAGCTGAGGCTTTGTTTAACGAGTACATTACAAAATTACCTACCCGTTTGCACTCCGATCAAGGAGCCAATTTTGAAAGTCAGATCATCCCCGAACTTTGTAACCTTATGGGGATGAAAAAGAGTCACACGACACCATATCATCCAAAAGGAAACGCAGGTTTTAACTGCACCTTGCTCAGTATGCTCGGCACTTTGGAGGTGGACGAGAAGAGCGACTGGAAGAAATATGTCAGCTCATAAGTTTACTACTATAATTGTACCGCTCATGAGACCACCAAGACATCATCCTTCGAGCTACTCCTCGGCCGAAAGCAGAAACTGCTGGTTGATGCTGTGTTTTCAAAACGCAAGACAGGACACTGAAGTTTAAGAAACCACACAACAGTATCTTGAAGATCTCCAAATGGGGATTTCTAAAGCTCACAATGTAGTGAAGCAAGTGACCAAAAATCTCAAGTTAAGCAGAAAGCTTACCACGACAGAAAAAACAAAAATGTGACCTTATCACCTGGCGACAAGGTACTGGTAAAGAAGTTGGCTATCGAAGGAAAGCATAAAATCAAAGATAAGTTTGAACGAGACCTTTTCATCATAACAGAACAGCCTAGACCAGACATTCCTATTTACAAACTCAGACCAGAAGAAAGTGGTTTAGAGAGGACACTGCATCGTAACCATTTGCTCTTGGTAGACTATCAAGAGACAGGTGAAGGAGAATTAGAGCGTGATGTAGATGCAGAAGCTCCAGATCAGGATAGGAATGCACCCAAGGATAAAGAAAAAGCAGCAGAAAAGATATGGCGTCACAGAAGATTCACCTGATACTGACTCCGAGAATGGTATTATTAGTTATGCTCCTGACGCATACAAAGATGGGGACGTCCATCGTGTAGACTTAGATCAGGTTGATAGGGAGTATCAGGATGAGGTTGGGAGCACAGGGACTTGATCCAGTAATTTTTTTGGTATCTTGTAAGTAAATATAGACAAGGGGTCGAACATGACCGAAGGGCAGATATTACCGGGTTCGAATTTAGGCCCAATTACAAAGTCAATTTCGATTCACTTTTGCCACGAAATGTACCAAATCACAGTTAAATGAATACGTTCGTCGATGATGCTACAGATTATAACCATAATCAATCCGTTTACCGAACACAGATCGAGATATCGAGCAAATTAGGGTCAATTTCGCAGGTTGGACACAACCGTGCAACTGGGACACCGCTCTACTTTCAGGGCTAAATGCCACATCTCAGCCATTGACAGCCGGTTTTCCTACCACGCATCGATTAAAAACATGTTGATATATAACTTACAGGCAATACATTTCTGTTTCCTCAGATGTCAACAGCGTTTTCAGGTTTACAGTCTTTCAAATCGAAACCGATGCCATTTTGACAAGCTTTCATCTGTATGTTAGGGAAGAATTCATTGGTCAGCGTTGCTGGTTCTCTGCCCTCCACTAATTATGAATTACAAAGCCGGTACTCTTACAGTAGAACTAAAATGCGCAACGGGGCGAAAGTGAAACTGAAAGTAGATTTCTTTAATTTATATCGAGTTAAGCCTTTTTACATCGAGTTAAGCCTTTTTACTAGACATTGTTAGTCATTTTCGAAAGAGAAGTCTATACATGGATGCACATTGGTTCTCTTTCAACCTTGTTTTAGATCCAAAAAGTTAACACAAATGGAGCATGTCTTTTATATTGCTCACAATTTTTTTTTTTATTATTGTAACCATTACTTGTTATACAAGATGTTTCAGTTATGTTTATAGAGCCTGAGCTGGTTGGGCGTTTGATTTCATGCAAAAAAAAAAAAAACATTGGAACATACATTTGGTGACGGTTCTTACGGTCAAGTAGTTTGAATTATTTTCCACCACCAAATTGGAGACAAATTGCATTGTGGGTTTTTTTTTCGGTAGTCTTTAATACATCACTTCGTCATTAATCATCAAATAAGGGGATATCATTCTTATCCATATTCTTATCCATAAAATACTCTAATTTCCTGCAGAATGCCTTCTTCAGATCTATACAAAATAGACTTTAGCCCTTTAACAAACAAGCTCATGTTTTACGGCTCCAATTAAAGAAAGCTTTAGGAAACATAGAGGGAAAAGAAGAAAATGTGGTAATCAGTATTGTCTCATTTTCCCGCAATTTTTACTTTCATATTAAATAAAGAAAAAAAAGTATTTTTTCCTCTGCTTCTTCTTTCAATTTAGATCAATCTAAAATTTTGTCGCCTGGTAAAGGGTTAGAAGGTAATGTCACGTCCATCTTGGTAATACATAGACCCGATCTATTATGGATTTATGTATTATATGAGATGAATGTGACATACCGTTTTAAAGTCTAATTATGTCAAAATTTATATTTAAAGTACTTTTATGGATAAATCAATAGACTGGCCAGACATATCCCCTGATTTCTGTTGGTCTGTGTAAAAATAAAAAAAGGACAGATATATGACAATGAAATGTTAAAACTAAAAAGTATTGATGGTTTGAGTAGTCATTCTTTGGGTGTACATATTTTCTTACCCAGCAACGCCATGTACAATTCATCCTGCAATACAATAAGCAAAAGAACATTCTATACAGAATCTCAGGTTACATCTTTTGAATGGTAAGTATACATAGCACTTCTTTCCTAATCACCAGCAAAACACCAGTGTTTATCCTGTTTAAAAAAAATCTAGTATTTAATCTAAATACAAAGAGCATTTCCAGTTTGAAAGTATTAAAGTACGTAAATATTTTCTTATACAGGAATTATAAATTGAATTAACCCTTATCCTGCTGAATAACTTGCATGAGTTTTTCAAACAAATAATAAAAAAAACCAAATGATGCTATTTCAGATTTATTCTACAGAGACAAGTATCTCCTTATCAGACAGTGTAGATCTAAGATCACACTGCACGTTTTGTGCAGTCTGATCTTGATTTATACTGTCCGCAAAAGGTCGTTGAGTCGCGCTAATCAGCCAAAGGGTTAATTAAATAAGCATCAAACGTACGACCTACATTACCTTTTTCGTCCATTGCGCTACTTAATTTCACACTCTGTAGGAATTGGGTTTCTTTTGCTCTACTCAGGTTATATTTCGAATAAAAGTTTTAGTTAAGTGAAGAAAATTTTCTAAAGAGTTTGTATTTTCTTTAATACTCACCAGTTAACAAGCATTTTCGGATTTCTACGATTAAAAGTCAAAACTCGCGATAAATGTCATCATAACTTGAATCCCGCGTTGTAGTTGTAGTAAGATTGCTCCGGGTCCAGTATCAACCAATCAAATTTCGTTTTACAAAAGCGTCGTTTCGGTCAAGTATGGCGTTAATTGGAAATTCGCTGCGATAAGGTAATAAATAATTGGTTTTGTTCCCTGGTTGATCAATATGGAAAGAAATAGTCGTCTGTAAGTTATTTATTAACGTGTTTTTAATCGATGCGTGGTAGGAAAACCGGCTGTCAATGGCCGAGATGTGGCATTTAGCCCTGAAAGTAGAGTGGTATCCCAGTTGCACGGTTGTGTCCGACCTGCGAAATTGACCTTAATTTGCTCGATATTTCGATCTATGTTCGGTAAACGGATTGATTATGGTTATAATCTGTAGCATCATCGACGAACGTATTCATTTAGCTGTGATTTGATACATTTCATGGCAAAACTGAATCGGAAAACTGGATCGAGTCTCTGTGGATGGGAGTGAGAATAAATCAAAAGAGTCTCAGATAATGAATGTAGTTGTATGTTTGGAAGGCGAGAGTTTGATCATTGAAAATTTTGATTAAAATGCAGAGCATGTTCATGATAATGATCATTCTTCTTTTCCTTTACCGGCAGAAGTGGATGATGATGTTGATGATGATACAGACAACAAGAAAGAAGAGACATGTACAGAAACAGAGAAAGAAACAGCCTCCAGACCTGGACCAGCACCACGACCAGTGAGACCAAGGAAGCCACCCGACAGATATGCTGGCTATGTCATGTACCAGATGACTAGCAGACCTATAGATAGTAGAATATAGGCACTAGATGCGCTGGTGAAGTCAGGAGTGCCCAACGATTTGGACAGCTACATAGCACAGAAGTTGGTGGGAGCAGTCATGAAGTGATTTTTTAATCTTGATTTCTTGATTTTTTATCGCTGGTTATATACTGATCTTGCATTGCAATTTGATGTCATTAAATGTCATTTATTGTTGCCAAACTTCCTCTGATTACGTTTCATTTCTTAACCTTAGATGTCATAGACCCTTTTGAACAGGAAGGGGGGGGGGCCGAGAGTTACATGTTGTCTAAGCAACATTTTACAGTAAGTAGTCGTAGCAGTCAGTGTAAATGTAAGTAATACTTTGTGTATGATAACTAGTGTATGTTATATATATCTACATATTTTTGTAGCAGTTGTAAATTACACAGACTTGACAGACTGGCCTTTGGCATACCGGCCCTTTCCTTTCCATGCGATTGTAAGGAGTATGACGGGGCGTCGTTTTTGATGGACGCAGAGTATGTAACTAGGTCATGTTTTCTGCTACTTTAAGTACTTGGATTTCCTTTCTGGCAGTTTTTCCTTTTGACCCATTTCTCCTCTTTGTTGTAACGAACACTCCATGCACGTGATCCCTGCTTGAATTTAGACCAGCAGAAGCTTTCACATTGAGAAGACGTGTCTCATTTGGCTAAAATTTCTTTGTCTTCGCTAGTTTGAGCGGGAAAATTCTATCTTTTGTGCGTTTATAGAGCACAGGGTGTGGTTGGTTGTATGTGTGTGCGGCAAAAAGACTAGTGCTCAATTCCTCAAATCGGTGAGTTGCTTTGTGCATCATACTGTGTAATTTAGGTTTTTTTATTCTAATACTACTGTTTGTTAGGCCATAAGGATACTAGAATTGGTGATAAGCAACGTGTAGCTTTATACAGGTTTTAACTGGTATAAGTTACAAACTCTAGAAGAGCTACAGGCAGATGTAAGCAATGTTTAAATAGTCTTATGTCAATAAGATTGCATTTAAATTCATGTAATAACTATTTCTGCTTTCTAGAGATATGTGAGTTGTTGAACAATGTCGTTTTTACAGATGCAAACCTTTTTTAAAGTCGATTAAAAAGTTAACTGATCTTAATGTTACTTGATTAGTTTTTGGAACCACCAGGGCTGTGAAAGAACTGTACAAGAAAATATTGATGTATAACATCAATGGCGCCGCAAATCAGTTTTTTTCTGAAATAGGGCACATTACAGCGGGTTAATTTTTTACGCCAAAGGCATCACTTGAACAAACTTCGTAGTGGTCCACGTGGTGATACTACATGAGAAATATTTAAACTCTGGGCCGATCTGGTTTTTATCGTTCTGGCAATGAAAGTACGGTATTTTACATGTTCAAAAAAAAAATAAAATAAAAAAATCAGTCCAAATAGAAAAACAAATTTGGTTAGGGTTTGATCTGGTAATGAAAGTACCGTATTTTTACATGTATGTTAAAAAAAAACACTGAACCAGTCCATTTGGTAAACAATATGGCTACCTCCACAGGCACTTTTCAAAAGCGAATAAAAATATAGTGTCGACGCTCATGCGGCGCCACAATTAGATCCATTGTATTCTGAATTCGTAACAGTGCTTTGTGTGAGTGCCTGCACTGAGCTAGTCGGGAAGCCCACAAAAAACTCGTTACAATACCATATTTGGAACCGTATTTCACAGTGTGTAGATACGATTTTTTTAATGTCCTGTGTGATATTTTATCCACGTTCGACATACGTATTTTCTGCGGAAAACTTTCAAGTATATAATACAGTAAAATCTCGGTAGTTCGTAGCGCAAGGGACCGGATTTTTTATTCGAACTAAACGTAGTACGAACCAAACCGTGTGACTGTGTTCGGGTATTTTCGGTGCCGTTTACGGAAATAGACCATCGGATTTACGTAGCATGGCTTGCAGTACCCTAAACTGGTACCCATTACAATGGTAGCCTTGCGGATCGTTGGTTCACGGAGTTACGGTCCGATCAAAGAAAAAATGCCCAAATTGTATTAGAGTATCGATCTATATAGAATCGATTACAAAATCATTTTTAAATTTCATCATTTAGTCAGCGTCATTAAATAATTACATTCAATTCCATCCAAACGTTTGAAAGAAAACAGACCTTGAGCTACGTCACTATCCCGTAGCCATTTTAAAATTGAATCATGTGACTTTGCTGGGTTCGTCCAAAAACGATTGCTACGTGATATAGTTGGCGCCAATTTGCAGTCACATGGTTTGAAAATATTGCCACGTGATCTACCAAATGACCTAAATACGTCATCTTCAGTTTGTTGGTGAAACTGAGCGTTAAAAAGGATTCTAGGGGGTGGGGTAAAGGGTAAATGGTGTATAGTAAGAAGGTGCCGATTACATCGTTTTCGCTTCCGGATTATTTCTTTTCATTCAAAACTTGTATTTTGGAGATAAAATGCGACTTAGGAGAGATATCCGAGTCAAGGTATTTACAATGAAAACTGAGGCCATACAAGCCGCAAGACAACGCCGATGTTTATACATGACAAAAAAAATTATCCGTTGTTTCATGTTTGTTGAATACCTTCGGAGTGATTTCCCTTTTGGAGATCAAAGCACTCAGAGCACTTCAGACCGTTATCGTCGTTTATCCCATGTCGGATATTTTAAGGAATTTCGGAGTTGTCAATTGTCGTTTTAATCGATTAATTGACGTTACAAACCAGTTGACACCTTTAATTTCATTCGTAGTTCAAAACTGATTTGTACCATCGACATCGTCAATCAACAGGCGTGAAAATCAAGGTTGGTCGTGACTTTTCACACCTTCGTAAGTTTTCAAGCGGATTAATTAACGTACGAACTAAAGGTGTGATTTTTTGTTTAAATAATACTTTGGGGACATGAAATATACTACGAACTACGAGCCACCGACGTTCGAAGAATCCGGAGGAATTTTACAATTATAAAGAAGGATAAATATCGGGACCGAAGATAACATACGAACTAACACATAGTTGCAAACCAGCGACGTGCGAACTAACGAGATTCCACTGTAAATGTATATACTCTTACGACGATATTTTGACGTAGCGGATGACATATCATTGAAGTGGAACTATACTTTTTAGGAATGGAACGACACGAGGTTGTCTTGGACCCCGGCTTCATTCGATGACATCGAGGAAATAGTTCAAGAGCAGAGCAAAATCTGGAAACCTCAACTCGTAATTGGCAACAAGTAATGTCCCATTTTTAATAGACATCATATACATGTTACAAGCCTTTCAATTATTCTTTCCATCTCTCTCTCTCTCTCTCTCTCTCTCTCTCTCTCTCTCTCTCTGACTCAAAGTATAAGTTACATAGTACCTGACAACATTTTCATTTCAGCATTGGCGAAGTTAACGAAATTACAGACCCCCACCTGTATCTTCAAATTAACTATGAGGGCAAGATAAAATGGGAGCTTCCGCTGTTTTATAAGGTCCATTGCGAGGTGGGTGATAGTCGAACTTATGTTGTGGGCTATATCTTTTCTTTAAATAGATTTAAACCGATAGCTCGGCATGATGTGGCCGAGCACTTGCATTGGACAGCAGTGGTGTGTGGGCTACAAGGGGGTTTGGGCTACTGTGGTGTGTGGGTCATATAGTATGGGCTTACGTGGTGTTTGGGCTTCAGCGGTGCGTACAGTAGGGGTCATACAGTATGGGCTGTAGTGGTGTTTGGGTTACAGCGGTGCGTGGGCAACAGTGGTGTGTGGGCTACAGTGGTGTGTGGGTTGTAGTTGTGTGTGTCCGAGCAGGCTGACAGAGGTCAAAATTTTTTTGCTATATGTAAATTTTCTCCATGCCAAAGGATCATTCTTTTTGCATGATTCAGCCAATTCTTAGACAAAATGGATTTTATCCATCAAAAGTTATGTGATGACTTGCTCGGTGTAAAGCATCACGGAGATGCATCTTTATTATAGTGCAAAGAAATTTCTCGTGATCCGATTGGATAATATGCCCCGAACATATATATCATGTCCACTGGCAAAACCAACGTAAAAGCAGTTTCCCTTTCGGGATCCCCGTATACATTACTATACTTTCAACACAACATCCAAACTGGCGGCTTCGATGGAGATTTACATCAAGATTATGCGCCAAACTGCACGTTTTAGCACGTTTTACCAAGGTTTCAGTGACGTCAGTTCCCAGTGACGTCAGTTTTCATTGAATTGGGGCACTCAGAAGGAAAATTCTACTTCGTCAGCGTACTCAATTTTTGAAACCAAATAACAGGTAAAATTCGCTTAACACACGTTGGAATGGTAAAACTTTGCAGTATAATAAATTCGTTGTACGGTCAGGTGGCCTTCGGCTCGGGGCGACATGATTCACCACAGCCGTGAACAAGTTTCCAAGTCCCCTGCCACCTGACCGTACAACTAATAAAGTCCCTATGGCCAGAGTGCCTTTCAAATATAGGTTTTTAAACTTGTTTAACATTCCATGTAAAATACAGGGGTTTAAACTATACTAAATAGGCGAATCCACTATAGTTGAACTTACAATACCAGAAATAGTCTTTTTTCGAGTTGCTGTAAGCGGTGGCTTTTAAACTGCACTTTAATTCTTGCTTTTGATATACACGAATATATAGAAAGAAATCAGCTATCGGTGAAACATCTGGACATCTTTATAATGAGGGCCCCTGCAGGCCTACTTTTGGGCAAATTTACCCTGTTTTGCCTTAGGACAGTTCTTGCGATTGTTTTTATTTTAGATATTCTTTCTTTTTTTTTCTTTTTTTCTTTCTTTCTTTCTTTATTTGTTTATTTATTTATTTATTTACTTGTTTATTTATCTATTCTTTGATTTCCTTTCTTCTTCTTTCATTTATTTATTCATTCATTTATCTTTTTATTGATTTGTCTTTTTATTTATGCACTGTAATTTATTTATTTATTCATTTTTTATTTATTTATAATTGTAAGGTGAACACCGGATTCTTTCCGTTCGACAATCACACATGTTCCATCAACGTGACTAGTATGCGCTACAGCCATGAAGAAGTCCATCTAATGGCCAAAAGCACAGAAATTTACTTGCCAAATATTCGGCAAGTTTCTTCTCTTGTTTTTTTTTTCCCAGCGAAATTTCGTAATTCAAGTGTTCGACAATACTTATTCTACTAAACCCAACCAATACTGCACTTACTACAACCACTACTTCCACAACTACCACTACTACTTTTGCTATGCAAATACTAATACTTCTTCAACAAGAGCTAATGCTAATGCTACAGCTACACCTACTACTACTACCAGGCTTAGATATTGGGATAAATTTGAAACAACGAATAAACATAAAAAAGTTAAACAATTTAATTTAGACTCCTCAAAAATGAAAGCATTACATCTACAGACGACAAATTTAAAATGGGTACAAATGATTTGGAGGCCTTTTCGGAATCGTCAAAAAATGAGAAGATAGTGATTTCTAGCAAATTTCACTGTCTTCCATTTTCCTCCTTCTTTTTCAGGGTCGTTAAAACCAGGGATTGTTTTGGAAAGGACTAACGGATGAAGTGATCTTCAAGCAGACAAAACAATTTAAGCCAACGCATATAGCTTTAGATAATCGAACAAGGCCATACACAATTTATTTATTTATTTCTTCCTTTCTTTCTTTCTTTCTTTATTTATTTATTTATTTATTTATTTATTTTTCAGGAATAGCGGCCAATGGAGAGTGACAACGGCCATTGTCGTGTCGGAAAACTTAACGACACAGTCAGACGGATTTATTAAGTACCATCCACAAGTTCAATTTGAAATCTACCTTAGTACGAAATACTTTATCGTGTATTTAAGCTTTTTTTGTAAAAACTGCTTTCAGCACGTACCAAAAACCGTGACAGATTACAAAAACAGTAACCATTTGAAGGAAAAGTTAACACAAGGGCCATGAATAACAGCGTTTTTATCTCTGACTTAGTTTTTTGACCCGAGCTAACGAATTTCAAAAAGTGTGTAAGACATTATTAAAGCAACCATGCTGATTAAGTTCCTTGGGTATGAGGAGAAAATCTCTCTTGCGTACACACAAGGTTTTTCTATGATTTAATTTAATAAGCTACTGCTTGACCTCGTGTAACACATTTCCAACATTAATCAAGATATAGAATTCAGACCAAAAATGTGATAAACAGAGTGAACAGGGGATTTTCACTGATCTGACCTGGTAACCTACTATTTGAGTCCCGGTAATCGAAAGTCATAATCCTAAAAGATACTATCAATCAAGTGTACTGACCGAGTTAATGAACATTGGACGCAAAATGTAGCCTCTAGATTTTACACAAGTTATTTTTTCTAATGTTGTCCCAAAGACCTCCCTTTTTAATCTAACGTGACCCCTTTTCAAAACTGAGATATTATTAAGGCAAATATTCTGAGAGATTTTCATGATTATTGGACTAAAAATGTTGCCTCAAGAGTGTATATACATTTTTTTTTATTTATTTATTTTTTCTAGTGACCTACATTTTGAACCTGCAAAATCAAATATAAGACTGGTCAGATAAATCAAAATCAGTATTATGACGAACCTTAATGAGTATTGGTTCGAAAAGATGGCGTTCTAAGTGAACACACTTATATTCTAAGATGTAACCTACTTTTGGACCTGATGTGACCCATTTCATACTCTTTTGAGTTATGACTATGACAAAATCTGGATTCATCAGTACTGGACTGGGTATATGGTCTCCTTAGTGTAAAAAAAAAAAGTTTTCCGAGTTTTTTTCCCCCATTGACCTACTACATGCATTTGATTTGACTGACGAGTTTCAAAAAATATTTGACATACCCACGAGACAAACATTCTGACCAACTTCCGTGAGTATTGGACAGAAAGTGTGGCCTCTGGGGGCATTATTTGAATTCATTTGGTAAAGGCTCCACAGATGAAGTTGCATGCAAAATTTGGTAGCCATATGCCTAGTGATTTGAAATTAGAGGATATTATTAAATTTCACTATGTAAGACCGAGTTAAACGTATAACCCCGAAGTACAGCCAAAGTTGACCCCAGGGGCATCATGTAAACAAGAGAGCGATTGGTCCTAAAGCGCTCACCTGTAAAGTCATCTAAATTTGATAGAGCTGAAGAGATCCTGGTTTTAATTAAGTAAAAAACATGAATGTAAGAGCCCGACATGACACAATTTACAACTTGTCCAAGATATTATCAAGACAAACATTCTGACCAAGTTACAGTGCACATAAAGGTTTTTTCTATGATTTAGCCCAGTATCATACTTTTTGACCCATTGTGACCCAATTTCACTCTTATCATAGATATCAAGAGAATCATTCTAACTAACTTTTATGAATATTAGGCGGAAGATGTGGCCTCAAGAGTATACACAAAGATTTTCTAAAATTTTGCCAAGTGACCTACCTTTTGACTCGGCATGACCCAATTTCGATCCTGTCCGAGATATCATCAAGACAATCGTTCTGGCCAAGTTTTAAAAGTAGAAATTGTAACCTCTACGGTGGACAAAAGATTTTTCTTAGATTTGGCCTAGTGACCTATTTTTGGCATTAGAGTGCACAGACGGTTTTTCTAAGATTTGGCCTGGTGACCTACTTTTTGACCCTACGTGACCTAATTTCGAAGTGGTCCGAGATTTTTTCAAGACAAACATTTTGATCACATTTGAAGAGTATCGGGCCGAAAATGTGGCCTTTAGAGTGCACACAAAATTTTTCTAAAATTTGGCCTGGTGACTTACTCTTTGACCCGACCTTATTTGAAACTTGCCCGAAATTCTATCAAGACAAATATTCTGACCAAATTTCAAGAGTATCTGATAGAAAATGTGATCTCTAGAGTGCACGCAAGGTAAATGTTGACGACAGATTGACGCACGACCCAAGACACACGACGGACGCCGGACACAGCGAGATCACAATGATTCATGCTCAGGTGAGCTAAAACCTTGATCGAGTTCCACTAGATGCAGCTACCCGCAAAATTTGCCTTTTGATTTTGGACAAAAAGATGTTTAAAAAATTCCCCCTTTCGTTGCTATTGAAACAAGAGTTTCGCTTGGAATCCATTTTTTTAACAACTATAAAAGACCTTGAACCTAACAAAATTTCACTGAAGTTTAGTTGGTATTGGCATTGTAGTTTAGCAGGAGAAGACGTTTAAAATATTGTTGGCAGCAGACGATGGACACTGGACAAAGGACAATGGGCGATCAAAAAAGCTCATCGTGAGCACACCGCTCTGTTCACAAGCGATCATGGTGAGCTAAAACCAGTTTCGAAAGCGTTTTGGGAAAAGGAGCGACTTCTTGTGAAGTAGCGATTGCTCGTTACAAGCGATCGTTCCTTTTCCCACTATGTTCTCACATGCCATGAAATTGTTTCTGTTAACATACTGTTCTCTTAACCCTTTATCATAATATCCCGATTCCAGGAGATCCTTCTGCCGATGAATTTTGAAAATATTGTAGGAGAAAATACTGTTCAGTACCCTTTCCTAGACGAATCTCAACCTTCGATTCATGGTTGATTCATCGTCTGCAAATTCTTTTAATTTGGACAAATATTGTTGTGTGGTTAAAAAATAAGCTATTCACTTCTATTGCGTAAAACCTCTCTGTCCTGCAGTAGTGGTTTCAACTACGCAATCTGAACCACAAATACTTTTGAGAACATGGTTTTCTTTCTTTAAACTAAGCCTTTTTAATTGCAAGTTTGGGGTCGCAGTAGGTTTTAACGCTTGACTAAAATGCTTCCGGGTATTTTCTGAATTACGCAAGTACAAGGCTAAATACTCTGAAATCCCTTGTCCAGGAAACACTTCAACGTGACCCATGCTGCCGGCGGGAATTGAACAAATATTTCCAACTAGACTGCATCTATTGGCCAATAGAGGGTCCCCAGTGGGCTGATCGACAAAAGCGCACTTTTCTTATTATACACCAGCTGAGCGAACTGAAATAAACCATTTATTCTTTTCTTTATGAACAGAAAGACGATCCAGTTTCTACCACCTTAGCATGACTATTCCGATCTTCTGTACATCCATTCTTGTGGCCCTTGTGTTTAAGGTCCCAGAGGAGTCAGGCGAGAAACTATCCTACGCACTCACCATTTACCTGTCGGTAACCGTCCTAGTGACCTCGTTTACTGATTACGTGCCTCCTACCTCCGACGACACTCCAGTTCTTGGTACACTTCTTTTTTTCTCTTCTGTTAACAGGAAAGTTTTTGTCCACTTAATGTAAAGTTACTTTACTCTTTTCACGACATATTGAACCTTCTTTTTTTTTCAAAGAGAAAATACAGATGCACGTCAACATTAGGAGAGACTACATATAGCTGCTGGGTGATAATGCGAATGACATAGACTGTATGAACGAAATATGAATGCAAAATGATCAGAGGCATTTTGAACATAGTTCTACGTTAGATCTAGGAGTGTAGCGGACTATAAAAATAAATCAATTAATCAAAGTAACGGATAAATTGATACGGATAAGTATCTGCGAAAATGATATTCTATTCCAGGTTTTTGTCTCGTCTTATTACTTGTAAACTCTGGAATTGCCGCTATGTGTACTGTGGGAATAAAAGTACTCGCTAACAGAGATGTGCCTGTCGAGAGATGTTTCTGGCTTAATTTCACTAGGTACGTAGCCTTACATGTCGAACATCCACTTGGAAAGAAAATTAATGATTTCTATGAATCTTCGGAATCTCGAAATAGTGGTGATGCAGAAAACGACGACAGTAGTGGAACAATGCAGGAAGTTGATCTTCGGTGGAGGGAAATATCCAATTTTTTAGACGCGTTTTGTTTTTTGATGTTTTTTATTTTCAGCATTTTGTTAAACTTCACCTACCTCTGTATTCTCTTAGTAGTAGGAAGCTTAGCTTAACTGGACATGTTTAAATGACAATGACTTTTGCAAGCATAATGGCCGTGACGTTTTTATGGTAAAACATAGTTACGTTATACCAAAATTATCATCATCATTCATTATCGATATCTCTTTTAGGATGACTTTCAAATCTTTCTATAGTAAGGATCTAATTGTAGATAGCTTCACCACTCAAGCGAAAAAAAATGTCCATTCATTATATGAGCAATGCTCTGTGAAAAGGGGGTTTTAATGCATGTGCAAAAAGTACCGACCCATGTCAGCCTGCGCAGTCCGCGCAGGCTGACCTGGGTCGATCCTTTTTGCTATTGGTCCATTTTCTACGTGTCATGGGACCAGTCTACCTTACGATTCAGTCAGTTGTTGGACAAAATGGATTTTATTGATCAATTACAATGCTTGGTATAATGGATCACGGAGATACATTTAACCCGCTTTTGCAGAGCGAGGCTCATATACACGTATGAGGTTTCTTACGAAAGTTTTCAGACTTATTTAGTAAACTGAAATCTGTTCTGTCGATTTTATCATGAGTTTGCATTTTACAATTAAATTCACAACCACCAGCCTAATAATTGTCTATAGTTGAAACATAATACTTGGATGGCATAAATGGTGGTCACCCATAAAAAAAATATTGATGAACTGCAATAGTGTTAAGTTTCTTACATGTCCTATTCATGGCCTCGAAATGATCAAAGTTCATGTATCCCCATGAGACTCCAGTTAGCACCTCCCCAAGACCAGACTACATGTACAACTGGAGAGCATCGTTGAATGTTTGTGAAAATCTGACCAAATTTCGCTATTTACAGCAGTCAGTAAGTCCTATATAGATCTAATTAGTACCAAAGCGCAGTAAAATAAAATCTGGTTGGTCACCAAAAGTTTTCAAAATTTTTAATACCTCAACACAAAGTATACAAAACTACTATAACCTTGTCAGCAAATGCTCGTACTCAAACCCTCGAAACCTTAATTCATCATATCAAGTCTCTTCACTACGGATGACCCGGCATACCATTCTGTTGCACTGCCCGCAAACTTTGTTTCTGATTTTAGATTTAATTTTTAGATTTAATGAAATGGTGATTTACTAGGGAAATCAGACATTCTAAGATAATTTTTGAAGACATTTCGAATTCCATTTACCTGTAATTCTAACTATAATGTACGAATAGCCCTTTTGAACAGATTCAGTGCCTGCCTCTATTCTAACTGAATCGGAAATGCATTTCTTTGTATTGATATTTATCAATCTCACTGAGCTGTTCCATTATTGTGATGAAAAGTACAATACCCCTTTAAAGGTCATTCAATAGCCTGACTTAAGAGGATACGTCTTTTAGTTATTCATTAGTACCTTAAATTATGGCGAGGTTCCTCGTGCACATAACCTTGCATAACCTAATAAAAGGCGCACAGCCCTGCAAACAAAGTTCAATTTACTAAACAGTCTGAAGCTCTCGTGAACATTTTTTGTCCTGATCAAAAACATTTTGAATAGCTGAGTCAGCTCTTTTAGTTTAAGTATCGGGATTCTGACTACTATATGAGCCATGCTCTGACAAACGAGGTTTTAAGGCATCTCCATGTTACATCATACCAAGCAAGTCATCACATAATTATGGATTCATAAAATCCATTTTGTTAATAGACATCTGAATCTTGTGGTAAAAATGTCATTTGGCATACAAAAAAAATTTAAAAGTTAAAACTTTCGACCCGGTCAGCCTGTCAGACTACGCAGGCTGACCTTGTCGATACTTTTTGTAGATGCATTAACCAGAGCATGGTTGTGCGGACTGCGCAGGCTGACCTGGTCAATACTTTATGTAGATGCATTAAACAGAGCAGGACACATGTGTATTGTATCAATTTCGAAACCCACTAAATTTGTTGTTGGTAGCCCTATTGACTTGTCTGTGGCAAACAGAATGATTATTATGTCTCTTTTTTAATCTTTATCTTGCTACAGAACTACAAGAAATTTTCGATTCGAAAGGAAAAACGCAAATATTACTTTTTCAAAGTTATGTTTAGAAGAATACCACCTTCTAATCGGACAGTGTAGATTCAAGATCAGACTGCACGTTCTGTGCAGTTTGATCTTGATCTACATTGTCCGCAAAAGGCCAGTCAGTCGCGCTTAGCAGCCTTACAGGTAATCTTTCGCCGTGTGGATGTCTTCCGTCAAATGTTTTCAAAAGTTCTAAAGTAAATAAATCCACACTACCACAGAACAGGATTTAAGAATATTAGTTAACGTTCAATTTGACTGCAAAAAAGATAGTTATGTAAGGTCACTCAATGTAAATGAATTTTATGTCAAGTTACGGTACATTGGCCAGGGGCCTAAATACTTGAATAAAGGTTGAATTGTATCGCACTGCACTATGTTGTACTGTACTGTATTGTTTTGCACTGTACTGTATTGTTTTGCACTGTACTGTACTGTATTGTATTGTGCTGTACTGTACTGTCCTGCACTGTACTGTATTGTAATGTACTGTGTTGCATTGTATTGTACTATATTGAATTGCACCGTTTTATTCTGTATTGTATTGTCCGGTAGCTCAGAGGTAAGCGTATCTGACTCGTGACCTGGAGGTTGCCGGTTCGATATCCGGTTGCGGCGAACTTTCTGTTTGGCGATTTTTCGCCTCTCACCTCTGATGCACGTGAGAAAGTAGTCAGAGGCTTAGACAAGAAAGTTGTGTCAGTACTGGTGTGAGAAAGCCAGGAAACACATGAGTGCGTCAGTGAACGCTATGGTATGACTTTAAAATGGTGTAAAACTCCAAAACAAAGAAATCTGTATTGTATTGTTTTGTATTGTATTGTACGTTGCTGTACTGCAATAAATTGTATTGTATCGCATCTTATTGTATTGTATTGTTTTGTACTGTACTATACTGTATTGTACTGTACTGCACAGTATTGTACGTTACAGTCCTGCAATGAATTGTTTTGTCTCGCATTTTATTGTATTGTATTGTATTGTACTGTACTGTATTGTACTACACTCTACTATACTGTATTGTACTATACTGTACAGTATTGTACTGTTTTGTACTTTATTGTATTGTTCTGTACTGTATTGAATTGTACTGTATTGAATTGTAGACCTACTGTATTTTTTGTATTGTATTTTATTGTTGATTTCCATACGAACCATATGGAAGGTTAACATCAAGGTTACGCAGTCATCTTTATTGGCTTCAGCAGCTATCGTCCAAGTAGTGATCTAATTTTTTATTGGTTTGTCAGGCTTACGTACATCTAAGGATCTTTTATATCAAAAAGTATTTTTATAACACCCAGTCATGTTTAAGTTTGTGAAATTGTTTGATTTTAAAAAGGAAAGGAACATTCTTTTGAATTTAGCTAACTTTATTAACCTTTAACCAGCAAATAAAATGAAATGAAATTTTCAAACAATTTGTAAAAAACGCACATATTGCTGTTTCAAAGTTACCTTTTGGGGAGAATTATCTCCTCACTGGACAGTGCAGATACAAGAACAGAATGCACATTTTTTGCAATCTGATCTTGATCAACACTTGCCGCTTTGAATCGCACTTAGCAGCCAAAGGGTTGAGCAAAGTTTTGCTCGAAGATCGGAAATTATTTACAACAACAATTATTAAATACATGTGAAACAACTTCTTCATTGTATTATTTCGCCATTCTCTTTCTTTTAATGTTCATTTATTATTATTGTTATTATTATTATTATTAGCTGTGGTAGTAGTAGTATCTTCTTAAAAGTAGATGGATTTGCTTTCATTATGACAATTTCATTTCATGCTTTTCGGTTATTTATCGGGAAATAGTGGTAGATTGTAAGCTCTGTTAATTCATGGTTACGACCAGTAAAATTTACCGAAAATGTTACCGTAACTCTTCAATTGAAGGCGGAAACAGTTGATCCCGCGTACTAGTTACCTAGGTAAACAGTGTGTGCCATTCAACCAGACGGAAACATGTCGTAATTTACACCCATTTACCCTTCATTTCTAGTTCTTTATGTATTATTGTAATGTGTTGTTCTGTGGAAGAGTTCGCCACGGAAAATTACCGAAAACAGCTGTACTTGATTTTGATGAAAGTCCAAACAAAAAAAAGGGTAACGAGCATGAAATAAATAGAATATTTATCAATAGAATATTTGTTTTTAGCTTTTCGGTGAAAGATCCGAATAATTTTATTATTATTATTATTACTATTATTATTATTATCTGTAGTAATATTAGTAGTAGTAGTAGTAGTAGTATCTTCTTAAACGTAGATGGGCTTGATTTCATAATGCCAATTTTATCTCATGCTTTTGGGTAATTTATCGGAAAATAATAGTGGATTGTATGCTTTGATAATTTATGGTTACGACCAGTGAAATTTACCGAAAATGTTAGCGTATCTCTTCAATTTGAAGGCGGCACATGATAGTTCCTTCGCATTTGTTACCTTGGTAAACAGTGCGTGCCATTCAACCAGACGGAAATATGACGTAATTTACGCCCATTTTCCCTACATTTCCAGCCTTTTTACGTAATATCTATATGTAGGGAGAGGTTCGCCACGGGAAATTACCGAAAACAACTGTACTGGATTTTGATGAAAGTGCCAACAAAAAAGGATTAAAAGCATGGAAATGTATACATCGTATATATAAA
The DNA here is from genome assembly GCA_946811185.2 of Hippopus hippopus. Taxonomy (NCBI): domain Eukaryota; kingdom Metazoa; phylum Mollusca; class Bivalvia; order Cardiida; family Cardiidae; genus Hippopus; species Hippopus hippopus. Next base: position 30,274,014 of record OX328112.1, read on the forward strand.
CGTAGATGGATTTGCTTTCATTGTGACAATTTTATTTCATGCTTTTCGGTAACTTATCGGAAGATAATGGTGCTTTGATAATTCATGGTAAGGACCAGTTAAAATTCACTGAAAATGTTACGGTAACTCTTAAATTGAAGGTGGCACAGGATAGTTCTCGCGCATTTGTTACCCAGGTAAAGTGTGCGTGCCATTCAACCAGGCGGAAATATGACGTAGTTTTCGCGCATTTACCCCACATTAATAGCTCTTTACCTAATAACGTAATGTGATGTTATGTGGGGAGAGGTTCGCCATAGGAAATTACCGAAAATAACTGTACTGGGTTTTGATGAAAGTCCAAACAAAAAAGGGTTAGAAGCCTGAAATAAAAAGATTTTCTTTCGCTGAAAGATCCCAATATATTTCATCATTATTATTAGTGGTAGTAGTAGTAGTAGTATCTTCTTAAAAGTAGATGGATTTGCTTTCATTAGTACAATTTTATTTCATGCTTTCCGGGTATTATCAGGAAATAATCGTGGATTTGTATGCTTTAATTTTTCAAGGTTACAGCCAGTGAAATTTACCGAAAATGTTACCGTAACTCTTTAGTTGAGGGCGGAAACAGTAGTTCCGACGCACTAGTTACCTACATGTAGGTAAACAGTGTGTGCCATTCAACCAGAAGGAAATATGACGTAATTTACGCCCATTTACCCTACATTTCTAGCTCTTTACCTAATATTGTAATGTGTAGATATGTTGGGAAAGGTTCGCCACGGGAAATTTCCGAAAACAACTGTACTGGATTTTGATGAAAGTCTCAACAAAAAAGGGTTAGAACCACGAAATGAATAGAATATATTGTTTTTATTTTTGTAAGTGAAAGACCCGACTATTTCATTATTTCATCGAGTGAACATCATCGGTAATACCTGTACTCGTGGCTACGCACGAGTAAAAATATTACCGATGATGTTCACTCAGTGAAATAAATCTCGATCTTTCACTGAAAAAAATATCCTCTATATCATCATGCTCTGAATTTTTAGTTCGTTTCTTTTTTCTTATTATTATTATTATCATTATTTTTTTATGAGCCCTGTACAGCTATTCAATTGTATGTTACTGTTTTATTATTTCATCATGTGTGACTAGAAACTGTGAAGCTTAATCTTTACCCTGGTTATTATCTTAACTCTTTACCAAACGACAAAATTTTGGACTGGTCCAAATTGAAAGTATTTGCAGACGACAAAATAAACGTGACTCAAAACTTGAAACTTGACTCTAGAAGAGTAGAAAACATTGTGGGAAAAGGAGAAAATGCTGGTTACCAGCATTTTCTCCTTTTCCCACAATGTTTTCAGAAGCTTCTTCATCTGGGTCGTAAAAACAAGGGATTGTTTGGTAAAGGGTTAAATGAAGATTTGATTTAAAGTCGATAGTAAAAACCTGAATGTTGCTATTTCAAATTCATTTTTTGGGTAAAGATATTTCCTTATCGGATAGATGTAGATTCAAGATCAGATTGCAAGCTTTGTGCAGTCTGATCTTGATCCACACTGTCAGCAAGTTATAGAATGGCTCTTAGCAGCCTAAGGGTTAAGTTAATAAAGTATTGTCTATTGTCCAATGTAACACGTTCTGGGCAATCTGACCTTTAAACCGCTTTGTTCACAGAAGCTGCTTAACTCTTTGCCAAACAAACCCCAGTTTTAAAGACCCTAACTAAAAAGGGCTTTTGAAAACAACGTGAGAAAAGAATAACATGCCAATCTCCTTTTACCACCATATTAACATTTTTTCAAAGACAAATTTCATCGTTTGGACCACATTGGATTTGTCGTGTACAAATGCTTTGAATCTAGTCTAGTCTAAATTTTATTTTTGAACAGGGACATAACACTTACGATCCCTGTTTTAAACTAGTATAGATTTTTTTTTGTAAATTTTGCAACTACATGTACTAATTTTGTGGATAACTACAGCATCGGCGGATCCAGGGGAGGGGGGCGAAATCAGGGGGTGTGGACCTCCCCTACAATTTTCAAAGTTTCAAAGTAACCGCTGTCTGTCTGATATTTTGACCTAGTATGAATGTACCACTAGATTCTAGATCATTTCTTTCTATAAGATTTCTAGTAATATTGTTTGGAGGTATACTATTATACCTGTATACACACCGACAGGAAATACAAACATTTTATACAGTATCAAATTTGAATATGTAATTATCTATTCGATATTCCGGACCCCCCCACCCCTCCCCGAGAAAATCCTAGTTCGTCTCTGTACAGGTGTATATTACTTCATCATGAACCAATATCCTGTTTAATAATTGACAAATTCCTTTAAGCTGATGGTTAAATACCTTATTGTCGCTTTTTCAGAGTTATTTTGGGAGTATGTATATCTCCATATCGGACAGTGTGGATCCAAAATCAGATGGCACGTTCTCTGCAGTCCGATCTTTATCTACACTGTCCGCAACAGGTCCTTCAGTCACGCTTTGAAGCCTAAGGGTTAAAATGCAAAAGTATCAGTTTCAATAAAAAAAAACTCATATTTTGATAACACTTTGTTCTGTGTATACGTCTGATTTATAATGTCTGTTCTGTTCTATTCTAAAAGTTTGTTGCCTGGTAAAGAATTTGGTTTGTGTATAGCATATTTAAAGGATAGTGGAAATATGATAGTTCTGTGCACTGAAATAAGTGACCATGGGTAATTCGAATGTAAACAGAAAAACCTCTCGAGTTGACACCTTCAGACAGACAAAAAATGGATATACAGATTTTTGGGGTTTGACGACAATCTTTTTGTCTTACTTAATTCACATTTGTAAGTTTTAGAATCTTAACTTAAAAACAGGATTAACCATTGCCTGTGTTAACGACGTATATCACAATTGCTGGCGCGCATCCTATTGCGCATGTGTTTTTGTCATGGATAGTGAATCAAAAGTGCACCTATGTATTCTTCTCACATCTTGTAATACTATTGGTGCACTAAAACAATCAGCACTTTCTTCGGGTGGTATTAGTAAAGAGAAAATTGTGGAACTGTGCACTGTCATCGTGAAATAATTACAATACTGTTGACACGGCGTTACACACCAAACCAGTCAACAAAAGTAGGAAATTTTAAGCTGTGGAAGTATACGTGTTTCAACTTTCAAAATTATTGTGGGAAAAGGAGAAATCGCTCCATATTAGCATCTTTTTTTAACTTGCACAGTGACTCCCATCCCTGTTTTCTGACGAAATAAGTACAGATAGGTGTCGTTTGTGTTTTTTCGTATTGTTTTGAATTATAAAAAGTATTAGTGTGTAAATTTTAAGAAAAGTCTGCCTGTTAGAAAGTATGTATTTATAAAAGATTAATCCTAAATTCGGTCAAATTATCTCCCTTTTTAACTCAATAATCTACGTGTAACATGCAAATTTGTACATTTATTATGCTCAAAACCAGGCTTTTATATATATATTGTGCAAAAGTAAATGAACTTTCATAAAAAAGATGTATATGAGTATATTTTTCTGGCAATTTTCCTGTTTAACTGACTATTAAAGAAAAGTGTTAATTCCAATAGAACGTGAATTTTGGAACTGTATATACCTTTTTCAAAGATAAATTTCTCAGAAACGAGCACGGTGACCCGTAACTTTTTTTTTACTGGAATCTCCTAGAGACATGATGATCTTTGTATGTGCTAAGTTTTAAAAAAATCTGTTCGTTAGAAAAAAAATGTGATATACATCGTTAATCTTTACTTTCTTGTAAATAAATTGATTTTAAGAACCAAATTTAACAAGAGGATTTTGTAGTCATTTGTTTAATTTTCAATTTTAAGCTTTTTTTATATCTCAAATTTTTGGGTAGCGTAGATCGTAGATCAGATTTTAATATCGAGGCAATCCTCGAGGCAAAGATTTATTGATAGTGTTTAACGCTGTTGTCAACGTTATCGTAGTTATATCACGGTGCCAGAGTACCTATCCATGCTTTCCTGGAGTTTCTGTAACCAGTACTTCGCACAATAATTATTTCTTCCCAAGCCACAGGCTGCCCTCCCACGTCACCATTGTCGAAACAACGATCAGCGGTGCAACTGGCGTGAATCCTGTCACAATGACTATAATCGACGCTGGAAAAAGAATCGGTGCGAGCTGGAGATTCAAACTAGCGTTTTCCGTCTAGCTTATGTAGATTTATCTGTTTGTCCCTTCTACAGAGAGTAGCTTTTTTTTCATCATGTAAAATGTCAACTGTACCACTGCCAACCTCTGTTGAAAAATAGATTATCCTCTGCTCCAAAACACCCTTTTTCACAATGTTTTTTTCACAGCCAATCGTACTACTGTAGAATCCATCTACTCGAGACACGATCAGTATTTACCTATGCTACATATTGTCGAACTCCGTGGCTAAAAACAGATTTCTAAAATTTACCTTCTCCCGCCTGTAATCGCTCATACTGTCAGGAAAAAGATTTGATTGCTTGCCCGTTCAACAGAGAGTAGGACTTTTCCCACCCTGTTATTGAAGTCGTCTGTATATTATCAACCCTGACGAAGAATAGATTATCGTCTGCTTCCCAAATATCTTTTTTCACAATGTTTTTTCCACAGTGAATCTTACTACCCTAGCATTCGTCAGCTCGAGTCACGGTGATTACCTATACTATGCATTTTGGAACCTGGCAACTTAAAATAGACTCACCTTCTCCCGTCTATGATCGGTCACACTTCTAGGAAAAAGATTTGATTGCTTGCACGTCCAACAGACAGTGGGACTTTTCCGACTATACTTTTTACAAACTCTTTCGGAGCCGATAAATCAGCTCAGTCTCTTTCGACTGCTGTAAATAAATAGAGAATATTTGTTTTTTTCGGTGAAAGATCGAAATTTATTTCATCTCGTGAACACCATCGGTAATATTTTCACTCGATGGTGTTCATGAGATGAAATAAATTTCGATCTTTCACCGAAAAAAACAAAAATTCTATTTATTTCATGCTTTTAACCCTTTCTGGGAGGAGCTTTATCAAAATCCAGTACAGTTCTTTTCCGTTATTCCACGTGGCGTACCCCTCCCGCATAGCAACGCATTACAATATTACGTCAAGCGCGAGAAATGTAAGGTAAATGACGTCATATTTCCATCTGGTTGTGAGGCACGCGCAATTTACCTAGGCAACAAGAACATGAAAATCGGTATTTTCACTGGTCGTACCCGTGTAATATCGAAAAATATTTTCACTGCTATTTCTCGATATCTTACCGGAAAGCATGAAATAAAAGACACTACGCCTAAAAAATGTTTTTAATCTTCTAGGACTGACTAAACAAGCGGACGGTATCTAGATCAAAGATCGGGCTGCACGTTGTCATCTTGATCTATACCGTCTGCAAAAGTCCCTGTTTTCGCCCGAGGCGCTGAAAGGGTTAAGGATTTTTTAAATTTTAAGCCAAAATTTAGCAAAGATCGTAAGAATGTCACATGATCAATCACGACTTTATTATGTTGTAATCTTTTCAACTAAGTTTAATGACGTCATATTTGGTCTCTAAAAAATGGACAGAGGCAACGACTTCAAAACGACAATCCCGTTATTTAAGGTCTACGGCCTCTAACTCTCATATTTAAAGACGGAAGCTGCCGAGATCGGCCGAATAGCCTTTACGAAAACGTCGATGTTACACAATATTTACCGATGAGTTAGTGAGTCAGCCGCCCCTAAGTCTCATATTAGAAGACGGAAGCTGCCGAGATTGGCCGAATAGCCTTTAAGAGAACGTCGATGTTTACCGATGAGTTAGGGGCGTAGACCTTAAACACCAAGACAGAGGCAGGCGGAGACACCGACTTTAAAAGGAAAATTCCGATATTTAAACGCCAAAAGAGAAGAAGAGGCGGAGACAGACAGAGAAGGAGAGACAGATAAAAGCAAGAGGAAGAGAAGCCGGAGACTGAAAGTAACTTTTAGAGCGCCGAATAAACCTGTCCGACATTTTCATCCTAGAAATACAATCCAAATAATAGCAATCCCTTTTCTGCCTTTGGCTATAGCGTTTCAGCAAAGCGGATGGTGTAGATCGAAATCAGGTTGCACGTTTTGTGCAGCCTGATTTTGATCTACACTGACCGCAAAGGCAACTATACTCGTGAAAGGCACTTATAGGGTTAACAGAGATAGGACGAGAGATGAAAACAAACAATTTCTCTTTTCCCAACAACGTGTTTCCTTACTGTTATAAAACATTATTTCTCTTTCCTTGCATCCCGGCACACGAACCTAGTCAGAAGGGTTGGGAGCAATTCATTGATAAAAGCCATATAATTGTGATGCAAAAGAAACACTTGAAAAGGTGAGCTGTGACCGTTATATGACTGAAATAAGACTGAAATCGGCATTAAAAGACCATTCAAACAATCTAACACAAAATAGACGACATGGCTTTAAAAGTTGCTAGTGCCTGTCCCGGAAGTCTTTTGTTGCTTTTCGGTCCTGTTCTTTTTTTTTTTGCATGTGGTATTGTTAATATTTCTTATCAAACGAATTATTGTATTGAAAATGTATTCAATCTGAAATGCCTTAAACCTTTACCAGAAAACAACATTTTGGCCTTGTCTAAATCGAAAAAGCAATTTCAGACGCACAAATGAAAGGTTTTTCAAATGGTATCTTCGATAGGGAAGAAAAAAAACATTGTAAGAAAAGGAAAAGCTGACTGTTTAATAGCATTTTATCCTTTTCCCACAATGTTTACAAATGCGTATCTGTTTTAGAACCATAGGGGATGTTTGGTGAAGGGTTGATTTTTGTCAAACAGATAGTGGTTTAGTGTTTTAGAGTGTTTTAAAACGACGTTTTAAGACAGACAAAAATGGATAAAAGATTTTGGGTTTTTATGACAATCTTTTTATCGTCTTTTCCTCAAATTGGTGAGTTTTTAAATCGAAATTCAATTACAAGATTAATCAATTTATGTATCCATCTATTTATGCACGTATTGATATATTATTTTAAAAGCAAATTACATTAAATGAAAATTATGAGTTTGAAAAAAACAAATTACCCTTTTGAGCGTTCTTTGGTCACAAACTTTTGGGCAGAATAGACGCTAGGTCACACTTTACAACGCCTTCGGCAAAGCAGCCATTGATCTGTTTGTAACTCATCGAGTTTCATTCATTTCTTTCTTTATTTTTTGTTTGTGTATTTATTTAACAATTGATCAGTTAATCAATTAATTAATACGTTCGTTTGTCTGTCCTGTATTCGTTCGGTCGGATTTTCACCCCGTTACTGTTTCTTACTTTCCATTTCTAACATTTTTTTATTATTGGATATACAAATAAGAATAACTGAAACGTGGGTAGGTGAAGAATTTGAACAAAAAATTTGCAAATTTTATTCAGAAACGAAAACAAACAGAAAAAGAAAATGAACAAGAACAAAAGGTTTAGTGGGTAATAACTTTGTTTTTGTAAATGACAGATAAATATTGTAGCTTTACTTTTTGACCAATCGAAACAGGACTTGTTATTACAAGAACTTGTTATTACACACAGGACCTAATTTATTTTGAAAACAAAAAACTTTAAAGGGAAAGTTCAAGGAAGGCAAAAATGTCCTTGATTTATAATATTAAAAATATGGTGGCAGAAAGAAAAACTATTGGTAACAGTCGATGTCCATTGCTCCATTTTTCTCAAGTTCTTTTCAAGTACATTTATTACAGGAAAGTATGACAAACTCTAAATGTAATCTTTATCATTCATCTGTCTCAAAAATGAGTTGTAAAGGTTATAGGGAATTTCAAAAGTTCAGTTCTTTTTCAGACGACGAAACTTTCAGTTTTTTCACTTCAAAAGTACCATGGATTTGCAGACAAATGACTGAATTTGAATTAAAACGTCTAAAACTGGTCTAAAATCATTGTTGGGGGAAAGGGGGAAAATGTAATTGTTACTGCAATGTTCTCTTTTTTCCCCACATTGTTTTTCAAAAGCCCTTTTTTCTCAAGACCGCATAACTACAAAACCGTTATGAAAAAGGTTAAATATTTACCAAAACAATCCCATTTTAAAGACCCTTCAAAAATGGGCTTTTAAAAATATGGTTGGAGAAGGAGAAAATTTTGTTAGCCATGTGCAGGAAAATAACGGCATTTTATTTCAAACAGATAGTAAACAATCTGGGGGTAGAGAAAAAAAGACGGTTAGGGATCGCAAAAATACGGAATCGACAGATACATGCTTAACTGTTTACTAAATATTTTGGCGACCCTGTTGAAAACATCGTCGGAACTAGAAAGTGTCATTGGTCCTAAAGCGCTCACCTGAATAAAATCATCTAAGATTAATAGAGTTGAAGACATCTTGGTTGTGATGACTGAGACAAATGAGTGTACGTGACCTACTTTTTACCCAACCCAGTTTAAATCGTGTTCAAAACAAGACAAACATACCAATCAAATTTCATGAGTCTCAGACTGAAAATATGGGCTCTAGAACAGACACAAAGATTTTCTAAGATTTGTCCCAGTGACCTTCATTTTGACCCAACGAGCCCCAATTTCGAAATTGTCCATTATCAGGAAAAACATTCTGACAAATTTTCACGAGTATCAGACTCAAAATGGGTCCCCTAGCGTACACAAGAGTATTCTACGATTTGTCCCAGTGACATGCTTTTTGACCCTAGGACTCATTTTTTTTTTACCTTGTGCTAGATATTATCAAGACAAGCATTCTGATCAAATTTCATAAGTATCAGAGTAAAAACTGTGGCATCATCAAGAGTGCACACATTGTTTTTCTAGAATTTGATCTGATGATCTGCTTTTTAACCCAACATGACCCATTTCAAATTCGTCTAGGATATCATCAAGACAAACATTCTGACCAAGTTTCATGGATATCAGACTGAAAACGTGTCATCTAGAGTGCACACAAAGATTTCCTAAGATTTGATCTGGTGACCTACTTTTTGACCCTGTATGACCTAATTTTAAACTTGTCTAAGATACTATCAAGGCAAACATTTTGACCAAGTTTCACGACTAATGGACTGAAGATGGACTGAGAGGATTCTTTTCACAGTTCTTGATTATTTCTCATAGTAAAAAAAAAAAGATGTGCGCTTTGCCGGGCGATTTAGTCACTTCAGTCTGATTTGGATTATAAAAGAGTAACAGGATAAACAGTATAGATTGGTTAGTGTCTTGGATTGGAGAAGATTATCGGGCTCAGCTCCGGAATTTCATCATAATCACCTTTGGCTCACTGAATTAAAATCCCACGCTTTGCCTAACAAACTTTAAAGCTAACCTTCTTTGCTCTCTTTATTGGATCGGACGTAAGTTGGCAATTTATTAAGCGAGTCTAGAAAACGTTATCAGGCAAACCTCTGGCGAGCTTAATAACATTTTGTAGACGAGTAAGATAATAAATCTTTTTTTTAAGCCAACGAATGTCAGATTCTTTTTATCATATGTATAACGACATCGCACAAAACATCACAGGCCAGAATACGCAAAACCATACCTTCAAACGTGGAATTTCCACCAAAAAAAAAAAGATTAATTCACCTCTTTGAAAGATGTATAAAATGACATCACGTATGACGTCACTATTCTTATTTTAAACGTGTGTAAAATATAATAATTCGCAATGGGTATATGAAACTGAAAACAAGGGAAATCAAGTGTTAAGAAAAGGAATCTTCGTTGGCTTTGGGATAATATTTTATCAAATATGTCTGGTCAAAAAGTAGTACGCCAGGTCAAATATTGGAAAAACCTTGTGTGCCCTCTGGAGGCGATGTCAAAACGTGCCTCCGTTAGTACAGACGGCTGTATTTAATTGTACTTCATATATTATGCCACTGATTTTATTGACGCATGGTCCCGGTAGAAGGTCTAAACGTGCCTTTAACTTGAAGGTGTTCAACTACTGGAAATAAGAAGTATTACATGAATAAAAATCGATTTACCTCTCTTAAAAAAGTATCAAATGTCGTCATATATGACGTCACACTATTTTTATCTCAAACTTGTGTAAGGCAAATTCTCAATCGGGATATGACATACTAAACAAGAGCGGCCAATATGATTTTTTATTTCAAACATAAGTTTTTGCTTTTGCCTTGACCAGTAGAGCTGGTTTAAGTTGATCCTGTAGAATATTGTAGATCAAGCATTTCCAGACGACAAAATCAATGTGGTTCAGATAATGAAAGTCGTCTCTGAAAGGGTAGAAAAATCGCTGGAAGAGGAGAAAATGCTAGTTTACAGCATGTTCTCCTTTTCTAGAATCTTTTCAAAAGCTGTCTTTCTTAGGATAGTTTGAATAAGAAATTGTTTTGTAACGGGTTAAGTGGTATATACCATAATAAAAACAAAAAATTACACTGAATGAGATTCAACTGAACTTTGGCGTGAAAGAGCATTTGGTATATCTAGATCTCTTTCAGATTTATTAACAAAGTCTTAGTTTGTCAAACAAAACATAGCTACAATTTGCATAACCAATTGTTCTTATATGGATTAATATTATACTATTATTATTGTCTGTATTGTCCTTGTTTAGAATTTAAGAATCAACGCACTGAAAGCACTGCTGAGGTGGAATGCGTTTGATCCGACTGAACTTGAAATTCAACGGTTATAAATGATAAGCTTGTATCGTTGCATTCTATGAAAAATTTGAACACATGCAAACAAGCCCACCGACTTTTTTACTACGCGTTCGAGTAACTTTTCTGATTGGATTTCCAACAGAAAGAATGTGTAGGGAAAAATCCAACATTTTTTTTTTTGGAAAATTCATACGCAAGATGTTACTGTCACCCGTATTAACGAAGAAATAACTACTAACATGTCGGAAATTGTATAGCTGTAGACATTAATATACATAGGGGTAAGTAATACATATGATTGGTACTTAAAAGGGTAATATTGAACTTGGTTTGTCGTTTTCGGTTGTTTAAAACCAGCGCAGTATGACGTGCAGGATTAAGATCGATAAGTTATCTGTGACGCCATCGATTCTATCCCAACATGCATCGGAGAAATGACAACAACAATGGGAAGTCTTAAAGATAGCGTGGGTGTTATACACCAAAAATCGACATTTAAAAGAATACTTATAAAAATCAATGAACAACTATAAGTCAAGGCTAGACTTAAACAAATGCTCGTATGATTCCTATATGGAAATCGGCATGTAAGGAAGTGTAATGGTTTAAAAATGCAATGTGTAGTGGCAGAAATAGAGTCACATATTCACCGTAAATAGTCCTATTCACAACTCCAGCTTTATGTTATTATTATTTTGATATTTATCGTGTGCGTCACATGCCAAAGAAAAATAAAATGTTAAATGTCAGATAGATAAAAGTTGAAAGGTTACCAAGCACATAAACGTCTACATATTTGGGATAATACGCTTTTATTTACATCAACGACCAGAACGTTACAACTGTTTATCAGTGATCATCGATAATATATTGTATTCACGACCCTTGAATAGAATAAATGGGTAGACGCGGTTTGGCTTATTTAGGAAATTGTATTGCAATAAAGTCATGCATCAATAATGAAGTGGAAGAATACAGGCTCTCAATGGCACTTTTTCTTTCTTTTTTCTCCCTTCTTCATTTTATCTTTGTGCTTTACTTGTTTAAAAAGGCCGTTTTCTCATCAAGGGAACGCTACAGATTTTAGCACAATTTCTCGGAGCCACCGAATAAAAAAGAAATCAAAATTTCCACAGTCCCTATATTTACTTTCTCCAATTAAGCTTGGGCAATATTGTCCCCTTTCCTGTTTATCTTTTCAAACTTCCCTCTTTAAGCAAGTTTGTTTATTTGTTTGTTTGTTTGTGTTACGGGAGACCACTCCTTCACGCATGGCTTCATCCCGGTTTAAATACAATACCTAACAACTGCGTTAGGGAGAATTCTCTTTAGCTCAGTGGTTATGGTGTTGGCCTTTCGTCCGGGCGTTCTAGGTTAGAATCCTGCCCGGTCCCTGTATTTCCGCTATGCGTTTGTTCATTTGTTTCTTTGTTATGGACTTTGTTCGTAAGGGTTTGTTTGTTTGTTTGTTTAGAGCAAAAGGCCGTTTCCAAATTACCTTAGTAATATCGCTGCCAGCACATCTTTCCATACTTTCCTGGAATTTCTTTTTCGTTTTCAATATTATTCTCGCATAACCATAGTCGAAACAATGATCAGCGGCGAGAGAAGCATAAATCAAGTACCTTGGGGATTTAAACCAACGACCTCCTTATTTTGATTCCTGTATGCTACATACTGCGCTCTCGGGCTCGGCAGCAAAACTATTTTATTGTAGCTTATTTGTAGCTTACCTTTCAGTAATGAAAATTTGAATTAGATATTGCAAGAATCGGAAATCCCGTTACTCTGAGAGACTTCTTAACGCTTTTCTGCATAACTTCTTAACGCTTTTCTGCATAACTTTGCTTGTTCGTGTGCTAGTTTGTCTGTATTTTAGAAAATCCCAGAGGAAAAGCCTTTTTTGCGGGGGTGTTTCAAAATAAAAAGGTGTGAAAAACTATAACTAACAAAAAAAATTCAAATAAACTATTCATATTGCAATACAATACAATACAATATACGTTTATTCATATACATTGAGGCCTCCAGCCCATTATACAAATATATTGCATTAAACATAAAAAATAAACTGAGATGCGTTTTATCAATTAATTATATATACAGATGTATAAGATGAACAACTAATACAATAGAAAAAGAAAAATGATAATAACAGTGGTTGTTTTTTACTTATATAGATCAAGATATAGAAATTAGCAATGACCAAGATCAGAACACATGTCCATGCTAGACGATCATGGTCAACAATATTCAACATCATTTACTTAAAGAAAGTATCACAAGATTTCTCATGCCATTCTAGACGCTTTTCTTGTCATTTCAATTCTTTTCCTGACGCTTCTTGTTGCTTTTCTGTGGGACGAACTTAGAAACGCATTTAGCTACGCCTGCTTCTTCTTTCTTAGTAGGCTATGTTAACACAGTGTGAAATTCTGTTATTACTATGATAATGGCGTATTTATTTATACATATTCATCGTGCGCGTCGTGTGAGTTTTCCTATTGTTATCATTGTGTAAGTCTTGCATTTGTGCTAAACTGAAAAAGAAATAGATTTTTTTAATGATACTAGTTTGCAATGTATTGACACTGCGATGTTAACAAAAAAAAAGCCAATTTTTTTAGTTCAATTTCCCACGTGGTAAACCTAAGAATGCTTTGCACCCGGCTAGAAAAACAGATAAAAACAGACAAAATTTTGGTTATTTCCAACGCCATGGCTATATTGGCTTGGCTTATTTTCGTCATATATCGCCTTAACAGTATTAAAGAATCTGATTTTAAAAAATGATCCTTAAAAAATAGCCAAATGGAAATTCTTGTTTGGTTAAGTTTTAAGAAAACAAAGTTCCCAGACCAGCAATTCCTTCTCTATCCTCATACGTGAATTAAATCAGAATGTCAAGCCAATGGTGAAAAGCAATTGTTGAGCGGGAAGCTATGACAAATGACATCATATACTGTAATGATCTAATGACATCACAAATTTTAATCTCAAAAGTACTGAAGGTAAGAATATTCCGGATGGCTGTGTTACACTAAAAAAAAAAAGGAATTACGAGTCTTTATGAAAATATCATTTTTCACAGCTGTGGGGTTATACTCGTCTGCACAAGAGACAGCAATTCGGAACCACATCTTTACAGCCGACAATTACGACTCTGTGTCAAGGCCTACTTCCCTTACAAACATAAAAGTAACCCTGGCATTGACAACCATTGACCCTTTGGTATGAAAAATGCTCTACTGATACTCTCTGTCTGTCTGTCTGTCTGTCTGTCTGTCTGTCTGTCTGTCTGTCTGTCTGTCTCTCTCTCTCTCTCTCTCTCTCTCTCTCTCTCTCTCTCTCTCCATTTACCCTATCTTCTACAAATAACAGAAAAGAGGAAAAGAGATCATCTAAATGAAAGGGTGCACTAACTGTTGACAAATCGCAATGGTATTTCACGCCGTTTGGAACATTATCTAAGTCACATCATGGTGGTCACTGCTCCTATTCGTGTGTTATATCTCTCGCTAGCGCTTGGCAAACACTTTTCAAGCTGTCTTTCCACATTAAAATCGTCGAAATAGTGTTCAACGGTAACAGAAGAATGATTTCTTAAGATATGACTATCACCAATTTTTGAAAAAGGTTTGGCCGAGAAGGGGTTGCATCTCATTAACCCTGACTTACTGGGGTACGTTACGCGCTGAGATACCAGCCAAGTAAGCTCTCTTAACAACACAAAAAAAATATGAAACACAATACCATATCTTTTACGTTATATTGTACATTGGAATGGGTAATCTCGTATTGAAAAATTGCTTTATTGGTGTTTCAGGCTGTTCTTAAGAGTGTTTCAGTTATATCACGACGGCCAAAGCACCTCATCTATGCATGCCTAGTCACGGTGTATTAAAACTTTTACCCAACGAAAATATATGCTTGTCCAAAATGAAAGCACTAAAATAATTCTCAAATTATGTGATTTGTCTCTGAAAGGGTCGAAACATTTTGGGGAAAGGGAGAAAATTCTAGTTATCAGCATTTGCTCCTTCCTCTAAATGTTTTGGGAAGATTTCTTCTTTAGGGTCGAGACGACATAAAAAAAAAAAAAATGGCACAGGATTAACTAGTGCAGTGAGCTAGATTCTTTTTAATGCAGTGGCTCTCCATTCTATTTGGAATTCGATACATATTAATTGGATCGCTGAATATTGCAATGACTTGTGAAAAGTTTTTATTAATCAACCCTTATGGCACAAAAAAAACCACACACAATGGACTTCTTTAAACTAGAATTTTAATTCTAAAAGACCGAAATAGTTCCAATATCAAGGCTGCTTTTGGCCACAATTTCAAGGCAAAGCGGACAGTGTAGATCAAAGATCAGACAGCAGCTTCTCTTTAGACTGATCTTGATCTACACTTGCCCAAAAGGCAAATATAATGGTGAGAGGCACTTTAAGGGATAACATATCCGCTTGTGCCTCAGTCTGTCGTCCGGTTTAAGTGCTATGTACAATAGGCTATTAAAACATGCATGTAGATGCATACTTTGGGCTGAAACACTGTAAAGGTTGAATCACTGTTTAGGTTGAAGCAATGTCGAACGCCTCAGTTAGTCAGCTCGTTTAAATTGTAACGAGTATTAGGACGCAAATAATGTGTTTAGGTTGAAGCATTTAATGTGGAACGCCTGGGTAGATCGGTCTGGTAACGGTGTTACAGTATTTAGTAATAGATGCACTGTTTAGACTGAAACGTATAATGCCGAAAGCCTCGGTAATCAGCCGGTTTAATGTGTAACAGTATTTGGAACTACATCTGTAAACATGAAAGCGTGAACGGTAAGAGGTTGAATGTGATGATACGGGGCACATAGTTGTCTTTATTCGATTTAAGTGATAAACAGAATCTCACATTCGTATTTATGTATTATCATTTTTATCAAACTCGTTGACTAAAATGTATATGACGCTCGCTAAGGCTCGCGTCATATAATTTTAGTCAAGTCATAAACATTCATGTAAGATCCTCTATTGAAGGTTAACGCCTTTAACTTCGAATGTCTCAGCCGGTTTAGAGTTTCATAATTTAGTCATATATGTACTGTTTAGACTGCAACATTAACTGTCGAACATCTCTGAAAAATAGCCGGTTTAAATTGTTACAGTCTTAAGCTGTAGATGTACTGTTTAAGTTGAAGTATTTAAGGTCGAACGCTGAAATTAGTCACCCTGTCACAATATCTAGCCGTAGATATACTGATAAGCATTTAATTTCGAATGCCCTAGTTAGTGAGCCTGTTTAAAGTGTTACAGTATTTAGCCGTAGATGCTCTGTTTAGATTGCAGCATTTAATATCTAATGCCCCAGTTAATCGGCAGGTTTCAAGTGTTGCAAAGTAATAAGCCCAAGTATACTGTTTAGATTGATGCCTTTAAGTATGTTTTTCTCCCAGAATAGAACTTTTAAACGAAAGAATGAATATCAAGAGCGGATAGCATGTGAAACCAAATCTTAAACAAAATCAAATTTTGCTCACTCAAGCAGAAATTGCACTCTTTTGAGATTTAGAAAATATGACTTTGAATAGAATTCAGAGAGGCTGGTGAAAACTCTGGTTATTATTATATCTACCTTACGCGAAACTCCCATCGCTTGTTTTGTCTTTCAGGATATACGAGGGCAGAGTTTGACGGGAGCAGGCTGGATTGCTATTGTGAGTATTGACTCGCCTGTAATTGAGAAGGAGAGAGAGAAAGAGAGTGAGACGAGACAAGACGACGACGAAGAAGAGCGGAATTACAGGAAGAAGAAAAAAGTTGGAGAACTGAAGTGGAGAAAATACGATTGCTTGTGTCTAACCTAATACATCGATTCGGTCCAGTCTTCTGCTTGACTCAAAGGTTAACTATGGCAAACCCTGTAGAAATCGCTGTTGTTGAAAACATTGTGGGAAGTTTAGTAAATGCAATTTTTTTCTCCTTTTCCCTCAAGTTATGTCTACCTGTTAAGAACAAGTTTCATCGTTTACAACACAACTGATTTTCGTCTACAGCTGCTTTCAATTTGGAAGAGTCTTAAAGTATGTCGTCTGACAATGGATTAAACATTCACTTCCTGGTGCGTTGAGCCAAAAGTTGATTCGATGTCTGAAAAAAAGTTTCCTGATTTGTTGAATCCATTTTTTTAATTATTTCATAGAGGCTTTTACATTTACCCTCCTATACTTTAAGTCATTTACCCTCGTATACTCCTCATAGAGCCGTGATATAAGGATGGACATCCATACTTTAATTGTTCACAACCCCACTGTTCCTTTCAATTATTGATTTTTTTTTTTAAAGTACATATGATATATACTCAAGCGACGATATTTTGACGTAGCGGGTTACATATCATTGACGTGGAACTATATAGAGTTTATTTCATCAGCTTGTGGTTAATATGGGGAAATATTTGCCGAAAAAGAAAAAGGTATGTGAAAATAACGAGTGCCGTAAGGCACGAGTTATTTTCGCGGACCTTTCCCTTTTGAGGCAAATATTTCCCAATATTAACCACAAGCTGATGAAATAAATTATATATTATATTTCCTCTGATTATTTTTTCAACGAATGCCACTTTTAAAACTTAAAAACTTAAAAAACTTTAAAAAGTAGTTCCAGATTTTTGGCAGGAGGAAAATATTCACTGACGGGGAAATAATTCCCCCCAGCTTAAATTACGACATTTCTTTACCCGTAACATTTCTAAAAATAGACACATGAAATATAATATACGTACTTTCTAGGAATGGAATGACCCGAGATTGTCTTGGATCCCGGCTTCATTCAGTGACATCAAGGAAATATTTCAAGATCAGAGCAAAATCTGGAAACCAGAACTCTTTATTGACAACAGGTAATGCCTCCATTTAATAGATGTCATGTATATGTTTAAAACTTTACATGTGCGCTCTCGCTCTCTCTCTCTCTCTCTCTCTCTCTGATTAAAAAAAAAAATGTACCTCACAACATTTTATTTCAGCATTGAAGAAGTTGGCGTAATTACGGAGACAAACCTGTACCTTCGAAATAACTACCAGGGCAAGATAGAATGGTTGCTTCCACTGTTCATTAAGGTCCATTGCAAGGTGGGTGATAGTCGAATATATGTTGTGCAGTTACAAATTCTTCAAAAAAAATTTTTTTTCTATTCTTTCTTTTATTTCTTTCAATGTTCATTCGTTCGTCCTTCCTTCCTTCCTTCCTTCCTTCCTTCTTTCCCTCCTTCCTTCCTTCTTCCTTCCTTCCTTCTTTCCTTCCTTTTTTCTTTCTTTCATTTTTTCTTTTCATTCTCCCTTTCTTTCATTCTTTCTTTTTTCCTTTCTTTCTTTCTTTCTTTTTTCCTTTCTTTCTTTCGTTCTTTCTTTCTTTTTTCTTTTCTTTCTTTCTTTCTTGCTTTCTTTCTTTTCTTGCTTTCTTTATTTATTTATTTATTTATTTATTTATTTTTATTCTTCTGAGGCGGACATCAGATATTATCCGTATGACAGACAAAAATGTTCTATCGACGTCAGCAGCTGGAGCTACAACGTGGACGAAGTTACCCTGGAGGCAGCGAGTACAGCAATTAACCTGGAAGATTTTGAGCAAGTTTCCTTTCTTTTCTTTATTTCTGGGGAGGATTTCGTAGTTTCAGTGTTCGACAATAATTAGACAACTGAACCCAACTACTTCTACTCGTACTACTACGACAACTACTACTTTTACTTCAACAATAACAACAACAATTCCTACTATTGCAACTACTATTTCTGCTGCTACTTCCACTACTACTATTTTTTTCTTCTTCTTTTCCTTCAACTGCTACTACAACTAGTTTACAATTACAAATACTAACTTCTAGTACAAACACTTCTACTATTTTTACAAATACCATGCGTAAAAGTTGAGACAAATTATCCGTGGACTTGAGGGAGGGGGGTCAAGATTCCAAAATAAAAGCATCAACAGACGACTAATTTCAAATGGGTTCACATATATTGAAGGCCTTTCATAAAGTAGAAACCATCATCGGAAAATAAGAATATTTAAGAAATAATCTTCTTTCCATCGTGGTTTATCGTTCAATAAACCACGGTTGTGAGTCATGAGGCACATTAAATAATCCACAAGGGCGATAGCCCAAGTGGTTTATTCATTGCGCCTCATAACTCACAACGTGGTTTATTGAACGATAAACCACGATAAAAAGAAGATAATTTCGATTCTAACATAACCAGTTCTTTATCAAAGGAAAACAAGTTCAGACTAAGTGTACAAGAGCGGATGCAGATAATATTCCCTTGAAAAAACAATGGCTGTTCCAGTTACTAAACAGAACAAAACCCCGCTGCCCGGTCGGTAAATGCAAAAAGTATCAAAAGTTCAGTAAAACCTTAGGCATCGAACATAGCACAAAAAAACCTACCGTTCTACTGTAATATTTTCTCCCTTTCAAATAACAAAGAAGAATGAATGTATCGTCAAGTATTAAAGTCGCAGTCGCTTCGAATGCTCTGAATATTACTCCACCCACTCCCACTCCAGTTTCCGATGCAACACCGGCCAGTTTTGAACTAACGTTCATCATGAAAGACACCTGATTTATAACGAGCGAAGCTCGTTTTGCGGTAACACCGTTCTAGATTTTCAAAAATGAAATTCCGACTTCGTTCTGGGTTTTAGTCTAAATCTAAATAGGGATGACTAAAGATTGAGTGTCTTCCGGTCAGTCGCACGTATGACAATCTTTCGCACAAGTACCTGATTGGTCAAAAATGACAAAAATTATCCACCGATCGGATGATTACTTAAAGATCATTATCAGTTTAATGAGTACAGATTATCTAATTTCTTACTTACTTTCAGCGTATTAAGAGTCTATTTATGTATAAACATACCTAATGATCTATGCTTGCAAATAATGACGTCATTAATCATACTATTCTTACGTCACGCACGAGCCGTTTTTCGCGGAAAACATTGTGTCGAAGAAATCATGACTAAACTAGTTTTTTGGCTGTTTCAAAATGCCATTTACAGAGAAAGCCGGATTTTCGATCTGTAAAAAGGGGACTTAATGTATTTGCAAAAACTATCGACCCAGGTCTACCTGTGCAGTCCGCGCAAGCTAACCTGGGTCAAAACTCTTTGCTAGATCTATTTTTCAACGTTCTACATGTCAAAGGACCAGTATGCATGCCTTTTGATTCAGTCAGTTATCATACAAAATATGGATGTATAATGATGTGATGACTTGCTTGGTATCATACATCACGGAGATGCATTAAACCCTCTTTTACCGCAACATGGCTCAGATATATTTAGATCTAGATCTATTTAATGTTACGAAAGCTTGTTAATAGATCGAAAAGTTTGGCGATTTTTTGCCATAAGTTGGATATCTATCCGAAAACTCGGTAAATTTCTTTCCTAGGATTGATTCTAGATCTAGATCTAGATCTAGTCACTGCGACAGAATTCATTCCTGTCTCTGCACTGATCTCTGTTTCAACGATGGATGTGTAGGAAAGCAGATGGGATGAAAAAGGAAAGCCATATAATCTATGATCTGATTTTAGCGCTCTAAGCACTCTGATTTTAAAGAAACTCCAGGTAAACGCGGGTAGACCTGCGCACTAACGAAGAAATGAAAGAAAGATTTTGTTTGTTTGTTTGTTTGTTTGTTTGTTTTTGTTTTTTTTTCCCTTTTGTGAGTATACTCATTGCGGCGACAAGTGCACCTACCATGCGTTCCTGAAGTTCCTTTACCAGTACTCTGCTCAATACTAGCATCCTTCCCAACCTACTGACCGATTCCTCGTAAAAATCAAAGTCGCTCTTATATAGATCTAGATCTACATGCAGTGAGGAAATGTTCCCGTAAAATGGTCTTTACAAGTATGTGAACCAATAATCATTCCAAGATGTTTTTCTGGACATAAATTAACGAAATTGTCAAGGAACTGTCTTTATTTTGTTCAGGAAATCAGGGACAGTTCGCCCTATTTCACATGTATAAATCTACGAAAGAAAAATGCTTATTCCTTTTGACAACGCTCAAATTAGTTTTGGCAAAGACTGAATTCGAACTCAAAACCCTTTGATTTTAAGATCTATAGATCTAGAACTAAGTCGTCATTCGAATTAATAGATATTTGTTCCACAAACCATTCACGTCGCTCGTATTGAGGCTTTGCCTTTTTCATATTATATGTTTAACGGTAACATTTCAAACACTTTCATTGTTGTCAATATTTATCAAAAACAGTTAATTTCAGTAAATCCTTGAGTTTTTCCTTCGTCCTTGGTCGGGTAGCGGAAAATGACGATTTGTTTACGTCCAGTGACATTCAGTGATAAAATATCGGAGGGCGCAGACATGGAACAGCCACAGGCGACTTGCTTTATACAGAATGACGTCACTCTATATAATATGACGTAGATTTAACCACGATTTCGTTGCACTGTGTTTATACAGCCGAATTCACGTGTCATGTTAGAATTAAGAAATAATCTTCTTTCTATTGTGGTTTATCGTTCAATAAACCACAGTTGTGAGTTATGGGGTACAATAAATAATCCACAAGGGCGATAGCCCAAGTGGGTTATTGATTGCGCCTCATAACTCACAACGTGGTTTATTGAACGATAAACCACGATAGAAAGAAGATTATTTCGATTCTAACATAACCAACTCTTAATGAAAGGAAAACAAGGTCATACTTAGAGTAAAAACGCGGATGTAGATTATATTCCATTGAATAACTTACTTACTTACTTTATACAGAATGACGTCATTCTACATAGAATGACGTAGATTTTACCACGCTTTCGTTGCACTGTGTTTATACAGCCGAATTCATGTGTCATGTTAGAATTTGATTTCTAGCATTTTCTTCCTTTTTCCAAAAGCTTCCCAGAATCCTTTTCTCCGTGTCGTTCAAACAGGTCTGAAATTGTTTTGAAAAGGGTTCACATGATTGTAGAGATCTTAAGAAAACAGTTCAATTTCAAACAAAGCTTATTCCAACCAAAGTTTATTTATTTATTTATTTATTTATTCATTTATTTATATTCAGGGAAAACGGCGAATGGACAGTGAGAAAGTCCGCTATCGAGTTGAAAAACGTGACGAAAACGTCGAACTTCCAAGTTTTAACAAATAACCCACAGCTTAAGTTTCAAATCTACCTTGGTACGAAATCTTTTATTATATGTTTGATCCTTTTCTGTACAATCTCTATTTCTGGACATACCAAAAACAGATTACAAAAAGGACACAAATTTAATGGAAAAGATAACAAGAAGGCCATGACGGCCCTAAATCCCTCACCTGAGCTTGTGAGCTAGTAAAGTCAATGTTTTGCTCCGATATGCCCTTGTAGATCTATTTTTTTTTTTTTTTATTTCTTTTCCCGAACTGTAAACATACATCATGTAGGCAAACGTTCTGATCAAGCTTCAAGAGTAATGAGGATTTTTTTTTTTCTTTTGGGTGTAAACAAGGTTTTTCTTTGATTTTACCAAGTCATTTTTTGACCTGGGGTGACACATTTCAAAACTTACCAGACATGTCACATTCAAACAAAAAGTATGGCATGCAGAATGAAGGCAAGTATTTTCTATAATTTGGACATTTTGACATAAATTATGAGGCGGGATAAACCCAATTAAAAATCTTAAAAGATACAATCAAAACACATATAATGACCAAGTTTCGTAAAGAGAAAACTTGGCCTAAAAATCGTATTCAAAGTTTTTTTCCTCTTTTTTAACATATTGTGACTTATTTTCAACACTGACAGATATCATTCAGTCCAATTTTAATGAGTATTGGACCGAAAATGTGGCCTCTAGAGTGTATACATGGTTTTCTAAGATATTTTCCCAGTGACGTACATTTTGACAACGCGCGATCTATCATTGGAATCGCCGGAGATATCATCAAGACAAACATTCTGACCAATTTCACGAGTATTTGTCAGAAAACATTGCGTCCTGAGTGGGCACAAGGTTTTAGGATTTGATCGAGTTTTTGACCTGATGTGACCCAGTTCACATACCATTAGATATTACCAGGACAGAAAAAACTGTATTGGACTGAACATGTGGCCTTCAAAATGTCCAGACGAATTTTCACAAAATTTCATGAGTATTGGTCAGAAAAAATGGCGTTCTAAGTATACAAGGGATTTTCTAAGATTTTGCCTACATATTGACTTGATATTCACCAAGTTTTCACTCCTCTGAAATATTGTTAGGACAAATACTCTGTATTCATCAGTGTTGCACTGGAAATGTGCCCCCCCCCCCCCCCGAGATAACAAAAATTTTTTTCGAAGCTTTTCTCAGTGACCTACTTTTTGACCTGACATGACCTGAAAAACAACTTCGATATATCAGTAAGACAGCATTCTTATCAACTTTCTTGGGTACTCAAAAGTGGCCTCTATGGGGCATTATTTGAATACACTGAGTAGAGGCCAACTTTGGTAGCCTTATACTTTGCAATAAGATTTGATCATTTTTCACTATTTAAGACCACGTAAACCATATGAACCCGAAACAGGTTCAATGTTGACCCAAGGGGCATCATCTGAACAAATCCGATAGGGTCCAACCAAATGCGGCTCTGTGTAAAATTTGTTGGATGATGTCAGACAAGAAGATATTTGAAAAATTCACCTTTTTGTTGCCATGACAACTCGAGTTCCGCTTGGAATCTAGATTGGTTCTGCGGTTTAGCAGAAGAAGTTTAATAATTGTTGGCGATGGACGATGTGCGATGGACGATGTGCGATGGACAATGGGTGATCACAAAAGCTTAGCATAAGCACTATGTGCTGAAGTGAGCTAAATAGAATCCTCAAGATGAGCTAAAACTGGCATTTAAAACATTGTGCGAAAAAAAGCGACTGCTAGTAACGGAACAATTTTCTGTTACAAGCAATCGCTTTTTTTCCCATTTTGTTCTCAAAAACTTTGAAATTACTCCTGTTAACACATTTTTTCCTAAGCTATTTACTGCAATTGCGTAAATCCTTACTAATTCTCAGTAATAGTTACAACTATGCAGTCTGAACCATATGTCTGTCTGAATACATGGTTTCCTTCCTTAAAACTAAGATTTTCTTTCAATGAAAGTTTCAGGTTACATAAGGTTTCAAGGCTAGACTTAAATTCTTTTAGGTGTTTTCTGAATTTCGAAAGGACTAAGCCGAGTTGCCCAGGAGCACTTCCATTTGACTTGTGCTGCCTGTGGTTCCTAATGGGCCATTCGGCAAAAGCGTGCTTTTACTGTATACGTGGATATATACGCGTGTCGAAAAGTTTGCGAATTATCGATTACATACAATTCGTGAACAGAAATGTTTGCGAATTCAAGACATTCTTTATTTGTTATTATACTTGTGGTAACATACAAGAACAGAAAAGTTTGCGAATTTTTCAAATTCGCGAAATCGCAAAAATTTCCACTTATGCAGTATTATTATACTCCAGCGAGCTATCATAAATTCCTTTCTATGTAAACAGAAAGACGATCAAGTTTCTACACCTTCAATGAAATGATTCCAACCATCTGTACATCAGTTCTTGTGGACTTCGTGTTTGTGCTCCCGGAGGAATCAGGCCAGAAACTATACTTCATACTCACCTTTTTCCTGTCGATAGCTGTCCTATTGACTTCGTTTGCTGATTCGTTGCCTCCTACCTCCTCCACAGTTTCAGTATTTGGTACATTTTTTGATAGAAATTTTTTGCCTATCTAAAGTTATTTTGCTCTTTTTCCGACAAACTAACAAAATCTGTCGTTTAAAGAGATCTACAAATAAAGATACACGTTCACAAAAGAAGAGACTACAATAGCTGCAGGGTGATAATGTGGAATCTGGCCAGTAGCGTTTGGTACTCTACACGCAAGATATGAATGCAAAATGGTCAGAGACTAGATTAGATATAGCAGACAGTTTATTTTCTAAAAAAAAATCAATTACTCAAAAGTAACATATTAATAAAATTAGATCAGTAACTGAGAAAATGATATTCTATTCCAGGTTTGTACCTCACCACAGTACTTTTACACACTGCACTGGCCATTCTTTGTACCGTGATAATAATAATACTCGCTGAAAGAAAGACACCTGTAAGAAAATCAAACTTCCTGCTAGAATTCATCGATATCATAGCCATACTTATGCACCATCCACTTGCACAGAAAATAAAAGATTTCAAAGAGTCTGAAGAGTCTTCAAATAGTGGTGACGCAGGAAACAATGTCAGCAGAGAAAGAATACAAAAAGTTAATCTTCAGTGGAGTGAATTATCACAAGTTTTGGACAAGTTTTGTTCTACCATATTTTTTATTGAGTCACTGATAATAAACGGCGCCTACCTACTTGCACTCACCCAGGGGGCAAGAGGAGTTGAATGAAGTGGATTTGTTTACATGACAATGCCTTTTGCAGGTATACCGACGGTGATGTCTTTACTATGAAACGTGCATGTAATTATAACGATACAATACAATACGTTTATTCAATACTAAGGCCACAGGCCAATTATATATTACATATTACATTCAGAGAGTATTTAATTACATCCAGCAGAGAGTATAGACTGGCATGACAACCAGCAATCTAGCTCTATGATTTCAGTCTATACTCCCCACAATGTCCTAATTCGGAACCAGTCTTTGAATTAAGATAACTTTCTAAATAAACAAGTGTACAGACATAACATTATTACAGATACAAGTACATATCATGTTTCGCATGTTAACAATAACATCAAAACTAACTGGTGAATAGTCTAAAATATCAAAAGGTAGCTGGAGATTGAACAATATAAAAGATTTTTTTTTTTAAGATGAAGTTACTGCAAGGTATTTTCAATAAACATGTGTACACACAAAGCATTTTTGCAGATAGACGTACATATCATGCTTTCGCAGTCAGAGGTACATATCATGCTTTTGCATGTTAACAATAACAACAAATCTGGTGAAAAGTACAAAATACAGTGTATAAACAGGTAGATAGAGATTGAACAATATAAAAAGTGCTTTTAGGATAAAGTTACTGTGAAGTATTTTCAATAAGCTCGTTTCGGTATTTTTATGCTTGAACCAAAAAGTTGGCCATTCTAATTATTTCATCTGTTTTGTTTGTGGACAGTATGCTGTAAAAGGTAGCTGTGCTCTTATTTGTTAACCAACTTTGTTTAAAGTATATCGCTCTGAGATTATTTTATGCAGGGCAGTCATTGAAAAAGTGAACTTCGTCTTCTATTACTAGAATGTTTTCAGTAAGACATAAAGGACAATATCTGAAATCTCTGTCAATACCAAGTTGTCTCCCTTCCTCTATCATTAGACTATGACATGAGTAGCGAAAATTGAGAAGGTTTTTCGTAATTTATAGCTTAGATCTAAAGACAGATACTGTTCTACATTTAATAAAGATAAAAAATGTTGAAAATGTCGCCTTTTCGGACTAGAAAAAATATCACTATGCATTTTATGTGAAAAACAGTCGATTAATCGCTGCTTGAAGGTCTTAAGAAATTGACTTTCATCCCCTACATCTTGAAAAATCCAAGCATACCCAAATTCGTAGGTAAATAGTAAATTCTTAATATTTCTGGCCCAGGTTTCTCTACCTGAGAAATCGAGCTGTAGCAACAGATTGTAACACTGTTTGGGGTATCTATGGGGTTCAAGGTAAATAATACGTAGCCAAAATTTAATACAATTGGACATGTATGAGATAAATAAAGGAAGACGCCTGCATTCGTTTAAAGCAAAATTGTCTGTGCTTCTTTCGGGTAAAAAACAGTATTTCTTACAAAATATAACGATGTTATACAAACAACATCATGATCAACCGTTATCTACATCATTGTTCAGATGATGTCAAAGTTAGTAGATTCACCCCTCAATTGAAATTTAAAATATATAAAATAAATCATGCATCATATGAGCAATGCTTTGTGAAAAGAGTTTTCTTATAAATATGAAAAAAAGTATCGACCAATGTCAGCCTGTACAGTCCGCGCAGGCTGACCTGGGTCGGTATGTTTTGCTATTGGTCAAAGATCCAGTGTAACTTACGATTCAGTCGGTTGTTACACAAAATGGATTGTAACAATAATTATGTGATGATCTGTTTGGTATAATCGATCAAGGGGATGCATTGAATATCATTTGGCCAGAGCAAGGCTCATATACATATACGAGGGTTGTCACGAAAGTTTTGAGACTGGCTTTGAAAAATGAAATCTGTTCAGTCAATTTTATCTAGAGTTTGAGTTCAGCTTCTTAAGGTCACCGACCACCAATCTAATAATTGTCAACAGTTTAACCATCAAATTTGGATGATGTAAATGAAAGTCACCCATAGAAAGATAAATTGATGAACTACAAAAGTGTTTAGTCTCTGACACGTCCTATTCATGGCGCCGAAATTTATCTAGTTTAAACAATGATGTGATTATGTTCTTCATATATGTACCACCAGAACACTCGGCAGTTAAGGTAGTACCCTCCTAATGGAAACAGCTATTTCCGCTATAATATTATCCTAAAAAATTAGCTATATTTAAAACTGAGTATTATTGTACTATTTTCACCAGCCACTTTTTCCTTTTTTTCCTTCTTAGAATTATCATTTATAAATTTAAAACCACTATATTCTCATTACGAAGGGAGATGATAATTACCTCCCTTCTTAGGAAACTAACAAAAGTATCAACGAATGATTTCAAGATAGACATCAAAAGAATTTCTGGTCGGTTAGAAATGTGCAAAAATGTATCAGTATAAGTCCATATTTATCAACTAATAAGAAAATTTATTCCATGTTGCACTAGAAGCGTTAGGATGGTAATACCTTAAGAGGCATATGACTGAATTACTGCAGGATCAATTATTGAGCATTCTTACTGGGTATTCTGATGCACTTTATTAGTTTAGGACTTGAATTCTCGAACTAAATATTTACATGATTTTAAAATGTTTGATAATACTGAATATATGTCTCAAAATGCAAATGATTATCCATCGGATCATTTCAGTATACCCGAGAAGTCAAAGAACTGTCGAATTTTAAACCAGTTCCGACAAAGACTTATTTAGCTTTGCTGTACATTTGGCTTGCAACACGCGAAAAGGGGCATTCGGACTTTTGCGTAAAGTGTCGTCTCGGATCAGCCTGCGCAGTCCGCGCAGACTAATCCGAAACGGCACTTTATGACTACGTTAGATTTTGTTCTTCAATAGACTTGCGCAAAACAGAAAATTACATAAAAACGGAAAGTGTCGTTTCTGATTAGCGTGCGCGGACTGCGCAGGCTGATCCGAGGCGATACTTTACGCAAATGTCCTAATGCCCCTTTTGGCGTGTTACAGGCTATTTAATGTCCATATTTTGAATGGAAGTGTCCATGGTGATTTCGATGGTAATTTCAAGTATTTGGCAAATTGGTGTAAAAGTATTGTTGACTGTATTATGCTTCAACAGAATTATTTGAATGCATTAAAACTTTTGATATTGATGATGCTGAATTTTCAGACCAGTTTCAATTGGTGTGTCATAGCAATTTTGATATCACCAGGGTCCGTTTTCAGGAACGATTCTTAAGAATGTTCTCAGTCTTATTCTTCAAGGTTTTATAAGTTTGAAAGTAACACAACGCCTGATTGGCTAAACCATTCGGTTTAGCCAATCAGGAGTTGTGTTACTTTCAAAGTTTGAAAATTCTGGAGAGTAAGACAAAGAACGTTTGTGAATACGGACCCAGTTTAGGAATCGAAAAAATATGATACTGTATTGTATACTGAAAAACTTAAACAATACAAATGGAATGAAGATAAGAAATTTTTTATCAACATTTTTAACTTTGTGCCCAGGTTTTTGTAGTAATTTGGCGCTACCTATTACCGATATATATAGTGTGTTTATAAAAAAAAATCGTCTAAATAAAAGATCTTTTCTGTTTAGTTCGAATCTATAAGTGTGGCGTTTTGCAAAGAGTTCCATTGGTGCTCAGAGTAATTTTTATCAGACGACAAAATTTTAGACTCTCTTAAGTTGAAAGCATTTGAAGACGACAAATCCCAAGCGGCTGAAATCAAAGTTTTTTCTTTGATAGGATAGAAAAAATTGTGCGAAAAGGAAAAAAATGCTGGTTTCCAGCCGTTCTTCTTTTCCCACAATATTTTTTGGAAAGTCTTCTATCTCGGATTTGTTAAAACTTGGAACTGCTTGGTTGATTGAAATATGATAGGTATGTGCACCGAAATAAGTGACCAGGGGTAATCCTAACGTAAACAGAAATACCTCTCGAGTTGACACTTTCAGAACTTGGAAAGACTTCCCTTGCTTTTCAGCGAACAATAAGATAAATCCACTCGTACCCTTTACCAGACGACAATATTCTACACTGATCCAAATTGAAAGCATTTGCAGACGACAAAATAAAATTGTGGCTGAAATGACGAGATTTGTCTTTCAAATGGGTGATACTAATTGCCAGCATTTTCTCCATGTTCTCACAATGTTTTGCAAAGGGTTTTTTCCTCTGGTACGTTAAAACTTCAGTTCGTATGGTAAAGATTTAACCCTTTACCACACAATTCCGACTTTTAACGACCCTAAGGAAAAGGCCTTTTGAAAACATTGTAGGAAAATGAGAAAATGCTGGTAACCAGCATTTTCTCCTTTTCCCACAATGTTTTCTACCCTTCCATAAGCAGTTTCAATTTTTGAGTTACATTTATTTTGTCGTCTGCAAATGCTTTCAAATTGGACAATTCTAAAACTTTGTCGTTTGGTAACGATTTAAGGGCTGACATTGGCCAATACTTTTCGCAGATGCAATAAACCTCCAATGCATGCAAAACTGCGAAAAAAAGCAACTGCTTTTTACAAAACAAGGTGTCCCTCTTTCCACATTGAAAATATGAAGCTCAGTTTTTGTTGTCATTTTGTTCAATTCTGATTCTTGATTAGTTGCTATTTTCCTTTTATT
Source organism: Hippopus hippopus (assembly GCA_946811185.2). Taxonomy (NCBI): domain Eukaryota; kingdom Metazoa; phylum Mollusca; class Bivalvia; order Cardiida; family Cardiidae; genus Hippopus; species Hippopus hippopus. The sequence continues at coordinate 30,303,694 of OX328112.1, forward strand.
TATTATAAAAAAAAATATATAAAAGTAATTTCTGATATTCTAAAAGATCCACACACCGCAGTCCTTTCACAGCCAACAAAATTTTGAAGTTATCAACACTGAAAGCATTTGCAGACGAAAAACGGAATGTGTCTCAAATAATAGAATTTGACTTAAAAGGGAAAGAATAGAAAATATCGTAGGAAAAGAAGATATAACTGGATATCAGCATTCCGTCCTTTTCCCATTATGCTTTTTAAAGGCCTTGCGTCGTTAGAGTGAGTCATTTCGAGATTAATATTTTCGTGTTTTAATTGAAGACTCTGGCGAAAAAAAGCTTTTAAAAACTATTGCCGAAAAAGGAGAAAAATGCCTGCAACTAGCATTTGCTCCTTTTTCACATTATTTTCTATCCTGTAAAAGCTAAACTCAACAACGTGAGTCAAATTTAGAATGTCGTCTGCAAACGCTTTCAATTTCGAACAAGTTTAAAGGTTTGTTGTCTGGTAAAGAGCTCATTCGGTTAACACTTCACTTTAAACAATCCCGTGCTTTAACGAACCTGAAGAAAACGGCTTTAGAAAACATTGTCGGACAAGGAGAAAATGCTGGTTACCAGCATTTTCTCTTTATCCCACAATGTTTTTTATCGTCGAAAAATGAATCCCGTCATTTGAGCCCATTTTGTGTGTCGTCTGCAAATACTTTGAATTTCGATAAGTCTAAATATTTGACGTCTGCTTAATGGCTTATTGGGTTATATACGGTTAAGATAGTATAATATCTCTATATTATTATGGTACGTTAACCATTCTATTATAGTGGTTAAATGCTGTTAAAGTGTTTAAGATCGAAATTTTTAGACAGACAAAAAATGGATCTAGGATTTTTGGGTCTAACGACAATCTTCTTGTCTTCTTTAATTCACATTGGTGAGTTTTAGAATTTTAATTTAAATACAAGATTAGCCATTTTCTGTGTTAATCTATACTTTCTTGTAAATAAATTGATTTAAAAAACAATTTAAGAGAAGTTTTTCGTCACTTTTGCAAATTTCGATCTTAAGTATTTTTATCTCTCAAATTTTCGGGCAGCGTAGAACCTAGATCAGAGTTCAATATCAAGGCAATCTTGATCTACGCCTTCCACAAGCAGCCAGTGCTCTGTTTGTCGCTCATAAAGTTTTGGGATTAGTTCGTTCGTTCATTCCTTCCTTCCTTCTCTTCCTCGGTCTTTCCTTTCTTCCTTTCTACGTTCCTTCTGTCGTTCCTGCGTTCCTTCCTTCCTGCGTTCCTGCGTTCCTTCCTTCCTTCCTTCCTTCCCTTCTTCGGTCTTTCCTTCCTTCCTTTCTACGTTCCTTCTGTCGTTCTTGCGTTTCTTCCTTTCTTTCTTTGTTCCTTTCTTCCCTCCTTCCTTTCTTTGTTCCTTCCTTTTCTTCCTTTGTTCCTTTCTTCCTTCCTTATTTCCTTCCTTCCTTCTTTCCTTCCTTCCTTCATGCATTCATTCAAGCATTCATTTATTCATTTATTCATTCATTCATTTATCTCTCTGGTTACCTGCGTTTTCTCCTATTTCCACAGTGTTTTTAAAAGCTTTCTTTCACAGGGTCGTTAGCAATCGGGATTGTGACTTAAAGCGTTAGAGGCCAAAATAGCACCCAAAAGTATACAAAATAGGGGTTAAAATGCTTTTAACCCTTTCCCAAACAGCACGTCAAAACTCTTTCAAGTCCAAGACATCAGCAGATAACATAACTTTGTACAACTGAGCTTAAGCTATCTGAAAGGGTAGAAAACATTGTGGAAAAGGGAGAAAATGCTGGTTACCAGCATTTTCTCCTTTTTCCACAATGTTTTCAAAAGCCTTCTTTCCCAGGGTCGTGAAAACCCGGGACTGTTTGGTAAAGAATTAAATTTACACCATTCCATTAACAAGTACTGAAATTACTGTGAAGATGACGACCTGTCATTGTAACATCGGTCAGTGTGTTAGTCGTTGTCAGAAAAATTAATTCTAAAACCAGGTTAATAGTAAACAGAGATGAAACAGCCAGCAACTTTTGACCTGGTTTTTAAATTCACATTTCTGCCAGCGACTAAAATTTTGACCCACCTTACAATATCAGATTGTCATCCTCACAATAATTCCAATACTTATTTAAACAGTGTGATTTAAATCTAAATGCATTTTATCACCTGCATTGTTCACGTTTGGGTGCTACTCGGCCTTTAACCACGCAACTATTTATCTGTTTAATATAACATATGGACCAACCGTGCAATACCAGATCGTCATCTTAACAATAATTTCCATACTTCTTTCAACGGTATGATTTAAATTAAGATGCATTTTTTTCCACCCGCTTTGTTTTCATTTGGCCGATATTGGGCCTTTAACGACGCACCTATCTATCTGTTTAACTTATTCTAAATCTTTCAATTCTCTGGCACATTTTCAGATAAAATGACTAAAACAAAATATAGGTTTACCCTTTACCAAACGCGTTTTAAACCTTAGGCTGCTATGCACGATCCACTGACCTTTTTTGCGGACCGTGTAGATCCAAGATCAGACTGCACATAACGTGCAGTCTGATCTTGGATCTACAATGTCTGATACAAAGATATTTTCCCTAGAATATATATTTGAAATAGCAGCATGTTGGGTTTTTCTATCGGCTTGAAAGTTTGAATTCAGTTATTTAGCAGGTTAAGGGTTTACGACCCCGAGGGAGAAGTCTTTCCGAAAACATTAATTGGAAAATAGGAACATATTGGAATCCAGGAGTTTCTCCTTTTCCCCAAATGTTTTCTACCCTATCAAAGATTTTTGACTACTTTGTATTTGTTCTCTACAGAAACCCTAATATGAGCAAACAAGAGGGCCATGATGGCCCTGAAGTCGCTCACCTGAGCCTTTTGACCAAACATGATCCATTTTAAATCCCTTCAAAGATATTATGATATATTATCATGACTATTTGACGGAAGATGTGGCCTCTAGAGCATACACAAGGTTTTTCTAAGATTTGACCTAGTTACCTAGTTTTTGACCGAACGTGACCCATTTTCTAATTCCTCTAAGACATCATCAAAACAACTATTCTGACTAACTTTGAAGAGTATTGGAGTGAAAATGTGGTCTCTGGAACGTATATAAGGTTTTTCAAAGATTAAACCTGGTGACCTAGTTTTTTATCCCATGTGTCCCATTTTCAAAGTCATGCAAGATATTATCAAGACTAACATTCTGACCAATTTTCAAGAGTATTGGACAGAAAATGTGGCCTCTACAGCTTACATAAGAACATAAGATTTTTCTTAGATTTGACCTAGTGACCTAGTTTTTAACCTGACATGACCCATTTTCGAACTCATTTGAGATACTATCTAGACAAACATTCTGACCAAGTTTAAAGGGTATTCGACAGAAAATGTGGCCTCTACAGTGAACAATAGGTTTTTCTAAGATTTCACCTAGTGACCTAGTTTTTTACTTGACATGACCCACTTGGAAACTCGTCCAGGAAATCATCAAGACAAACATTCTGACCAAGTTTCATGAGTATTGTATTGACAATGTTGCCTCTACAGTGAACAATATGTTTTTCTAAGATTTAACCTGGTGACCTAGTTTTTCGCTTGACATGACCAATTTTCAAACTCATCTGAGATATCATCAAGGGATTCTGACTAAGTTTCAAGAGTATCGACAAAAAATGTGGCCTCTAGAGCGTACACAAGGTAAAAGCTGACTACAGACGACACACGAATCACGACTGGCGACAGACGACGCACGAATCACGACTGGCGACGGACGACACACGAATCACGACTGGCGACGGACGACGCACGAATCACGACTGGCGACAGACGACACACGAATCACGACTGGCGACAGACGACACACGAATCACGACTGGCGACGGACGACGCACGATCACAAAAGCTCGCCTCGAGCACTTTGTGCTCAGGTGAGCTAAAAAGGTATCGCTTGGTAAAAGATTAGGCACAGAGAAAACGTATCGAGGCTAGTATAGATCAAGATCAGGCTGCACAAAACGTGCTGCCTGATCTTTGATCTACAGTGTCCGCTTTGGTGAAATACTGTAGAAAACAGCAACAATGAAATTGCAACTATTTGAGTCGTCTTTCTAAAATGAACATGTCTGAGGGATAAAAGTAATTGAAATTGTTTGGTAAGGAGTGAAGCCTTATAGTCTTATAAAGAAAGTAGGATAAAACACATGATATATCCCTTCTCAAAACAACGCCTCCCGTTTTTGAAATTGCTCTCTTTCTACCCTTTTTATCACACAATCCCGAGTTTTGATGAACCTGACCGAGAAGGCTTTGGAAAATATTGTGGGAAAAGGAGAAAATGCTGGTAACCAGCATTTTCTCCTTTTCCCACAATGTTTTTCTGTCCTTTCAGAAACAAATCACATAATCTGAGCGAGATTTAAATAGTCGTCCAATATTTTTTTCTTTTTCAATTTTGGACAAGTTGAATTTTTTTTTTTTTCGTCTTGTTAAGATTTACCATGTGGAATTGTCGAGTCCTTTATCTTTTTATCGTTGGCAGACGACATTCTTTCAATTTATTTTCGTCTTATACAAATATGACCCAAAAGGGGATTTAGATGGTGATATCTGTCTTGGAAAGGGTTGAAAACATCATGAAAAAGGAAGAAAAATCCACGCTTGATACCATTATTTTATCATTATTATTATTATTATTATTAGTATCTTTTCTTCACACTGTTTTTGAAAGGCTCTCTTTCCAAAGTACGGATTTATAAAGGGTAACCCAAGGGGTTTAAATGGTGATATCTGTCTTAGAAAGGGTAGAAAACATTATGGAAAAAGAAGAAAAATCAATAATTGATACCAGTATTTTATTATTATTATTATTAACATTATTATTATTATAATTATCTTTTCGTCACACTGTTTTTGAAAGGCTCTTTTTCCAAAGTACGGATTCGTAAAGGGTAACCTGAATTATTCTTTTCTATATTGATCATGTATGTATTGATATCACTGATAATGGCTTTTCTTTTGAATATGATTAATCTATTTTTAACTCTCTACCATACGACAAAATTTCAGACTTGTCGAAATTGAAAGCATTTGCAGACGACAAGATGAGTGTGACGTAAAAATTGAATTTATTTTTTTTTTTTGGAAAGGTAGAAAATATTGTGGTTACCAGAATTTTCTCCTTTTCCCACGATGTTTTCGAAGATACTCTTCTTACGGTCGTTTAAAAGCGGGTATGTGTGCTGAACGGTTAAAGCTGCACAACATTAGCATTTGACCAAAACATATTTTCAGAAGAAAGGTAATAATTTGTCATGGATGAAAAAAGCCGATAGGAACTCAATAGTTTACTCGTGGGTGAAAAATACAACACAAATGAGCTATTCTCTGTGAAAATGGGGCTTAATGCATATGCAAAACGCATCGATTCCTCAGTTAGCGAAGACTGACACGAGTCAAAACGTTTTGCTGTTTGTAAATTTTCTGCATGGGAAAGGACCGTTATACATCCATACATAGTTTATTGTTAGACTAAAGGGAATTTACGGATCTATATTTATGCTATAAACTTGCTTCGTGTAATGCATCACGGAGATGCAGTAATTAGCCCCCTTTTTCCAAGAGTATGGATAAATTATCATCTACCGTCACTGGGATTCGAATCATTGACCTTCAAAGGCATATTTCAGTGACGCTAAGTTAACTAATCTGTTGAACTTTAATAACATTTGAAATTTGTCCTTTTTTTTTTTCAGAAAAAAGTGCAAAATATTACGTGGCAAACCGTGGAAAAGAAAGTTCTTGCTATTTGTAAATTTTCTGCAAGGCAGACCGTCCTGTCTCTAGATCCATTTGATTTTAGACTAAATTGGACTCTATGGATCTATAATTATGTAATCACTTGCTTTGTATAATGGATTACAGAGATGTATTAACTCTTTACCAAACGCCAAAATTTTAGACTTGTCCAAATTGAAAGCATTTGCAGACGACAAAATAAACGTGACTCAAAAATTGAAATTTGACTTTGGAAGACTAGAAAACATTATGGGAAAAGGAGAAAATGCTTTTCCCACAATGTTTTCAGAAGGCTTCTTCCTCTGGGTCGTAAAAACCAGGGATTGTTTGGTAAAGGGTAAATTAAACCCCCTATTGCCGGAGTGTGGCTCACATTATCTATCGACACTAGGATTCCAACCGTCGACCTTCCACAGCATAGTTCAGCGACACTGCTTTTCTAAGTTACCTGTTCTCCTCACCCTAGGCCTGCTAAATAACTTCAATGAAACCTTCAAGCCGACTGTAAAAACCTGAATTTGGCTGTTTCATAGTATCTTTTCAGGGAAAATACCTCCTTATCTGACAGTGTAGATCCAAGATCAGACTGCACGTTCCATGCAAATCCTACCGTTCTTGGCTTTGTTTTATATGCGTTAATACAGACAGGGATAAGAATTGGAACTAAATATAATTATGAAAAATACTTTCGAAATTTATTGGTCACGATTTCATGTTAAGAATAGGCCAAGGTTAGTCATGTAAAGGTGAAACACTATATTATTCCATTGAATAACGCCTAATAAATCATTCCTTATCGATGGAAAGGGAGGTAATTCGATACATTAAATCTTTCACTACTGAATAAAAAATTTGCATATCCTCAAACGCTAAAAATACATTTTCTGTGCAAGATCGAGGAAAGTTTGGTCATAATCTAGAATGTAACACTGGACAGTGTAGATCAGAGATCAGACTGGACGTTCTGTGCAGTCTGATCTTGATCTACAAGTCCACAATAGCTTCTTGTGGTGTCTATGGCATGGAAAGAGTTGAACAGCAATTCCTTTTTTCTCTCACCTCTATTCATAGCTTTTGACGACGCCAAATTAAATTTGACTATATGAAAGGGATTTTTCTTTGAAAAACAAGAAACATTGTAAGAAATGGAGAAAATGGTGGTAACCAGCGTTCTATTTATCAATTTTATACAGCATTCTCTCTCGGGGTCGCTAGAATTAGATAAAGTGGGGTAAAGAGTTGAAAATTGTTTACGCCTCATTTAAGGGAAGTTAAGTTATATCACGGCGATAGATGAGGTTCCCGAGTTTCACTAGGATCGAGGCTGAGCCTCTGACGTCTCTTGCCAAAGGACACTCCCAAACGATCGGCGATACCATGAAAAACGAATCATGACTCCTAGATTTTAAATCAACCGCCTTCGTCCTGTACCAAACAAAACCCTGTTTAACGACCCTGGTTAAAAAAGGAAAAAAACATTTTGAAAAAAGGGGTTGAAATGCTGGTGACTAATCTTTTTATATTATATTTCATGTGTCTATTTTTAGAAATGTTATGGGTAAAGAAATGTCGTAATTTAAGCTGGGGGGACTTATTTCCCCGTCACAGTGAATATTTTCCTCCTGCCGAAAATCTGAAACTACTTTTTTAAGTTTTTTAAGTTTTTAAGTTTTAAAAGTGGCATTCGTTGACAAAATAATGAGAGGAAATATAATATATAATTTATTTCATCAGCTTGTGGTTAATATGGGGAAATATTTGCCTCAAAAGGGAAAGGTCCGCGAAAATAACTCGTGCCTTACGGCACTCGTTATTTTCGCATACCTTTCCCTTTTTCAGCAAATATTTCCCCATATTAACCACAAGCTGATGAAATAAACTCTATTTCTTTTCTCACAATGATATGTCCCCTTTCAATATCAAATCTGAAAACATAATGTGGAAAGGAGAACATGTTTGTGACCAGGATTTTCACCTTTCTGCTAATATTTTTGAAACTTACAAGACATATTGCATGCTTTGCACCCATTATCTTCCGCTAGATGGCATTCTTCAAATACACATCTATCTGATTTGGACATTCTGGGTACAGAACCGGACTACTTTTCAGAACGACAACTGTTATTTTGAATTTCAAAATAAAATAAATTTTTACTCAATGAAATGCTATCTGGATTCATTCTGCTATGATCAGCTAGCATGTAACCTATGCACCGCCATTTATTAAAACAGGCTCCCCTACAGGCTTGGGTAATAGCTTCGGTGTAAGCCCAACTTTTCCCCTGTATATTAGATGGGTGATGGGCCATAGCAGACAGGTCGAATCTTCGAAGAAAATATGGCATGCGCACACAATGCCTTTGACCCACATTCGGTTTGTTGTCTGCAAACAGTTTCAACGTGGAAAAGTCTAAAGGTTTTTTTTTTTTTTTATCATATCCCTATCAGTGAATTACTGGGATTTCACAGTGAATAACACCACTAGTGATGATAAAATACGGTATCATCACTAGTGACGATATAGTTTCAAAATGTTTGCCGGAACTATTTTTTTTTCCTATATTGTTCATATTGTACCATTCTTGATAATTATTAGAATGGGGAAAAAAAGGATGAATTAGGAATATAATAAATAGGATAATCAACTGGTTGTGTGTGATATTAAAAATCTTTCACTACAATGGGGTTTGATGCAGTTAAAAACTCGTCCATCGGACTCGTTTTTTCAACCGCATCACACCCCACTCTACTGACAGACTTTTAATATCACACACAACCAGTTAATTATCCTCTATGTTGTCTATTTAAAGTTAAGGAAGTATGAACCTCTACTATTTATTATTTCCGATAAAAGGTTGTTTGATTGAAAGAACTCAAATTTTGTAGACTTAAAAAATATTTTCCTATAAGACCGTATCTATCTATTATTAACCTTGTTTGTTTTGATAAAACCTTATAATGTCGTTTTAAGGTCGAATAAATATTTGAGCCATGCTCTGGCAAAAGGGGGTTTAATGAAATCTCTTAGATGCATTATACTAAGCAAGTCATCGTATAGGCCTAATCAAGGATTCAAACAATCCAATTTGTTTAACAACCGACTGAATCATGAGGTTGGCTGGTCCTCTGACATGCAGAAAATTGACCAATGAACAAAAAGTTTCGACTCAGGTCAGGCTGCGCAGACTGCGCAGCTTGACCTGGGTTGATACTTTTTGTTAATGCATTAAACCCCCTTTTCACAGAGCAGGTCTCGTTTCTGTTGTAAAAGTTCTCCACTTAATACAAACTGTATGTACATGTAATTGTCCCTGCTTAACCGTAGTGTATACTGTAGTTGACCGTAGTTTTGGAAGAACATCTGTTCTTCCAAGGCGGCATAGCAGAATAAGCGAGCAGTTATTTCTGACTCATCGTCGTACAAAAGCACAGTGACTTAAGCTTACCCGTACTGAGCAGGCGCAGCCACAAAGTTTTAACCGTAGCTTAACGCAGTTGACACTAACTAACTGTAGTTGCGCCTACTTTATTAGTTGTGCGGTCAGGTGGCAGGGGACTTGGAAACTCGGCTGTGGTGAATCATGTCTTCTCAAGCCGAGCCAAGTCCCCTGCCACCTGACCGTACAACGAAATTATTATACTGCAAAGTTTTACTATTCCAACGTGTGTTAAGCGAAATTTACCTGTTTTTTGTTTTCAAAAATTGAGTACGCTGACGAAGTAGAATTTCCCTTCTGAGTTCCCCAATTCAGTGAAAACTGACGTCACTGGAAACTGACGTCACTGAAGCCTTAGTAAAAAGTGCAGTTTGGTGATCGACGCCGCCATTTTGAATGTTGTGTTGAAAGTGTAGTCATGTATACGGGGCTTCCGAAAGGGAAACTGCTTTTACGTTGGTTTTGCCAGTGTACATTATATATATATATATGTTCGGAGCATATTATCCAATCAGATCATGAGAAATTTCTTTGCAGTATAATAAAGGACTAGTTTATACGTAGTGTTATCTAGTTACCCGTAGTCAGACGTAGTAATACCCTAGTTAATCCTAGTCATTTTGCTTGCAGTTGAATGTAGTTGACCGTACTTACACGTAGTTCAACCTACTTAGACCTTCTATGTTTCCCCTTTTTGCAAATTTTGAACCCACTTCGACCGTAATTCAACCTAGTTGACCGTAGTAAGACTATAGCAGACTGCGTTTGGAATGAACTACGGACAATTACGTGCATGACCGTAAATGTGACCATGGCTTTATGGCTATATTACACTGAAAACGAGGGAGGTTATTTGATAATTAAAGCATAATTTTTTCCACAGCTGAAGGGGCGTACTCGCCGACACAAGAGACAGCGATTCGGACTCAAATCTTCACGACCAACAATTACGACTATGTATCGAGACCTGCGGCCCAAACAAACATCAAAGTGAACATGGTATTGTTAGCTATAGATGAACTGGTATGTGGTATAATCACATGATATATTAATACATGATGCATTTCCACTCACACATACAGTCTGTCTGTCTGTCTGTCTTTCTGTATGTCTCTCTGTCGGTCTGTCTCTCTGTCTGTCGGTCTCTCTGTCTGTCTTTCTTTCTTTCTGTCTGTCTGTCTGTCGCTCTCTCTGTCTGTCTGTACGGTCCGTCTATCTGTCTGTCTGTCTCTTTCTGACTGTCTAACTCTTTCTCTCTCTCTTTCTCTCTCTCTCTCTCCCTGTCACCCTTCTCCTCTTCCAATAACGTTTCCGAAAGCTTTCTTCTTTACTGTCATGGAAACACCGCATCGTGTAACAAACCCTTAACTATTTCTGTGTGCTAAACTCTTTCTACCCATAATGCACTGACTGTTCTCGAGGAAGGCATAAATACAGAGCAAAGTGATAACTGAGTGCAAATAAGCAAATAAACTTTAGCAAAAAATATTTCGATCGCTGAATATTGAATGTCCTTGTAAACGATCCCCATTAATTAACAGACTGGGCTATCGTTAACTGGTTTCTATTAAGTCGGAAATGTACCGAGACTTCGTCAATAGAAAAAATAAATTAGAAATGAGGGCAGTAGTATATAATCCCGAGACAAGGTCAATGAAAATCTATATTTTCGTTATTTGCATTTTTTACCTTTTCCATTCGGACAAAGTAAATGAACCATTCTCTCTAAAAAGGGGATCTAACGCAGCTGCAAAAAGTCTCGACCCAGGTCAGCCTGCGCAGTCCGCGCAGGCTGACCTGGGTCGAAATTTTTTGTTATTGATCATTTTTCTGTATATCAAAGGACAGGTCTACCTCCTTATTCATTTGGTTTGTTTCAGGAAAGGAATTTATAAAAGCATTATTATTATCCCCTGTCGAAGGCGGAGGAATATAGTTTTAGCGTTGTCCGCCCGTCCGTCCGTGTGTCCGTCAGGGAAAATATCTCCAATACCATTGGTCAGAATTTCGTGAAACTTTATATGCGTGTATACTATAACCCATTCCGCTGATATACTTTTTTTTTTTTATTCGATGCAAAATGGCCGACTGGGAGCGATTTTAAGTTACGCGGTCGAGTAATTTTTTTCGGCGGCGGATATCATTTCAACGAAATTGCTTGTGTTAAATTAGTATTACTTGTTCGGTTAAATGCATCACAGAGAAGCGTTTAACTCCCTTTTCACAAAGCACGACTCGAACATACTCGATTTGTTTTCAAGATCTACATGTGGATTTCCACTGCATGCCACAATGATTTGGTCAGTTTAGTATACTGTCCGTTAGAGAACGGTGTAAATCAAAGATCAGACAGCACTGTGTATGGTCAAGCCAATATAAAATTTCGTTACTTTTTAAGAAGTTTGTTAGAATATATATCAGTATGCCATTTACAAAGGTTGGTAAACTCGACCCCCATTTACTAACTTTGCTTTAACTCTTAGGCTGCTTAGCGCGACTCAATGACCTTTTGCGGACATTGTAGTTCAAGAACGTGCAGTCTGATCTTGTATCTTGATCTTCGATCTATACTGTCTGATAAGTATTAATTTTTTGTCAAAAAAAAAAATAAATAAATACATAAATAAATAGATAGATAAAAAAAATAAATAAAAAAAGAAGAGAAAAGAAAACAACTTTGAAATAGCAACAAATCTTTTACTATCGGCATAAAAGTTTCATTTAATTATTATAGAGCCGTGCTGTAGCAAAAGGAGACTTAATGCATCTCTATAATGCATTATATACCAAGCAAGACATCAGCCAGTTATGGATCTATAAAATCCTCTATGTCAAACAACCGACTGACTCATGAGGTAGAATTCTCCTTTGACATGCAGAAAATTAAAAGATGGCGGAAAGTTTCGACCCATGTCAGCCTGCGCACTTGCGCAGGCTGACATGAGTCGATACTTTTAGCAAATGCATTAAGCCCCCTTTTCACAGAGCATAGCTAAAAAAATTATTTATTTAGCAAATTAAGGGTTATGCTGTATTCACTTTTTCACATCGCAGAATCTATATTTCAGGATATGAGGGGGCAGAGTTTGACGGGGGCAGGTTGGTTTACTTTTGTAAGTATTGTCCATATTTTAAAATTTAACCCTTTAAGACACAATCCCGAGTTTAAACGACCCTAAGGAAGGAGGCTTTTGAGAACATTGTGGGAAAAGGAGAAAATGTTTATAACCAGCATTTTCTCCTTTTCTCGCGGTGTTTTCTATCCTATCAAAGGCAAATATCTTGATATGAGCCTCATTTGACAAATCTAATTTTTTTCGTTTGGAAAAAGGGTAAGAAGGCGTTTTTTTTTTTTTTTTAATCTTTCAAGAGTGAAAATTTTAGGGGTAGGATAATTTGCTGAGAGAGAGAGAGGCTGGTTTACTTTTATAAGTATTACCCATGATTTAATTTTTTTTTAAAGAAGGCGTTTTTTTTTACCTTGAGTGAAAATTTCAGGGGAAGAATATTTTTGAGAGAGAGAGAGAGCCTAATATTAGTAAAGGGCCTGTACCTGATTTTAGCTGTCAGTGTAACATCTACCCTCTACCACGTTTAGCCAATATTCTCTTCACAGTGCGAAATGATTCAAGGGAGGTAATCCATACATCAATCATTTGAGCCAAGCACTTTAAAAAAGGGGCTTAACTCTTTACCAAACGACAAAATATCAGACTGGTCCAAATTGAAAGCACTTGCAGACGACAAAAAAAAAAACGTAACTCAAAAATTGAAATTTGTTTCCAGCAGGGTAGAAAACATTGTGGGAAAAGGAGAAAATGCTGGTTTCCAGCATTTTCTCCTTTTTCCGCAATGTTTTCAAAAGGCTTCTATCTCAGGGTCGTAAAAACCAGTGATTGTTTGGTAAAGGGTTAAAGCATCTGGAAAAAAGTATCGACCAAGCTCAGCCTGCGCAGTCCGACCTGGGCCGAAACTTTTTGCTATTGGTCACTTTTCTGCAAGTCCAAGGACCAGGTTACCTGATGAATCAGTCGGTTATTAGATTAAATGGATTTCGTGGATGTATGATCATGAAATGACTTGCTTGGTATCATGTATCACAGATATGCATTAAGCCCCCTTTAGACAAATTAGCCTAGCGGTAGGCTATCAGACCGAGGCATCAGACACAAACGTGATTGATTTAATTTGCGTTTATTTATCGTCGCCACCGGTTGCCCATATGGGCGACGCCCCCTGAAGGCTGTTAGTATTGTTACGGGGGATAGCGCAGATACAGGACGAAAGCCATCTTAAGTTACGCCTGGTTCTTTTACGTGCTCGGTGTATAGCACCGTCACACGGGACCTCGGTTTAACGTCTCATCCGAAAGACTATTAGTAATTTTAGATGGCCAGCCGTGGGGATCAAACCCACACCCTCAAGTGACTCGAAACATCACGTTCACGAGTCCTACGCTCTACCTATTGAGCTATGCAGGCTGGTCCGACACAAACGTACTTTGGCCTCAGCGAATATACACGTATCTACTTGTAAACATCCAAACACTTTGCCTTCTATCTCATTTGCATTTATTAAAGGGAGGTAATTATGCTTGCAATAATTAGATGATGTACTTTCTAGGAATGGAACGATAGCAGACTGACCTGGACCCCGTCTTCATTCAGTGATATCGAGGAAATATTTCAAGAGCAGAACAAAATCTGGAAACCAGAACTGGTGATTGACAACAGGTAATGGCCCCTTTTTTTATAAGATATCAAAATACACGTTAAACCCTTAAGTTGCTAAGCGCGACTCACTGGCCTTTTTCGGACAGTGTAGATCAAGATCAGACTGCACAGAACGTGCAGTCTGATCTTGGATCTACACTGTCCGATAAGGAGATGTCTTTTCCCAAAAAAATACCTTTGAAATAGCAAAACTTAGATTTTACTGGCGGCTTGAAAGTTTTATCTGAAGTTATTAAGCCAGGTCAGGGCAGGGATCGTATATACACACACAATATAAGATCCCTGGTCAGGGTCAACAATTGTACTGGTCAGCGAGTTGGAAACCTGCCTTAACTCTTATCCTACTGAACGAATGAAAAGAAACCATCAAACCGATAGTAAAAACCCAAATCTTCCTATTTCCTAGGTATTTTTGGAGGAAAGATATCTCCTTATCGGACAGTGTAGATCAAAGATCAGACTGCACTTTTTGTGCAGTCTGATCTTTGATCTACACTGTCCGCAAAAGTGTCAGCGAGTCGCGCTAAGCTGCCTAAGGGTTAAAGACTTACATTTCAAAGTGCTGTCTGTCTGTCTGTCTGTCTGTCTGTCTGTCTCTCTCTCTCTCTCTCTCTCACTCTCTTTCTCAAAATAAATTTGTGTGTTTATATAGATGATTGATTGATTGTATAGTGTTTAACGCCGTTTTCAACATGATTTCAGTTACATCGCGGCGGCCAGTACATCTATCCATGCTTTCCTGGAGTCTCTTTTACCAGTGCTCCGCACAATTTCTTTCCAAGCCACTGGCTGCTTTCCCACAGAACCATCGTCGAAACAACGGTCAGCGGTGAGAAAGGAATGAATCCTGTCGCAATGACTATCATCAATCCTCGGAAAGAAATTGGCCGAGCCAGGGATCAAACTCACGACCCCCTGTTCTCAAGTCCTGCACGCTACCGACTGAGCTACCGGGGTTCCACTTATATAGAGGTGAAGACTCAAAATAAATCAACTTTGTACATGACAGTACATCTTTTCAGCATTGACGAAGTTGGCGTTATTACAGACTCGAACTTGTACCTTCGAATTAACTTCCAGGGCAAGATAGAATGGGAGCCACCGCAGCTGTACGAAGTCCATTGTGAGGTAAGATAATTATCGTTGAAGTTCGACCAATAGTACATTTACGTTGCAACAGATGGAAAAATTGCTCACTTGGTAATTCATGTACAAATTTTGGTCTCGTCCAAATTGAAAGTATTCACCGAAGCAACTTTAACTCTTTACCATACGACAATATTTTAGAGTAGACTCAACCAAATTGAAAGCATGTGCAGACGAGAAAATAAATGTAACTTAAATGATTATTTCTGTTTGTGATGGGGCAGAAAACATTGTGGGAAAAGGGGAAAATGCAGGTAACCAGCATTTTCTCCTTTTCCTACAATGTTTTCAAAACCTTTATTTCTTAAGGGTCGTTAAAACTTGTGACTGTGTGGTCCAGATGGTTGACACTTTATCGCGTTCAGCTTATACTTGTCTTTGATAGGGAAGTAGACATTGTGGGAAAAGGAGAAAATGCTGTTAACCAGCATTTTTTCCTTTTCCCACAATTTTTTCAAAAGCTTTCTTTCTTCAGGGTCATTAAAACTTGGGAATAAATGGTATAGAATTAACTTTAGCTTAATGGTATCTGTCATTGAAAGGGTTACCAGTATTTTCTCCCTATTCAAAATTGTCTTCAAAGGTCTTAACCCTTAGGCTGCTAAACGCGACTCACTGACCTTTTGCGGTCAGTGTAGATCAAGATCAGACTGCACAGAGAGTGCAGTCTGATCTTAGATCTACACTTTCCGATAAGGAGATATGTTTCTCCAATAATAAGTTTGAAACAGCAAACGTTTAGGTTATTACTATCGGCTTGGAAGTTTCATTTAACTTATTTAGCAGACTATGGGTTAAAAACATGCCCCGAAGTATTTGGTAAACGGTAAAGTTTTTTTTGTGTTAAGGTATGAAGAGAATTTTTTTTTTTCATGGAGGTATAAAAAAAAAAAAAACCTAATCACACTTTTGTATGAAACCGCGAAGCGGAAAAAACCTAATCACACTTTTGTATGAAACCGCGAAGCGGTTTCATACAAAAGTGTGATTAGGTTTTTTCTTTCATACCTCCATGAAAACAAAAAAAAAAAAAAATTCTCCTCATTCCTTATAATTCAATATCACAGACAACAAATATGTACTTAAATAATTCTAACTGCTCTTTTTTTGTAAATCCAACATTGCGTATTTATCGTCGGAGGTCCTTGAATCGTTATGGTCCTTGAGTCGGTATGTTTTTATTTTTATCACGTTCTACGCGAGATTTCACTTTGCGCATGCGCTGACCGTGGGAAACGCTGTACTACGATTTCTACGTTCGATTCCCGATACCGGCAAAAGATGCGGCATAAACAGGTAATTTTTCAATAATATTTTCAAAAAAGCTGGAAAAATGTTCAAATTTTCTTATGTCCCTTTTTTCACACATTTCCATGGATTTTTTACACGCAAAAAATTGTATTTTTGCAACATTTCTTCTACTGCACCTGTCAAGCTATGAATAATTTCCAGGGCCCAATTGTTATATTCATAAAATTTTAAGGGTATTATTTTGAAATTGTTAGTTTTTATATCAAGGTGTCTTGTATCTAAAGAAACGAAATTGTTGACCAATCTGATGAGTGATAGTGGACTGATATTTAGTATGAATAAAATTAAGGCCTATAAGACTGTTATATGGACTTTATTCTGGTTTTTTTTGAGTACATTTATTCAGTACATTACGTCTGCTGTGAAAATGATGACTAACTCATGTTAAAAATTCAATCAGAAAAGGGAAAAAAGCATTAAAAGATTCTTTTACTCTTTTTGCAGATAAATCCAATACCTATGAAGCACAAGTACAGGCTGTACTCACCTAGCAGGATGATAAATGCTTTTAGATTAGTAAAGGAAGAAAGCTTGTCTGTCAGAAAAGCTTCCATTATATGTAATGTACCAGACACTACCTTAAGAGACAGGGTACTTGGAAAAGTAAATGCAGATACAGTAGTGTTTGGAAAAACTCCAGTTTTAGATTGTTATGAAGAGGCAACCCTAGAAAAGCATTTCAAGACCATGGCATCTTACGGATATGGATACACAAGGCAGGAATGTGTGGACATTGCAAGCGATTATGCTATTCATCTTGGAAAACGTACGGTAAATACACCTTTTACAATGAAATGGATGAGAGGTTTCCTAAAACGATGGCCAGAGTTGAAAGTTCTAAAACCTAGGGGATTGGAACATGTAAGAGCAAAGGCGGCATCAAAAGAAATTGTATCAGAGTATTTTATTAACTTGAAAGATACATTGATTAAACATGACTTATTAGATAAACCACACTTGATATACAATGTAGATGAAAAAGGAATATTTGTCGACCATAAACCACCTCACGTTGTAGCCGGTTCAGAATTTTGTCCTCAGGCTGTAACATCAGGTAGAGGGAAGACAATCACTGTCATAGGAGGCGGAAGTGCTAGCGGAGTTGCCATTCCACCTTTTTTTGTATTTCCTGGGAAAAGGATGAGACAAGAATTATTAGATGGTGGTTCATGTGGAGTCAGTGCTACCGTTAGCGAAACCGGGTGGTCCAATGGGGTAATCTTCAGGGATTACTTAGAGAATCACTTTTTGAAGTTTGTACCAGGGCGTGACAACCAGAAGGTTCTTCTTCTCCTGGGTGGGCATCGGTCTCACATTTCTGTAGACTTAACTGAATGGGCTATCCTGAAAGGAATAATCATATTTGTTTTACCTGCACATACAAGTCATATTCTTCAACCCATGGATGTTGCCTGTTATGGCCCATTTGAACGAATATACAATGCCAGCTGCCACAAACTTATCCGTGAGTCTTCGTCAACCATTACTCGATACAACATATGCAAGATAGCCTGTAATGTGTATTCTACAGCTCTTTGTGCAGAGAATATCCAGGCTGGTTTTAGACGCACTGGTATATTCCCATTCAATCCTGAAGCTGTCCCAGGAGAATACTTAAAACCAGCTGAAGTATTTCAATATCATCAAAGTCTTCAGGATAGCCAAGAGACTGTAGAAGGTGGAATAATTGCTTTGTCAGGTTCACTACCAATAGATGAAAAAGGAGACCATGTTGACAATACTGATGATATGTTTTATGAAGAGCGTCTTCTTTTCAAGGAAAAAAAACTGAAATTAGTTAAGAGTGAAAAGAGGAAAGCTCCAAGAAACACAATGAGTAAAATTGTTTCGGGTAAGGAAATATCAGGAAACATCCATGAGTTAATGAGAGATCATGAAAGCAAACAAAAGAGTAAAAAGTGTTGTTCTAAAAATGTTGTCACATCAAACCATACGGTGAAAAGATTTGAAAAAGCAATTAAACCCAAAAAACTACATTCTTCAACAACAAATACTGATCAACCTGGTCCCTCCACTATTAATATTGTAACATCTGAAAGTGAAACAGAAACTGACTCTGAAATTGACCCTTCTGAGCTGTGCTGTAAATGTGGAAGATTTCAGCCAAAAGAATTGAAAAACTGTGTTTCACTAGTATTCACTTCATGGGCACAATGCGATTCTTGTCAGCACTGGGTACATCTAAAGTACTGCACACCTGTAAGAGTCGTCAGAAGAGGAGATACATTCAAGTGCCATCACTGCCAATAATACAGTTTTGATTCCCATTCTTTGTTTTCATTGTTTAAAGTTTTAGCTGTTGCTTTTATAGAAGACAATTTCAGACATTTCTTTCATTCAAGTTCCTTTCAACTAGTTGAACTTGCCAAACGTCCTAAATTTCATTCAAAAAATAGAAAAAAAAACATTTAATCCACTTGAAGAAGCTGAAAAGTTCCTATGTACAGTTTACACTTCAAGAGAAGCATACATGTGGCCTTAAATCCGATACATATTACTCTAACGCTCACTCCAGGGCACCAAAATATTTATACTATATGACGTCACGACCCTAGGACCTACCCGACAAATGGCGGCTGCTAAACACTCTTAACTTACATTTTAACCGGAGAGGGATACTTTTAATGTGTAACTTAAAGCGGATGATCGGAAATAAAAGGAAAATGATTTGTTTTTGAGGTAAGCAAAGTTTTGTTACATAAGTTTGTTGATGACAGTTTCGAAATCGGGTCAAAGTCTTAGGGTAACGACTCAAGGACCTCCGAGGATATTTACTGTCCTTTTCATTGATATTTCATACCGCGGTAAAACTCTCCTTCATGACGTAAAAATGACGTAATTCATGACGTCATTATAGTATTGAACATTTGCAGATTGAGTGGATTTATTATTAGAAGTTCAATACCATGAATACGCTAGAATTAGTTGAAAATAAGTTTGTTAGGACCCAGCAAAGTGACAATGAGTTTAAGCTCTCTCTTTGAATTTACTGTTGAATATTTTTTTTCAATGTTCTGAGAAAATAAATTTAGCTATCAATTTGAAATTCGGACTGGATATATAATCAGATAGAAAAGCATTATGGAATCTCGTATACATGTTTGTTTACATTAGTTTGACTGCAAAAGTAGTTCCGGCACTACTTAATTTTTTTTTTTTTTTTTTCATGGAGCTATGAAAAAAAATTTTCAGCCAATCAGAACTCGCCAAAGTTCATGAAAATCAAAGCGTTGAGAACCCTGAAGTGGTATTTGTCAAGGAAGCCATTGTGTGGAATTAATAATTTGAAAGAAAAAGAAAAATATTATTCAAATATTGGCTTGAAAGTAAACCTTCTAAGCAAATGAATACCTTTTTTGGTTGAAGGGAGAGTACTCATGACAAAGTTACGATTATTTGTGTATTGGTGGTCTCCCTTTGATCATTAGGACAATAGGATGCATGATGGATAGAGAGAGAAACCAAGTGAAAATATCTAATAAAATTAAGTTTGTACCTGAAAACTATGATTTTGAAATATCTTTTAGCCGTTAACATTTAATTCCCAATATTACAATCAATTATTTCGATCTATAAATATTCATGTCCCATTAAATGGAGTAGCGCGCAATCATTGGATGAACAAGCCATGGGACGAACTGGTTTTGGAACGAAAAAGCCCAGGACCAAGTGATCGGTAGAAATATTTTGTATCATTGCGCCAATAGAAGGCTATGAGCGAGTGAAGCTATTTTCAATCAAAAATAAGTATATCCACGATCGATGGCCTCACCCAGTGTATTTTAACATACCATTTCCAATAACATATCTGAGTGCTACCGAAAAACTCATTTCCCTGAGAAAAATTGAGTTTAATTGGGTTTATTTCCTTCGGCTTTGCACAAAATACGATACATGGTCTTCAAAATTCAATATTGAACTCATAGTGGTATTGTCTTCGACAAATACCACAAAAACTAATATTGAATTATAAGGGTATATACCTAAAATGTCTCTTATTGAAGGCGGATATCACGTATTATCCCTACGACCGCCAAAAATGTTCTATTGACGTGATGAGCTGGGGCTACAACGTGGAAGAGGTCACCCTGGAAGCAGCCAGCACAGGCATTAATCTTGAAGATTTTGAGTAAGTTTCTTTTTTCTTCAGTTTCCATTCTTTTCTTTTTCAGAGAGACGGTTTTGTAATTTTAGTTATCGACACTATTTTGACTATAACTCTAACTTGAAAAATATTTCATTAAAAGTTTATATTTTGTTGTTGTTGTTTTTTTTTTTTTTTTTTTTTTTTTTGAAATACAGGTTAATATAGCTCTTACTCGATAAAACTTTCATTCTCAGTTTAAACTTTATATTATTGTTTTTGTCACCAAGTTTTTTAATCAAGTGTTCCGAATATACCCATTTCTTTTTCTCGAAATAGCATTTTGTTTTATCGAAATAGCATTTCGTTTTAACGATTTAGTATTTCGTTTTCTCGAAATAGCATTTCGATTGAACGATTTCGGATTTCGTTATTTCGAAATAAAAATGTGTAGAGCTTAACACCTACCGGGCTCCGTATCCTATATTTAACTGAGGATGTAAAAGACTTGATTGAATAGTCTGATGCCCCAGTCGCCATATCGCCATATTTGCTGGTTTATCTTATTTACCCGTTGTTTTGATTTGTTGATCGTAACACCTAAACATGAGCTGTGCTCTGGCAAAATAGAGTTTAGACCGGCCCGAATAGCTCAGATGGTCCACTGATGCCCGACAAATCTCTGGCCACTTAACTCTTATCCTGCTAAATAAATTTAACGAAACTTTCAAGCCGATAGTAAAAAACCAGAATGATCCTGTTTCAAAATTTTTTTTTGGACAAAAATATCTTCTTATCGGACAGTGTAGATCGAAGATCAGACTGCACGTTCTGTGCAGTCTGATCTTGATCTACACTGTCCGCAAAAGGTCAGTGAGTTGCGCTTAGCAGCCTAAGGGTTATGGGTGTGGGTTAGATTGTTACGGGAGATCACTCCTACCGTACTGCATAGCTTCATCCCGTATAAAATCAGTACCTAACAACTGCGTTTGGGGAGAATTCTCTTTGGCTCAGTGGTGTTGGTCTTTTAAACTTCAAGTCGAGGATCTTTTCTGCACGTTTTCGATTCCTGCCAGATGCGGTTTGTATTTTCAGCTATGCATTTGTTGCGAACTTTTATGTTCGTAAGAAGATTCCCACGGCTGATCAACTAAAATTACTAACAAGAAAAATAGTGATGCATAACATCAATGGCGCCGCGAATCAGTTGTTTTTGAAATAGGGCACATTACAGCGGGTTGATTTTTACACCAAGGGCATCACTTGAACAAACTTCGTAGAGGTCCACGTGGTGATACTACATGACAAATATTTAAACTCTGGTACATCTGGTATAAGATCTGGTTTTTATCGATCTGGCGATGAAAGTATGGAATTGTACACGTTAAAAAACAAAAAATCCGTCCAAATAGAAAAACAAAGTTGGTACGAGCTCGATCTGGTAATAAAAGTACCGTATTTTTACATGTATGTTAAAAAAACACATACAAACACTGAACCAGTCCATCTAGTAAACAATATGGCTACCTCCACAGGCACTTTTCAAAAGCGAATAAAAATACAGTGCCGCCGCTCATGCGGCGTCACAAAAAGTATTTTGGGTGAGATGTTAAACCTAGTTCCCGTGTGACGGTGCTATATATATTGAGCACTGTAAAGAACTAAGTGCACCTAAGCGGATGGGTTACGTCCTGAAGCTTGCACTATCCCATGTAACATAACAACCAGTCTTCTAGGGGCGTCACCAAATTGGGAACGGGTGGCAATGCCAATTTAAAGAAAATCAATCGGTCAAAATATGGTTTAATGTGTCTATGCAGTGCATTTTACCATTAAAATCAATACATAATTATAGATCTATAAAATCTGTTTTGTCTAACAACATACTGAATATAGAGGTAAAATGGTCCTAAGACATGCAGAAAATGTACCAAAAGCAAAAAGATTTAACCGAAATCAACCTGCGCGAACAGAGCTCGATACTTTTTGCAGATGCATTAAATTCCCTTGTCACAGAACATGACCCATATTATAATGTTTTTTTTGTTTTTTTTTATTATTATCATTATCATTATTATTATTATTAGGACAAACGGCGAATGGAAAGTAACAAAGAGCGTTGTCGAGCTGAAAAACGTGACGGAGACGTCGAACTCTGGAGTTGTAAAAGTCCACCCACAACTTAAGTTTCATCTCTACCTCCGTAAGTAATAGCTTACCATATTTAACCCTTTTCTGTGCAGACTCTTTCCCAGACAGGTCAAAAAATTATTTTATCACATAAAACCTGCCCCGGCAGTGTATTAAACCCATTACTTATTTTTTGATAATACACTAGTGTATTATCGTTTTTTGGGTCCCGGTTCTGATCAATTTTCAGTCATGAGCGCGTGATGCTTGAGAAACCAACCACAATACGTGCCGGAATTTGTACTGCTACGTTGTTTCGCGGAAAAATGACGTCATTGTTGCTAAGGCGTATACGCATGGACAGTTTTTGATTTTCATGTTTAATAAAAACCAAGAAATGCGGTGAAAGCTTTTGAAAAGCATTAAAGTTGCTGAATTAGTTGCACTTACCCCCTCTAGAAACTGTTTTATTCTACTTCCGGTGTAAATGTCATGGAGTTATCTACTTGTGTATGTACACATTCGAAACCGAACTACATCTCTAAACATGGACCCGTGAACAGTATATAGGCAAAAGGTGATGATGAAGGATATTTTTTTTGTCTGCCACTAGTTTTATGTGATAAATAGAATCTCACATTCGTGTTTATGTATTATCATTTTTATCAAACTTGTTGCCTAAAATGTATTTGATACTCGCCAAGGCTCGCGTCATACAATTTTAGTCAAGTCGTTTGATAAAAATGATAATACATAAACACTCATGTAAGATCCTCTATATAGATCTAATCTGGATAAAAGAAAATCATTTGAAGCGAAATACAAAAATATTTTATCAAGGAATCTAGTAAGAAATACGGTTATTATGCAAACGGCCAATAAATTTGAAGGAAGAGTGGTAGGAAAAATACAACTTTCATGTATTTTCTTAAGTGAGTACGAGGCCTCAAAAGGTATTCTAGACTTCGCGCCAAAGGTTTGCAAAGGTTTATGGAATGTAGCATGATCAATAACACGCGTCGATAACTAGGGACTGTATCCAGCTTGGTATAATGACGCCATATTTGTTCTCATAACATTAGATGCAATTTCCGATTAGAAAAAACTGATCATCCTGGTATTTAAACGCCAGGGCCCCGTTTTACTAATGTAGTTACGAATAAATTTCGTAAGTTTTACGTAACTATAATATAGTGGCATATTTCTGCCACGACATACGAGATAACTATCATGATTATATAAAAAAAAAAACTATTGTGATAAATCAAATATTCCTGGAATTTCATCTAGACAAAATGAAAAGATAAAATAGTTATCTCGTATCTCGTGGCAGAAATATGCCACCATACTATAGTTACGTAAAACTTACGAAAATTTTGTACATGTATGTTACTACCTTAGTAAAACGGGGCCCAGAACCGCACCATTTTACATTACGTTACCGTTTATTTTCTGTATACTTGTTGAGAAAAGAATAGATTCATACAGCTTTAATAGTTTTAGTGTTTACCAGTATTTTTCATTCATTGCAAAAAAATCTAAGTATGCCCCATAAAAATCCATATTCTTCTACATGTATGTACAGAAAGACGATCAAGTTTCTACAACCTGAACGTAATGATTCCAGCAATCTGCACGTCCCTACTTGTTGTTCTCGTGTTTGTGGTCCCGGAGGAGTCAGGCGAGAAACTATCCTACGTACTCACCGTTTTCCTGTCAGTAGCTGTCATTTTGACCTTGGTTGCTGATTCGATGCCTCCTACTTCCATCACAGTTTCAATTCTTGGTACATTCTTTTTAGATATAGTACATTTTTTTTCCCCTTTTTCTGTTACAGCTATTTCAATCCCTTGCCACAAAAAGATACAACCTTTTTAGCTCACCTGAGCAAAACGTGCTCAAGGGAGCTTTTAGGATCACCTTGTGTCCGTCGGTCGTCGTGCGTCGGTCGTCGTGCGGTGTCAACAATTCTTTAAACATCTTCTCCTCCTAAACCCTGGGCCAATTTGGACCAAACTTGGCTGGAATGTTCCTTGGGAGGTCCTCTTTGAAAATTGTTCACAGAATTTGATTCCATCGAAAACTCTGGTTGCCATAGCAACCAAATGGAATATTCTAAGAAATTCTTTAAAATATTCTCCTTTGAAATCGCAGGTCAGATTTTGAAATAATTTCACAGAAATGTTCCTTGGGTGACCCTTTTCAAAAATTGTTCGCGAAATTTTGATCCGTCGAAACACATGGCCGTGGGGGGGGGGCCTCTTTGCACTTTATGGACATGAAGAAATTCTTAAAAATTCTTCTTCTCTGAAACCACTGGTCAGATTTTGAAATAATTTCACAGAAATGATCCTTTGGTGACCTTTTCATTTTCATCAAAGGACTGTATAGGTATTTTGATGAAAAGGGCTATTGCAGACGTCAACCTATACCAGGTAAGTGAGTGCACTGGTGAGAAATGCTGATGTGCACACTTTCTACTTGATGTATTTGATAGCTGTGTATTGCAAGAGGTAATATAAAACTGTTATCTTTGGAATACATGCATAATATTTCACCAGTTATCAAAAGGGCCTCTATCTGGTTGTTAACCGCCTTGTTGATCACCATTTCTGTACTTTATGATGGATTGTTTTTTTAATTTTATACAAACTTTATATGCAGAATTCCGATTCGTCAAAAACATGGCTATGGTGATAATTGTAGGGGTGGTGACAGATTTTGAAATGATTTTTACAGGTGACCTTTTCAAAATTGCTTGGCAAAATAATGATTTTGTTTCCAAAATTTCAATGCTTCAAAAAAAAAAAAAAAATTGGCTATGGTCCTCTCAAAAATTCAGGTGAGTGATCCAGGGCCATCTTGGCCCCCTTGTTTTCTTTTTTTCGAGGTTTATAATTAGAACAAGATCTCGCATTCTAATCAATTAGTTCAATGAAGATGGCCGTTTTGGCCATAGTTTACCATCCAGTAGACTAGTCTAGTACATTTATATAGACAGCAGACGAAATAAAACTATATCCAAAATCAAACTGCTAATTGCTAAGCAATATAAGCTGGCAAAATAATAGAGCTTTAAAGGAAATGGAACAGTTGGTTTGAACAATGACTTTACTAGAAATTACAGTTAAAGAATCTCTTGTGTACTTTCTGCATAAAACATGACGTCATACTTATTTTATTCCAGGTCTGTACCTAGCCGTTGTACTTATATTGTCAGCACTGGCTGTCCTGTTTACTGTAGGAATAATGATACTCGCTAAAAGAGACGGGTTTGTCAGGGAACCATGTTGCCTGTTATCGTTCACCCACTTTGCAGCAAAAGTCATGTGCCATCCATTTGCAAGTACAAGAACATCAACGACAGTGTCCAAGGTATCTCCGAGTAGTGATGACGTTGGAGATGACGTCAGTGAAAGAAGTATACCGGAACTTGATCTCCAGTGGAGGGAAATGTCCAAGATTTTGGACAAGTTTTGCTTCATCATATTTTCGGTTGGGTCCCTCGTAACAAACTTTGCGTTTGTCCTTGCGCTCACAGTGGGTGGAGCTTTGAATGAACCCGATTAGTTTTCTTGAATATTCATGTCATTAACTTGACAAGCGTGGCGTATTTACTGTGATACATAGATTAGATTTAAGTTTTACACTTATATCATCATGATTGCTCATTGCCGACATTACTGTCAACATCACTATTGAAACTTTCAATGGCGCTGATCCATCTATAAAAATGTAGATCTAGCCTCATCCCTTGATCACTAAGGTAAAATGATAAAATTATATATACATGCAAATTTTCCGGCTCAAACCCGTGCATCACACGCGGATAAAATCCTACTCGCAGTATCATATCCAATCCAAACTCAGTATCGATTTGGACGTTCTGTTGCTAAGATATTAAAGATAAACTTTGAATTTAGATTAGTCTCTTTTCTCTTAATCTATTTACTAATTTTTCAGACAATATGTATAAGAAAACTGAAATTGCTTGAACATTGAAAAATATAAAGTTTAAAAAATACCCTCTCTTTTTTTTCCCCCGAAATAAAGGTGTTTTTTAGCCACAAGAAAGGAATTTTTAAAGATTGATACTCAGTATACCGTAAGTTCATTTTGTTTCATTTACGACGTATATCGCAAATTTTTCTAATAAACAGATTTTTTAAAAACTTTGCACATACAAAGCTTATCATGTCTCTGGGAGATTACAGGAAAAAAGACATGGGTTACCATGCTCGTTTCTGAGAAATTTGCCTCTGAAAAGGGTATATCCAGTCCCAAAATTTAGCTTATATTGGATTTAAGAATAGGGCACCCTAATGGGATTCGTCTAACATCCCCCTTCATCGCCAAAATCGTACGGATTCGGCTAAGACTCGGGTAATCCGTAATCCATGCGGGGAACCAGCGTGTATCGCCCGATCGATTACGAATTACCAGAGTCTTAGCCGAATCTGTACGTTTTTTCGGCGATGAAAGGTGATGTTACAAGAATCCCATTAGGGCGCTTTATCCTTAAAACTGTTTTGTTTTGGACAAATAAGCCGCACTGGCGGACAAGTGGATTTTTTCAATTTACTTGTCCGTGGACAAGTAGAAATTTCTAAGATTTCCACACCCTTGTTGTCTGTTTCACAACCCTAGGTACATATGTACATCCATTTACTTACCTACATGACTCTGAAACGTCCAGAGGATGTTCTACCCTGTTCGTGGTTATCTTCTTTTGGTATGTTATATTAAGACAAAGACAGTAGATCTAACTGGAACCTAAACTTAGAAGAAATGCGATTTCGAATTTGGAACGACGTTCTTCACCTACAAATAGGCCTCGTTCTGAATTCGCTTGCAGAATGAGCTCACATGATCTCTGTGAGATCTCTCAAGTGTTATGCGGCTGATAAAATTATGTTAAAACTAAACTTTTCTATTTTCACAAAGTAACCTGTGCATTTTGGTCAAATATGTCATCTGCAGATCCTGTACAGATGGACAAATCTTACCCCTTGAAGCACCCAAAAGACCCAGCAGAATTTTTCAGTCTAGAATAACACCCAGATGATTGCAATTTCATGGTTGCTTTGATGTACAATGAATGAATAAATGTTGTTTTATGGTGCATCGACAGCTTTGGTCATTTAGCGGGCATATCTATATTAAATCTTTGCCAAATAGTCGCAAGTTTTAATGACACAGGGGGAGAATCCTTACGAGAACATTGTGGGAAAAGGAGAAAATGCTGGTTACCAGCATTTTCTCCTTTTCCCCCAATGTTTTCTAACCTTTCAAAGAAAAAATTCCTAACTTGTGGAACTTTTGAATTTTTGTTGTCACTTTGGACAAGTCTAAATTTTTGTTGTTTGGTAGAGTTAAATGATGATAACAGTGGATTTTTTAGCTAAAACAGATTTGAACAAAATGATAACAATAATTAAGGAATGAAGAGAATTTTTTTGTTTTCATTGAGGTATGAAAAAAAAACCTAATCACACAGTATGAAACCGCGAAGCGGTTTCATACAAAAGTGTGATTAGGTTTTTTCTTCATACCTCCATGAAAACAAAAAAAAATTCTCTTCATTCCTTATAATTCAATATCACAGACAACAAATATGCACTTAAATAATACTAACTGCTCTTTTTGTGTAAATCCAACATTGCGTATTTATTTACTGTCCTTTTCATTGATATTTGAAAGCGCGGTAAAACTGCTCCTTCATGACGTCAAATGACGTAATTCATGACGTCATTACAGTATTGAACGTTTGCAGATTGAGTGGATTTATTATTAGAAGTTCAGTACACTAGAATTAAGTTGAAAATAAGATCGTTTAAACCCAGCAGAGTAACAATGAGTTTTCAGCTCTCGCTTTGAATTTACTGTTGGACTTTTTTTTCAGTATTCAGAAAAAAACAAATTCAGCTAGCAATTTAATCTACGGACTCGATATAAAATCAGACCGAAAAAACATTATGAAATCTCGTATATACATGTTTGTTTACATTACTTTGACTGCAAAAGTAGTTCCGGCACTGCTAAATTTTTTTTTTTTTCATGGAACTATGAAAAAAATTTTTCAGCCAATCAGAACTCGCCAATGTTCATGAAAACTATTAATATTGAATTATATAAGAGTTGAATTAAGATGGATTATGTGTGACCTTGTATTTATAAAAGACATTATTTAGTGACAGGGCAATCTCTATCTACTCAAAAGCTTTTGTGTACAGTGTTTCAGCAAGCAAACAGTGTAGATTAAAGATTTGAAAATATACTTTATGCAGTCTAGTGCTGATCTACACAGATTGCAAAGGCAACTGTAGTATAACGGCGCTTTAACCCTATACCACACAGTCCCAAGCTTTCACGACCCTGAGAATGAAGCCTTCTGAAAACATTGTGGGAAAGGAGAAAATGCTGTAACCAGCAATTTATCCTTTTCCCACAATATTATCTACCCTTCTGAAAACAAATTTCAATTTTTGAGTCAATTTTATTGTGTTGTATGCTTTTGCTTTCAGTTCCAACTGGTCTAAATTTTGTCGTATGGTATAGTGTTAAGGGTAAAAACTGTATCAGCTGGTATGGTAAAACCATATTTCCAAAATAATTTTTGAAGGTCTAAAGTAGTCTGTGTTGTTATGGATAATAGGCCTACAAGTGTTTACCAACTTTCAACAGTATTTTGATTGATTGATTGATTGATTGTATGGTGTTAAACGCCATTTTCAACATTATTTCAGTTATATCCCAGCGGCAATTACACCTATCCGTGCTTTCCTGGAGTCTCTTTTCCAATACTCCGCACAATTTTCTTTCCCAGCCAATGGCTGCTTTCCCACATAACCATCGTCAAAACAATGGTCAGTGGCGAGAGAGGAATGAACCCCCTCGCAGTGAGTATCATCAATCCTTGGAAAGACATTGGCCAAGCCAGGGATTGAATCCACAACACCCTGTTCTCAAGTCCTGCATGCTATCGACTGAGCCACCGGGGCTTGGCTTTTTAGTCTGGAATAACACCCCAATGATTACGACTTCATGTTTGCTTTTGTGTACAGTGTTTCAGCAAGCAGACAGTGTAGATTAACCCTTAGGCTACTATGCACGACTTCCTGACCTTTAGGGGACATTGTAGATCAAGATCAGACTCCACAAAACATGCAAACTGATCATGGATCTACATCTTTCGATAAGGAGATATCTTTCCACCAAAAGTACCCTTGAAATAGCGGAACTATGGTTTTTTACTGTCAGCTTGAAGTTTTATATGAAGTTATTTAGCAGCCTTAGTGTTAAAGATTTGACAGTAAATTTTATCTAGTATAGTCTTGATCTACACTGGCTGCAAAGGCAACTACAGTGAAAGGCGCTTTAACCCTTTACCACATAATCCCGAGTTTTCACAACCCTGGGAAAGAAGCCTTCTGAAAACATCATGGGAAAAAGGAGAAAATGCTGGTTACCAGCATTTTCTCCTTTTTCCAACTATGTTATCTACCCATCCCAAAATAAATTTCATTTTTTCAGTCAATTTTATGTCGTAGTCTGCGATTGCTTTTAATTTCGACTAGTCTTAAATTATGTCGTTTGGTGAAATGTTAAAAGTGTGCTGGCTGGTATGGCAAAAAACATATTTCTAAAATAATTTTTACAGGTCAAAAGAAGCCTGTTGTTATGGAAAATAGACCTACAAGTGTTTACCCAATTTCAAAAGTCTTTTGATTGATTCAATAGTGTTTAACGCTGTTTTCAACATTACTTCAGTTATATTGTGGTGGCCAGTGCACCTATCCATGCTGTCATGGAGTTTCTTTAATCATTACTCCACAAAATACTCTTTACACTGCCTTCCTTACCACATAACCATTGCTGAAAAAATAGTCAGAGGTGAAAAAGGAAAGAATCCTGTCGCAGTGACTATCGTCAATTCTAGGAAAGAAAACTGGCCCAGCCAGGGATTAAACCAACAACCCCCTGTTCTCAAGTCCCGCATTCTACCCACTGAGCTACCGGGGATCGGCTTTTCAGTCTGGAATAACAACCCGATGATTGTAATTTCATGTGTGCTTTTGTGAATGGTGTTTCAGGAAGCAGACAATGTAGATTAACCCATAGTCTGCTAAGTGGGACTTCCTGACCTTTAGGGGACAGTGTAGATCAAGATCAGGCTCCACATAACCTGCATTCTGATCTTGGATATACACCGTCCGAAAAGGAGATATCACTTGATCTACACGACAGCAAAGGCAACTATAGGGAAAGACGCTTTAAACTTTTTACCACACAATCCCGAGTTTTCAAGACCATGAGATAGAAGCCTCTGAAAACATTGTGGGAAAAGGAGAAAATGCTGGTAACCAGCATTTTCTCCTTTTTCCACCATGTTTCCTACCTACTCAATATTTGAGATGCACTGATTTCATCATCTGCAAATGCTTTCAATTTGGACAAGTCTAAAAATTTTGTCATTTGGTAAAGTGTTAAGTGGTAAGGCTGGTATGGTAAAAACATATTTCGAAAATAGTTTTTACAGGTCTAAAGTAGCTTGTGTTGTTACGCTGTTTACCCACTTTCAAACCGTATTTTTACAACTCATACAGAAAGCTTACTCATTCATTTCTTTTCCTGGGTTTTATCAGTGCCTGGTGAGAGTCTTGCCCCGATTCTAACGTGCAAAAACAATAAGGACCACACTCTGGCAAAAGGGGGCTTAATGCATCTCCGTGATGTGTTATACCCAGCAAGCCATCCAATAGTTGTGGATGCATAAAATCCAGTATGTCTATCAACCTGCTGAATCCTGAAGTAGACTGATCCTTTGGCATGCAGTAAATTAACCAATATCAACAAGAGCGGCAAATTGTCACAAGATACGCCCGTCCCACCGCCATTTGTCGAGGGGGTATAATAATCCTAAAGGGCAGGTAATGCAACAAACATGTTTACCAAGTCTCAAGTCAATTTGACTTGAGGTGACAAAGTTCCATTCTGGACAAGCAAGAAATACTGTAAAAATGAAGATCGAAGTGGAATTACTCAAATTCCGCACTAGGTAAGGTAATTGTTCTTGCTCACTGTTCTCCGTAATAATATTGCAACAAACATGCATACCAAGTTTGAAGTTGTTCTGACTTGAGATGACAAAGTTATATTCCGGACAAGCACTAAATGCTGTAAAAATGACAATCAAAGGGAAATAACTCAAAGACAGCACAAGGTAGAGTTATAGTTCTTGTGCACTGCACTTCAAAATGTTGCAACAAATAAGCATACAATATTTCAAGTCATTCCTACTTAAGATGACAAAGTTTTGTTCTGGACAAGCAGAAATGCTATAAAAATGAAGATCAAAGGGGGATTAACTTAAAATTCTTGCTAGGAAGAGTTAAGTTTCTTGTGCATTGCACTCCGTAATTTTTCAACAAACATGCATACCAAATTTGAAAAGGTTCAGACGAAAGATGACAAAGTTATATTCCGGATAAGCAGAAAATGCTGTAAAAATGACAAAGGGAAATAACTCAAAGACAGCAAAAGGTAGAGTTATGGTTCTTTTGCACTGCACTCCATATTATTGTAACAAACACAAAAAATTAAGTTTCAAGTCAATTGGACTGGAGATGACAAGGTAATGCTCCAGACAAGCAAGAAATGCTTTAAAAATGAAGATGAAAGGGGGAATAACTCAAAATTCATGCTAGGAAGAGTTATGGTTCTTGTGCATGGACTGGAGATGACAGTTATGCTCTTGACAAAGAACTGGATGCCGCCCACCCACCCGCCTGTGTCCAAACGCCATGGGGGATCCCATAATATGTCCCATCTTGAATTGGTGTATAAAAAGGTTCCACTCAGGTCAGCCTGCGCAGGAAGATACTTTTTGCAGGTTCATTAGGCCCCCTTTTTACAGAGCATGGCTCATATATATATATGAAAGAAAGAATTGGAAAGCAACTGCTTACAACCCTTTGCATCACAATCTCCAGTTTTAACAACCATAAAGAAAACAGCTTTTGAAAATATTGTGGAAAGAGAAGAAAATGCTAGTAACCAGCACTTTCTCCTTTTTCCCACATTGTTTTCTACCCGTTTTAACGAAAATAATATTAATTCACCAACATTCAATTTGTTGTCTTAATTAAAACTCTTTCCTTTGGACGAGTCTAAGAATGTGTTGAATGGTAAAGAGTTGAAATGAGGCAATTTGGGAAAGAGAAAAGATTAGTAGCATAAATAACAAACATAAGATCAGTGATATATAATTTTTCTATCAAGGTTTGAACAGAAATATCAGCATAGAATATAATCATAACAGAAGTCATAGATATGCAAATGTCTGGAGAAAAAAAAAATGCAATACATACAACTTGAACTCTTGAGCATAAAAAACAGATAAAAAAAAAAGCACATCTAAACCATCAGTGATGTGAAGCCTTAAAGTGCTAAATAACTAAAAAGAAGTCGATGGTAAAAACCTGAATGTTGCTATTTCAAACTTATTTTCTGTGGAAAAATTCATCCTTATCAAAAAGAGTTGATTCAAGATCAGACAGCAGGTTCTGAGCAGTCTGATCTTGATCTACACTGTCAGCAAAGGGTCAGTGGGTTGTGCAGCCTAAGGGTAAACTCTTTTACACATGACAAAATTATAATCTTGTCCAAACTGAAAGGAATGTATCTGGTAGACAACAAATTAAATTTTACTCAAATTATGAAATTTGTCTTGAATGTATAGAAAACATTGAGGGAAAAGGAGAATTGCTGGTTACCAGCATTTTCTCCTCTTTCCCAAAATGCTTTCAAAAGGTATCCTTGTCAAGGTTGTTTAACCTTCAGGTTGTGTTATAAAAGATTAATACAGACTTTATCTAGACAGGTATCTATCATGTAGTATCACATTTATGAAAATAAGGAGGCCAAGTTGAAAAAAAAAAATTATCTCAGAAATAAATGGTAAAGTTCAGACAGATTGCTTCAAGGATAATATTCAACACATCTTGGCATAAATTAAACACTATCTCTTCAGTGAAAAAAAAAAGAATGTATACCAATACTAACTGTAATGCAGAAAATTTTAACTGTCTTAAAATGTGTTCACTGTCCACAAGGTGAACATCTGATCAGAGTTTTAGGCAATTCTTTCATAAGGTTTACGAGAACTAGAACTTATGCTAGCATTCAAAAATATTTCAAAAGCTGATTAGCAATGAGTGTCAAGGTGATATCAGATATATCTAAGTAATGCACATAGATCAAGCCAGTGAATCTTTCAATGGCACCAAGTCCTAAATACCCTACCTGTTTGATATTGAATCATATTTACACACCAGAGAAAACCTTGCCATAGGAAACATCTTTGAGAAGTGTGTAAACCAAAAGAACTTACTTAAATTTCAAATATTTGGGACAAAAAAATCAAGCTGTCCGTCTTGTACAACACTATGTACAAAGCAGCCTGTCTCGTCAAAAGATTGGAGCAAAGCTGTCTGTCTCATCAAAAACCTCTGACCAAAGCAATGTATCTGGTCAAAAACTTAACAAAGCAGTATGCCTTGTCAAAAAACTGAATGAAGCAATCTCTCTTGTCAAAAAACTGAACAAAGTGGTCTGTCTTGCCAAAAACTGAATGAAGCAGTCTGTCTTGCAAAAATCTGAACAAAGCAGTCTGTCTCATCAAAAAAACTGAACAAAGCAGTGTCTTGTCAAAAAAACTGAATAAAGCAGTCTGCCTCGTCAAAAACTGTGACCAAGCAGTGTGTCTTGTCAAAAACTGTGACCAAGGAGTCTGTCTTGTCAAAATCTGTGTAATGCTCCTGGTCTAGTTGCAGACAAGTTCCATCTATGCCTGTCTCAAAACTCTTACAGAACTACACTAACTAACACCTTACACCTTACACTACAAAGGCATATCAAAAACCTGAATGCAGCTTCTGGTCTTTCTGGTGTCATCGTCCATCCCTCCCTTGCACCTTTTTGGTTCCTAGTATACTTTAGTACTTCAAAATGGATGCAAGAGTTATGTGAGACCCTTTCTCTTTCACCTTTTTGTTTCCTAGTATACACTAGTCCTTCAAAAAGGATACAAAAGTTATGTGAGACCTTTCCCTTACACCATTTCGGTTCCTAGTATTCACTAGTACTTCAAAACGGATGCAAGAGTTATGTGAGACAAGGAAGTTTCCTTAATGGGAATAAACCACAGTTAATGGACCAATATGGTGCATTATAGTAATCAAAAATCCCTAACAGTCAAAACTACCAGAGTCATGAAAATACTTAAATGGAGTAAAAGACAAACCTAACGTCATCATGTGATCAGTCTAGAACAAATCCCTTTGATTTACAAACCTCAAACATGTAAAACACACATTTTGATACATTCAATTTGTATCATACCTATCAATTTTATACGATATGGTGCACATTAAAAAGATTCAATTGACCAGAAATGGAAATTTTAACCATTCTCTTCATCTCAGCTAATGAAATATCTTGAACACTTACACATGTCACACACCTAAAGCTTGAAAAAAAATTATAAAAGCTTTTAAAAAAAAAACAGGAACTGTTTTTGACATAATTTTGTTCCATGAAATCTTCACCATATGACAAATTTTCAACTTGTCCAACTTGAAGAGTATTTTCATA
This sequence comes from Hippopus hippopus, assembly GCA_946811185.2. Lineage (NCBI taxonomy): Eukaryota > Metazoa > Mollusca > Bivalvia > Cardiida > Cardiidae > Hippopus > Hippopus hippopus. The sequence goes on from OX328112.1 coordinate 30,339,029, forward strand.
TGAAAAATGTGACATTTATCATGATATTTTTTTCCTGATAGAGTGGATAACATTATGGTAAAAGAAGAAAAATACTGGTTGCCACCATTTTCTCCTTTTCCCACAATATTTTCAACAGGTGTTTTTCCTGGGTTCATTAAAACTCAGGATGGTGTGGGAAAGGAATAAATTTTAGACCTTCTCATAGTACAACCCAAGTCAACATAAATGTATTCATTTCAAATGTTAAAATATAGTACAGAGCACTTGAGAGAGCAAGTGTATATATGTAACTGCAAATGCAGTACACACATCATAACTAGCCATGAACACAATGTTGCAATCATCATCCATTCTTTAACTGGGACAAACTTGAAGAACTATTGTGCAACCACTTTAACTTGTCACTACTTTGATTGTGTTCAATTTTCTGTTATGTGCCTCGGTATCTTAAACAACAAGAACAACAACCTTTGTTATGAAAACAGAGACGCTAGTATAGGCTGTAAGAACTGACCTGGCACGGCAGAGCGATGTTAAACCTCACATTTTAGATTGAGGTAAAATAGTTAATTTAGAAATCATTGTTAGTAGCCGTATTCCATAAAGCAAAGAATCAATAAAGTACTGTCGTGATGCATGTGTTTACATAGATTTACAACAAAACAATGCCAAACTGGGTTGAGGCCACTAAAATAAAAAATAAAATGGCTGACTTATGTCAAAGTTTAGCGTCCAGGCCTTTATTTTCAGATACATTGGATACACAAATACATATACATGTCTAAGAACTTTGTAAAATATACAGCTCAATCCAGTATGTACAATCAGTCACTGTATTTTATACCACTGTATTAATGATTATGTAGTGATTGCCGTCCCTTTTAACAGTATTTTTGAAAACAGGAGTAACATCGACATATTTCTAATTAATATTGATATTATATATGTTAATCATATTAATATCATTATTATTCTATGGCGGACTCGCTCAGGAAAAACCAGAGATAAAACTACAAGTAGAAAAAACTCTGGAAACCTGTGCCCATTTGTCAACGTCTAATGCCATGGAATGTTGGGCCTCATTCAATGAAAAAGACTTCTTGAAGCTTCCAAAACAAATTTTAGGGAATTGTATATTACACTAACAGAAACCCATATAAATCAGGGGTTAACTTTTGTAAACAGCTTGCCAGTTTCAATAGGCATTTTTGGTAGGAAATAGTGACGGAAGTACAGAGCTACAGTATTATACTAGTGTACTGCCAGGAACCTCCACTTAATTTTACAAAAGAAAAAACGTCTATATGTGTCGCCCTCTCAAAGCTGGTAGAACCTAGTGCCAACTGCATAGAATTTCTTCCACTAGTGTGATAGGGGGAGTCTGAGTGCTGGAGGAAAATGTCTGAAGAAAAATAATATAAATTTGAGATTCAGGAGGCCTAACTTTTCACCATAAAACAAAATTGTAGATTTGTCAAATTTGAAATTTTTTGCAGACAACAATTTACTTGTGGCACAAATTTGATTTCGAATGAGTAGAAAACATTGTGGAAAAAGAAGAAAGTGCTGGTTACCAGCATTTTCTCCAGTTTCCACAATGTTTTCAATAGCCTTGTTCATCAAGGTCATTAGATTGTAGAGAAAAGGGTTAACACTGGACCTTCTTGAATAAACATTCAGCTGACAATTTTTTTAAAAACATCCTTGTACTTTTTTTTTTTAAATCCTTACCAACCCACAAAAGTTTAGGCTTATCAAAAAAAAATGAAGCATTTGCAGATGATATAAATAGGATCTGACATAAGTTGGGTTTGAGATAAAAAATTTAAGGTTCAAAAACATTATGAAAATATGATGGTTACCAGCATTTTTTCCTTTTCCCAATAATTTTTATGGTTTCAAAAGCTTTCTTCCTTAGTGTCGTTAAAACTTGGGATTGTGTGGTAAAGGTTTAATCAGTATGAAATAACTGTGTTTAACAGTCATGCATATAAAAAAACACTGTGGTAAAAGGAGAACTGGCTCCTCAATAGAAAGTTTTCCTTCTGCCATAGTGTTTTTTAAAAGTGGTTTACTGCATGAAAAAATGTCATCAATGGGCTATAATCTAACTGAATAGTGACAATCCCAAGTTTTAATGATCCTAAAGAAATAGCCTTTTAAAATCATTGTGGGAAAAGGAGCATTTTCTCCTTTCCCTTAAGGTTTCTGACATTTTCAAAGGTAATTTTGATCATCATTCCATTAAATTTTGTGGTATTCAAATTCTTTCAATTTCGACAAGTTCAAAATTTTATCATAAAATAAAGGGTCTCTTCTCTATCAAACTACAAAAATGTTGTACTCTAAAAAACTGAAAGCATCTGCAAAAACAAAATAAGTGTGACTCTAAAATTGGAATTTGTCTTGGGATGGGAAGACTGTGAGCATTGTCAGAATAGGAGAAAACACCGGTTACCAGCATTTTCCACTTTTTCCCCACAATGCTCTAAAAAGCTTCTTCATTAGGGTTGTTAAAAGTGGAGATTGTTGGCTACATGTTCAATTTTTGACAGTACTGCAGTTGTACAACAGCAAAAAATCATTTATGCGATTTCAGAGTCCCAACTACTGTGATGGGTTCATTTTATTGTTTGATTAATCATGTTTTACAGTACTTGGGTTCATCAGCACTAGGTTATGGCTCCAAAGTAGTCTTACCAATTTTGTCGTTTGGTAAAGAGTTAACCCTTTACAACACAATCTGTAGTTTTAATTACCCCGAGAAAGAGAGCTTTTAAAAACATTGTTGGAAAAAGAGAAAATGTTGGTTACTAGCATTTTCTCATTTTCCCACATTGTTTTCTATCCTTCCAAAGACAAATCACATCATTTGTATGAAATTAATTTTGTTGTCTGAGTCACTAAATGCTTTTAGTTTGGAAGAATCGTAAACTACACGATCCTTAGTTTAAATGCCCCTAAGGAAGAAGTCTTATGAAAAAATTGTTGGAAAAGTAGAAAATACTAGTAACAAGCATTTTCTCTTTTTTCCACAATGTTTACTATCCTATCAAATCAGCCACATTTGTTGTCAGAGAATGCTTTCAATTTAACCCAGTCTAAAGTTTTGTCGTTTTGTCAAGAGTAACCTCTTTACTACACAATCCTGACTTTAAACGACCCTGAGATAGAAGCCTATAGAAAACATTGTGGGAAAAGGAGAAAATGATAGTAAACAGCATTTTCTCCTTTTCCCACAATATTTTCTACCCTATCAAAGTCAGAAATCATCATTTTACCAAGATTTAGTTTGTTGTCTGCAGATGCTTTGAATTTGGTCCAGTCAAAAAATTTGTCGTTTGGTAAAGAGTTAAAAGGGTAGAAAACATGGTCTGAAAAAGAGAAAATGCTGGTTAACAGCACTTTTTCCCTTTCCCACAATGTTTTTAGAAGACTTCCTTATGGTTGGGATTGGTTAACCTCTGAACCATGAATAAAAAACATTGAGACATATTGACATCTTTTACCTTTGGGCAACCTGGGGGGGGTCTCTGGCATGTGTCTGTCTTTGGAAGCTGTTGTGGTGGAGACACTCTGGAAAAAACAAAATACAATAAATAAACTGTGAGAGATATTAGCTTTGAATTTCATTGACTACATTCATTTTTATAAATGTTTAACCTTTGACCATCCACAATCAATTGTTTAATTCTTTACTAAACCAAAAAATTTTAGACTGGTCCAAATGGAAAACACTTGCAGACGACAGAATAAACTTAACTCAAAGAGTGAAATTTGTTTCCAGCAGGGTAGAAAACATTATGGAAAAGGAGAAAATACTGGTTACTAGCATTTTGTCCTTTTCCCACAATGTTTTCAAAAGGCTTCTATCTCAGGGTCATAAAAACCGGGGATTGTTTGGTAAAGGGTTGACTCTTTATCACAAATCCCTAGTTTTAACGACCCTTAGAAAAGAGCCTTTTGAAAACATTGTAGGAAAGAGAGAATGCTAGTAACCAGTATTTTCTCCTTTTCCACAATGTTTTCTACCCTGCTGGAAACAAATTTCACTCTGAGTTAAGTTAATTTCGTCGTCTGCAAGTGCTTTCAATTTGGACCATTCTAAAATTTTTCCCACAATGTCTTCTACCCTATCTAATACAAATTCCATTGAGCCCCATTTAAATTGTCGTCTGTAAATGTTTTCAATTTGAACAAGTCTATATTTTTGTAATGTGGTTAAGAGTTAACTCTTTACTAGACAACAAAACTTTAGACTTGTCCAAATTGAAAGCATTTGCAGACAATAAATATGACTCAAAATGGTGAAATTAGTCTTTGAAAGGGTAAGCGTAGGAAAAAGAGAGAATGCTGGTAACCAGTATTTTCTCCATTTCCCACAACGTTTTCTACTCTATCAAATACAAATTCCATCACTTGAGCCTGGTTTAAATTGTCGTTTGCAAATGCTTTCATTCGGACAAATCTGTATTTTTGTAATGTGATTAAGAGTTAATGCATTACCAGACAACAAAACTTTTAGACTTGTCCAAATTAAAAGCATTTGCAGACGATAAATATGACTCAAAATGGTGGACTTTGTCTTTGATAGGGTAGAAAACAGTGTGGGAAAAGGAGGAAATGCTGGTTACCAGCATTTTCTTCTTTTCCTATAATGTTTTTCAAAGGCTGCTTTTTGAGGGTTGTAAAAATGAGGGATTGTGTGGTAAAGGGTTAAATAACTAGAGGAAAAAAGCTTTTGAAAACATTGTGGGAATAAGACAAAATTGGGGTAAACAGCAATTTATACTTTCCCACATTGTTTTCTATCTCTGTAAGAACAAACCCCATAATGTGATATTATATTTGTAGTCTGCACATACTTTCAATATGAACAGATCTAAAGTGGTCTTGCTTGCTAAAGAGTTACACATTATTCTAGGTTATGTTGCTTGGTCCACTGCAACTGTTCATGTTTTCCTCAAGTTTCTCTTGCATGTACTTTGCACAACTTTCTGCAAAGCCACTGGCTGCTTTTCCACATTGTTCAAAAGTGAAAGAAGAATGAATCCTGACATAAGAATGATCATCAATTCTCAAAACTTTTGTTGATCTAGGATTTGAGACGGTGAGCCCCAGGGTACCTGGTTCAGCTCTTTCTTGGCTAGTGAAAGAGGTTCCTTAATTATTTAGCAATTCCCATTTCAATTTTTTCTGTATAGAAGTGAAAAAGATTGAACCATGCTCTGTGAAAAGGGTGCTTAATGCATCTGCAAAAAGTATTAACCCCAGCCTGTGCAGGCTGACATGGGTCAAACCTTTTGTTATCTGTAACATTTTTTTACCATTCTATTTTATGATTCAGTTGGTTGTTAAACAAATTAAATTTAAGGGATCCACAATTGTATGAATTCACTTAATGTTTAGTATCATGTAACATGGAGCAGTTAACCCCCTTTCCCCGGAGTATAGCTCATGTTTGTATCACATCATTAACCTAGAGGCCCTTGAGGGCCTGAAATCACTCTACTGCTTTTTTTGATAGCATACTTTTGAATTCATGATGCAAAAAGAAAACAAAAAACACGAAAAAGTGTTCTTGCAACTGGGCTTGAACCCACTAAGTAGGCATGGTGAATTGAACTAACAGTGAAAAAAAACATGAAGTGCAATTTCTCAAAACTAAATGTTTGGAATCCAGGCAAAATTGATAGGGTTTCTGTATGCCTTGTATTAAACAATTCCAGTAAATTTCGAAGAAATGTGACTAAATGTGAGTAAACAATCCTAAGTCACCAAATGGCTGCTTTTCCTGAATGTTTACTTTTAATACTGTTCAATCCCTTGATGAGTCTTTGCAAGTTTCAAAAGAATTAGATCAACACTATGAACTTCATTGCCAAAAACAAGAAATGAAATTTTCAACTTTGAATGGCTACTTTTCCCATACTGCTTGTCAGATTTTTTTCAAAATCAATAGGGATCAAGCTGTTTATGATACAAAGCAACTGTGCAAGTTTCATGACAATCTGACCACAAAATTGCTGACATCATCGCGTAAACAAGAAATTGAAATTTTCAACATAAAATGGCTACTTTTCCTAGACTGATTGTCAGATTTTTTTTCAAAATCAATAGGGATCAAACTGTTTATGATACAAAGACAATGTGCAAGTTTCATGAAAATCTGACCACAAATGCTGACATCATTGCGTAATCAAGAAATGTAAATTTTCGACATTAAATGGCTACTTTTCCAAAATCAAAAGAGTTGAAGCTATTCATAAGATAAACAAACTAATCAAGTTTCATGGGAATCTACCCACCAATGCAGACTTTATCGTGTAAACAAGAAAAAGACTGACAGACAGACGGATGGACAGACAGACAGCCAGACGGACGACAGAAATCACGCCACAACATAAGCTCTGCTTGCTTTCAGCCAGTAGAGCTAAAAACTCAACAGGGTGCAGGTTGCTTGGCACAGAGCATCAAAGTGATGCATTGAACCTCATTTTGCTAGAACAAATAAATGGTTTTGAAGTTTTTAAGGGAGAAAAAAAGGAATTATCATCAGTAAAGAAACTGCTTACTTTATGGTATCTTCTCTGTAGTAAGAAAACTCTGCCTTCACTTTGAGATCTTTGTGGCAGAGTCTGAAGTAAAGAATAAAAGTGTAAACAAGAATGTAGAGTTCTAAAAAGGATAGATGGATTAACAGGTCCTGGAATCTGAAAATTTTAACTTTTTTTTGTTTTCACACATTACCAAATGGCAGCATTCTGGACTGGTAAAAAATTAGAAGCATTTGCAGAGAACAATTTATTGTTTGTTTGTTTGTATTAGAGTTTGATAGCACTTTAAAACAGCTTGACAACAAAGTACCGTAATTATGGCTGAATTATTGGATTTGTGTCTGAAAGGTTAAGAAACATGGCTGGAAAATGCTCGCTAACAGCATTTTCTCTTTTTGCTACAGTGTTTTCAAAAGTCTTGTTTCAATTGATTGACTAATTGTATTGTGTTTAATGTCATTTACACATTATTTCAGTTATATCGCAGCAGTAGGTTCACCTATCCATGCTTTTCTGGAGTTTCTTTTAGACTAGTCCAAACTGAAAGCATTTGCAGACGACAAAAAAAAAAAAAAAAGTGACTCAAAAACTGAAAATTGTTTTGGGAAAGGTAGAAAACATAGAGGGGAAAAAGAGAAAATGCTGGTTACCAGCATTTCTACCTTTTCCCACATTGTTTTCAAAAGGCTACATTATAAAGGTTCATTAACCCTTTACCAAACAATCCCTGGTTTTTATGACCCAGGGGAAGAAGCCTTCTGAAAACATTGAGGGAAAAGGAGAAAATGCTGGTAACCAGCATTTTCTCCTTTTCCCATGATGTTTTCTAATCTTCTAGAGTGAAGTTTCAGTTTTTGAGTCACATTTATTTTGTCGCATGCAAATGCTTTCAATTTGGACGTCTAAAATTTTGTCGATTGGTAAAGAGTTAAAAGTGGGAATTGTGTTGTAAAGAGTTAAAATGCATTTAAATATCAATCATATCATTTAAAAGTATGGCAAATATTGTGAAGATGCTAATCTGTTCTTGCGTAGTCAGTCCAAGAGTAAGTCACTGACACAAAAATGAATTTTAAAATCATGTTAAAGGTAAACAAAAGACTGAGTGACCTGGCAACTTTTAACCTATGTCTTATTTAAGAAATTAAATTGTCTGCCAGACAATAACACTTTGACTGACTGTACAGTAACAGATTGCTAAGTTTTAACAACCTTGAAAAAGAGGCCTTCTGAAAACATTGTGGGAAAAGGAGATCTTTTGTGCCATATTATATTTGATGCCTGCAAAACGCTAACAATTTGGACAAGTGTAAAATATTGTTTTTTTGGTAAAGGAATAAGTTGTTTTTGTAGACACTGTAGATCAGGATTAGAAGGCAAAAAATATTCAGCCTGATCTTAGATCTACACTGTCCACTACTTAGCTACATATTCTGGCCAAAACAACATTAAAATAGCACTATTTCGGCTGCTTTCTCCTCCTCCAAAAAGTCCATTTCATCAATGCAGCGCTCTTACATTTAACCATTTACACATTATCCTGTATTTTAACGACCCCAAAGTAAAAACTTTCGATACCATTGTTGGAAATGAATGATTGACTGAACAGTGTTAAATGCCACTTTCAATATTATTTCAGTCATGTCATGGTGACAGCTCTTATTCATACATGTCCTTGGTTTTACCAGTACTAGGCAAGGTCTCTTTAGTCTCTTGACCAAGTACACTCTCACAAAAAACTAAGGCTTAAACCCTGGGCTTCCAGTTTAGCACTGAGCCAAGCAGGACCATCCCCCCCATTTGTGGGAAAAGGAGAAAATGCTAGTAGCTAGCTAGCATTTTCTCCTTTTTGAACCAAGTTTTTTACCTTATCTGGCTCATATCCTATCATATGTGCTACATTGAATTTTTGTTGTCTGCAAATGCTTTCAGTTTGGAACAGCCTAAAATTTTGTCATTTGGGACAGGCTTAACCCTTTACCACACAATCTCTAGGTTTAACAACCCTGACAAACAATGCTTTTGTTATTGTTCAATTTTCTGCATATCAAAGAACCAGTGTATCTCATGATTCAAGCTGTTTGGATTTTATGGATCTATAATAATGTGATGGCTTCGTATCAGGTATCACACAGCTGCATTAAAACCCCATTTGCCAGAGCATGGTTCAATTGTCCATATGAAATGATTACTCTGAACAACATAGGTTATAGTGCAAAAATACAGATTTTTGACAGACACCACCAAATTCGTTAATCTCCTTTATAATTGTTCCAATGCACTTCCCTGGATAAAGTAGATCAAGATAAGACAGCACAGAATGTCCAGTCTGATCTTGGATGTCAAATGTCAGATGCATAGAGATATTTCATGTTTCTCAGCTAATTACTAGTAATGCCTAAGACTTGTAAGTATGATATGGATTCTCACCTGTAACGTTTCCAAGGTATATAATGATTCCTTTCCACTGGACAACCACGGTACAACATGCTGAACCATTCCACCAAATTGACCATGCTGAAACGCAATCTTAGGCAACCAAGCAAATGATCACCTTCATTATGCATTTATATTCATGAGTTTTTATAGCTTTTCTGTGTCTGCTCCATGTTCTCAATATGTAAATGCTCATATTCACACTCATAGAAGTATGTAATATTAGTCAATACAAAAAATAGTACTGGTAACTAGTTCAATCTACTGTTCAATCAAGCATTGTGAGCAAAATAGTTTTACTGAGCTGCCAGTTGAATGAACAATTCTTGATTCAATACATGGCCTAGTCATATCAAACCACGTCTGAGAAACTGGAAAAGGCCTTCAATTTGACTATGGCTTCAAGTGTGTGTGTTACAAATCATGGGCAAAAGTGAGTAATCATACACCTATAAGCCCCTTAGTACTGGCAAAGTAAAACTGTCATATCTAGTAGTATTTTTGTGGGGCTGCAATTAAATGAGTTTATGGCTCAATACGTGGCCCAGTCATACCAAGACCGGGAAGACTTTACAAAATGCCATCAACTATGGCAAATAAATATATACACCAATAGGCCCCTAACTTCTGGCAATTATACTGACTAGAAATATTTTTGCGGACCTGCAACTTAATGGCAGAATGGTTCTATCCATGGCCTGGTCATACCAATAACTGGGAGACTGTGGTGGTCTTCAATTTTGACATTATAGTTTATTGTGCATGTGTGAGTGACAATTACAAACAGTCTTGAGTACTGTTAAAACTTTCATCTTTGCATTAAATTAAGGGACTGACTTCCAGGAATTTTAGGCTGTTACTGTCATCAAATAATTCTATTAACTGAATATGAAATTCTTAATTTTCATCTCATACTTTGTTATAATTTGACTTTAGTTTCTGCAGATGCATGCTATTTTAAGATTTTAGAAGCAGAGTGATATGTTACCTTTGCCGTAGACCAGTATCTTTTCATCAATTCTGCAAGACAGATTAAATTACAAGAGCAAATTACAGTAATAATGACAGAAATTGAGGCGAAGAGTAATGAAATCAGCAATTCATAACTCACTAAGCTTATTTCTAATTCTAGCAGTACACTCCATATACTAATCAGTAAGCCAAAGACGTCCTAAAATAGTTCTTTTTGGTATGCGTGAAATATGCTTACTCTTACAGGTTCTCGATGGAAAAACAAAATGTCCACACTGTGGATGTAATCTGTTAATTTCAAATATCCAAAATCCAAAAGATCAAAAATGTACTTTTCAGATGGAATCTACTGTTCTCTTAATCCTAGCACCTTAAACCCAGTCTTTTGCTAACCAAATAACCTTAACAGGATGGCAACAAATAATGACAAAAAGGGAGATAAACTAACACACATTTACTGGACAAAAAACTCTGACACTACAGTTTCCATCTCCCTTCACCTTCAAAACTGCAAACATAACAGAAAACTGCTTAAGGCTATAGCAAACTTGTACTCCGTTTGGCATTTTCATGGACCTTTTTTAGCTTGTTAAACAAAGGTTTAAATGAAACCATTCACAAGCTGAATGGTCTATCACACAGCATAAAGGTGATAGCTCCTAATATCAGCCAAATATGACACAAAAGTATCACTGGTATAACTGCTGATCAAAGTTATCAACACTAACCCAAAAGTGTCAGAGGCATTATTCATTTTTAAACCTACACAATAGGCACCCAACTGTGAAGAAGAAATTGGATCAGATTGCTCATTAAATTATGTATCTAATTTTCTCATACATTGTACCTGTAAGGTTTTTGTTGCCATCCGTACAATTCCTAAAAACCTTAACTCTTTACCAGACAACAAAATTTCAGACAGGTCCAAATTGAAATCATTTGCAGATGACAGTTGAAGGTGGCCTGTATGACAAAGTTTGTTAGGATAGAAAGCATAATTTCCTTTTTCCACAGTGTTTCAAGAAGCTTTCTTAGTCAGATTTGTTATAAATCAGCATTATATGGTAAAGAGTGAAAAAAAAAAACAGGCTATGTCCTTAACTCTGAATTATCTTATCGTATTCTAAGTAACAGTAAGCAATGACTCCCAGTGTTCTGCCAAGGATTTTAAAAGTAGACACAAATGTCTCACTCATCCAGAAAAGTTTGAGATATTTCTTTAAAATTCAGGGACAAAATTTCGTAATACAATGAAATTGTTTAAACTGTAAGACCTGTGGTACAGGTATTTTTTTACTATCTTCTGCCAATGTTGATTGAGTTTGAGGGGTACTGGGCATCAGAACATTATCAGACTTTCAGCTCTGACTGTTGGTATGCTTTGGCTGACCATAGAAACTTAGGATAATACCTGGCTTTTTTGCTGTGTTGACGAAACCATTTTCCGACTGAGATTGCAGAAGATACTACGTCATGACAGTATAATACACATTCAATACTTGGTTGATGTTTTCGGTCCAATCAAATTTCATTTTGCATATAGGCAGCTTCGGTGCCCATGAAAAACACTAAATTGTAATAGTTACGCGGCTGATTGTGCAATTTTTGATATGCGACAGAAATCACCTTTTACCGATATTTTCTGCAACATTTTGAATTTTTTAGCGAGAAAATTGCAAATACGCGGCCTCGGCAGAACACTGACACCCTCAATCTCTCTCCTAGGTAAGCTAGCATGTTTATATGTGTAACCAGTGTGCATATCTGTATATCTACAAGAAGTCCTCCAACTCCTCTTCCTCTTTCCCTCCTTCAAATTCCTTCCACCTCATTCCCCTCCTCCTCTCTTATTCCTTCCTCCTCATTCCCCTCCTCCTCTCTTCCTATTCCTCCTCCTCATTCTCCTCTTTTACTGACCACCATCTCCATCTCCTCTCTGGACCATTGCTGTCTTCTGCTCTTCTGACCATCATCTCTTTCTCCTCCTCATCTTCACTTTCTGTACTAGTGGCTGTTGCAGCCGGCTACACTGACCACTGTCTCTATCTCCTATGCACCTTCATCCTATCTCCACCTCCTCTTCTGATAACTGTATCCACCTTGTATCTTCTCTACTTATCAAAGTCGTCTATCCCCAAAACACATCAGTGAAAACATGTATTTTTGCCAATTTGAAAGCACTTGCAGACGACAAAGAAAATTTGACTCAAAAATTTGAATTTCTTTCAGAAATTGAAAGTATTTGCAGATGACAAATTGAAGGTGGCCCAAATGACAAAGTTTGTTAGGAGAGAAAACATTGTGAGAAAAGGAGAAAATGCTGGATATCAGCATTTTCTCCTTATTCCACAGTGTTTCTAGAGGCTTTCTTAGATTTGTTGTAAGTCAGCATTATGTGTAAAGAGTAAAAAAAGAGAGCCATGTTCTTAACTCTAAATTCTAACTTATCCTATTCTAAGTAACAGTAGGCAATGACTCCCTTAATCTCTATCCTAAGCAAGCTAGAATGTTTATTTGTATAAACAGTAAGCATATCTTACTCTCCTCCTCTACATTTCGGAGTCACTAATTCCACCAACTCTCTATATTTCGGAGTCACTATCTCCACCAACACTGTACATTTTGGAGTCACTATCTCCACCTTCACTGTACATTTCGGAGTCACTATCTCCACCTTCTCAATATGTTTTGGAGTCATCTATCTCCACCTATTCTGTAGATCTCAGAGTCAGGCTCATGGGTATATAATTACCGTCTGTGGCATAGTCTCTGGGCCTGAGACTGTGGTAGTTGTCAAGAATGGACTGTGAAGCCATCAGTATGTTCAGTGTGGCCATTGGGTGTACCACATGAAGATAAATGAGTGTTGTCAGTTGCATACATGAAGACCTAGGGTTCTTTGATCCAAGAAGTATCTACAGAAAAGTGCAGAACTGCGGATTCCATCATGGTTTATCCTAAGGCCTAACAAAATAAAAAAAAAAAAAAAAAAAGACAAAAAAAAAAAAAAAAAAGGCATTTCAAAAACTTGCAAGTCCTGGTCAAAATGCAGATTCCATCATACCTTATCCTAATGTATTAAATTTTCTATTTCCTAGTAAATACTAGTATTTGATAAGTAAAGTTCTTTATGATATATAAGCAAAAAAAAGAGGAAAGAAGCCAAAAAAATCTGTCTCTAAACTACAGAGCCCTAACCCTACCCCCATCTCCTTATCTCCTTCTCCTCAACGAATCAAAGTCAACATCTCCAAAACAATTCAGTGAAAACATGCATTTTTGCCAAATTGAAAGCATTTGCTGATGAAAAATGTAATTTTGACTCAGAAATTTAAATTTCTCTTGGAAAGTGTAGAAAACATACATGTTACATGCATTTTCTCCTTTTCACACAAACTTTTCACAAAGGTCCTGCCATCAATACCTTTCCTTAATGCCTAATAAAATAGAAAAAATTAAAAAAACTAGAGGCATTTCAAAAACTTGCAAGTCCTGGTCAAAATGCAGATTCCATCATGTCTTATCCTAACACCTAACAAAATTGAAAAAGAATACAGTGACCTCTCTACTTCCACTAAACAACCTTAACCTCTACCTATTTACCACCATCTCCTTATCTCCTTCTCCTCAACGAATCAAAGTCATTTGTCCCCAAAACACATCAGTGAAAACGTGCATTTTGCCAAATTGAAAGCATTTGCTGACAACAAAATAATTTTGACTCAGAAATTTAAATTTCTCTTGGAAAGTGTAGAAAACATACATGTTACATGCATTTTCTCCTTTTCACACAAACTTTTCACAAAGGTCCTGCCATCAATACCTTTCCTTAATGCCTAACAAAATAGGAAAAATTAAAAAACTAGAGGCATTTCAAAAACTTGCAAGTCCTGGTCAAAATGCAGATTCCATCATGCCTTATCCTAACACCTAACAAAATTGAAAAAAAAAACAGAGACCTCTCTACTTCCACTAAACAACCTTAACCTCTACCTATTTACCACCATCTCCTTATCTCCTTCTCCTCAATGAATCAAAGTCATGTGTCCCCAAAACATATCAGTGAAAACATGCATTTTTGCCAAATTGAAAGCATTTCCTGACAACAAAATAATTTTGACTCAGAAATTTAAATTTCTCTTGGAAAGTGTAGAAAACATACATGTTACATGCATTTTCTCCTTTTCACACAAACTTTTCACAAAGGTCCTGCCATCAATACCTTTCCTTAATGCCTAACAAAATAGGAAAAATAAAAAACTAGAGGCATTTCAAAAACTTGCAAGTCCTGGTCAAAATGCAGATTCCATCATGCCTTATCCTAACACCTAACAAAATTGAAAAAAAAAATACAGAGACCTCTCTACTTCCACTAAACAACCTTAACCTCTACCTATTTACCACCATCTCCTTATCTCCTTCTCCTCAATGAATCAAAGTCATTTGTCCCCAAAACACATCAGTGAAAATATGCATTTTTGCCAAATTGAAAGCATTTGCTGACAACAAAGTAATTTTAAATCAAAAAGTTAAATTTCTCGTGGAAAATGTAGAAAACATACATGTTACATGCATTTTCTCCTTTTCACACCAAGTTTTCACAAAGGTCCTGCCATCAATACCTTTCCTTAATGTCTAACAAAATAGAAAAATAAAAAACTAGAGGCATTTCAAAAACTTGCAAGTCCTGGTCAAAATGCAGATTCCATCATGTCTTATCCTAACACCTAACAAAATTGAAAAAAAATACAGAGACCTCTCTACTTCCACTAAACAACCTTAACCTCTACCTATTTACCACCATCTCCTTATCTCCTTCTCCTCAACGAATCAAAGTCATGTGTCACCATAACATATCAGTGAAAACATGCATTTTTCCCAAATTCAAAGCATTTGCTGACAACAAAATAATTTTGACTCAGAAATTTAAATTTCTCTTGGAAATTGTAGGAAACATACATGTTACATGCATTTTCTCCTTTTCACACAAACTTTTCACAAAGGTCCTGCCATCAATACCTTTCCTTAATGCCTAACGAAATAGGAAAAATAAAAAACTAGAGGCATTTCAAAAACTTGCAAGTCCTGGTCAAAATGCATATTCCATCATGCCTTATCCTAACACCTAACAAAATTGAAAAAAAATACAGAGACCTCTCTACTTCCACTAAACAACCTTAACCTCTACCTATTTACCACCATGTCCTTATCTCCTTCTCCTCAAAGAATCAAAGTAATCTGTCCCCAAAACATATCAGTGAAAACATGCATTTTTGCCAAATTGAAAGCATTTGCTGACAATAAAATAATTTTGACTCAGAAATTTAAATTTCTCTTGGAAAGTGTAGAAAACATACATGTTACATGCATTTTCTCCTTTTCACACAAAGTTCTCACAAAGGTCCTGCCATCAATACCTTTCCCTAATGCCTAACAAAATAGGAAAATTAAAAACTAGAGGCATTTCAAAAACTTGCAAGTCCTGGTCAAAATGCAGATTCCATCATGCCTTATCCTAACACCTAACAAAATTGAAACAAAATACAGAGACCTCTCTACTTCCACTAAACAACCTTAACCTCTACCTATTTACCACCATCTCCTTATCTCCTCCTCAACGAATCAAAGTCATCTGTCCCCAAAACATATCAGTGAAAACATGCATTTTTGCCAAATTCAAAGCATTTGCTGACAACAAAATAATTTTGACTCAGAAATTTAAATTTCTCTTGGAAAGTGTAGAAAACATACATGTTACATGCATTTTCTCCTTTTCACACGAAGTTTTCACAAAGGTCCTGCCATCAATACCTTTCCTTAATGCCTAATAAAATAGAAAAAATTAAAAAAACTAGAGGCATTTCAAAAACTTGCAAGTCCTGGTCAAAATGCAGATTCCATCATGTCTTATCCTAACACCTAACAAAATTGAAAAAGAATACAGTGACCTCTCTACTTCCACTAAACAACCTTAACCTCTACCTATTTACCACCATCTCCTTATCTCCTTCTCCTCAACGAATCAAAGTCATTTGTCCCCAAAACACATCAGTGAAAACGTGCATTTTGCCAAATTGAAAGCATTTGCTGACAATAAAATAATTTTGACTCAGAAATTTAAATTTCTCTTGGAAAGTGTAGAAAACATACATGTTACATGCATTTTCTCCTTTTCACACAAACTTTTCACAAAGGTCCTGCCATCAATACCTTTCCTTAATGCCTAACAAAATAGGAAAAATTAAAAAACTAGAGGCATTTCAAAAACTTGCAAGTCCTGGTCAAAATGCAGATTCCATCATGCCTTATCCTAACACCTAACAAAATTGAAAAAAAAACAGAGACCTCTCTACTTCCACTAAACAACCTTAACCTCTACCTATTTACCACCATCTCCTTATCTCCTTCTCCTCAACGAATCAAAGTCATCTGTCCCCAAAACATATCAGTGAAAACATGCATTTTTGCCAAATTGAAAGCATTTCCTGACAACAAAATAATTTTGACTCAGAAATTTAAATTTCTCTTGGAAAGTGTAGAAAACATACATGTTACATGCATTTTCTCCTTTTCACACAAACTTTTCACAAAGGTCCTGCCATCAATACCTTTCCTTAATGCCTAACAAAATAGGAAAAATAAAAAACTAGAGGCATTTCAAAAACTTGCAAGTCCTGGTCAAAATGCAGATTCCATCATGCCTTATCCTAACACCTAACAAAATTGAAAAAAAAAATACAGAGACCTCTCTACTTCCACTAAACAACCTTAACCTCTACCTATTTACCACCATCTCCTTATCTCCTTCTCCTCAATGAATCAAAGTCATTTGTCCCCAAAACACATCAGTGAAAATATGCATTTTTGCCAAATTGAAAGCATTTGCTGACAACAAAGTAATTTTAAATCAAAAAGTTAAATTTCTCGTGGAAAATGTAGAAAACATACATGTTACATGCATTTTCTCCTTTTCACACCAAGTTTTCACAAAGGTCCTGCCATCAATACCTTTCCTTAATGCCTAACAAAATAGAAAAATAAAAAACTAGAGGCATTTCAAAAACTTGCAAGTCCTGGTCAAAATGCAGATTCCATCATGTCTTATCCTAACACCTAACAAAATTGAAAAAAAATACAGAGACCTCTCTACTTCCACTAAACAACCTTAACCTCTACCTATTTACCACCATCTCCTTATCTCCTTCTCCTCAAAGAATCAAAGTAATCTGTCCCCAAAACATATCAGTGAAAACATGCATTTTTGCCAAATTGAAAGCATTTGCTGACAATAAAATAATTTTGACTCAGAAATTTAAATTTCTCTTGGAAAGTGTAGAAAACATACATGTTACATGCATTTTCTCCTTTTCACACAAACTTTTCACAAAGGTCCTGCCATCAATACCTTTCCTTAATGCCTAACAAAATAGGAAAAATAAAAAACTAGAGGCATTTCAAAAACTTGCAAGTCCTGGTCAAAATGCAGATTCCATCATGCCTTATCCTAACACCTAACAAAATTGAGAAAAAAAATACAGAGACCTCTCTACTTCCACTAAACAACCTTAACCTCTACCTATTTACCACCATCTCCTTATCTCCTTCTCCTCAACGAATCAAAATCATTTGTCCCTAAAACACATCGGTGAAAACATGCATTTTTGCCAAATTGAAAGCATTTGCTGACAACAAAATAATTTTGACTCGGAAATTTAAATTTCTCTTGGAAAGTGTAGAAAACATACATGTTACATGCATTTTCTCCTTTTCACACAAACTTTTCACAAAGGTCCTGCCATCAATACCTTTCCTTAATGCCTAACAAAATAGGAAAAATAAAAAACTAGAGGCATTTCAAAAACTTGCAAGTCCTGGTCAAAATGCAGATTCCATCATGCCTTATCCTAACACCTAACAAAATTGAGAAAAAAAATACAGAGACCTCTCTACTTCCACTAAACAATCTTAAGCTCTACCTATTTACCACCATCTCCTTATCTCCTTCTCCTCAACGAATCAAAATCATTTGTCCCTAAAACACATCGGTGAAAACATGCATTTTTGCCAAATTGAAAGCATTTGCTGACAACAAAATAATTTTGACTCAGAAATTTAAATTTCTCTTGGAAAGTGTAGAAAACATACATGTTACATGCATTTTCTCCTTTTCACACAAACTTTTCACAAAGGTCCTGCCATCAATACCTTTCCTTAATGCCTAACAAAATAGGAAAAATAAAAAACTAGAGGCATTTCAAAAACTTGCAAGTCCAGGTCAAAATGCAAATTCCATCATGTCTTATCCTAACACCTAACAAAATTGAAAAAAAATACAGACCTCTCTACTTCCACTAAACAACCTTAAACTCTACCTATTTACCACCATCTCCTTATCTCCTTCTCCTCAACGAATCAAAGTCATCTGTCCCCAAAACATATCAGTGAAAACATGCATTTTTGCCAAATTCAAAGCATTTGCTGACAATAAAATAATTTTGACTCAGAAATTTAAATTTCTCTTGGAAAGTGTAGAAAATATACATGTTACATGCATTTTCTCCTTTTCACACGAAGTTTTCACAAAGGTCCTGCCATCAATACCTTTCCTTTATGCCTAACAAAATAGGAAAAATAAAAAACTAGAGGCATTTCAAAAACTTGCAAGTCCTGGTCAAAATGCAGATTCCATCATGCCTTATCCTAACACCTAACAAAATTGAGAAAAAAAATACAGAGACCTCTCTACTTCCACTAAACACCCTTAACCTCTACCTATTTACCACCATCTCCTTATCTCCTTCTCCTCAACGAATCAAAGTAATCTGTCCCCAAAACATATCAGTGAAAACATGCATTTTTGCCAAATTGAAAGCATTTGCTGACAATAAAATAATTTTGACTCAGAAATTTAAATTTCTCTTGGAAAGTGTAGAAAACATACATGTTACATGCATTTTCTCCTTTTCACACGAAGTTTTCACAAAGGTCCTGCCATCAATACCTTTCCTTAATGCCTAACAAAATAGGAAAAATAAAAAACTAGAGGCATTTCAAAAACTTGCAAGTCCTGGTCAAAATGCAGATTCCATCATGCCTTATCCTAACACCTAACAAAATTGAGAAAAAAAATACAGAGACCTCTCTACTTCCACTAAACAACCTTAACCTCTACCTATTTACCACCATCTCCTTATCTCCTTCTCCTCAACGAATCAAAATCATTTGTCCCCAAAACACATCGGTGAAAACATGCATTTTTGCCAACATGAAAGCATTTGCTGACAACAAAATAATTTTGACTCAGAAATTTAAATTTCTCTTGGAAAGTGTAGAAAACATACATGTTACATGCATTTTCTCCTTTTCACACAAACTTTTCACAAAGGTCCTGCCATCAATACCTTTCCTTAATGCCTAACAAAATAGGAAAAATTAAAAAACTAGAGGCATTTCAAAGACTTGCAAGTCCTGGTCAAAATGCAGATTCCATCATGCCTTATCCTAACACCTAACAAAATTGAGAAAAAAAATACAGAGACCTCTCTACTTCCACTAAACAACCTTAACCTCTACCTATTTACCACCATTTCCTTATCTCCTTCTCCTCAACGAATCAAAATCATTTGTCCCCAAAACACATCGGTGAAAACATGCATTTTTGCCAAATTGAAAGCATTTGCTGACAACAAAATAATTTTGACTCAGAAATTTAAATTTCTCTTGGAAAGTGTAGAAAACATACATGTTACATGCATTTTCTCCTTTTCACACAAACTTTTCACAAAGGTCCTGCCATCAATACCTTTCCTTAATGCCCAACAAAATAGGGAAAAAAAAACTAGAGGCATTTCAAAAACTTGCAAGTCCTGGTCAAAATGCAGATTCCATCATGCCTTATCCTAACACCTAACAAAATTGAGAAAAAAAATACAGAGACCTCTCTACTTCCACTAAACAATCTTAAGCTCTACCTATTTACCACCATCTCCTTATCTCCTTCTCCTCAACGAATCAAAATCATTTGTCCCTAAAACACATCGGTGAAAACATGCATTTTTGCCAAATTGAAAGCATTTGCTGACAACAAAATAATTTTGACTCAGAAATTTAAATTTCTCTTGGAAAGTGTAGAAAACATACATGTTACATGCATTTTCTCCTTTTCACACAAACTTTTCACAAAGGTCCTGCCATCAATACCTTTCCTTAATGCCTAACAAAATAGGAAAAATAAAAAACTAGAGGCATTTCAAAAACTTGCAAGTCCAGGTCAAAATGCAAATTCCATCATGTCTTATCCTAACACCTAACAAAATTGAAAAAAAATACAGACCTCTCTACTTCCACTAAACAACCTTAAACTCTACCTATTTACCACCATCTCCTTATCTCCTTCTCCTCAACGAATCAAAGTCATCTGTCCCCAAAACATATCAGTGAAAACATGCATTTTTGCCAAATTCAAAGCATTTGCTGACAATAAAATAATTTTGACTCAGAAATTTAAATTTCTCTTGGAAAGTGTAGAAAATATACATGTTACATGCATTTTCTCCTTTTCACACGAAGTTTTCACAAAGGTCCTGCCATCAATACCTTTCCTTTATGCCTAACAAAATAGGAAAAATAAAAAACTAGAGGCATTTCAAAAACTTGCAAGTCCTGGTCAAAATGCAGATTCCATCATGCCTTATCCTAACACCTAACAAAATTGAGAAAAAAAATACAGAGACCTCTCTACTTCCACTAAACACCCTTAACCTCTACCTATTTACCACCATCTCCTTATCTCCTTCTCCTCAACGAATCAAAGTAATCTGTCCCCAAAACATATCAGTGAAAACATGCATTTTTGCCAAATTGAAAGCATTTGCTGACAATAAAATAATTTTGACTCAGAAATTTAAATTTCTCTTGGAAAGTGTAGAAAACATACATGTTACATGCATTTTCTCCTTTTCACACGAAGTTTTCACAAAGGTCCTGCCATCAATACCTTTCCTTAATGCCTAACAAAATAGGAAAAATAAAAAACTAGAGGCATTTCAAAAACTTGCAAGTCCTGGTCAAAATGCAGATTCCATCATGCCTTATCCTAACACCTAACAAAATTGAGAAAAAAAATACAGAGACCTCTCTACTTCCACTAAACAACCTTAACCTCTACCTATTTACCACCATCTCCTTATCTCCTTCTCCTCAACGAATCAAAATCATTTGTCCCCAAAACACATCGGTGAAAACATGCATTTTTGCCAACATGAAAGCATTTGCTGACAACAAAATAATTTTGACTCAGAAATTTAAATTTCTCTTGGAAAGTGTAGAAAACATACATGTTACATGCATTTTCTCCTTTTCACACAAACTTTTCACAAAGGTCCTGCCATCAATACCTTTCCTTAATGCCTAACAAAATAGGAAAAATTAAAAAACTAGAGGCATTTCAAAGACTTGCAAGTCCTGGTCAAAATGCAGATTCCATCATGCCTTATCCTAACACCTAACAAAATTGAGAAAAAAAATACAGAGACCTCTCTACTTCCACTAAACAACCTTAACCTCTACCTATTTACCACCATTTCCTTATCTCCTTCTCCTCAACGAATCAAAATCATTTGTCCCCAAAACACATCGGTGAAAACATGCATTTTTGCCAAATTGAAAGCATTTGCTGACAACAAAATAATTTTGACTCAGAAATTTAAATTTCTCTTGGAAAGTGTAGAAAACATACATGTTACATGCATTTTCTCCTTTTCACACAAACTTTTCACAAAGGTCCTGCCATCAATACCTTTCCTTAATGCCCAACAAAATAGGGAAAAAAAAACTAGAGGCATTTCAAAAACTTGCAAGTCCTGGTCAAAATGCAGATTCCATCATGCCTTATCCTAACACCTAACAAAATTGAAAAAAAAATACAGAGACCTCTCTACTTCCACTAAACAACCTTAACCTCTACCTATTTACCACCATCTCCTTATCTCCTTCTCCTCAACGAATCAAAGTCATCTGTCCCCAAAACATATCAGTGAAAACATGCATTTTTGCCAAATTCAAAGCATTTGCTGACAATAAAATAATTTTGACTCAGAAATTTAAATTTCTCTTGGAAAGTGTAGAAAACATACATGTTAAATGCATTTTCTCCTTTTCACACAAACTTTTCACAAAGGTCCTGCCATCAATACCTTTCCTTAATGCCTAACAAAATAGGAAAAATAAAAAACTAGAGGCATTTCAAAAACTTGCAAGTCCTGGTCAAAATGCAAATTCCATCATGCCTTATCCTAACACCTAACAAAATTGAAAAAAAATACAGAGACCTCTCTACTTCCACTAAACAACCTTAACCTCTACCTATTTACCACCATCTCCTTATCTCCTTCTCTTCAACGAATCAAAGTCATCTGTCCCCAAAACACATCAGTGAAAACATGCATTTTTGTCAAATTGAAAGCATTTGCTGACAACAAAATAATTTTGACTCAGAAATTTAAATTTCTCTTGGAAAGTGTAGAAAACATACATGTTACATGCATTTTCTCCTTTTCACACAAAGTTTTCACAAAGGTCCTGCCATCAATACCTTTCCTTAATGCCTAACAAAATAGGAAAAAATAAAACACTAGAGGGATTTCAAAAACCTGCAAGTCCTGGTCAAAATGCAGATTCCATCATGCCTTATCCTAACACATCAGTGAAAATATGCATTTTTGCCAAATTGAAAGCATTTGCTGACAACAAAGTAATTTTAAATCAAAAATTTAAATTTCTCGTGGAAAGTGTAGAAAACATACATGTTACAAGCATTTTCTCTTTTTCCCACAATGTTTTCACAAAGGTCTATTGATTAGGGTTGTTAAAACTCAGGATTGTGTGGTAAACAATTTACCTATTTCATTGGATAAGGCAAGAGAACACATTAGATTAAAAAACTTTTGAAAACTTACAATGTTTGTTCATCAAGAACTTTTGAAAACTTGAACCATTTGTAATGTACTGCCATCTTTCAACTGATGAGGTTCTGAAAACTTACGTCTGCAACTGACAAACTTTTGAAAACATTTAGTAGTACACCCAGTCCCCATACCTATCAGGCCGACGGCTACGGCGACCACTGCGGGTGACTACCACTGGCTCTGACTCAACAGCAGGTGAACAAGAACTCTGTTCAACAGAACAGAGTTCTAGTTCACCTCCCTGACCAATGGAGAAAGAGTCTAAACACAGCTCAGTCTCTTCTCCATCAGCCAGGCCAACAAAATCCTCGCTAGTCTGCAAAGCATCCAAGTCCAATGTCAGGGAGGACAATGAGGTATAACTTAGCTCGACAGAGCTAATTTCTACCTCACAGTCTTCCTCAACATCTACATCTCTGAAGAGCTCCATGTCATCCAACACCTCGGTCTCCCCACGTGATGTGGAGCTGAAGGAATGGTCCATAGCGTCCCCTTCCTCCATCTCCTCATCCTCTACCACTGACCAGAAGGAGACAGAACCAAACTCATCAAAGCTCCGTTCTTCCTCCTCAACGAAGGCAATCCTGAGGGCCTCAGTCGGTAAGCCATTCCACATCTCAATTAATGTGGATATGAGACTGAGATCCATACAGATCTCATCCCCCATTTCCACACCCTCCACTGTGGAGAAAAGGGAGGAACAGCTTAGCTCAAAAAAGCTAACCTCTTCCTCCAAGTCCTCCTCAGTATCGAAACAATCCCACGTCATGGAGTCCCCTGCAGTTCCTTCGTCGACCAATGTGCCTTCATCCATGGAGACGTCAACATAGTCTCCATCACGGTCACTGAAGTCAGATGGGGTGGCTGTGTCAGCCTCCACCAACTTCTTCTATGCCCATGACAGAAGATCAGCAGTATAACCAATCGCAGATACTATAAGTGCAACCATTGTAAAGTATACTTAGCTTAAATCTGGAATCCTCCTGTACCTGAAGAGAGAAAGAAGAAAAAGAAAATAAGAATTTTCATTAACCCTAGTCATGCTGAAGCCAGATTTACTTGCTTATGCTGAGAGTATAGATCTAGATCGGATTAAACAGACTGTGCAGTCTGATCTTGAATCTACAAAGTCTTGTTTTATGCCAGATGTTCTGACAAAAGCAGCTTTGAAATGCATCATCTGCAGTTATAGGACCGAGATTGTCCATTACATCAAAAACCCATTTACACATTTTGAGCAGTCTGATCTTGATCTGCCCCATCAGATTGATTGATTGTATGGTGTTTAACACAATTTCAACGATGTTTCAGTTATATCGCAGTGGCCAGTGCACCTATCCATGCTTTCCTGGACTTTCACTTACCAATAGTCTGCACAATATTCTTTTCAAGCCACTGGCTGCTTTCCCACATAACCATCACCAAAGCAATGGCTGACAGTGAGAGAGGAATGAAATCTGTTGCAATGATTTTTATCAATCCTTGGAAAGAAATGGCTGAGCTAGGGAGCAAACCAGCAACCCCGTTCTCAAGACTTGCATGCTACCGACTGAGCTACCAGGGCTTGTATCTGCCTCATTAGAAAAGATGTCAAAGATGTTTAATGGCAAAACAAAATGCTGTCAAAGATGTTTAATTGCAAAACAAAATAGTACTTTTTTCCTCCTCTTTTGCGTTTGTTTTTCAAACTAACGAACACTACATATATTTTCATTCTTTCACATATACAGCAATTCACAACTGAACAGATGACAGCCTCTAAAAGTGTTATGGGGGGAGGGGGGGGGGGGTGTGAAGGAAATTACTCACATTCATTTTGACCTATGAATTTAAGAAAAATGAACCTCTTACTTCTCAGACAAAGGGTCACAAGGACCCTAAATAATGTTTTAGAAGAAAATCCTGGGTAAGATCTAAATGGTATTAACCCTTAGGCTGCTAAACACAACTCACTGACCTATTGTGGGCAGTGTAGATCAAAATCAGACTGCACAGAACGTGCAGTCTGATCTTGGATCTACACTGTCTGATACAGAGACATTTTTTCCCAAAAAATAAATTTGAAAATAGATCAATCAGGTGTTTGATATTAGCTTAAAAGTTTTAATAAATTCATTATGGGACTAGGAGGAAATACTGATTAGAAAAGAGTATTTTCTCCTTTTTCCCATGACATTTTTTAAGTCTTCTCCCTCAAGGTTATAAAATTTTCTTATTAGTTTTCCACTTAGTGTGCCATGCACAATTTTAGTTGCTGCTTAAAACTTTGTAGTGCGGATAAAGATCAGACTGCATGATATAGAGTTTCTGTCACAGATCATTGCTTTTAGTTATTTCATGTAAAATTTTGGATGGAACAGTTAAGCTGTCATTCTAGTCACTTGGCATTGGAGGGTATATACCTTAACTCTTTATTAAACAGGTCTGAACTGGTCCATTTTCCAAGCATTTACAGACAAAAAACCGATGTGGCTCAAATGAACGAATTTGTCTGTGAAATGTTGGAAAACATTGTAGGAAAACGAGGTTACCAGCATGTTCTCCTTTTCTCACAATGGCCTCTAAAGCTTTCTTTTTCAAGATCGTGAAAACTCGGGATTTTGTGGTTAAGCGTTAACTCTATACCAAACAACAAAATTTTTGACTGATCCATTTTTCGAAGCATTTACAAAAAAATTAAATGTGGCTAAAATGATGGAAGTTGTGAGTGAAAGGACAAAAAAACACTGGAAAAAGCAGAAAATGCGGGAAGCTTCCAACAATGTTTTCTAAAGCCTTCTCTGCCAGGGTTTTTAAAACTCAGGATTGTGTGGTACAGGGTTACAGATAGCTATCTAGTTTTTATGCGGTATGTCAGAAATTCTTATAAGATATACATGTAATTTTTATTTACATTAATACAAACTTTATCACTATATTCAATACAAAGGTGAGATTTTTGAGCTTTTCAATGACAGGAAGGTTGTTTCTCAATTGGTAATTCAAATTTTCATAACATCTGATATCGGGCATCATCATATATATTAATTTGAATACACATCCCCCTAAATGATGTGTGTTACTGATCATGGGACATTCCCATAGGTCTTCATGAAACCGGTGCAAAAATTAAATACAGTAAAATAAAAAAAAAGGTATAAGACCAAAAGCCTTCCCCTGTTACAAAGCAAGCATCCTTGCCTCATTGGCAGCTAAGCACTCTCCTGATGTATTTTGATCCTTATAATGCTATTGCAAACCAAACATTCTTTCCTCATAGGTAACTAGGCATTTTCTTGATGTATACCTATGGGAAAATGTTTCATATATTCCGTCTCATACAGTTAAAACGATTCCTTTGGCCCAATTGTGCTGTTTTCTTAAATATGTCCGTTTAGTGTTTAATTATCTTTAAGTGAATGGAGGAAATGCACCAGACAAAATAAAGTCATCTGTCATGCCATGTTGGTCTTTGTTTACCTCTTTTTCAAGGAATAAAAAATATGCTTAACTTTTTCTCAAAGGTATATTTAATCCTTATAGTACTATCGTAAGCCAAGCATCCTTGCCTCATGGTCAACTAGGTATTTTCCTGATGTATTTACATACTTATGGTGCTTTTGTAAACCAAGCATCCTTGCTTCTTGCCTCATGGGCAGCAAGGCACACTCCTGAGGTATTTTTATCCTTATAATGCTATTGCAAAGTTAGCATCCTTGCCTCATGGGCAGCAAGCCGCTCTCCTGACATATTTTTACCCTTAAAGTGCTAAACTAGAGCTGTCACTGAATGTAATATAATACCCCCACCAGTGCTTTGACAGAAACAGGCAATTTAACAAAAAATTTTCTAAGTTCAAGGGGGGATTACCCTTGAATCATACGGAGTAGATGATTGAAAACTGCGTCTTGCACAACTTCAGTATATGATCAATGTATCAACAAACATTCAATACAATAGCAGCAAAACTGTAGGAGTTCGCGACACAAAATTACTAGTATTTTGTACACAGACGGACACACAGGCTGATTCCAGTATACCCCCAAAAACATCCGTTTTGCGGGGGTATAATAAATGAGATCACTAAATAAACGAGATGGACGTTCTCAGTTCTATAGATGTTCCATTTCAAAGCTTTTTTTGTCAGAATACTGGCAAAGAAGCAAACAGTGAAATCCATCATCAGACATGTTCTGAGCAGTCTGATCTTGGTCTACACTGTCGACATAAGTAATTCAATCCTGGTTCAGTGCCAGTGTGCATGTATTCCTACCTTAAAGGCTCAAGAGTTTCCAAAAGTAAACAATGGGGAGGTTAAATGCAAATAAATTTCAATTCTAACATTATAAAGTATGGTACTTACTGTGAAGATGTTTTTGTACGATCTGTCCAAGTGTTAGTCACTGACAGAAAAATGAATTTTTAACCTAGGTCAAAAGTCACCTGGTCCCCCTATCTTTTGTATACATTTTATTTCATTTTACAACTCGTCTTTCTACTGGCAATTCCCCTACTTTTGGTGAAATATGACAATTGTTCACCATCTTTCAAGAACTTTTGTGTAAAGCCTTATAGATCAGGATAAGGGTTGTGAAAACATAGGATAGTTTGGGAAAAAGTTAACTCTTCACCAAAAGAAAAAATTTTATACCTGTCCAAATTGAAGACATTTGCAGACAACAAAATAAATTACACTGGAATCTTGAAACTTCTTAAGGGAAAGGTTGAAAACATTACCGGTAAAAGAGAAAATGCTGGTTACCTGCATTTTCTACTTTTCCGACAATGTTTTCAAAAGCTTTCTTTTCAGGGTCATCAAAGGTAGGTATTGTGTGTTAAAGAGTTAAAAGATGCTATGAAATGCTGTAATATGCTATTAAAACATATACATGTACATCTAATATGCTATGTAACTTGCTATAAAGTAAAACACATAAAACAAGAGCGGTAAATTGTCGCAAGATACGCCCGTCCCACCACCAGTTGTCGAGGGGGTATAATTATCGTAAAGGGCAGGTAATGCAACAAACATGTTTACCATAGTCTCAAGTCAATTTGACTTGAGGTGACAAAGTTCCGTTCTGGACAAGCAAGAAATACTGTAAAAATGAAGATCAAAGTGGAATTACTCAAAATCCGCATTAAGTAGAGTTATTGTTCTTGCGCACTGTACTCCGTAATATTGCAACAAACATGCATACCAAGTTTGAAGTCACTCCGACTCGAGATGACAAAATTATATTCCGGACAAGCACTAAATGCTGTAAAAATGACGATCAAAGGGAAATAACTCAAAATTCGTGCTAGGAAGAGTTATGGTTCTTGGACTAGAGATGGCAAAGTTATATTCCGGACAAGCAGAAAATGCTGTAAAAATGATGATCAAAGGGAAATAACTCAAAGACAGCATGAGGTAGAGTTATGGTTCTTTCACACTGCACTTCGTATTATTGCAACAAACACAAATACCAAGTTTCAAGTCAATCGGACTGGAGATGACAGAGTTATATTCCGGACAAGCAGAAATGCTGTAAAAATGATGATCAAAGGGAAATAACTCAAAGACAGCACCAGGTAGAGTTATGGTTCTTTCGCACTGCACTCCGTATTATTGCAACAAACACAAATGCCAAGTTTCAAGTCAATCGGACTGGAGATGACAGAGTTATGCTCCGGTCAAGCAGAAAATGCTGTAAAAATGACGATCAAAGGGAAATAACTCAAAGACAGCACCAGGTAGAGTTATGGTTCTTTCGCATTGCACTCCGTATTATTGCAACAAACACATATGCCAAGTTTCAAGTCAATCGGACTGGAGATGACAAAGTTATATTCCGGACAAGCAGAAAATGCTGTAAAAATGACGATCGAAGGGAAATAACTCAAAGACAGCACCAGGTAGAGTTATGGTTCTTTTGCACTGCACTCCGTATTATTGCAACAAACACACATGCCAAGTTTCAAGTCAATCAGACTGGAGATGACAAAGTTATGCTCCGGACAAGCAGAAAATGCTGTAAAAATGACGATCAAAGGGAAATAACTCAGACATCACCAGGTAGAGTTATGGTTCTTTCGCAGTGCACTCCGTATAATTGCAACAAACACACATGCCAAGTTTCAAGTTAATTGGACTGGAGATGACAAAGTTATGCTCCGGACAAAGAACTGGACGCCTGGCGCCCGCCCGCCCGTACTCCATGGGTGATCCCATAATACGTCCCGTCTTTGACAGGCATATAAAAAGGTGAAGTTTCATCTCTTCTTTAATAAAATATTAATACATTTCATGTAATGTCTAGGGGCAGGACAAGGGAACATCACAGTCCATATTCACCAACCATTCTTGGTTGGTTGGTTGTATTGGGGTTTAACGCCACTTTAACAGCTAAGGTCATATCATGGCGGTCGGTGACGCACATGTGTTTCCTGGCTTTCTCACACCAGTACTAACACAACTTTCTTTCCAAAGCCACCGACTACTTTTCTCACATGCTTCAGCAGAGGTGAGAGGCGAAAATACGCCGTAAAGAAAGTTCGCCTCAACCGGGTATCAAACTCACAACCACCAGGTCATGAGTCCGACACGCTCACCACTGAGCCACCCGAGCGGGCCAAACCATTCTTGATAACATTCTTAGTCTAACTTTTAAGAATTTTCAACATTTTGAAAGTAACACAAGTTCTGATTGGCTTTCCCACATAGTTTAGCCAATCAGAACTGGCATTATTTTATCAATCAAGAATTACTTTATGCTACGTTTCCTTTTTGCTTTTGACGTTTCAGTACTGTACATTGAACCAAGATCAAAGTAGCACTTTATCAACACAGTCACTTGCACACTCACACAACTCTCACACAATATGTTTTTTGCACAATTATATACATTATATTTGTATTTCACTTACTAACACAGATTACTAATAACGAACTGTAAGGTGCATTGAGGGATGGCCACGACCCTCATGTACCATTTAGACGTGGACAATAAAGTTAAAAAACAAAAATCAATCAAGAATTAGACAAAGAAGAATGCTCAGTTTTGGAAGCTTTTCTAATGAGGGTCCTGCATGGATCAAAGGTACAGTGTAGGACTTAACTGTCCCACCAATAGCACTGGATTTTTATGCGAGTGTCTTTGGGCAAGACATTTCAGAGCCCAAGCCTAGTGCTTGTGACACCCAGGACATATACATGAAATTGCAAGCTGGTGCTGTAACATGACAGAAATAAAGTTTGCAGTGGTGTAAAAATCCAATTCAATCTACAAGTTTTTCTAGTGATAACTTTTAGTTGAATGTGGGAAGAAGGATTGATTGTTTTAATGTAATACTGTGGTGTTTAATGCCATTTTCAGCATAATTCCAGTTATATCACAGCAGCAAGTGCACCTAACAATGCTTTCCTGGAATTTCTTTTTTAAAGTACTTTACATATATCCTTCCCAAGCCACTGGCTGCTTTCCCACATAAGATGATGACCATCATAGAAACAATGATGAGTGGTGAGAGAAGAATGAAACCTGTTGCAATCGTTATCATCAATTCTAGTAAGTAAGCTGACTGAGCTGGGGATTGTGCAGCGATCCCCCGTCCTAAAGTCCAGTACACTACCCACTGCACTACTGGGGCTTGGCAAAGGAAAGGGAAGAAAAAGGCTGGGAACTAACATTTTGTCCTGTCCCCTTTCTACCCTTTCACAAAAAAAAAATTGTCATCTGCAAATATTTCCAATTTTGACCAATCTAAATTTATGGTCAGAGTTGGCTCTTTCACTGGCAATGGCAAGATGGCAACATTCCAAGATTTTCCAGGTGTAGATAGACATTAGACTACATGGACAGTGCAGCCTGATCTTGAATCTAAATGATTCACTATCTCATACTAAACTATCACCAAGCTTGTATTCAATTGCAGAAGATGAAAAGCTACTATGTCTACGCCTCAAAAAGCTAAGAAACTATTTCAAATGCATACGGAGAAACTTGAAAATGTTTTCAAAACTAGATTAGAAATCTAGAGTTTTAATGAAATTTATGAATAAGGCATTTGAAAACACCATGGTTACCAGCATTTTTACTTTTTCCTTCATGTTTTCTACTCTGTCAAAGAACATTAACTCATAGGTACCACTTTCAGATTTGTCATCTGCAGATGCTATCAGTTTGGAAGAGTCCCAAATTTGTTGTTTGCTACAGGGTTAACCTTTCTGGTGCTTAATATGTGAAGTGGACATTCTCAGTCAGTAGTTACTCTTTATCCCAAACAACAACATTTTAGAAAGGTCCAAAATCAAAGAACTTGCAGAAGACAAAATATATGTGACTCAAAATTTGTACTTTGTTTTGGAAAAGGTAGAAAAGTAGAAAAAAATTATGAGAAATTATGAGAAAAGGAGAAACTGCTGGTTACAAGCAGTTTCTCCTTTACCCACAACATTTTGAAAAGGCTTGTTCCCTAGGGTTGTTAAAAGACGGGATTGTGTGGGAAAGGGTTAAAAATGCAGATATTGCAATTTCAAGGTTGTTTTTGTCAGAATATCCCACAAAGTAACGGACAGTGAAGATCCAAGATCAAACTGCATGTTCTGTGTGGTCTGATCTTGATCTACACTGTCTACATAGTACTGAATTCCAAGTTCAGCAACAGTTAAAAATAGTTTTGACTCTTGCACAACTTCCATAGACTGGTATAGGATTTTTATCCATATTATTTCACACACACCACTGTCAAACCAATATCCCAAGAAAAGAAAAAGACAGAAAAAAAAAGGATTCTTTCCACATAAAAATATAGGAGTTTCAAATCCTTAACCACAAAATCTAGGCTTTGGAAAACATTCAGTGAAAAGGAGAAAAATGCTGGCACAATGTTTTTGACCCATTTAACCAAAAGTAGCATCATTGCACCAAATTAAACCTATACCAAATGACAAAACTTTTACTCGATCAAATTAATAACATTTCCAACGACAAATCGAAAGTAGCTCAAATAGCAATTTTTGTCTTCAATAGGGTGGAAAACCTTGTTGGAATTAAGAAAATGCTTCATTCCCACAATGTTTTCAAAAGCTAAATCTTTCAGCTATAACTCAGGATTGTGTGGTATAGAGTTAAAATGATCCTCTGGAAATGCTTTAAATTGGATACTGTATACGTGGGTATATAAGCATGTTGAAAAATTTGCGAATTACATATTACAGACATTTTGCGTATGGAAATATTTGTGAATTCAGGACACTCATTATTTGCTGGTATATACTTGTGGTTAACATGTGAACAGAAAAGTTCGCGAATTTTTCAAATTTGCAAAATCGCAAAAATTTCCACGTCACAAAAACTTCCACTTATACAGTAGTTCTAACATTAGGTTTTTTGCGGTGAAGAGTATGGCAATTTTTGGGACAAAATACTATGAATTTTATGAGAAGGAAATAAGTTCATATTACTCACAAGACAAGCCACTTACTTGTTAACTAGACAAAAACATACAACTTGTGTTTTACTAAACCAAACATTTGTGCAGCATCTCCACCAATGCAAGTATCCTGCAGCAAGACACTCTGGTCATCAATATGGACACCTGAAATTTTTCACTGAAATGATTGATCCTTAACTCTTTCATACATGATTAAATACTAGATTTGTCTTAATTGAAAGCATTTCCAGACAACAAATGAAAATGTAGCCAAAAACATGTTTCATATCTTAGAAACAGTAGAAAAGATTGTGGGATATGGACAAAATGCTGATTACTAGCATTTCCTCTATTACCCACAATACTTTCAAAAAGCTTCCCTTGTAAACGGTTCACTCTTTGCAAATTGATAAAATTCTGGATTCATCCAAATTAAAAGCATTTGCAGATAACAAACTTTATTTCATGCTTTTCAATAGTTTATGGTTTGATATTTCATGGTGAAGGCGACCAGTGAGAAATACCGATTTCATATTTTATAACTCGTCAGTTGAAGGCGCAAACAGTAGTTCCTGCAAACTAGTCACCTAGGTAATAGTGGATGGCATTCAACCAGAGAAAAATATGATGTATTTTATGCGAATTTACCCTGCATTTCTTGTGCTTTGCATAATGTTGTAATGCATTCTTATGGTGGAGATGGGTATGTCATGGGAAATTACCGAAAACAACTGAACTGAATTTTGACAAAAGTCCCAAAAGAAAAGGGTTTAAAAGCATTAAATAAATAGAATATTTGGTTTTTTTCTGGTGAAAGGTTGAATCTTTTTTTATCTCATGAACATCATTGGTAATATTTTCACTGGTGTCTGCAAAACTGGTGAAAATATAACCAATGATGTTCATTCAAAGAAATAAATTTCCATCTTTCTCTGAAAAAAAACAAATGTCCTCTGTAAATATGGCACAAATGACATAGTGCATATCACAGAAGAGCATTTTGTCCTTTTCCCACAATGACTTAAAAAGCACTGGATTGTTTGGTAAAGGTTAACACAGACAGGGAAATTTCAAACTTGTTCAATTTGAGAAGATGTGTTGATAACAAGATATTCTTGGTACAGTTGTAGAAGTTGTCTTTGAATAAGTAGAAAATATTGTTGGAAAAGGAAACAAGAGCACCACATGCAGGTGTCAACTCTCAATTGAAATTGCTTGATTTTCAGTGAAAAAACGAAGTTGTGAAATGGGCATAACTGTGTCAGAAATGCTTTGATGGTTACCTGCCCTTGTTGTATGGGTTTCCCTTTTGATAGTGAACAACTTGCCCAAGTTTGAAGAAGTAAATATCTTCAGTAATGACTGAGATATTACAAATAGTCAAAGTTTTTGAAAATGTCAAAAGTGTTCGCATGAAGCAGAGAACGCCTGGGCTACAACAAACCTCAATGTTTTCTTTGAAAACAGCTGAGTAAATATGCTGATAACCAGTATTTTTTTTCCTTTTCCCACAACATTTTCAGCCATTTTCCACAGGGCTGTAAAAGCACAGGATTGTTTAGTAAGGGATAAACTAACAACAGATACTTAACAAATAGACCTGATCTAAGTTTAACTCTTTACCACACAACAAAATTTTAGACTGGTCCAAATTGAAAGCACTTGCAGACAACAGGTAAAATGTGGCTCAGTTGATGGAATTTGTGTCTGAAAAAGTAGAAAACATTGTGGAACAAGAGCGGCAAATTGTCGCAAGATACGCCCGTCCCACGCCAGTTGTCGAGGGGGAATAATAATCGTAAAGGGCAGGTAGAGGAAAATAGTAGTGCAGCAGAAATCATGTTAGTGATTGAAATAGGCATGAATGTCTAATGTTAAGGAAACATGCATATAAAGTTTCAGGTCATTCCAACATGAAAAGACAAAGTTATATTGTAGAGAAGCATGAAAAGCTGTAAAAAAAAAAATAATGAATAGGGAATAATTCCAAAAGGGCATTAGGTAAGGTTATGGCTCCAGTGCATTGCACTTTTCATAACTGCAACAAACATGTTTACCAAGTCTCAAGTCAATTTGACTTGAGGTGACAAAGTTCCCCTCCGGACAAAGAACTGGACTGTAAAAATGAAGATCAAAGTGGATTTACTCAAAATCTGCGCTAGGTAGTTATTGTTCTTGTGCACTGTACTCCGTAATATTGCAACAAACATGCATACCAAAACTGAAGTCGTTCTGACTTGAGATGACAAAGTTATATTCCGGACAAGCACTAAATGCTGTAAAAATGACGATCAAAGGGAAATAACTCAAAGACAGCACGAGGTAGAGTTACAATTCTTGCGCACTGCACTTCCAATTATTGCAACAAATAAGCATACAATATTTCAAGTCATTCCTACTTAAGATGACAAAGTTATGCTATAAAAATGAAGATCTAAGGGGGAATAACTCAAAATTCGTGCTAGAAAGAGTTATGGTTCTTGTGCACTGCACTCCGTAATTTTTCAACAATCATGCATACCGAATTTGAAGATGTTCAGACTAAAAATGACAAAGTTATATGCCGGACAAGCAGAAATGCTGTAAAAATAACGATCAAAGGGAAATAACTCAAAGACAGCACCAGGTAGAGTTATGGTTCTTTTGCATTGCACTCCGTATTATTGCAACAAACACAAATGCCAAGTTTCAAGTCACTCGGACTGGAGATGACAAAGTTATGCTCCGGATAAGCAGAAAATGCTGGAAAAATGATGATCAAAGGGATATAACTCAAAGACAGCACCAGGTAGAGTTATGGTTCTTTCGCACTGCACTCCGTATTATCGCAACAAACACAATTGCCAAGTTTCAAGTCAATCGGACTGGAGATGACAAAGTTATGCTCCGGACAAAGAACTGGACGCCACCCGCCCGGCACCCGTTCGCCATGGGTGATCCCATAATATGGCCCATCTTCGACGGGCGTATAAAAAGGAGAAAATGCTGGTTACCAGCATTTTCCCCTTTACCCCAATGTTTTCAAAAGCTTTCTTTCTAAGGGTCGTTGAAATTCGTGACTGTGTCGGAAAGGGTTAACCCTTTACCAGATGACAAAATTCATAACTTGTCCCAATTGAAAGCAATTTCAGATGACAAATGTTACTTTAACATGGTGTCTCTTTTTCAAATGATAGCAAAACATTGTGGGAAAAGAAGAAAATGCTAGTAATCCTTAATCCTTGTTAAAACTCTGGATTATTTGGTAAAGGGTTCAACATCAAGAAAGAAGCAAATAAAATAACTGAGAAAATTATTTACATTTCACCCTTTACCACACAATCCTGACTTTTATCAACCCTATAATGGTTGTAGCTTTCTGAGAACACTGAGAACCAGTATTTTCTCCTTTTCCCACAATTTTTCTATCCTTGTAAAGACGAAATGTATCATTTGTCATAAGCCACCATTAAGTCGTCTACAAAATGCTCCCAATTCGGACATGTCTGATATTTCGTCCTATTGTAAAGAGATAAAACAACACCATTATCCTTCCTTACCTTTCATGACTTGAAAATTGGTCCATTCATCATGAAGGTGTCCACAGTGATAAACCAAAGTGAATAGCAGCACTTCTGCATGGTGGAGATTCTTTAGACAACACAAAAGAGCTTTTAACTGCAAATACAAATATCTAGAGGCAGTAAAACAGGAATTTATGTGCTACATATCTATACAACTGGCATCTTTCGAGAAAAACAGAAAAAAAAAAGACTAAATCATTGGAGAATATGAGGGTCATCAATTTAATTGTGTCACCAATTAGCCTCCATACCACATGAACCGTGTTGTGCCTAGGCCATGCCATTCCCAGATTCCCGCAATTTTATTTTGAAAATGTCCCCAAAAAAATACAGAAGTGCGAGCCATAGGTTGCTTACAGGTGCTTAAGTTCTTAATTTTCTCACTGCTTTGTCTGATATTATGCAGTCCATTACTCCACTCCGTTCTGTTCTATAGGGGATAGCGCAAATTGTAGACGGTGTCTCATTTTCTTCAACTAGTTGTCATGTTCTGTTGAGCATAATATTGGTGACCAGTCTAAAGGGGTATATAAAAATTACAAGACTGCACCTCCATTTTTTCAAAGTCTTGTCACATAGCATATAACAATATTTTGTTAAGCAGTCTATAAGCATCATAGCGTGTAAACATCGTCAGCTAGAAATTTCCTTATTAGGGAAGTAATTTAATATTTGGGAAATTTGACCAACATCAGCAACAATAACAAAAGTAGAGCTCTAAAAATATATCTTGTTTTAAGTCCAAAAAGAAAAATAGGAAATTTCGGGAGTGGCCAGGCAAATTCATATGGGTATGAGTGAATGATTCCAATGGGTGTATGTCAGGTTTGTTGCGAGTCTGCTTTGAAACTTTGTTTGCAACGAGGGTTGTAGTAATATGCATATAAGTATACTTTACAGGCATGAAGTAAACTTTGTTTGAAGTGATCTTTGTCCCTCTTTTTCACAGAATGTCCCCTAAGATTTTACCCAGGGGGACACCCTTGTCCCCCAATATTTTTGGCCTGGGAACACTGCATGACCATATGTATCACACGGAAATTTTCACAAGCAAGTTTTAAACACTGGCACGAAATTTTGTTTTGATACGTATATTATGAGTTAACCCTTTACCACACAACCCCAACTTTGAACGACCCTGAGAAAGAAGCCTATAGAAAACATTGTGGGAAAAGGAGAAAATGCTGGTAACCAGCATTTTCTCCTTTTCCCACAATGTTTTCTATCTATGAAACACAAAAATCATCATTTTAGCAACATTTTATTTGTTGCCTGCAAATGCTTTCAATTTGGTTCAAGCCATAGTTTTGTCATTTGGTAAAGAGTTAACCACTGTCCTGCTGTATAACTAACATGAAATTTTCAAGTTGATAGTTAAAACCTAAATGTTGCTATTTCAAAGGTATTTTTTTGGGGGAAAATTCATTATCCTTATTGGACAGTTTAGAATCAAGATCAGACTGCATGTTCTGTGCAGTCTGATTTTGATCTACACTGTCCGCAAAAGGTCAGTGAGTCACACATTGCAGCCACAGAGTTAGTGCAGTCATGTACTGTATATGTGGATATATGTATACGCATGTCGAAAAATTTGTGAATTAACGATTGATGACATTTTGTACACAGAAATTTTTGCGAATTCAACCCACTCGTTATTTGTTGGTATACTTGTGGTAAAATATATGACCAGAATCTTTTGTGAATTTTTCAAATTTGGGAAATCGCAAAAATTACCATGATTTAAAAATTTCCATCCACTTACCGTATTTTCCGGACAATAGGCCGAGGCCTATCTGTTAAAAAAAAGTGGAAATTTTCAAGGTTGCTGCCTATAAGATAAGTGGCTTATACGTTAATTTTTTTTTCCAATTGGTCTTTTTGTGTTGCCTGTAAACTGGGAAATTAAGGAATCCAGAGTAGAGTACAAAAACAACAGAGTAATTTGTTTCATGTGTATATTATGATACATACACCAGTGCATATATTATCTACTTCATTTAACCTGACCCAGGTCAAAATCATTTACATAAAATAATTTTCTATTTTTACCCTTGGCATCGCTCAGCATATGTCCCGAATGGTCTTGGAAATATTTCATGCGGTTTAAACCAATCACCCCTTAACTTACTAGATAAGTAATTGAGACTTTCGGGTCAATAGTGAAAAAAGCAAATATTGCAATTTCAAACTTATTTTTGGGGGGGAAATATCTCCTCATCGGTCAGTGTAGATCCAAGATCAGACTGCACATTTTGTGCAGTCTGATCTTGATTTAGACTGGCTGCAAAAGCGCCTTCAGTCGCGCTTTGTAGTCTAAGGGTTAAATTGATTAACTGTGTATATAATTACCTTCACATGTATATGTAACTTTCCGATTAATAGTCGGAGTTCTATTTATATGCCTACTTATATATTCAGCATAAAGGTCAGGATCAGGTTAAATGAAGAAGGCAATACCTACCGATGGATGACATTGTACATTAACCTAGCTTATCAGCCACGGCCTATGTGCTGTAACAGCCTACACGATAAATTTTACTTCTGAAATGGTTAAAATGAGAGGTCACGGCCTTCTGTTGAGCATACAGTGCAGCCGCTTATTGTCCGGAAAATAAGGTATACAGCACACTGGCTATAATTTTGAAAGCACAATGAACTCAAAAGCAAAGCTTGATATTAGGGCCTATATTAAAAGTCGCATTAACTATTTCAGCTTCATAAATATTTAGTGTATGATGTCAGATACATGGGGCATCTGTGGTATCAAAACAGTTGGTTTTCAGATGGTATAAAAAATTTTAAGATGGTAGAACTTACTTAAAAGATGCCCCTCGTCCTGTACAAACCAAAAACTGCAGCTTCCAGAGAAAATGTTGTTGCTGTAGCCAATTTAATTAAGCAGGATGCTAGGCTTACAGTGAAAGAAATAGCTAAGGGAGTTGGTATATCATCGGGGTCAGTTCATAAGATTTTTACCAAGGAGTTAAAACTTCGCAAGATTTGCGTTCGATGGGGCCGCCACCTCTTGACAGATGAACAAAATACTACTCGTGTAAAAATGGCCAAAATTCTTCATAAAAAGTAAAAAAATTACGACAAGGGCAAAATATCAGAACTCTTCACAGGTGATGAAACGTGGACTTATTATTTTGAGCCCCAGACGCATCCATGATAAACAGTTGCTGCCCAAAGACCGGGCTAGGCTGATCATAGCAAAAGAAAAAAAAGTGCTGGAAAAGTTTTATATGCCACATTTTTTAATTCAGACAGTCAAATTCCTCAAATTCCTGTACCAAACTGCCAAACAGTTACAGGCAAGTTTTACAAGAACATTGTTCTTTCAAAAGTGAAGAAACACTACGAAAAACAGAGACCTAGAACCGGATTATGGGGCCTGTGCATTATTCATGACAATGCAGCTGCTCACAAGTCTGCAATTGTTCTGAATTGCCTGGAAATGGAAAAGGTGGTACAGCTTCCCCATCCACCTTATTCTCCAAACCTCAGCCCATTTCACTTTTTTTCTCTTTCCTTTACTGAAGAAAACTCTCAATGGACATCAATTTGCCTCTAAAAATGCCTTGGGCAGTGCCATTTTTCAGTGTCTGCTGGGCATTCCCAAAAAAACCTATTTTGCAGCCTTCACAGACTGGATTTCAACACTTGAAAAATGTATTTTTGCAAGGGAGAATATTTTGAAGGGATGAAATGAACCAAATATATGCATCTACCTTCATATGGGAAATATATGAGGAATTAAAAAAAAGTAAGAAAATTCCACACTAAAATGCAAAGAAACTGCATGTTTCTTTTCACATAGCTACATTTTATTGGCCATAAATATTTAACATGTAAACCATGCCATGCAGGGATGTTTGTCTATCAAATGATGGGTCAAGATGGCCACTGTTTGCCTTAGTTTTAATTTACTCCTCAAAATAAATGTTTTGCATGAAATGCCCGAGCACTGTTCGACCAAATATGAAACTAGTAAAAGAACACCTCAATACTTTCTTCACAATCCTTACAGAAAGAAAAACACAAAACATTTATCACTTTTTTAAAAGTTGCAACACATCCACTTTCTGAATGCCAACTTACTGAAGCACTGATGATACAGTTTTAGTTCTTCCATAGAATTTTTTTGTTGTCACTGATGTGATGTAAAATTTTATGCTGATTACAAAAATGAAATGAAAATTATATGATGATATACCTGTTTAACTGTTAAATGCTTGTCTCAGTGGTAACAGTATACCCGCAAAAATCAAAAAAATTCCGACTTTTGCTTTAAATGATAATTACATTAAGAAACAGCTTTAGTCTTATAATTCATGGAAAGCCAGAGATTAATATTTTATCTGTCCCTATTTGATTCATTCATTTATAGC
Organism: Hippopus hippopus; assembly: GCA_946811185.2. NCBI lineage: Eukaryota > Metazoa > Mollusca > Bivalvia > Cardiida > Cardiidae > Hippopus > Hippopus hippopus. The sequence goes on from OX328112.1 coordinate 30,379,291, forward strand.
ATTTGAACAATATCATATCGAAAGGTTATTTTCTGTAAATGTTCCTGTTTTGATCATACGAGTTCTTGGATTTTCAATTAAATATTTCAAATAATCTAGCCTTTCTTTAGAGAGTTTTTGGAAAACTTTTACGCCTTTTCTCATAACCACGAAAACAGACCAGAATATCTAACCACCCCGAGAAAAATGACATTTACCTTCGTCAAAGGTAAATTTCTATGACATGAAAAGGTACCAATGATATTCATGCAAACCCAAAATATGACATTAGCGTAACAAGGCAGAAAAAATTTGTGTGATCAAATGGGTCTTAATCTTTGGCGATGCGACTTGGAAAAACCTGATGCTATAAATAGATTGACACAAAACTGATAGAAACAAGCAGTTTTGTTGAAATGATATCCCCCACTGAAAAAGACCCTTTTCCAACACAAACATACCGGTATTAGAGGTACTGTGTTTTGCATATACAGGTGGCCTTTTTGTTATTGGTCCATGATGTAATTATACATTAAGCCCCCTTTTCGCATGGCACAGCATTTCATTAAATAAAAAGAATATAAGTGGTCCACAATGAGATTATACATTAAGTCGCCTTTTTGCATAACTAGGCATTTCAATCAATGAAAAGAAATAATGCAAATATACATCAAGCCCCCTTTTTCTATGACAAGTCATTATGTATTGAAAAAAATTGTAATAACGGACTATCCAAAGGAAGACATGCATGAAATTTCATCAATTTTCATCAAAGACTTATACATACAGAAATTATACATTTAGCCCCCTTTGATCATGATGTTGCATTTTATGAAATAAAAAGAAATATCTATTGTCTGTGGCTTGTGATAAACAACACAGAGATGAAGTTTTATAACATTTTGTCCTGAAATTAAAAAGATATTGGTCTATAATGAAAATATATGTCCAGCCCCCTTTTTCCATGACACAACTTTTAACAAAAAAAGCTAAAATAATGATATTGGTGAACTATCATAAGAAACACATGTATGAAGTTTCATAAATTTTCGTCAAGGATTTTGAATTAAAGAGATATTGATCTCTAATGGAAATATACACGAAGCCCCCTTTTTCTATGTCACAGTATTGAATATCAAAAAAGGAAACAAAAAAAATATTGGCAGACATCACAAGAACATGTGTATCAATTTCTATTAGTTTTTGTCAAGGATTTTAGAAGATACCTGTCCGGAAAGACGGACAAACAGATGGTCATCAGTCCATGATGAAATTATACATTTAGCCCCCTTTTTTCATGACTTAGCAATTCATGAAACAAAAACAAATATCAATTGTCTGTGGGTTGTTATAAAAAACATAAAGATGAAGTTTCATGACATTTTGTCCTGTAGTTAAAGAGATATTGGTCCAAAGTGAAAATATACATCAAGCCCCCTTTTTCCATGACACAGCATTCAAAATAAAAAAAAAACAAGAGTATATAACTCTGGTGTTGCATGGTCAATCTGGGTGAAACATGTTGTCCTGCATTTCGTTATGGTAGTAGATAGATGTGACAAGAACTCGGTGTAGTTTTCAAGATAAGACTCAAAACATGAAAAATTTACTCGACTGCGCAACTTAGAATCACTTGCAGTCGGCCATTTTGCATCAAATCAAAAAAGCTATCGGCGGAATGGGTCATTGTACACATGTATAAAGTTTCACTAAATTCTGTCCAGTGGTATTGGAGATATTCTCCCGGATGGACACATGGACAGACGGAAGGATGAACGGATGGACAACACTAAAACTATATCGCTCCACCTTCGGCAGGGGATAATTAAACGCCGTCTGACCACAAATGCTTTAAACTGTCTTTTCAGGATAAACAATGATTTTGAATGGCTGGTGTCATAATTAGCCTCTCATCATAAATTAATGTCAATACCTTCTCAAGTCATAATGAAGTATGAATCCCCCGCAGTAATTGTCACAGTTTGTAAAACTTACACCACATCGTAGACGGGATGGGGCGATAAAAACCTTTGCTTGAAAAGGTGTGAAAACAATAGATCAAGAGGTGAGAAAACATTGTATTCGAATAAACAATCAATTTAAAGAAGGAAAATGATTATAGGGACCAACACTCGTGTTCGACTATTATCGACTTATCAAGACTCAAAATTACCTTGCTACTTTTGGTGCAATAAAGTAGAGTTTTTGTCGGGACTATCAAAATTCCTCGAAAAATGCAGGGTTCTCAAATGTTTGAGACTCGAAATATCAAAGTTTTACTTTATGTCCGTTTCATAAAAGAACCAAAGTTTTTTACATAATCAAAGAGAAATTTTGGCTTCCACTTACAGTTTCACACAGAGATTTGTGTAAATTTGCTGTTTAAATTCACTATCCATTGGAATTTCCGATTCCTAAAAATAATCCTACTCCTGATGGAAGGTTGATTTCAGTCAATGTTTTGATTCACAACTTTCAACATGCAGGTATATGATGGGATGCTGGACTTTATTCACTTTTGCTGTGCTTGACATGCACATATAAGACGAGGTTAGTTTGAAAATAGCATGTGACTTTCATGTTATTCACACACATAAATTATGTAAGTGAATGGGAATCCTGAAGGTACATCAAAGATTTGACTCAGTGACCTTGATTATGAACCAACATATTGATTGATTGATTGATAGATCGTATAGTGTTCAATATCGTTTTGAACATTACTTCAGTTATATTGCAGCAGCCAGTGCACCTATCCTTGCTTTCCTGAATTTTATTATACCAGTACTCCACTCAATGTTCTTTCTAAGCCACTGACTGCTATCCCTAATTACAGTCGCCAAAAGCAATGGCCAGTGGTATGTATAAGGGGCATGAATCCTGTTGCAATGACAATTACCAGTGACTCCCTGTTCTCAAGTCTTGGATGCTAATCACTAAGATAATGACGACGATGTCCTGAAAACAACTTTCAGTTTATCTGTATCACATTTAACTCTTTACCAAACACAAAATTTTGGACTAGCCCAAATTGAAAGCATTTGCAGACGACAAAATATAATGTGACTCAGAAACTGAAATTCAATTTGGGAAGGGTAGAAAACATTGTGGGAAAAGGAGAAAATGCTGGTTACCAGCATTTTCTCCTTTTCCCGCAATTTTTTCAAAAGCTTTATTTCTCAGGGTCTTTAAAAGTCAGGATTTTGTGGTAAAGAGTTAACCCTTTACCAAAAACAATCCAAACTTATAACAACCCTGCAAAAGGCTTCAGAAAATATAATTTTAAATACATATACTGTAACCAGCATTTTCCTCTTTTCCCACAATATTTTTTATCCTTTCAAAGACAAGTTACATGATTTAAGTCCCATATATTTCGTCTGCAATTTCATCACTTAGTAGATTAAATCCTTAACCACACATTCCCAAGTTTTAATACTTATCCTGCTAAATAACTAACATGAAATTTTCAATTCGATAGTAAAAACCCAAATATTGCTATATCAAAGTTATGTTTTGGGGATTGGTATCTCCTTATAGGACAGTGTAGATCCAAGATCAGACTGAACATTCCGTGCAGTCTGATCTTGATCTACACTGTCCGCAAAAGGTCAGTGAGCCGAGCTTAGCAGCTTAAGGGTTAACAACCCTGAGAAAGAAAGCTTTTCAAAACACTATTGGTAGAGAAAGAAATGCTGAGCATTTTTTACATTTCCCATATTTTCTGTCTTTCAATGCATAAGTTACATTGGTTGTACCATATTTGATTTGGTGTCTACATTTGCTTTGAATAATGGGCAAGTTGGTTGGTTGGTTGTATTGGGGTTTAACGCCACTTTAACAGCTAAGGTCATATCATGGCGGTCGGTGATGCACATATGTTTCCTAGCTTTCTCACACCAGTACTAACACAACTTTCTTTCCAAAGCCACCGACTACTTTTCTCACATGCGTCAGCAGAGGTGAGAGGCGAAAATACGCCAGAAAGAAAGTTTGCCTCAACCGGGTATCGAACTCACAACCACCAGGTCATAAGTCCGACACGCTCACCACTGAGCCACCCGGGCAGGCTTAATGGACAAGTCTAAAATTTCATCATTATGAAAGGGCGCAATTCAGAATTTAATTATCTCATCAAACTCAACTCTTTACCAGATGAGGTAATTTTGGTCTGCTGAAATTGAAAGAATTTGCAGACAACAAATTTAGAGTGGCTAAAAAGGTGGGGTTTTTATCTGTAAGGGAAGAAAACACTGGAAAATGGAGAAAATGCTTGTTATGAACATTTTCTCCTTTTTCCACAGTGTTTTCAAATGTCTTCAGCCCAGAGCCGTAAAAACCAGGGCTTATCTAGGAAAGAGTTAACAAGAGCTTCGCAGAGCGTCGCACATACGCCCAAAAAGGCTTGTCAGTGACATGGGTTAAAATCTGGAAAGCCTAAAGAGATCCAAATTTCAAGTCACATGCACAACTACACACAATTACACATCATAGAGATTGATTGTGGTAAGTTTGAACTTATTGCAATGAAAACTGGGAGGAGTTGCGCATACAAGAAATTGCCAACGGACTGACGGCTGACAGACGAACGGACAGACAGACAGATGACCGGGGCCATAACATAATACAACCCTTCGGAGGCATAAAAAGTGTTTCATTGCTGAATAAGTAAAGTAATGACAGGCAAAGTACCAGTAAATGACAAAATTTAGAAAAAAAAAATAGTTTTCAGTGGTAATTATTCATATGACAGAAGCTGCTACATTTATGCTTTTCTTTGGAGTTTCTTTCACCTGAATTTCGCACAATTTTCTACCAAAGCCACAGACTGCTTTCCCCCCGCAAAAAAAAATCATTCAAGCAATGATCTGTGGTGGGAAAGAATTATCCAGTCGCAATTCTTATTATCAATCCTCAGAAAAATTTTGGCCTATTCGAGCCTAACTACCCCGGTCTCAAGTCCTGTACAATACCAACTACCAGGCTGCTGATATAATAGATATACTTGAGATACCTAAAGAGAGATTCACGTTTTAACCTACAGTCCACTTTCAAAAGCATTGTGGAAGAAAGAGAAATTGTTTGTTAGGAGTTATTTTTCTGCCAATGTGTTCACATTTTTACAATAACCTCAGGGACATGTACATGTTTTCACAACTCATCAATTTCGAACTCTCCTTTGTACACAATGCTTGTTCACAGAAAATTGCATGCACCCTCAAGGCTAAAAGGTACACAATTGGGTATTGTGAAACTTGAAACATGCTAAAACAACACTATGACCCCAATCCAAGCCAAGAACTTGGTAACACAGCATACATGTTGTAAAAATCCAATTTTTATAGACACACCCTTTTAATACCTTTACTCATTCCCTTTTTGAACCAAACAACAAAAATCTTCCACCAATTGATATCATTTGCTGATGTTACATCAGGTAAGGCTAAATGATAGGATTTGTTTTTGGAAGGGTAGAAAACGTTTGTAGAAAAATGGGAAAAATGATGGTTACCACCATTATCCCATTATTTTCAGTAGCCTTCCATTGCCAGGTTATAGAAATTTGGTATATATTTTGTAAAATGCTACACAGCAATACCAATACAGCTTAAATTCTCTCTGGCAAAAAGAGACATTACTCCTTATCAGTATTTTCTCTTTCTGTCTCAATGTTTTGAAAAGTGGCCTGCTGTAGTACAAACACAGTTGTATGCGTAAGGTAATGGGTAAATTACAAGCTTTCTCACAAAATTTTCAGAATAATCCGTACTTTAAAAAGGCATGCTATGAAAGCAAAGAGTAATTATGAAATTACTTCTTGAAATAAACTCATGTTGTGGGTACCGATTAGAAATGAATCAACGAGAGTTCTAATGAGTACCCATAACATAGGTATCACTGAAAATATTAATATTTTAGGATCCCTTTACCCTCCTTAACTCTTTACCAAACGACAAAATTTTACACTGGTCCAAATTGAAAGCACTTGCAGACGACAAAATAAACGTAATTCAAAAATTGAAATTTGTTTTCAGCAGGGTAGAAAACTTTGTGGGAAAAGGAAAAAAAGCTGGTTACCAGCATTTTCTCCTTTTCCTACAATGTTTACAAAAGGCTTCTATCTCAGGGTCGTAAAAATCAGGGATTGTTTGGTAAAGGGTTAACTCTTTATCAAACAACAAAATTTGGTATTCAAGCAAGTTGAAAGCATTAATTTTGCAGATGATGAATATAGATCTAATAATGATTGCTGTCTTAGAAAGAGATGAGATCACTGTTGAAAAAGGAGAAAATGTCGGTAACCAGCATTTTCTCTTTTTTCCACAATGTTTTCAAAAGCCTCGTTTTTCAGGGTCATTAAAACCGGGCACTGTGTGGAAAAGGATCAAACAAATCTGACATCAAGCAATAGTACCTTGACTAATTTACATTGCTCCTCAGATCTGCAACAGAGATCATAAAAACCTTTTACAAAGCTGCAGCAGATAGTTTTGGAAAACTTTGTGGAGAAAGGAGCAGTTGCATATCAAATGCAACCTATGGCTCCTTTCACATAATCATTTCCATTTCCGTATGGTTGGTAAGTAATTTTATTTCTCTTTATTTTTACTCCTTACCAAATGACCAAATTTCAGACTTACACAAATTGAAAGCCTTTTCAGAAGAAAACTGAAATGTAGCTGAAACAATGAGATTTGTCTTAAAATCACTGTTGAAACACTTGGTTGGAAACACTGTACATTCATGATAATCAAACTATAATTTATTCACTACTTATTATGGTTTAACGCTTTACCTGCTAACAAAATTCTAGACTTGTCAATACTGAAAGCATTTGCTGACTACTTACCAATTAATATTCAAAAAACTGGTTGACTTTAAAAGAGCAGAAAACATTGTGGGACAGGTGATAATGCTGGTTACCAGCATTTTCTCCTTTTCCCAGTTTTCAAGAGCTATCTTACTATTGGTCATTAAAGAACACAATTCTTGGGTAATACTTCATCTCAGCAGTCTGGATCAAGATCAGACATTAGAACAAGCAGTGTTATTATTGATTTACAAGTTCTCTGCTCCAGAGATGTTTTCATCAATCTTATTTCTTTGTCATAACTATTAATTCTAAGACAAGCAATCTGATTGGCTGAGACAAAATGTCAGTGAACAATACTATGGCTGGTCTTGGAATTTACAGTTAATGCTGGATTTTTTTAAGCCTTATTCTGCTAAATAAGTAACATAGGTATTTTTGAGGAGAAGATTTCTCCTCTTCTGACAGTGTAGATCCAAGATTCTGTGCAGTCTGATCTTGATCTACACTGTCAGCAAAAGGTCCTTGAGTCACGCTTAACAGCCTTAGGGTAATTCTGCTATTTCAAAGGTATTTTTTGAGGAAAAGCTATCTTCTTATCGGACAGTTCCATGCAGTCTGATCTTCATATACACTGTCCGCAAAAGGTCCTTGAGTCGCGCTTAACAGCCTAAGGGTTAGCGGTTTGTAAACTCTGCACTAGATTTGTTCATTTAAACCCAGTGCTTTCTAGGCTATGTATTAACTCTTTACCAAACAGCAAAATTTTAGACTGGTTCAAATTGACAGCACTTGCAGATGACAAAATAAACGTAACTCAAAAATTGAAATTTGTTTCCAGCAGGGTAGAAAACCTTGTGGGAAAAGGAGAAAATGCTGGTTACCAGCATTTTCTGCTTTTCCCACAATGTTTTCAAAAGGCTTCTATCTCAGGGTCGTAAAAACCAGTGATTGTTTGGTAAAGGTTTAAGCCTACCAAACAATGTTACTCAATTACCTAAAGGGTAAACACTTTCAAGAAGGAATGAACTGTTATCTTTTCTAACATTATGTAAACATTGTGATAAAGGGAGCAGTTACTGTAACTATTTTTCCACTGTTTATCCTGACCAGGGATCGTATAAACACATATAAGATCCCTGTCCTGACAGAGCAGATCGAAATCAGAATGCTCTGTCTACTTGTAGAATTTAAACTGTAGACCCATTCACATTGAACAAATATGCAGCTACACAGTGAATCAGGCTCAATGATCAGATTTCTGTTTGAATGGGTAAAGGGTAAATTTTGAGAGAAAAAAAATGCTGACTGCCAAATTTTTTTTTTCCAAGTGCCTCAATGTTTCAAATAAGCCATTCTTTCTCTGTCATATTAGCATATAAATGTTTAATAAAAGGTTATTTGGGCCTTAAACCGACTTAAAATAGGAATACTAGTGGAGTGACAAGAGAACGGCAGCGGTCTCAAATGTTAAGTCTTTTTCACACTTTTCGTTTTTTTAAATCTAAAAGAACAAATAGTTGATTTCTAACACACACTGTTTAAATGCAATTTCTTTCAACCACATGTAGCAGGAAATATGCAAAGGAGAGGGGAATGTAGATTTTGAAATTGGTCAGGTCAGAATGACATGGGCCAAAATGGCGGGCATCTGCCTGTTGAATACGACTCAACCGGAAATTTTCAAACATTCACGTCTAATTCACAACATATAAATAAAATGATGAGGAATACCATAAATAGCACAAATATGATAAATGGTGTACTTACAGAAGGAACAAAACAAAAATACAGTGAAACACAAACACAAGATATGGCTATCTCAAAAAGCTAATGGCATCTTAACACTAAGCAAGCTAGCAAAAGACTGGACCGAGCAAAGGTACTTTTTTGGTGAAGTTACATGCCTGAGGTACCTTTGGGGAAATTCAATGAGGGGTGCTTTGTAAAAAGGCGATTTCATACACCTATACAAAGCATCGACTCATGTCAGCCTGCGGAATCCGCGAACACTGACCTGAGTAGAAACTTGGTAAGTTTTTGCATCTTAAAGGACTATTCGACCCCATGATTCAGATTGGGTCCACATGATGTAAAAATTTGCTTTTAACCCTTAAGGCACCTTTTACAAGCTATAGTTGTTTTGCGGCCAGTATGTAGATAAAGGTCAGACTGTATAAAACGTGCACTCTGATCAGCACTGGACAAGGGCAACCCTCAAACTACAATTATTGACATGTACATGTAGGTCTTATTTCTAGACTGAAAGTATCCATTAGGTTTTTTCGGCCCTGTAACCCTTAGGCTGCTAAGCGCGACTCACTGACCTTTAGCGGACAGTGTAGATCAAAATCAGACTGCACAGAACGTGCAGTCTGATCTTGGATATACACTGTCCGATAAGGAGATATCTTCCCTCGCCCCAAAATAACCTTGAAATAGTATAAATTTGGTATTTAAAGTCTGCTTTAAAGTTTCCTTTGAAATTATTTAGCAGGATAAGGGTTAAGGGATCATGCGTTACGACATGTACGATCTCTGAACGGACTTTGCAATTTGGAAGACTTGCATTTTCAAGAGCAATTCAAAAACAAGAAATATCTTTTTAAAAAGATAGACGGCGTAAGAGGCACTGGGATATAAATATTTAAATTCGTTTGTAGTATAATATGAAGAGAAATGATGAAAACATGTCTGAAAGTAGTCTCATTTAAATTGTTCTGCATATGGTTGAAATCAGAATTTCAATAAGATTAAAGAATGAAGGGGCTCTCGTAATGAGCGTTATTAATTCTCGTGTTTAACGTAAAATGAGCGTCCCTATTCTGCAATGTTTCGGAATATCGTTTGTTCTGTTTTTTATTAATGAATCGTGTTTAAATAAAGGTCTGTTTAGACCATAAGATGAAATCTTTAAAATGAAAACAAAATAGATTTGCATTTTCTTTTTTGTACAAAAATGAAGCACTTTTCAAACATCGACGATTTGTCGTTATCAGAAGGCGGGGTTTTATCACCCCTGTCAATGCTTGACCACACCCACCTACTCTTACTAGGAGTAATTTAGTAGAAACCCAGTTTCTTTGCTAACAACGCAATAAAACCGATTGTTCCACTAGGCCAGGGATCGTATATACACATATAAGATCCCTGCCTAGGCAAGCATAGTTATTCGCGTTGCGAATTAAATCACTAAACTCAAGACATAACATCTTTTTCCATAGTGACAAGAAACGAAATAAGTTGTTTTACAACCCGTTTTCGTGTAAGACAATAGAGCGGTAGCCTGCCATCGCGCTTCGTAATTGATTTTACGCGAGGAAAAACGGGTACCAAGTCTTTTACACTAAACAAAATAGAAAACTCGCCGATACTCATTGCTATTAGTTTGTCATCGTGCTTTGAATTATGGATGTTTTGCTAGAGTTTAACATATGCATGGCCATAAAGTACAACTTCACATAGGTTATTGTGATCAGTACGTGATTTTTAGTCATGAACACCTTTATCCCATGTTGGTAAATTTCTACTGTGACCTGTACTTTTTTTGCGTAGTTTACATATATTTGGCCAATCACAAAATGAGTAACAATAATTTCCTCCTAGTACTTAAAGTAGGTCAAAAGTGAGATCATTCAGCTACGCCGAATTATTGTTTTCAGATGAGTTGCATAACAAGTTTGATTTCGTATTCATCAGGGATCCTATATATACACGTATATACGATTCCTGTATTCACCAACCGTACGAATTTCAATCAAAGTTTAATTTTACATTTAGTAACACAACTTCTGAATGTCTAAACCATTTGGTTTAACCAATCGAAAGTTGTTACACTTTCAAATAAAGAAAATGCTTTAGAGTAAGACTAAGTCCTTGAATATGCGAAAAAACAGCAATTTTGTACTGTTTTGACCTGGGTAATTCTTTCTAGTGACAAAAATTTTAGAAAGTGTGTAGTACCTAAGAAGAATTTGATTGTACCAGTTGTTCATCATAACTTTGAATTTAGTTTTTAGCGATAACTTGCGAGCACATCCGATATAGTCAGTATTTCTGCGTTGTCTGCGAATGTCATCAGTATGGACCAACGAACAGTCTCGCAAATCGGAAGCTGCTGTCACTGTACGCCCAAAATCAGTTAGCTGCTGTAAACAAATATCATAAAACAGGCTGGTACGTTAATTCTAGCGAACAGAAACTTGTCAGGTGTACATCATTTGAGAGCTAACAGTTTTTTCTACCAACCTTTACTGCAATTTGGAACGTGAACCATGCGCTTTTTGCACAGGAGAGCCGCATCACCAATTTTTGCCGTTTACGGTTGCCGTGACGGCTGAACTTTTGCTTCCTATTCTTCAAGGAAGATCAGTAATCATTTTCTGATTATGCACAGATAAAGAAATTATTCATCTTCATGTGTACGTATCCATTAGAGTATTCAGCACTATTTCATTGGATATAATTAAACTTTTCTTGGGGTACTATCAAAAGGTTCACTGTACGATCAGCTGCATCTGTACACAAGCATTAGCTGCTAGCATCGATAAAACAGCTGTACGCTTAGCTGCATTTATGCATCCACAGTTTTCAATGAAAACAGCAGTTCATATGTTAGAACACATGATTTTAGCTCAGTTTTGATTATCATGTCTCTTTTGTTTTCGCAGTGAAAATAGAATAACAAAAGGATCTTGGGTCTGGAATCAAGCACTATTTGAGAAACTCTCTGAACAAGTCTTGGAAGGAAAAGAGTATTTGCATCATAATTGACACCTACAGCAACTTTTCATGTCGTATACGAGTCAACAGTACATGACGTCACACTTGGTCAAAATAGAGAGAGGCGTCCAACAAGGAGGAGTTGGGTCTACATTTTATAATCTAGTTTATATCGATGAACTACTATGAACAGCAACTGCAAAAATCAAATTATGCACTGCAGATTGGGTACAATCTAAAATGCGGAAATCTGTCGTTTGACTTATCTGAAATAGCGTTATTCCAACACAAACTCCAGGTAATATTAGACACTGAATACTAGTATGCCTGTAGATAGCGAATCGAAATTAGCGCCGATAAATCCAGCATAGTGGTTTTCAATAAGTCGAGAAAAGAGTTACCCTTATCATTATCGATAGGTGAGAATTTAATCCACGAAAACGAAACTGACCGGATTACCGAAAGATGCCGAAATGTTTTAGAAGGCTTTTATAGAGAGGCTCAGTCAAATTAACAATTTGGTAAACACAAAAACTTATATACATGTACACGTACGTGGTGAATCAGTAGCAGAAAATGCAAAAACTGCCAGACTTAAACCACAAATGATTTCAAAACTCAAAATGTCTTAAAAGTAAATCAATTCTAGAGAGCCGCTTAGACGATTCTTCGTGCAACAGTCCAGTGTCAAAGAAACTGAAGTTGCATTACTCCAAATAAATATTCCAAGACTCTTAAATAAGACATAGTTGGTTACCTAAAGGAAATGGAACAAGAGTTATTCATTGGTTTGAGCGATTTGTCCATTGACGAGGAAAATGAAATAGAAGAGAGCCAAGATCCATCAGAAGCATGGGGATATTAATGCTGCCGCATTGGCAGTTACAACATGATTCCATCATGCAATGGAAAACATGTGTATTAAACCCGGTCATATCACCACCTGTGGGAGATGTACTGACCTTTACATATGCACCTAGTGGCAGAATCCATCAGTTACTTCTTTTAGGACTGGAATAACCTGTCCCTTCCCAGGAACCTTTATCAGGGGTCAGGCTGGTCTCGCTCAACACTTAATTTCCTGGAAGGGTAGCACTAAAGAGGGTAAAAGGTGTAGTACAAAATGGATCCATTACTTGAAGTTCTTACATGCCTTTTGCAAACGGGAGTAAGCTCTATTGTCTTAAACACTTGTAAGAAGAAATGTTTAAAGCCACTTATTCATGCTGGCGCTGATATACATATATGTTATAAACTATGCAGTTAGTAATCGTAATTCATATTTTTAGATGTTTATTACAAACCGTCTCTTTCTGCAGGTAGGTATATGTACAAATATGGCAGTCCTACGATTTCTAAGGTCATTGGTAGTTAGTAACAAAAAAGGGTTGACATTACTTACCCATAAATTAAGCAAGCCTCTGTCAATCAAAAAGCCCCTCCTTATGTTTTTTAACCTATCAGCCATGTCTGTAATAATGGTACATGTATGTTGAAAACAGAGACAGTGTGAATCCACTCTTGACGGATGGGTGCATTACATTTCATTTTAATGTCTATTTAAACAATAGGTGCAAAGTGCAAAATATTTGCTTCAAATTGTCAGTACCCAGACAAATTTCTTTACTGAGAATTCATCATTGGCAGAAACATATGATAGAATTTTTTTTTCCGGAATTTTATCGAAACAGTCATTATAGAACTATTTAACCCTTTCCCAAACAATCCCTGGTTTTTACGACCCTGAGATAGAAGCCTTTTGAAAACATTGTTGGAAAAGGAGAAAATGCTGGTTACCAGCATTTTCTCCTTTTCCCACAATGTTTTCTACCCTGCTGGAAACAAATTTCAATTTTTGAGTTACATTTTTTTTTTTTTTGTCGTCTGCAAGTGCTTTCAATTTGGACCAGTCTAAAATTTTGTCGTTTGGTAAAGAGTTAAGTAGACTATCTGTATATACTGTATATGTATTTACTATCGTTGTCTGGGAGCCCTTGGCAATAGTGCATATTTTTTAACACGCTGTTGGCGTAGTGTGAGCGCCTTGAGAACGCCGTGAACGCCCTGTGCACGCAGTATGAGCACTGTGAATGCGCAGAGCACGCAGTGGAAGCACTGTGAGAGTGCAGAGAATCGCCAAGAAGAACTCCGTAGGAACGCGATAATGCGGCATAAAAGCTCCGTGGCAACGCTTTGGTCGTGGCGAGAACGCTATATGACATCTCCGTCTTCGCGAAAAATATCCAATTTTTCCTGCGATCCCATGGCTCTCTGTTAAAATAAACAAGGCCGTGCCCACGCGGTGGAAACGCCGTATAGCGTGACAGGGGCTTAACCAAGGAAGTCGGTTTATCTTATCACCACGGATCCATTTCTAAGTGCATGTATGTTACTTGGGTTACATAAGATATTTTGCAGTCTCTAATAGATCTATGACATAGTTAATTGACAGATAATTATTTCAGAGGCATGTTCAACTAGATTGTAACGGAAGTTGAAAATCAAATGAGTGAAAACAAGACAAGCAGTCTTGTGGATATTGTTTGTCATAAATAGAGGATCTTACATGAGTGTTTATGTATTATCATTTTTATCAAACGAGTTGACTAAAATTGTATGACGCGAGCCTTGGCGAGCGTCAAATACATTTTAGTCAACGAGTTTGATAAAGACGATAATACATAAACACAAATGTGAGATTCTATTCATCATATAATACGAATGACAGAAAATATCCTGCATCACCACCTTTGGCCTCTATAACGTTCATGGGTCATTGTTTACAGTGTTGTAGTTTGGTTTCAAATGTGTATATACACAAGTAGATAGTTCGTTGCCATTTACGCCAAAAGAAGAATGAAAAACATGTAGTTTAATAGGGGGCTTATGTCCACCTTTTTCGGCAATAATATCAATTTTAAGAGACTTTCGCTGCATTTTTTTGTTTTTATCAAACATGAAAATCGTAAACATTCCATGTGTATACGTCTTAGCAACAATGACGCCATTTTTCCACGAAACGGCAAAGCAGTACAAATTCCCGCGCATGCTGTGGTTGGTTTCTCTGGCTTCACGCGTTCATGGCTGAAAATTGATCAGAACCGGGACCCAAAAAAACCATAATACACTAGTGTACTATCAAAAATAAGTCATGGGTTCAATACACTGCCGGAGGAGGTTTTATGTGATATATAGATCTAAGCTTTTTTTAAGCATAATTTGTGATATAGATCTACACGTCTCTGCAGATGAAGTTTTCACGTCAATACTTGAGATGGAATTAAGCATTTTGTAAGACTATGCGAGTTTTCTTGCAAGCTATGAATCATATGTTAATATTTTGCAGTGACTAATATTTTTGTAAAGAATAGTATGGTGGCATATTTCTGCCGCGAGATACGAGATAGCTATCATGATAATTTAAGAGAATTATCGTGATAAAACAAAAAAATTCACGATAAAAATATCGCAATAATGCTAACTCTTATCATGATTTTTTTTGCTTTCGTGCCCACAACTGACATTCATGATACCTATAATTAGATACGGTTTCGGAATACCTTTGTATACAACCTTATGAATTCTCCTTTCCCCTGTACGGTTTCAAAGTTGTTCGTAGGAGGCATTTCCAGTCGTCTTTGTAAATTTACAAACCTATGTCATTCGGGCATTGTCAAAATTTACCAATTAAGCTACAATTGTTAATTAATAATTCGAAATTTTACTGACTGCAATCTTATTAAAGGGTAACTCCACACCAAAATTTTCATTTCAAAATCGGATAAAACGACACTAGAATATGTTAACAAAAATCTTGTTAGCGTTCTGTGATGTTTACTGCACGAGATATAGAGGTTTAAACTTTCGGATTTTCACCTGTGTGAAAGTCGCTAATTGAAAAAACCGTGACTTCCGGTAGTTTGCCGTGATCTCACAAGTGTGAGAAGATAACTATAGTCGCTATATATGAACTAACACAGAAAATTGAGAAAACTGCATGATATTTATAAAGATATAAATCGCTATTTCACGTTTCAATCACTTGTGTACTGCAGAGTTTCAATCTCTATAGACCCGTCACACCAAACTAGGTCTTACAACGTCTTAACCTGTCCTGACATAATCGGAAAACGGGTTACGGTCGGGGATGAACGTATAATTTTGGCCTGATAATGGCTGAAGCCCCTATCTCAGCAAACCTATTCCCAGAAAGTCTTAACCCGGTCAACAAAATCGAAAAACTGGCTGGGATAGGACATGTAATTTCGGTCTGTAAAATGCAAACGCACTGCAGGTTATTGCCCGACCGCACTGCGTCTCTAATAGGATCGAAGAACAGCAGTTCCGTTCGTAGTACGTCCATCTCGCTTTAAGTACGTTGTTACTCCGTCTAATCACAGGACGGGATGGATGGCAAAAAAATTTGAGCAGGCTCAAAGTTCTGGAGCACCCTTCGTAAAAGGATACTAATACGCCCACTTCGTCTGAAGACAGTTTCAGTCCGATCAGCAAAAAAATTCGGAACAGAGTGAGAACGAGTTTGGCGTGACGGTGGTATATCGCTCTTACATATACAATCATAGGAAAGAAATTTTGAATGAATTAGCTTAGTGGAGAAAGTACTTATAAAAAAGCGAATAGTTATTGTTCTGGTAACGAACATAAATATTTTGAAATTTATTTCTTGATGTTATTTCAATTGTACCACTACTTAATCAACGAGATGTAATAGATAAATATAAAAAAAGAAACAATAAATCAAGATAATTGAATCATGCAAAAATTCTCTTCTACTAGGTCGTAGAAGGAAGAAGGAACGTTGCAATGTGAAAAGGAAATCATTCGAGTTAATTTCTAAGGCTGTTTCTACCAAATATAGGACACCGTCGATCATTTAACGGTCTACAAATTCTGCGCAGTCTGATCTGGATCTACACCATCAGTGTCAGCATTTTACATGTCTCCTTCAGCTTGGAAAGAATTAAAAGCCTTGATCTGCCTTAGAAATCTTATCCTCTCTTTAACATTCACGAACAACATTAAATCCAGCACACATCCTGAATTTGCTGTTAAAGTTTAAAAAAAAAATTTTTTCACTCGATCTTCATTTATTTTCCTACGTGCTTTTTTTTCATAATCTCAAATTTGTTTCTTTCATCAACAACAACGTTAAAAGATTGTCTGAATTGCCTCCTGCCTTCCTGTCCTCCATATCATGCAGTAAACATTTTTGATCGTCTGCAAAATACAGGGTCAGTCCATTTCCTAAATACTGAGACATGTAAGGCGTACAATTTAAAAGGAAATACCAACGTGGACAAAAATTGTTTAACTGTCTTCTCCCGTGTTTCTCCCTGTAATCATATACGAGATAAGAGATGCTGACCATGAAAATGCAGCGTAAATTAAAACTTTATAACTGCGTACAAACTTTACACAAAATTTTAGTGCGCCAACCTTTTATTTTGAGAAAAGAATTGTGTGTTCCATCCATGTACAAGGACAAAGGGTTAATTCGGTGCCTCTTTTGTGATGATATCGCACCGTTGTGGTCTGACATATTTTTTTTTACCCGGCTTGCAGCTTGAGGTTAACAAGCACTTGTCATAAACATGTCATGTACAAAGTTACTCTTTTGTTTTCACGACCATATTGAACCCTTTTTCGTAAATAATGTAAATGGAATTTGGAATTTTACACAGGTTAAATGGGTAAGTCGAACGTCATAACTTTTGTATTTTCCTCATTCATACGATCTTAAATTAAAAAAAAAAAACGCATAATCTGCCTGTCGGATTTCTTTTTTAACTACTCTCTCTCTCTCTCTCTCTCTCTCTCTCTCTCTCTCCCTCTCTCTCATGAAAGAGATGGATAATCAACAGTGAATTTACCATTTATTGCTTGCCTCATTTAAATATCTGTGGGGCCCCAAGGCTGCTGAGCGCGACTCAATGACCTTTTGCGAACAGCGTATATTAAGATCAGACTGCACAGAACATGCAATCTGATCTTATGTACAGTGTCCAATGCGGAAACATCTATTTTTGTTTCTCCAAAAACTAGCACTATTCAAAATTTTGCAATCGGCATGAAGGTTTATTTAACCTTTTGAGGATTAATGGTAGATCTGATATTAAGCCATGTCATTTAGTTCAGACAGACAGACAGACAGCAGACTGACAAATAAATAGTCATCTCCTGGCTCGAAATAGGGCTTAACTTCGGCACCCGGCATAGGGATTTTTGTGACGAAAAAAGTCGTCTCCTGACATGAGGGAGGATAAGGCTGAGAAAAAAAAAGTACACAGAAGCCGAAATAAGAGTGGCATCACATCCGGCTTATCGAACATTTCACAAACTCGCACAGGTGTGCAAACCACATCTTCGCTTAAAACTCTCTTTCTACGATAGACATTGAAATGCGGTTTTTCTATTTTAAGATGGTTTTCATTTAAGGATTCATATATCCAAAAAGGAGATTTTGGCTGTAGTTGCCCTTTAAGTCAAAACTACTGAGTTCATCCAAATGATGAATTTTCTATTTATAGATATCGAGAAAGGGATAAAACTATCACAATGATTTTATCTCGCATGTCAGCTCTGAGCACGGTGGAGAAATTTTGCGATAAAATATTAAGTTTATCGTGATATTTTTATCATGAAACTTTTCACGATCTTGATAAGATTTCCAGGAAACTTTTAATTTATCGCGATAATTTACCAAAATTATCATGATAGCTATCTCGTATCTCGTGGCAGAAATATGCCACCATAGAATATGTCTACATGTATCAGTACCCTCGGCTGATCTGTTCTCGATAGGTATCTACCTGTAAGACTATCCGAGTTTCTTGCAAGCTATGAATCGAATGATGACAACGTTTTGTGAACCACTTAGATCTATTATCTAAAAAAAAAAAAGTGTCACAGCTGTTAATTCCTCAATTTTCTGTCTCCCAGTTCTAGTAGGCTGCTTTTAAATATCATCCCTATCACGCCAACATTTTACAATTTTTAACACAGTGCATTCAGTTCTTCCGATCCTTTCTCCAACACTCCTAGCTTTCACCAGGGATCTTGTATATACGATCCCTGCTTTCACTAGATCTACACTTTCTTTTTAAATCCATGATGAGTTTTTTTCTGATCAAAAGTCATCTGTTAACCATGCTTTTTTTTTTTAAACTTAATCCTCCGATAAACAAACTCAGAACAACTCCGTCATGAAACAAGAAATTAACTTCATTTAAAATCACAGTAAAGTCCAAACGAATAAAAAAAACTTGTTTATAAAATAAAAGTAAATTTCACTGTTACCATGTAAAAAATGGCGATTATTATGACTTTCACGATATGTAAAGGTGCAGTTCGTAAAAGTTCCAGTCAATGGCAGAAAAAGAATTTTGAAACTGGAACAAATCCTACCATGTCGCATTATCTGTTTGTTTACATCGATGATCGCCGATGATTAGCCGACTTTTCGTCGTAAATGTCCGCAGTGACGTAATAGTGACGTAAACACCAGGTGATCATTCAAAGCGTTGAAACAAACCCTTTATTCACTTGATCGTTTTGTCCCGATTCTAGGCTTGAAAAACGTAAGTTTATCGACGTCGTAAACAGAAACGACGACACAGGCTGATCATCGCTTATTCATTTATCATTAATACAGGAAGAGTTTACTACATCAAAATAAGAAAACAGGTTCAGAATGAGCAATCTTACTGTCCGATGGCATAATAAATTGTAAACAATAGTCCTGTGTACTACGTCATAGCACTAATGAGATGCAATGTTATCATGTGACGTTCTCAAAGACCTAGTTCGAATATACACGAATGATAACGAAGGTTGTCTCAATCAATGGCGTCCCTGAAATCGACGAGCTTCTCTTTGCATTTTTACACATATATCACGGCAACCAATGCAGTAACTGACACATTCGAGTTTTCTCTCATCTTATAAATATATGTGTGTTGTGATGGGTTATCCGATATTTTTTCAAGTTATAAACAGTGAAAATTACCTATTTTTGGACTTTACTGGGGCTTTAAGCAAGATTAATTTTTTTTTACACGGTGCACTTAATTTAACTCAGTGACCTTGGCTTCATAGAAATCGATAGCTGACGTACTGAATGATGTAACTGATGACGTCGACCATACAATACTTGATTCAGTTTCGGCATACCTCGGGTGATGGAAGCCATCAAATCCCTCGGCTGTATCTGGTGGATTGATATGCACCAGATCGCTACATTTCATCACCCGGAAATACACCGGTTTACTGTTCTGAAAATTGTAAGGCTCCTCTTAAAAAAGAAAACTTGAGTTTCAATTTTCTATCGAAATCTTTCTAACCCTATATTTCAGTTGGCAAACAGTTTGTAGTCTACATTCCTTTTTTTTAACGTGGTTTATCCATCCCGATTGAAGTTTACACCGACAGATAGATAGATGTGAATAACTTCATCGAGGTTGTTTATGCTGTTGCTAAACGAGTGGGGCCGTCATGTATAAGATCATGTGATAGAGTTTAAATGGAAACTACCGTTATACGGACGAGGTTAGATGTAGGTACGGAATCGGCCGAGTTGTGACGAGTGTTTTGGCACGGTGTATTTTTTATGTTTAGGGTGCAAATAAAGATTACTATTCATCAATTTGTCCAGTTTTATTCGAGAGTTTTCTTTTTCAAGTTTTTTAAGCAAAAGAAACCAGTCTTTCAGCATTTGACTGATTCAGCGATGGAACTCTGAAATTAGCACATAAAGAGCTTGCATGAAATCTAATAAAATAAATCAGGTAATACAACAACTTGGAAAAACCGAAAGTAGTCCCATTGCATTCATGGAAAAATGCCTTAACGGTATGACGTTTTCTTTCGCCACATGACCTGATTTCCACCAATCAAGAAACAATTTATAATATGAAAGGCAAAGCCTGAATACGAGCGACATGAATGATTTGTGGAACAAATAGATCTATCTAATAATTCGAATGACGGCCTAGATTCTAGATCTTTAAATCAAGGGATTGAAGTAGAGCGTCGACCTCGTAACCATAAGGTCCTGAGTTCGATACCCAGGAGCGGGTGTCAACTTTGGGATCCTTCATTGACCGACACATTCGGCCCGAGTACTGGTGTAGATCTACTAGTAGTTTCCAGGAAGCAGTCTAATCTAGAGAGATTAGTATAAGTTGTAAGAACTTGTTTCTCAATCGATGTAAAATAAATATGTTTAAACTAAACTAAGTCTAAGGATTTTGAGTTCGAATTCCGGCTTTGCAAAACTAGTTTTGAGCGTTGTTAAAAGTAGAAAGCATGCTTCCTTTGTGGATGTGTACATGTGTAAAAGGGCAAACGGTCCCGGGTTCCCTTCATCAAATTAAGACAGTTCCTCTGCAATTTTGTTGGTGATTAAGGTCGATTGGCTTGTGTCCACAGCTACCCGGGCGCTACTGCAGCGACATCTGATCATTTTCAGACCGGATTTACATCATGATCTCTCCATCTTTGGAGAGTTATGATGTTTCTTCGACTATGATTTTTAACACCTTATCACTTCGACATTATTTCACTTGTAGATCTGTAAATGACGGCATGTTTTTGCTTGAGTTTCTTTAAAATGAAAGTGAGTAGATCAATAAAATCAGATTACTTGTAACTGTTCTTTTTCATCCCATCTACTTTTCTACACGTCCATCGTCGAAACAGTGATCAGTGTAGAGAGAGGAATTAATTCTGTCGCAATGACTAGATCTATCATTAAACCTAGGATAGAAATTTATGAGTTATCAGATAGATACCCAACTTATGATAAAAATTCCCAAAACTTTTTGATCTATCAACAAGCTTCTAACCTTATAAGATATGAATAAATATATTTGAGCTATGTTGCGGTATTTAAAAGAGGGTTTAATGCATATTCGTGATGCATGATACCAAGCAAGTCATCACATAATTATAGATCCATATAGATCTAATCCATTTTGTATGATAACTGACTGAATCACGAGGCATGCATACTGGTCCTTTGACATGCAGAAAATTGATCAATGTATCTAGTATAGAGTTTTGATCCAGGTCAGTTTGCGCGGACTGTGCACACAGGCAAACCTTGGTCGATAGTTTTTGCAGATGCATTAAGTCCCCTTTTTACAGATTATAAATTAAACTTTCTCTTTTAATAGTATTTTAAAACAGTCAAAAAACTAGTTGCCGATCCCCGGAAGCGCAGTCGATAGCATATAGGACTCAAGAACAGGGGGTCGCTGGTTCGATCCCCGGCTCAGCCAATTTCTTTCCGAGGATTGATGATAGTCATTGTGATACGATTCATTCCTCTCTCACCGCTGATCATTGTTTCGACGATGGTTATGTGGGAAAGCAGCCAGTGGCTTGAAAAGAAAATTGTGCAGAACACAGGTAAAAGATCTCCAGGAAAGCAAGGATAGGTGCACTGGCCGCCCCTATATAACTGAAAAAATGTAAAACCGTGTTAAAAACCAAAAAATCAGTCAATCATCAATCAAAAACTACTCTAGACATGATGTCTTTGACACAATATTTTCCGCGAAAAAATGGCTCATGCATGACGTAAAAATAGTATGATTAATGACGTCATCATTGGCTAGCATAGATCATTGTGTAATATTTATAACGAGCAAAGCTCGTTTTGATGTAACACCGTTCTAGATTTTTAAAAATGAAATTCCGACTTCGTTCTGGGTTTTAGTCTGAATCTAAATAGGCCGATGACTAAACTAGAGGCGCTTGAGCGCCTGTATCGCTCCACAGGCCTGATATTTCTATAATGGCGAAAGGAAGTTTTTAACAATTATCATTCAATCCTGCATTTTAGCTCACTGAAGAAACAATTTGGTAGACAACCACCATAGGAACTTACCTGCAAAACAACAATGAAATCCAATGAATAGTTTTAGAGAAGAAATTTTTCAAAGATTTTACTTTATACCATAAAAGGAAAATGAGTCTCCCATAAAAGCCATGTTTTTTGACAGATCTTTTTTTTTTTTTAAGGAATTCTGTAAACGTGTATCTAAGGAACATTCCTGCAAAATAATAATGCTATCCAAATAGCGGTTTGGGAGGAGAAGATTTTTAAAGGTTTTTTACTTTGGTTGCCATGGCAACCAGAATTCTTCATGGAACACAATTATTTGAAGGAATTTGAAAGAGGACCACCAAAGGAACATTCCTGTGAAATTTGGTAAAAATCCAGTCAATAGTTTCTGAGGAGAAGTTTTTTAAAGAAAAAGTTTACGGACGGACGAACGGACGGACGAACGAACGGACGGACGGACGCACGACGGACACAACGCCATGACAATAGCTCGCTGGCCTTCGGCCAGTGGAGCTAAAAACTGAGTGTCTTCCGGTTAGTCGCACAGCGTCACACGTATGACAATCTTTCGCACAAGTACCTGATTGGTCAAAAATGACAATAAATATCTACCGATCGAATGATTACTTAAAAATCATTATCATTTTAATGAGTAAAGATTATCTAATTTCTTACTTATTTTCAGCGTATTAAACGTCTATTTGTGTATGAACATACGCAATGATCTATGCTAGCAAATAATGACGTCATAAATCATACTATTCTTACGACATGCACGAGCCGTTTTTTCGCGGAAAATATTGTGTCGTAAAAATCATGACTGAACTAGTTTATTGACTGTTTCAAAATACCATTTAGAGAGACAGCTGGATTTATGATCTGTGAAAAGGGGTCTTACTGCATTTGCAAAACTTTTGACCCAGGTCTGCCTGTGTAGTCCGCGCAAGCTAACCTGGGTCAAAACTCTTTGCTAGATCTATTTTTCAACGTTTTGAATGTCAAAGGACCAGTATGTATGCCTTTTGATTCAGTCAATTATCATACAATATGGATGTATAATTATGTGATGACTTTCTTGGTATCATGCATCACGGACATGCATTAAACCATGTTTTACCGCAACATAGCTCAAGATTTTTGTTTGTTTGTTTTTTCCTTTTGTGTGTATATTCATTGCGGCGGCAAGTGCAACTACCATGCGTTTAGGACTGAAGTTCCTTTTACCAGTTATCTACTCAATATTCTTCCCAACCTACTGACCGATTCCTCGTAAAAGTCAAAGTCTCTCTTATATAGGTCTAGATCTACATGCAGTGAGGAAATATTCCCGTAAAATGGTATTTACAAGTGTGTGAACCAATAATTATTCCAAGTTATTTTTCTGGGCATAGATTAACGAAAGTGTCAAGGAACTGTCTTTCTTTTGTTAAGGAAATCAGGGACATTTGCCCTATTTCACATGTACAAATCTACGAAAGAAAAATGCTTTCTACTTTTGACAACGCTCAAAATTAGTTTTGGCAATGCCGGAATTCGAACTCACACCCTTTGATTTCAAGATCTAGAATCTAGCTCGTCATTCGAATTAATACATCTAGATCTATATATGTTCTACAAATCATTCACGTTGCTTGTATTGAGGCTTTGCCTTTTTCATATTACAAAAATAGACGTTTAATAGCGAGCAGCGCACAAGAGGCTCCACGAAGCGACGCCTTATTGGTAGAGATTCTGGAAAAAAAATGTTACAAACCTGTTGACTTCGAAAAACTGTCTGAACCAGAAGTAGATTTTTACAATTTCAAACATGGCGGACAGAAGTGACGCGAAAGACAGGTACAACGAGCGTTTCTTCCCTATGATTTCGATACCCTTGAGAATCACTTGAAACAGTGATCCAGTCTCCCTCGCAAGATCTTGTCAAAAATGAAAGAACTCGGGCTTTTCCGTATATGTCCGAGGTACGGAATTTTCTGAATACAGCAATACATGTTACGGGAAATAATGAAGCAGCTGAACCATAAAGCGTGAGCGGTGAGCCAGTTGATCTTTAAAGTTTTTTCGCGCCCTTTCCGATAAAAAACTTCGTTCATATTTCATTATGACGTTTTCTGAAATTTTTAAAGAAAGTTTTATTCTGTAAGGAAGGCGAAAAAACTCGGGCAGTAATCAACTCGTCCCCAGATCAACTCAGCCCAAGCAAACTTGTAGTGTTTATCTTTGTACATCTAGATATTGGACAGATTGTTTGGCACGCATTCTTTCTCAACGAATTTAACAAAAGTAGATTCTGATCTAGATCTAAATTTAGAGTTAGCTTTCTTTTTCCTTTTTTTTTTTTTTTTGATAGATCTAGTAGCAAAAGGGTAGATCTATATTCGGCCCAATTACAGCAGGGAATTCTGTTCTTTTTCTTTAACAGAGGGAATTCGCTTCCTTTTCGTAATGTTGGTAATATGTTTCCTTATTTCTGTCTTGAATTAGCTGCAAATTATGCTGGTTGTAAATCCTATAAAACCCAGTAAAGTTTGTTTTTTACGACTAGCTGTTTATAATCTGTATTTCATTTTGATTGCATAGAAAAACAAGTTTTGATCAGCCTGTCGTGGAATTCACATATTTTTCTAAATTAGGGTCTACACTGTTGGACAGGTGGAAACTCTCAGATGTTATTGCTAAAACATTCTTGAATTTAGGACAGCTGTCTACAGACTGAAAAAGTTTTTGCCCAGCGTGTTCTGCACTGTGTTCTGGTTACAGCTGTGTAAAACTTGATTTTGAGCAAAAAAAAAATTGTTCAAGGTGTATGCTTTAAATGGCTAGTTGGTAAGATACATCACCAGGAAATGACTGTGTACTCTCAGTGTGGCTAATGTGAGAAAAAAAGGTACCAAAATTGTTAGCACCATGGCTCAAACTCATTCCCTGTAAAATGATTACTAAGAAAATCTCCATCAACTGAATTAACCCAAATCATCCAATCTATAGTATCTGTCAGCCATGCTAAAATGTATTTTACCCTGTCACAAGATGAGTCAACAACTTAAGACATTTATGAAATATTAAAAGAAATAAAAAGAGAGATTCCATTCTGTATTTTCTTTTGAAATAATATCTTGGTCTAAACCCCCTTTTTGCAAAATAATATTGTGTATTAGATTTTGAAAAAGATATTTTTAACTTCCAAAAACAAAATCTGATGTAATGCCTTTTTAACACTCCTTTTTTACTTAGGCTTTCAACAAATCTAATTTTATCACATCCTAGCAAAACCATTAGCTGCATAAACATAAAAAAGTTCCAATATGATATAGAGGATCTTACATGAGTGTTTATGTATTATCATTTTTATCAAACGAGTTGACTAAATTTGTATGACGCGAGCCTTGGCGAGAGTCAGATACATTTTATTCAAGGAGTTTGATAAAAATGATAATACATAAACACAAATGTGAGATTCTATTTATCACATAAAATGAATAACAGACAGAAAAATATCCCGCATCATCACTTTCAGCCTCTATACCATTCACGGGTCCATGTTACGTTGTAGTTTGGTGTCAATACACAACTAGATAGTTCTTTGACATTTACACCGAAAGAAGAGTGAACTACTTTATAGAAGGATTAAGTCCACCTATTTCCCCATTAATATTGATTTTAAGAGACTTTCGCTGCATTTCTTGGTTTTTATCAAACATGAAAATCAAAAACTTTCCACGTGTATACGTCTTAGCAACAGTGACGTCATTTTCCCCCGAAACGGCTTAACAGTACAAATTCCCGCACAAACTGTGGTTGGTTTCTCTGGCTTCACGTGCTCGTGACTGAAAACTGATCAGAACCGGGACCCCAAAAAACGATAATACACTCGTGTATTATCAAAAATAAGTCATGGGTTTAATACACTGCTAGAGGAGGTTTTATGTGATAAAAATTGATTATTAAGAACAGATTTTTGGTAGAGTAAAGACAAAGACTTGAAAGTCATTGAAATATTTTTTTGCAGACTTGTTTTTATAGGTGATTGTATTGTATCCCTGGGGTGGTCTGTATCTATATGCTGAAGGTGAAGGGTTTGTTATCAGGAAATCCTATGTCAACCCCTGAATACACTGTCAGTGATATGGAATTACCTTTGAGCAAGGCCCCATAAACAGAGGCTAGCATTTGTTGAAACTTTCAAAAAGAAGATATAATCAATAACAATAAGTAAGCTGTGAAAAGTAACATAAAACTCCACTCAAACAAATATTTACAAACTTAAATCTCTGAAGCCTCTCAGCCTTTATTTTTCCTTTGATCCATGCAAGTAAACTATATATATTGTTCATAACTTAAATTAAGAAATACTATGTTATCAAACTATGACTAGGAAGTCATGATTTCATTTCAAATACATGTATCAATGTTAGCTAGGTAATGATTAAAAAAAAAAGGGACCAGAGTTTTTAATCAGCCTCTTTTGGCCCTATCATTTTGGAAACTAGGATTTATTGATTGGTGTTCTACTCTCCTTTCAAAGCATTTCAGTCTTACCATCAGACTGACATTACTCATTCAAGCACTTAGCCACCAAAGACAACTTGAAACTCTTTGGTTGGTGCCATTTGGACCAGAACCTATAAATGTTTATAAAACTTTTTAAGCTGTACTTTGATTTTGTCTAATTTCGTAAATCCCTGATAGTAAAAAGATGAAAATATTTGGATAAATTGTTTGCTTTGATAATCAAAGGTTGTAACAAATTCATAGCCATAGAAATCAATATGGCAAAATTACTTCAAGTACAGATAATTCTATCAGCTCATTGGTCAGTCTGTTTGTCTCCGATCCACTCTGTCAAACAGGTCCAATGATAAATTAACTTTTTACCAAACAGCAGAATTTTAGACCCGTCCATATTTAAAGCAATTGCAGTTAATAAATTAAATATAGTTCACATAGGGCCTTGTGTCCTTGAACTCATAGGGTAGACAATATTGTGGAAAAGGAAGAAAATGTTGGTAGCCAGCATTTCTGATCAGTACTACCAAAAGATTTTATGTGATAAAGGGGCTTTTTTAGAGCTTTGTTATCTAAAGTTTTTTTGTTTTTTTTTGTTAAGGATAAATACAACAAAAGACACTGGACTGTCAAATGCATGAAAAAGGTGAAATAAAAAATTGACAAAGTTTAGGGTTACATGCCGAATTTATCTTGCGCAAAATGGTCAATCTTTCGCAATCCACTTTGCAACGAGCAATTTTTGGCCATTTTCTAGCTGTCATTGGTATTTTGTGACCATCCAGGTCCATCTTCCCATTCAGATGTTGGTTGAATCTAGTCCGCCATTACATAAGGCTGTTTGGTAATGATTAAAATCATGGCGTTTTAGAAAGAAGATGAAGAAAAACAACTGTGACAGAGAAAAGACAAAAATGCCAAATCAAATGACTTTGAATGTTGAGGATAATTTGTGGCCAGTAACTGCTTAGCATTTTGGCAATAGACAGTATGAATTCATGGATGACAATGCACCTCTCTATTAGTCCCATGTTATGGGGCATAAGGAAAACAACAGAATTGTTTATACTGAATGGCCAGCTCAAACCACAGATTTGAACATTACAGAAAATGTTTAGCTTTGGTTGAAGACAGACATTGACCCATTTAATAATCATAAACAATTGGGATCCGTTAACTGGGTTGATTCATAGTACAGGTGAAAATATTAATGTGGAATATGCAAGAAACCTATACTCAACAATTCCAGCACAAAGTGACAAGGTGATTAAGATGAAAGGAATTGCCACCAGCAAGTATTTGAGACATTTTCAATCTCGAAATAAGACCCATTTAATTGTAATAACAGACTAGTTCCTATCTAGGATGTTACAGCAGAGCCGTCTGTGTAGTTCAGAAATCAGACTGCTCATTTTGTGCAGTCTGACCTTGATCTACACTGGCTGCAAGGGAAACTTTAGTTGTGAAAAAAGGGTCTCAGAATTTAATGACGGTCAAAGCTTGCACTTTAATGAAAAATTTACAAATGGCTGTATTTATTAGACCGATTTATTATTAATTGAACAGTATTTCCCATCATTTTCAACTCACTTACGAGGGGTGATCAGAAAGAACGTGGACCAGTGCCTTTATCGGAATATTGTTATAAAAATCAACTTGGAATGTTTACTGTTTTTCAAAGTAACCTCCTTTGTGTTCTATGCACTTATTCATTCTTGATTCCCATGCGCGAAACACGTGCGCGAGCCCGTCACGTGACATCACTCTCAACGATCCGGTCATGGCATTGGTTAGCTCCTCTCTGCTCTCGTAGCGCGTGCCACGTAGAGAATCTTTCAAAACGGGAAATAGCCAAAAGTCACATGGGGCCAGGTCTGGACTATAGGCAGGATGGTCTAATGTTCCTATGTTTAGTTTTTTCAAAACTTCCTGTACAAGTTTGGCTTTGTGAGCGGGAGCATTATCTTGATGTAAAATGACGCCTCTCCATAGAAGTTCCGGCTGTTTTTTTCGGATGGCCTGTATTAAATTCATTCGAATAATGCTGGCATAATACTCAGCATTGACTGTAGTATGTATAGGTACAACATGATTTAGAAGAAAACGTTGAGAAGAGAAAAACATGATGCACATAACTTTACCAACAGACTTAGAAAGTTTGGCTTTAACAGGGGACGGCGATGTTGGATGTTTCCATACACTGCTTTGTTGTTTAGATTCGGGCTCGTAAAAGTGTACCCATGTTTCATCGCATGTCACAATACGATCAGTAAAGTTTGATCCTTCTTTCCTAATGCGTTCTAAAATTTCAGAACAAATTTCGACCCTAACCCCCATTTGCTCGGGCGTCAGTAGCCGAGGCACCCACCTTGCACAAACACGCGACATTCCAAGTTTGTCAGTTAAAATCTCCTGTGCACTTCCATAGGAAATGCTAAATGTGTCAGCTATTTCCCTGACAGTAACTCGACGATCTTGCTTTACATGCTACTGCACATCCGCGATAGTTTTGTCCGTTACTGATGTTGATGGACGGCCAGATTTAGGGTCATTTTCAACGGTTTCGCGTCCTTCTCTAAATCGTCCAATCCATTTACAAATACTGGTTTTCTTAAGTGCTGAGTCCCCATAAACTTTATCTAAATCGGCCTTAATTTCCGATGAAGACTTTCCGAGTTTAACGTAAAACTTTATAATTACTCTCTGCTCAAATAAAACGTCATCCGACATTGTGAACCGCTAACGCAGTATGTGATGTCATTGAAATGACGTCACTCTTTTCTTATTTACCTATGACGTCATTTAAACGCTTGAGTAAGTAACCAGGTAATTAATGTTCATCTGTGCAAATTTTTGTTATCTTAAGTAAAGTAGTTTTTGAAATAATCGGGTGGTCCGCGTTCTTTCTGATCACCCCACGTATTCATGTGGGTTTTTTTTTTTTTTGTTTCACTAGTATTTGACTAGGGCTTCAAAGTTCTTTGTCCCATGCCACTCCAAAGAAAAAAAACAAACAAATGCCTCTGTTGTGCATCAAATACTAATAGAAGACCTTAATCACTTACTTAGCAGTATAGCCCTTGTTAATAACCTTTACTGCACAAACATTTTTGTTTCACTCTTTACCAAACGACAAATTTTTGGACTGGACCAAATTCAAAGCATCTGCAGACAACAAATTAAATCTTGTAAATATGATGATTTCTGACTTTGATAGGGCAGAAAATATTGTGGCGTTTTCTCCTTTTCCTACAATGTTTTCAAAAGGCTTCTTTCACAGGGTCGTTAAAAGTCGGGATTGTGTGGTAAAGGGTTAAAGAGACAAATTGATGACAGGGACCAACACGTGTTCGAATTTTCAGATTATCGAGACTCAAAATTACCGATCTATTTTTGGTGCTATATAGTGGAGTTTTTGCCAGGACTATGGAAATTCCTCGAAAAATACGGGGTCCTCGAATGTTCGAGATTTGAAATATCGAGGTTTTACTGTATTCACTATGATACTTAAACAAGGTAAACCTCATTGAGGAGTGTTAAAATCAAACTAGCAGTTGTCTGTAATATTTTGAAAACGTTAGGCTTTGATTGGTGATGGGTGTCAATGAAAAAAGGACATTCATGTGTTTTAAATCTACTATTAAATTTTGTCCCTTTGAATTTGACAGAAGCATTCTAGTTAATGTTTTACTACGAAAAACATAGAATGTTGTGAAATATCGCTTATTTATTTTTTTAAATACATGAAATTCGACGAATTTTGTTAGCAATGTCGAGTCAGCTCATGAAATTTTTCCAAAACTTTGTACAGCCCTGGAACTCAATCCATAGGCTGCTGAGCCCAACTCAAAGACCTTTTGAGGATGATGTACTTTCAGATAAGACTGCACAAAACATGCACAGTCTGATCTTGGACATAAACTGTCTGATAAGAAGATATTCCCCCCTCCCCAAATATCTTTGAAATAGAAAATTTTGGTTTTTACTATCACCTTGAAAGCTTTTTTTTTTTTTTATCTAACAGGTTAAAGGTTAAACATAACAAAAAACAACCTATGCATGCGTAGGTGTACTGATCACCTTGATAAGATCTTAGCTGGTAATCACAAAGTGGCCTTAAGTTCAAACATGAACAAACTTAAGAACGCTGTGGATTTTGTTGTTATTTCTTAGCTAAAATAAAGATTAACCCTTCTCAGATTAAAGAGAAAAAAATGTTGTACAGGCAATGGCATGTTCTGAAAAGCCGAAACGTGAACATCAGAATTTTTTCCCCTTCCTGGAGCCTTATTTTTATACTGTCAAAGCCACAATCCACTCAAGAGGTTGCTTTAAATAGTAAATTGATAGGTGAGAGCAATACTATTTTAACTTTAAGTGTCTGTACATTGTGAAGGCACATAAAATAGTAATGCACTCACCCATCGAAATGTTTTATTGGTTCACTATATCATATTTCAAAATTGTTTTACCGTGAAGAGTATATTTTGCCTCCACTCGATATTGCAAACAACAGTTGTCGGAATTCATGTGCGGAACATACTAGAATTTGTAAATCTAGATATACAAGTGTGGGAGTTGTATCTTCGATATATACTTTTGAAATACTGATCGCTGATTGGTCAGCTCGCGACATAATTATGTGGTCTAAGTACAATAACCATGTGTAAATTTCCAAAGAGACTACAATGAAAGGAAAATATTGAAAATTTCAAAGAAAGTGGGAGGAATGGAAAGTGTGGACGGAGACGTACATCATCTAACCAGACTGACAGACTAATATTGAATCTGATAAAATGTAACAGAAGAAAATTATTATATGAAACAACTTCAAAATTTAATGAAAGTAGACCTCAAACACTATCTTGGAGGACAGTTCTGGGAAGATTACATGAAAATGGTTACTACAAGAGGGTTGTAAAGAAGGCAACTACCATTACAGCCAGAAATAGAGTAAAGAGAAGGTCCTTCACTTGTTAGTAGATAGTAAAATTCCCTATCCGGGCCAAAACGGGTCGCACTCCCCAAAATGGCCCAGAATGCCCACCACAACTAACCACACACATAAATTTCTTAACCGACTAACCCTTCAACCGACTAACCCTCACCACAACTAACCACCCACATAAATTTATAATCGACTAACTAGTTAACCAGACAAACCGACTAACTAGTTAACCACGAATCTAAGACTATCTTGAATTTCAAAAAAAAATTATTTTTATTTTTAAAACTTTTTTCATCTCAAAAATTTTTAATTTTTATTTTTGAAACTTTTTTCGGCTCAAAATTTTTTTATTTTTATTTTTGAAACTTTTTTCAGCTCAAATTTTTTTTTTATTTTTAATCGAATCCAAGAAATTTTTGAAATTTTCTTATTTTTTCATGATCAAATTTGTCAAAGTACAACATGGACCCATTGAAAGAGTTTCTCGAAGAAATAAATTTAAGTGATGAAAGCTTACTAAGGTCAATAGAAAACATGAGAGAGAATTTAGTAAATGTTGATGCAGCTAAAGATAAATTCAAAAATTTAATTTCAGATTTTCCAAAAGAATTCCAAAGACTATATTCTGCTAGATTTGCTGTGTTACTAGGTAACCATGTAAACTTCATCATAGATAGTATAGATGAAGGAATAAGACAAAAAACACCATTTATAGTAGGGTTATGGCAAAATTTATATAATTATGCTAATTTTTCTAAAAGAGAAATAATAAACCAATCAAAGATATATTATGGAATAAGGATAGAAAAAAAGGGAAAAACCAGAAATGAGATAATATTTGAAACTGCAAATAATCTTTCATTATTGAACGACGATTCTGCTTTAACTTTTAATAAAGACAAGAGGAAAATAAGAGGAGGGCATAATGCCTCATTTATAAATATGACAAGGAAAATAGCAAATAGATCAGCAAGCAACATTGAAACAGATATATAACCTACCATGGTAAGTTATATATTAAATTTTTAACCATTTAATAGTTAAAAAAAATTTGAATTTTTTAAAAATTTTCTAGAAAAATAATGTATCATATTCTAAGAGATGGATATGATAAAATCAAAAAGTTTTAAGGTTACTCACAAGCCTTATTCCTCTAAACCAAAACCTATCCCACCACTAAACGTAAAACATTTTGTTTCAACCTTTGGAACCATCCTAGAGAACCACCTAGAGAACAAACTCCTTTACAACCCAACAGACATAACCAAGTCAGAATTATGGAAGGGAAGAACAATCTATGATTTCCAAGAAGCCCCAACCAAGACTTATACAAACTTCCTCAAAGACCTTAAGCCAGTAGTATATTATCTTTTATCAAAAAAGAAAGCTAAATATAACAATGCTATAGCAATCCTATGGTTTATGACAGATGATCAATTTATAATATTAACAACTCAAAGGCTAGAACATTTTTTTATAAATTATAACTTATTCGAATCATCAGAAAGATTATTTGTTTATAAGGACGATTTCATTGCAGAAACAAGATTGGCATTAAAACCATACAGCGCATCCATAACTATAGTAGAACCAAGCCAAAACAGAAAATGTAACTGTAACCACTGTGAAGCATGTAAGGAAGTAGATAATGAGATATATGGTGAAAACACAATTAACGGTACATCAGCGAAACACCATACATCACAAGATATTTATAATGAAGCTGTAACCCTCAATGCAGTTAAAGAAATACTAAATGATTTCACCCCAACTAACGATCTAAAATGCTTCAACCTACATTCGTGTCTGATATGTACCACAAATAAACCAAATATATTATTCTGCAACTGTGGTCATATACCCATATGTTCCGACTGCCTTGAATTATACCAAGATAACTCATGCCCAGTCTGTAGAAAAACAACCACAATAAAAAGAAAAATCTAACTTCCAAAGAGAAGTTACATTTTTAAAAAATTGAAAGTTAAATAAAAAATAACAGGAAAATCGTCACATAGTAATCATGAGTGTTAAAACAAAAATAGATATTTTTGGTGATAAATTAAATGAAATGTTGGAGAATAAAATTAACCACATCTCCAAGCGATATTGCTCACCTTACTATTATTGCAGAAAAAAGATAGAGTTTCCCAAAGCACAAAACAAAAATCATATTGAAATACTCCATAACTTAAAGCCTGATTTATATTATGAATGTAGTAAAATACTAAAACATTTTAATAGTGTTACTTTTGGTATTTGTGTTAATGTGGTAGAGTTACCACATGTTCCTTTACATGAACAAATACAAGGGGTTTACACATATAATTCAGATGGGGAAGATCTTAATTGTATTCTAAGTGAATTTAATAAATTTCTTAGTCTAGAAAGTGTAGTAGATACTGAAAGAAATGATGTTATAAGTATAGCATATAGTGAAAATCTTACTTTTTCAACATCCATACTTATTGGTAATGTAATTACTGATAGAGAATTAGATAATGGATGTAATTGTGGTAGAGATGATTGTGAATTATGTTTATGGGAAAATCCAGATGAAGAAGAGTTTGGTTTTTTAGATGTAACTGAAAACTGGACTAATAATAGAACTAATATATCAGATCTTGAAATCACAACAGTAGTTCATAATGTACCTAATGAAGCCAGAACAATAGTAGTTGAAAGAGAACTTCCTATTGTAACTAATGGAATTGAAACATTTACATCAGAAACATGTGTTATATGCTTAGAAAAAGATCCTAATATATTATTTTGTAATTGTGGTCATATATGTATTTGTCATACTTGTAACACAAACGGTAACTTTACCAGTTCCCAATTTGTAAAACAGAAAGCACAATCAAACGTAACATATAACTTTTATAAACAAAGTTATATTTTTACAAGTCTAATTCTATCAAAATAGATATGTAAGCGTGTGTTACATCAAGGTTAGTTGATCTTGAAATAAAGTTTATGATGTCGCATTGCTTTACCTCCAACGCCCTCGGAAAAACCGTGCAGCTACAAATTTCGTCCGCTTTTTTAATAATAGAGTAATCAACCTGCTCCAATCCGTTTACCGCAATATTAACTTTTACTTCTTCTGGTACATTAAGATCCTTTTTAAAAATTGTTAAACTTCCTCTTATAATTCTACCTGGCGCACTCATACAGTAACCCCCTAAACCATGCCTTTTACCTGAATTACCATTACCAAAAGAGAACTCATAATTACCGTCTCCAATTGGTCCCTGTTCTTCAGCCCACACAGTTATAATAGGTTTAGGACCTATGAGAGAAGGAAGGGATACTTTTTTATCCACATAAGATTTTGTTGCTAAATCTCTCTCTTCTACCGGGGTTGCAGCGTTTTTTAGAGAAAAACCTTGGAGATTTATGTTAGCCACCGCCGTGAAACTTCCATCCGGATTTTTTACGATAGCTCCACCGTTATCAACATAATTTTTATTGGCAGCAGCATCACATGATGTAGGATTAGGTAATCCAGTAATCGGGTTATCATTCATGTCTATTCCACCAGCCATTGAATAGGTTCCATCTTGTTTTTTCGTCAAAGCTTTTTCACCCGCAGTAGCTACCTCAACGACGGTATCTACGTAAAACTTATTTACAGCTTGATCGTTTTCCAAAGGATTTCCAACATTGTTAATTCTTCGTCCTCCCATAGAAATGTCATCAACTGCCATATACCTACCAGCTCCATAAACGAAGGCTTTATTTGCACTATCTACATATTTTTTAGTTGCTGCATCTTGGGCATCTGAAGGATCTAAAAGATTAGTTAAAGTATACTCTCGCATATCTATATTTGCAATAGCGGAAAAGGTACCGTCTTGGTTCTCTACTATCGCTTTACCGCTTCTATCCACATATTTTTTAGTAGCAGCTTCATTCGGTTCTGTAGGCTCCTTAACATTTCTTATTTCATTGAAACCCATATTTATAAATCCAAGGGCTTGGTATCCACCATTTTCTTTTAATAACCCCCCAGAATTTTCATCAACGTAATGTTTTGCAGCAACGTCTTGAGGATTTACAGGATTACTAACCCTTGTTAATGTATTACCATTCATGTCTGTAGAACCAGTAACAACAGTTGTTCCATCTTTACGTAAAAAATTATTATTTATGTAAGCGAGTGACACACCATCGCCACTTGTTTTATCATCTTTCATTCGTCCAAATTTATCAACAGGCATTTTTTATTATTAAAAAAGTTTATTTATCACTGTCTGAAACTTTTTACCCGAGCTTAACTCTTTTAGAATGTATAAACATAAATGACAGCAAAATACTTGTCCAGCTTGTTGTAATTGATCAGTATTGTACTGTATTGGGCTTTTTAGGTACTCTCGAATTTCAATAGGTGGTTGTATGCCATAACTGTCAAAATAAATTTTAGTTTTGTCGTTTTTATACCAAGCAACCCAATGCGTACCAGGTCCACCAGTTTTATCAAAGTTTAATATACTACATTCTTTTTTATTTGGTTTTCTCGGTAACGTATCTAGTAAAAAAAACTCCTCTAAAAGAAGGAATCTTTAATCTTTTTGCAGCATCTTCTAACTCGAAATTGCTTAACGGTTTATTTGGTAAAATTACGTTTTCAATTGAAATATTTAACATTTTTTATAGTTAAATATTTCTAATGTCTTTATTATCAACCCATGAATTAAATTCGTTGGGATAACCTTTCCACTTTACAAGAGATTTCTTTTTTCCTTTCTTAATAACCTTTTCTATCCTATACAGCTCCTGACTGGTTTTCTGCAGTTCAGGTTCATAAAAGGTACCTTGTATTTCTTCTCCATTAAGATCTTTAATTTTATATGTTACAGGTGATGTATGTTTTACTTCAGAAACTGTAAAAATCTCCTCAGTCCATCTTGTTGGATAACCTTTCTCAAAAGTCTTTTTCTTTTTAGTTATCCGTACTTTGTCTCCAACAGAAAACTTAGGTTTTATATCTTTTATCTCGAGATGATCAGGGTAAAGATTTCTCCAAACTTTGGTTTCATTTTCTTTTTTACTAGCATTTACTGGAGTCATCTTAATAGATGAATGTCTTGTGTTATTATATTCTTTAACGAGATCTGGTAACACGTTGATGTAAACGTTTGTAGAGTTAGCAGAAAAATACTCCCACATTTTTTCTTTCATTGTTCTAATCCATCTCTCAACCACGCTAGATTTTTC
The DNA here is from genome assembly GCA_946811185.2 of Hippopus hippopus. Taxonomy (NCBI): domain Eukaryota; kingdom Metazoa; phylum Mollusca; class Bivalvia; order Cardiida; family Cardiidae; genus Hippopus; species Hippopus hippopus. The sequence continues at coordinate 30,416,344 of OX328112.1, forward strand.
CTCATTTTCAGTGGAATACAATTCAACCAAGTCTTTTACATCTTTGTTATAAAACTCTTTACCCTTATCCACCCACATTTTTTCAGGTTTCCTCTCCTTAAAAATACTCTTTAGTGCTATAGCAACAGATTTTCCAGTTTTATCTTTTAATGGTATCAACCATCAGCGAGAAGGTATTTTACACCACGATTAAACTTAGAAAATGCTTGCATATCTACTAAATCCGCGGCCCATATTTTATCTATACCGTTTACTCTAACTCTCCTTTTCTTAAATTTTCTTTTTACAGGTTTATGTAATTCTTCCGCTAAATTTATCATGCTGAAATTTTTTTTTAAACTCCCATTCCAAATTTCCTCTTTGTTCCAATGAGTTTACTTACCAACCCCCTTTCCATTTTTTCTCTAATAGTAGGATTGTAAATACCTTCTAACTCTGTTAACATATTTTTATCACACACCGCGTTTCTTGTGGCAGTATCATTATGCTGAAGATAGCAAACATCATGATGGTAAGCAGCTTTATCAACACGATTTATTGGTTTGCTCCATTTCTTTGGTGTTAAATCTGGATTGAGTCTTTTCTTTAATTTAGTGCCGGGTCCTGTGAAATTGTGACCAGGGAGATGCATTTCAAAAGGTAAATTATTTATAGCTTTATTTAGTAATGATCCACCCTTTGTCTCCCTAACAAACTGATTTTTAGTTATTCCACAAACTACACATTTTCCCCGATTCATATTTCTTCCATTTTTAGCAACAGCATATTCTATATCGCTTGTATCAGTATGTTTTTTACATTTAACACAATACATCTTTTATATATAAAAATTAAAAAAGTTATATAAAATGGATATCGTAAACTTATCATGGAATGAAGTAGTATCAAAGAGATTTAATCACTCTCTTTTACCAAAAAGTATCAGAGGAATAATTGTAGGGAAATCAGGATGTGGTAAAACTACTCTATTGCTAAACCTTTTACTTAGACCGGGATGGCTCGACTACAATGATTTAAGTGTTTTTGGAAAAAGCCTTTTTCAACCAGAATACCGAATACTAAAAAAGGCTTTTGAAGAAAAACTACCAAAAGAATGTATTTTAAGGTTGTTTAACATGCGTGACGAAATACAAGAATTAAATGTATCCCCTACAGCTTTAGTTGAGGAATGGGTTAAGTCGTTTAAAAACAAATCGGATATAAATTGTAACTTTTTTGAAAATGCGAGTGACATACCTGATCCGAGAGAGTTAAACCCAGAAAATAAAAACTTAATGATTTTTGATGATTTACTTTTAGAAAAGCAAAGTAAATGTGAGTGTTACTACATTCGTGGAAGACATAGTAATGTTGACTGCTTTTACCTTTCACAAAATTATTACAGGCTACCAAAGCAAACTATTAGGGAAAACGCTAATTTTATTTGTCTTTTCCGACAAGACCTAAAAAACATTAACCATATTTATAGCGATCATGTAGGTGATGATATGCCAAAGGATGAATTTAGAGAATTTTGTAAAAGGGCATGGGAAAGGCCACACGGTTTTGCTATCATTGATCTAACCAGTAAAAAACACGATGGGAAGTATAGAAACGGTTTTGACAACTTTTACATACCTAGGTCAGTATAAAAAATATTTTCACTTTTTTAAAAAATGGAAGAACTCTTAGAACAAATTGTAAAAAATACGGAACACAAAACATCATTTCAAATTATAGTAAGCGACAACAAAACACGCTTTAGAACAAGGTTTAATCCTCCTATTCAGCTGGAAAAGGACAAAAAATATGAAATAGCTTTAGTAAACCTTGAAACTTACTACTCTTTTCCAAACATCGATGCAACAAACAACATATTCGTTTATTCTCCAGACAATGGTACTTCATGGATTAAAATAAAAATACCTGAAGGAAGTTACGACCTTGTTGACATTAATGATACCATTCACCAGGAAATGAGAAAAACAGGTCATTACGATGAAGTTAATGAAGGGTATTATATTAACATTTCTGCAAACACCAATACCCTAAAGTCTGTTCTTACTCTAGAAGATGGTTATCAAGTAGATTTTAATCAACCTAACTCTATTGCTAAAGTATTAGGATTTACTCACGCTAAATATACACAAGGATTTTACGAGTCAGAGAATGTAGTGAACATTCTTAGTATAAATAGTTTGCTTGTTAACATAGATATTATTTCAGAAAGTTATGTTAATGGTTCAACAAAAAACACTATTTACTCTTTTTTCCCAGATGTTGCACCAGGATATAAGATAATTGAGTCACCACTTAATTTAGTATACTTACCAATAACATTACATGAAATACATAGCTTAGAGGTAAACATTACAGACCAAGATGGTAATTTACTAAATCTTAGAGGCGAAAATTTAACAATTAGATTTCATATTAGAGAAGCGAGATAAAAAAAAAAAAAAAGAATTATATATAAAAATGATAAGTTACACTACTGTTAAAGTTAATATATCGGAAGGACAAAAGCAAAAGCTTCAATATGCTGTTAAAGCTGGTTGCCCAGTAAGTATCCGTTTAGGTTATGAAGATTTACAAGGTAATGATGTTTTAGCATTAACCAATTCACAAGCAAAGAAAATAGCTAAAGCCTATGAGAGTGGTAAGGGTATAACTATTAGAATGTCTGCGAAACAACTTAAACATAATATGAAAATAGAGGGAGGTTTTCTTGGAATGTTAGCTGGGTTGGCTGCCAGTGCTTTACCAATGTTAGCAAAAACTGTTTTACCAGCTTTAGGTGTTGGTGCTCTATCCGGATTAGCCTCATCAGGAGTACAAAAAGCAATGGGGTCAGGTCTTTATCTTAAAAAAGGAGGATGCGTTTGTCAGGTGGAAACTGATGGATCTGGATTATACTTAAAGCCATACAAAGGTAAAGGATTAGAGTCTGCTGGTGATGGTTTGTATTTAAAGCAAGGAGGAAAAATTTATGATGGAAAAGGACTTTTACTTGGACCTAATAGTCCATTTGCTAATATACCTATCTTAGGGGCTATATTGTAATGTTATAAATAATATTTAAATATTATTTGTAACAAGTAAAAATAAAAATGGATATACACAAATTTGGTATAAAACCTAATATTACTACTCAACATAAAACTATATTTTGGAAACCTCATTTACATAGGGTAAAATATCCTCCCTTAAAGCAAGATCCTCTAAAATGGAAAATATACTCACAAGTACCTATTAAGATTCCTCCTCGTGATGGTATGAGACTTTCGCTAGGATTTGGTTATATAACTACACGAGGAGTTGTAGTGGTATCTGTTAGTAATAAATGGAAAGATAGTTTATCAATTCTTAATGGAATACATCTTGATAATGAGACTAATGATAGTCTACATTTATAATTTCTCACAAAAAACAATTAAAATACCTGAGGGTGAGTTATTCTGCTATCTAAAATATCTACAATCTTGATATAAAAAATTATCATTTTAATAAAAAATGACAGATACAGATCAAGAACATCCTAATAAAATTTATCCTTCACTACCTCAAGAAAGAAATACTGCAAGCGCTCCACCTATTGAAATGCACACAATAGGACATTCTTACCGTTTACAAAAGATATCCGAAGTACAGAAGTTTCTTGAGAATGAAATTCAAAAAAGAGAAGCCCTTGCCAAGAAATATTTTAGAGCCGCAAGAATTGTTGATGGTATTGATACAGCATTGATCGGGCTAACAATGGCTTCTGGTGTTGGGGGAGCTATATTATTGGGTACAGTTGTAGCGGTACCAATAGCATTAGGTTTAGAAATTACAAGTGCAGCAACCGGATTAATCTCAATGGTAGGTAAATATGTAGTAAGAAATTCAAAAACAAAAGGAGAAAAACATCAAAAGATTCGGATGATAGCTGATGCTAAGCTTGACACAATTGCTTCGCATATATCTAAAGCTTTAGTTGACAATCATATATCAGATGAAGAGTTTAAACTTATCATGGAAGAACAAGAGAAGTATAAGAAGATGAAGGATGAAATAAGAACAAAGACTAAGAAGAAGATATTTGCTGAAAATGAAGAAAGTTTAATTGAGAGAGCGAGGCAAGAAGCGCGTGAGTCCTTTCGGAAGTTGGTTGAAAAGAATCGTACCGCTCACTCGTAGAAGTAGTAACAAACCAAGAAAAATAAAGTTTTCATGCAGCTTTAGTTATGAAACGTGTTAAGAAATTATGTTAAAAACTATACTAAGAACTGAGATAAAAAAAATATTTTAGTAATTAAAAAATGTCTTTTTTAAAAATCACTGATCCTGCAAAAAGGGACTTAATTGTAAAGGAGTATCTTGAAACAAAAAAGAAGATTCGGGATAATCTACTAGCAGAGAGAACAGGCGAACAGCAACTTCAAACAGATCTTTCAAAGTTTTTTAAACCTATTACGGAAACACAAAACGCTACAACAAAGGATATTATAGAAGCACAAAAAACTGTAACAAGGGAGATTACTTAGGAACTTAGACCTATTAAAGAGGGTATCGAACAGTTGCCGCAAGCTATTACGTTTCAAGACCTAACTAAAAGGTCTATTGAACAAGCAATAGAAAAACAAGGAAAAGATCTTGGAGAAATAGCGAAGTATCATTTAATGATGCTTCGAGATAATCCGGACATGACAGATACAAAATTTGGAGTAAGGTATGATGATGGTAAGTTATATATTGGTAGCAAACTAGTAATGTTTGATAAAAATGATATTATAATTGGTAAAGATGTATATCAAGGAACACCTGGTCTGTGGGAGTTAATCATATCTAAGGACCCAAAATTAAATATTTATAATGAGGGTGATTTTGATAATTACGCAATTATGATAATAAAAACAAATGCTCTTTATCAGGGTTACGATCCAAGCAAAAAACGACCTGCTGCTAGTATTAGTCATAAATGGCATAAAATACTATCTAAAATTTGGAAAGATAAGTATAAGTATATGACAGGAATGGGTATTGTTATCCCGTGTGACCCTAATGCATTAATAAAAAGACTAGACCTGTTGTTGGCAAGTAAAGAAGCAGGCAACACAGGTGTAAGAAACGAGTTAGTGAGCATTTGTGATGAATTAAAAAGACAAGGTGTTTTAGATTCAAACGCTTATAAAAATTTAATGTCTATACTATAAAAATGATTGTCAATAAAAAACACGGATTTAAAAAAAGGTATTCATATGGTGGTACTGGAATCTTTGACAGCATTGCTAACTTCTTAGCGAGGCTTTTTACAAGTAGCGCAGCTAAACAAATTTCATCTTCTGCCCTTGATGTGGGAAAGAGTGTAGCTGAGGAAGGGGCAAAGAAAGCTTTAGAGGTTGGAAAAAGTGCTGCTGTAGATGCAGGGAAAAAATTGGTTACAAAAGCTTTGACACCAAAATCAAAGAAAATTTTACGAAAATATAGCACACCACCGAAACCCGCTGATACACCTAAAACGCAAGACATTAATACCCTAATAGAAGGAAGTGCCATTGCTATTCAAGATTTAGTTAAAAAATTAAACAGTGGAGCAGGCATTAAAGTAGTATGAAGAAAAAATAAAAATAAGTTAAGGAAAAAAATATTGCTTAAAAAAGAAAATGCTAGAATTAAAATTTAATCGTGTAGATTATAAAAAATACAATACTAGTTCTATTACTATAGTAGGTGCATTGTTAAAATTAGAAGATTGCGAAATCCTTGAAATTAATAACACAAAATATGGTTATAAAAAAGCCATTGTGAAGTTATCTCCTGAAGAAGTAATTGCAATGAAAGAGATTGAGGAAAAGGTGAATGAACGTTTACAAGAGTGGAATATACCCCAAATAACACTTGTATACGGTAATAGAGTTTATCCTAAAACTAAAATAGATACTGCAGAAAGCATTAAACTTAAAGACACATCTCAACAACTCAGGAGGAGATATTAGGATTAACATTGAAACTCAAGATATTTTTACACATCCTAGTGAGAGTTATTTACTTATTATAGGCGAATGAGTAAGAAGTGATACTGGAGCAGTTTACGATTCTAACACCAATATTTCTTTAACAAACAATGGTCTCATGTATCTTTTTAAAAATATTAAGTATCAACTTTCAGGTATGGAGATTGAATCCATATTGCATCCTGGCCAGGCTACTACAACGCTTGGGTTGTTAAAATACCCAGATGACTTCTCAAAATCACAAGGGTTAAACCAATTGTGGTATAAGGATACAACAAATACTGCAGCTGCTGGAAACACTGGTTTTGAAGTAAGAAGAAGGTATATTATTAGGGATGCCCTTCCAAGAGGTACCTTTAGCTTTAGAGTTCCATTAAAACATATATTTGGTTTTTGTGATGATTATAGCAAAATATTGTATGGAATGAAGCAAACTCTCACCTTGACAAGAAATGATGATAATGATGCAATCTTTCGAGCTGGTGCTGCTCCTGCTGATGGCAGAATTAATTTAATTAAAATATCTTGGTTTATGCCACACGTGCTACCTACAGATGAAGAGAAGATGGTACTTTATAAAATTATCGAGAAAAAAGAAAAATTACCGGTTGGATATAGAATGAGGCAGTGCGACTCTATCACGGTTCCTCAGTCAACATCATTTACCTGGAGACTTTCTACCAAATCCTCACCTGAGGTGCCACGTTTTGTCATTGTTGGCTTTCAGACTGGTAAAAGTGGTGATCAAGAGCAAAATCCAGCAATATTTGATCATACAAACGTTAACAATATCTATGTTACGTTAAATTCCGTTAGATATCCTGCGGTTGACTATAATCTTCCATTCACTGCGCATCAATTTAGTAGAGTGTACGGTGATGCTGCTCTATTTAGATCTAAGTTTTATAACATGGATGAATTGGTGTCAAACCCTAACATTACTCCCCCAGATTATAAAACCCTTTATCCTCTGTTTGTGTTTGACGTTTCTAAACAGAGTGAGAGATTAAAATACTCAGTCAGCGATATCCATATCAAGGCAACTTTTACTGAAAATGTACCCGCAAACACAGAGGCATATGCTGTTGTTATTAGTGATAAGCTAATTAACTTCCAGTCAGATGGAAATAAAATGAGTGTAGTGTATTAAGATATTTTTTTCTTATATTAAAAATGATAAAGATTATAGATTTAAAAAAAATTCTTAAAGAAAATAATATAAATTTCTGCTCATACTGGGATAAAGAGCGGTTATTTAAGTTGGTGAAAAAACATGGTTTGTTACCAGAGGAGTCTCCCAAGTTGCCTGAAAAAGAAAAAAGTAAGGACCCTAGGTTTGATAGATTAAAAACTATTATGCATAATCCTAAAGAAGTTAGTTTAGAGGATGTTGAAACTGGTGAAATAAAAACCTTTCCATCAATTTACATGGCGGGTAAATTTATAGATCATTGTCCTCAAACAATTGTGAACTGGAATGGAAGGGTTTGGAAAAATAAATATAAGATTTGCATTCAGTAATTTTATTATGACATTGTTGTTATAATAAAATTTTTTGAAACAAATAGGAAAAATTGTAATTGCTTAAGAAATTATATCTGCTATATAAAAATGAGTTTATTTAATAGATTTAATAGATTTACAAACATGGGTAGACGCGTTGCGTCTAAAGTTTACTCTGGAGCAAGACGACTAGCCTCAGCTGTCGTACCAGAATTCATACAAAGAGGACTAACTGATTTTGGTAATTGGTTAACCGGTAATGTGGAGACAACACAAATACCGCAAGTGTTAGATGAAATTGTTGAACATGTTAGAGAAAATTACCCTCCAAGGCGGCCGTTTGAGATTAGAGCTGCTCAATCCGCATTTAGAGGGTATGCTACTCAACATGTTATAGAGGGTAGAGAAAATTATAGCCCACAAAGATTTTTCGCGGAAACGTGGATGCCTCTTATAAATACTTTTCAAAATAATTTACAAACAAAGGTAAAACTTGTACTTAGGTGTAAATTATGGTTAATGACAAATATTGATCAAGGTCCGGTGGAACGTGCTTTTCATAGTAAACAACATTTAAATTTAAACAGAGGAGAAGTAGAGGATTTGTTGAATAAAATGATAGATGAAGTTTTAGAAAATTTAGCTAATTTTCAAACACAAGGTAGTGGTTGGACTTTTGGAAGTATAGTGCGGTTAGAACTACATACAGCTGCTTATGTTACTTTAAGAGCTAATGGTCACTTACCTTTACCAAAATGGATTGCTAATAAAAAAGCAGTTATCAATATGAAAAATAAAGATGACAAATGCTTTTTATGGTGTGTTTTAAGATCGCTAAATCCTAAAGACAACCATCCAGAAAGAACTGACAAGGATTTGCAAGCAAAGGAAAGTAGTGTAAACATGGAGGGAATAATGTATCCTGTTTCGTTTAAAGATATCATTAAGTTCGAAAAACAAAATCCTGAAATTAGTGTAAATGTTTATGGGTATACCAATGATTGTAAGTTTTATCCTTTAAGAATTACAGATAATGAAAAAAGTAAACATATTGATCTTCTTTTTATTAAAGATGAAGAAAATATGCACTACACACTCATAAAAAACTTTAGTGGTTTAATGAGAAAACAAGCAATTGATCATGGTAGTGTATCGTATTGCAAGCGATGTTTAAATCATTTTGGCAATAAAGAACTTTTAGAGAAACATAAACAATACTGTAATGAACATGAACCTATTACTTTAGAAATGCCAAAACCAGGTACTATGTTAGCTATTGAAAACCATGCTAGAAAACTTCGGGTTCCCTTTGCTGTATATGCTGATTTTGAAAGTGTTTTAGAACCAATATACACATGCCAACCAAACCCGGAAAAAAGTTATACTATACAACGTCAAAAGCATATACCTTGCAGTTTTTCTTATATTGTAAAATGTTTTGATGATACTGTGTGTGCTCCTATAGAAAGAAGTTATGTTGGAGAAAATGCTGAGGAAGTTTTTATAAACCGGTTAAAAGATGATATACAAGAAGTTCATCAACGGTACCACCAAAACCCAAAGCCTATTGAAATGACAATAGAGGAAGAAATAAAATATAAACAACAAACACACTGCTGGATTTGTGGTGGAAAATTTAATCGTGCTAATTATAGAGTAAGAGATCATTGTCATTTTACAGGTAAATATAGGGGCGCCGCGCATAATAAATGCAACCTAAAAGCTAAAAATCCTAACTTCACACCTGTGTACCTTCATAATCTTAGTGGATATGATGCTCATCTTTTTATTAAATGTCTTGGTAAATCTGCTGGAAAGATTGACTGTATTCCAAATAATGAAGAGAAATATATTAGTTGTAGTAAAGACATTTGGGTTGGAGAAAATATAAACCATAAAATTAGATTCCTTGATAGCTTTAAGTTTATGAGTTCTAGTTTGGATAAACTTTCAAGCAACTTAGAGGAAAGTCAGTTAAAAATTTTAGCAAAATATTTCACTAAAGAACAACTACCGTTAGTTAGGAGAAAAGGAGTTTTTCCTTGAGTACCTAGATTCTTTTGATAAACTTAAAGAAGAGAAATTACCACATAAAGAAGCATTTTACTCTAGTTTAAACAAAGAAGGAATTACAGATGAAGATTATGCTCATGCGCAAAAGGTTTGGAAAGCTTTTAATATGAAAACATTTAAGGATTACTTAGAACTTTACAATAAAATAGATGTATTGCTTTTAGCAGATGTTTTTGAGAACTTTAGAGATGTTTGCTGTGAAAACTATGACTTAGATCCTAGTTGGTATTATACTGCTCCTGGTTTAGCTTGGGATGCAGCATTGAAAATAACAAAAGTAAACCTTGAACTTTTATCTGATCCTGATATGCTTTTGATGGTAGAATTAGGTATTAAAGGAGGTGTTAGTATGTGTAGCAAAAGATATGTAAAAGCAAATAATGAGGATATGGGTGAATTATATGATCCTAGTAAACCATCAAAATATTTATTATATATAGATGCAAACAGCCTTTACCCTTGGGCAATGAGTTGTCCTCTTCCTACACATGGTTTTAAATGGATGAAAAATAAAGAATTAGAAATTTGGCAAAAAATCCCATGCATATTAGAAGTTGATTTAGAATATCCTAAAGAATTACATGATTTTTACAATGACTTTCCTTTAGCACCCGAACGTTTAAAGATAGAAAAAGTAGAAAAACTTATTCCAAACTTAAATAATAAAAAGAATTATGTTATTCATCATGAAGCTTTAAAAACATGTGTTGATTTAGGCTTAAAGATTACTAAAATACATCGAGGAATTAAGTCTGAGGAAAGTGCATGGCTTAAGTCATACATTAATACAAACATTGAACTAAGAAAAGCAGCTAAAAATAATTTTGAAAAAGATTTTTTTAAGTTGATGAATAATTCAGTCTTTGGTAAGACTATGGAAAACCTGAGAAATAGAGTAACGATACACCTGGTTTCTAATGAGGAGCGTTATAGGAAATTAGTAGCAAAACCAAACTATAGCCACACAACAATATTCGATGAAAACCTAACAGCGGTACACATGAAAAAGACTGATTTAAAATATATTAAACCTATTTACTCAGGATTAAGTATTTTGGACATCAGTAAAACACATATGCAAAAAACTTATTATAATTACTTTAAAGCTAAGTATGGTGAAAAGGTTAGATTGTGTTATACTGATACAGATAGTTTTATTCTTGAAATAGAAACTAAAAATTTATATAAGGATATAGAAAAAGATGGACCTGAAATGTTTGATACAAGCAATTATCCTAAAGATCATTTCTTAAAAAATGATTGTAATGCAAGAGTAGTTGGAAAGTTTAAAGATGAGTTAGGTGGTAAGATTATGACTGAGTTTGTTGGTTTAGGAGCAAAAATGTATGCTTATGAAACTTTAGATGGTAAGGAAGATAAAAGATGTAAAGGTGTTAAAAAAGCGGTTATCAAGAAAGAGATAAATTTTGATAATTACAAAGAGTGTTTGCTTACAGAAAAGGATCAGTATAGAAAGATGACTGTTTTAAGAAGTAGGGGCCATGATATGTATACTGAAGAGTTAAACAAAAAAGCGTTAGGATCAAGTGATGATAAAAGGTTTGTCTTGGAGAACAAGATTGACACACTAGCTTGGGGGCATTATAAAATACAACTTTAAAAAATAAAGTTATCCTTGCACAAATCTCCATATCCCGCTTTTCAACCACACTACTATATAAATTACTAAATTGTTATTTTAACAATTTAATAATCACGCTACACATCTAGAACATTCCTTTGGAGTAGTAGAAATATCTTCAGCTTTATCTACAGCTTCTCCTCTGTAGTAATATAATCCTTTACATCCCATTTCCCTGGCTTTGTAATGGATCTCATGGACTTCCCTTTTTGTGGCGGCTGCGCTTATGAATACATTTAATGATTGTCCTTGGCATATATATTTTTGTCTGTCTGCAGCATATTCTATAATTTTTAACTGATCTATTTCCTTAGCTGTTTTATAAACTTTCTTTGTCTCATCAGACAATGGTAAATGACTTACTGAACCTTTGTTTTTTATTATAGAATCCCAAGTCTCTTTGTTATTGAGGGTGATCTTTTCTAGTTCATCTTCTAAATATCTATTTTTCCACAGAAATGTTCCAGCTCTTGTTTTTAATGTATATGCATTCGCTATATTTGGTTCAATAGAAGCTGAGCAATTAATAATTAATGAACTGTTAGATGTTGGGGCAACAGCCAATAAATGAGAGTTTCGTCTTCCTGTGCCTTCCATTGAAGGGCATTCACCTCTTTCTTTTGTCAGTTGTTCGGTTTCTTTTAATGCATATTCTTTCATCTTCTTAAATATCTCAATGTTAAATTTCTTTGCCTCATCTGATTCAAATGGAATACCTTCTTTTTGGAAAAATGACCCTAATCCCATGATTTCTAAACCCAATGGTCTATCTCTTATCGCTCCTTTCTTTGCTTTCTTAATATTTTCTGGTGCATTTGAGATAAATACATCTAATACATTATCTAGAAATCTTACAATATCTCTTATAAATTGTTCATCCCATTCTCTATAATACTCAACGTTTACGGATGATATACAACATACAGCATCTGTAGTTGCGTCAGTAGGTAAATGAATCTCATTACATAAATTACTTCCATGGATTTTTAATCCCTGGTCTTTCATTACTTGAGGTAGATCAGCATTTATAGTATCAATAAAATTTAAATATGGTGTTCCTATTCTGCTTCTAGATTCAAGAATAGTTTCCCATATTCTCCTGGCATTTGTTGGAGTTCTGACCCTTGTCTTTGGATCTATAAGGTCATAATTTGTACCATTTTTAACCGCTCTCATGAAGTCATCAGTGATATTAATAGCATTGAATAGATTTAAATTTTTTCTATTAATATCTCCACCTGTTGGTATCCTCATTGAGATAAATTCGGTTATTTCTGGGTGTGTGATATCTAAATATGCAGCATAACTTCCTTTTCTTGTTTTTCCCTGTTTATATGAGTTTATTGCCGCATTGATAGGTGTTAAAAATGCAATTGGTCCAGGTGATTTACTATCAGATGATCTAATTGAACTCCAGTCTGCTCCTATTCCTCCTCCTACTACTGTAAACCAACATGTGTCACTTAGATGATCAATGATACCCTCTGTCTTGTCAGGAACGTAACTCAAAAAACAGGAAATTGATTGACTTTTTTGCCCTTTTGTATTTGGTAATGGGGCATTACTCAATATAGGAGAAGAAAACATAAATTTACGAGAAGATGCATGATTATATATCCTTTGTGCAAAATCTAAATCACCTTTACTATAAGCTACGCTGGCCCTTGCAAATGCTTGTTGAGGAGTTTCCCCATTCAATAAATAATATCTACGTAATAAATCCAGTCCATGATTACTAAATAATTCATTTAAATCATTATTAATTGTAATTCCTAAATAGTTTTCCATTATGTTGTTTTAATTCTGAATATAATTGTTTATCAAAAATTTTTGAAATTTAAGTTAGTCTTAGATTCGTGGTTAACTAGTTAGTCGGTTTGTCTGGTTAACTAGTTAGTCGATTATAAATTTATGTGGGTGGTTAGTTGTGGTGAGGGTTAGTCGGTTGAAGGGTTAGTCGATTAAGAAATTTATGTGTGTGGTTAGTTGTGGTGGGCATTCTGGGCCATTTTGGGGAGTGCGACCCGTTTTGGCCCGGATAGGGAATTTTACTATCTACTCCTGTTCCCATTTACACTGGACATTTGAGAGAGAATGGGCAAATATCATTTTTTCTGATAAAACACCATTAGTAATAAATAAAAATAAAAAGAGTTATGTGTGGAGGGAAAGTGTGGAGAAATGGAAACCTAGGGAACCCGTTTTACTAAGGTAGTTACAAACAAAATTTGCGCAAGTTCTACGTAACTATAGTATAGTGGCATATTTCTGCCACGAGATACGAGATAACTATCATGATTACTTTAGAAAACTATTGCAAAAATCAAAGTTTCCTGGAAGTTTTACCTTTTCATTTTATCTAGATAAAATTTCCTGGAAACTTTGATTAGTCACGTGTAGTATAAGCCAGAGATTTGCTATTACCAGGGCAGGACTTTAAAGGGGCTTACCTAATGATATTCCTACCAAAAACACTGTGGTATGGATGAGGATCAAACTCTGGACCTCTGCTTTACCAAATAAGACACCAAGCAGAACTCTGAGATAAAGAGATTGATGGACAGAAAGATTGACAGACAAAACTGACTGACAGACAAAACTGACAGGGAGCCTTGGTCCAACCCTTGTAGCCCCCAACCTGGATTTAATTCTTTACCACATGACAGAATTTTAGCCTTGTCAAAATTAAAAGCATTTGCAGATGACAAAATAAATGTTACTCATACCACGAGATTTGTCTTTCACATGGTGGACAACATTGTGGGAAAAGAAGAAAATGCTTCCAAGGAGTCGTTTAACTCTTTACTATATGACATAATTTTTGACTAGTCGAGGTTGGAAGCGACAAAATTGATGTGACTCAAAAATTGAAATTTGTTTTTTGAAGGAAAGAAAACATTGTAGGAAAAGGAGAAAATGCTGGATACCAGCATTTTCTCCTTTTCCCACAATGTTTTCAGAAGGCATCTTTCTCAGGGTCGTGAAAACCAGGGATTGTTTTGGAAGGGGTTAAAGTTGGAATTGTGTGGTTAACGGTTAACTGCTTGTGTGGACAGTGTAGATCAAGATCATATTGCATGAAAGTTGCAGTCTAATTCTAGATCTACTCTATCTGATTCTTTGCTAGGTATTCTTGCAAAAAAGAAAATAGCAAAGAAATTGCAACATTTACATTTTAAGTTCTGACTGAATTTCAATGCTACTCCGTGATATATGATGCCAGGCAAGTCATGACATAATTATGGATCCATAATAGCCACTTTTTTAAACAACAGTTACTGACTCGATCATGAGGTAGACTGGTCCTTTGAAATACAGAAAATTGACCAATTGTGAGAAGTTTCGGCCCAGGTCAGCCTGCCGGGATTGTGCAGGTTGACCTGGGTCAATACTTTTCGCAGATGCATTAAGCCCCCTTTTCACAGAGCATGGGTCTCACACACACACACGCACACACACATATATATATATGTGTGTGTGTGCGTGTGTGTGTGTGTGTGTGTGTGTGTGTGTGTGTGTTTTGTTGCAAAGTTACAATTTTTATCATTATCCTTAGCCCTTTACCACACAATCCCAAATTCTAATGACCCTGAGGAAAAGTCTTACGAAAACATTGTTGCTAAAGAAAAAAATGCTGGTGACCAACATCTTCTCCTTTTCCCACAATATTTTCTACCCTTTTCAGCACAAAATTCAGTTGTGTAGTCACATTTATTTTGTTGTCTGCAAATGCTTTTAAATCAGATTGGCCCAAAACATTTAATAAAGAATTAAGGATAAACCCAATTGAAATTTTCAGCCTATGAATAAGACCCCAAAAGTTGCAATTTCACAATTGCTTTCATCTATAGTGCTTCCGAAAAGTGGACACAGATTATCAAAGATTATGAATGCACATTTTGTACTGTCTCATCTTCATCTACACTATTTCAAAAAATAGGCTTGTTGCTTTGCAATCAATAATTGCATCTATTTTCATGAGATCAAAATGACATCATCCTACTCATTAGAAAACATTCAATCAAAGTGTGTTATTGTTCATGTGACATCCCCACAAACCTTAAGCCCAGCTTACACAGAGCTTGCAACTGCGATGCGACTTCATTGTGACTGAAAAAAATGACAATCGCTGTGAAGTTGCGAAGGTCTCTGAGAGGTTGTAATGGCATGGCCAAAAGGTTGCAGGACTAAATTAATCGCAGCCAGTATTTTGAACATGCACAAAAACCTGTCGGCAATTATTTAGTCGCAGAGAGTTCGTGACACGGTCTCAAGTTAATCGCAGATTAATTGCCCACTGATCGGCAATTTGTCGGCGTTTGTTTTTGCCGAATACTCATGGCAACCTTACGCCCCCCCGTCTGGGGCTAATCAGCGAAGATGCGGTGAACTATCTGCGCACTTGCGGCGATTAGTCTCTGATAAGTTGCGACATGGTTTTAAGCATGCACAGATTGGTCACCGATTCAGATCGTCACTTTTTGTTGACCAGTCCACAACAGTTCCTCATCATGGGCCGTAGACCAGGGACGAAAAACAAGGATACCCCACCACCTCCTGAAATATCGGAGCAGGAAGCTGTAAGGAGACAAGAGATAGCTGAAGAGCCACAAGCACCTGCTGAAAGAGACCTCCACAGCCCCTACATAAAAACTGTCCGAGGCCTGATGACGATGTTTGGGAGACCTGTTGCCATTTTGACATTTTGACGACGTGAATAGAAATGATTTTTATCTCTACTGATAGAATATAGATTTCAATCACCTACACATACAATCGCCATTCAGAATCGAAACCGGTCACCATAGATTTGCCCACTAGTCACCAAACGGTCTCAACAACTCTCAGAACAATTGCCGAATATGCGGCGAATAATTGCCGACTTATTGCTACACAATCGCTGACTAGTTGTAAACCTTATTGCTGACTTCTCTGCGATATGTCTGTATTCCCTATATGGGCCTAGATTAGTTGCAGCGGTCTCATCAGTTGCAGACCCAATCGCCGATAAATCAGTCGCACAGCGGTCGCATCTCAATTGCAAGACCTGTGTAAGTGTAGATTTAGCAAAATTCCAGCGTAAATTCTAAAAATATGCTAGAGGCTACAAAGCCCATTAAAGAAATAATTTTTTTTTTCCATACCTTTGTCCTTCTTCTGTACTGATGTTTCGCCAGCTACTGTTTTCTTTCATTCTTTACCACACAATCCTGACTTTTAACAACCTTGAAAAAGAAGCCTTTTGAAAACATTGTAGGAAAAGGAAAAAATGCTGGTAACCAGCATTTTCTTCTTTTCCCACAATGTTTTCTACCCTTCCCAAAACAAATTTCAACTTTTCAGTCACTTTTATTTTGTTGTCTGCAAATGCTTTCAATTTGGACCAGTCTAAAAATTTGTCGTTTGGTAAAGAGTTAATTCTTTACCATATCGCCAAAATTTGGCAGAGTCCAAATTGAAAACATTTGCGGAGGTCAAAATAAATGTGACTCAAGAGTTGAAATTTGATTGCGTAGGGCTGGAAAACATGGGATAAGGAGAAAATGCTGGTTACCAGCATTTTCTCCTTTTCCCACCATGTATACCAAGCTTTCTTTCTTAGGATTGTTCTAATTTGGGATTGTGTGGTAAAGGGCTAAAGCATCGGCAAAAAGTATTGACAATGTGAGCCTGTACAGTCAGTGCATCCTAATCTGGGTTATAATGGCCACTGTTAAATTTTCTGCTCATTATAGGACAATTCTACCTCATATTTTGGCCATTTTAAAAGAAAAAAGTAGATTTAAATTATGTGACAACTTGTTTTGTGAAATGCAGTATGAGTATGCATTTATTCTTTACCAAACGATGAAATTTTTTACTGGACCAAACTGAAAGCAATTTGCAGACAACAAATAAGATGTAACTTGAATGGTATTTTCTGCCTGTAAAAGGGAAGAAAACATTGTGGATAAATGAGGAAAAGCTGGTTACTAGCATTTTCTCCTTTTCCCACAATGTCTTTACAAGCCTTCACTTTTAGAGTCATTAAATTGATTGTTAATTCGAACACATTATTTTCTCACCTCTCAATTAATTGTTTTCACACCTTTCCTAGCAAAGGAATTTTTGGCGTCGGCCCGTCTACGGTGTAGTGTAAGTTTTACAATCTATGACAAGAACTACTGGAGATTCATACTACAATATAATTCTACGATTTTGAAAAGGAGTTGACTTTGATTTGATAATAAGAGGTTAATTATGTTAAGTTTGACATGTTTGCTTCTACCACCCCCTCCTACGATCATGTTGTTTGATATTTCATTCTATAAAATCACTTGAGTATTTCATTCCTGATAAGACAACTGATTTTATCCCCGACTTCATTTTTTTGCCGTATATGCGTACATCACATGTTCAAAGTCATTATTCACGCTAAAGACAGTTTAAAACGTTTGTGATCGGACAATGTCTCATTTTTTATCATTTTTCGTGTCTATCTATTTTTAGCATCAGGTTTTCTCGCCTTCATTCTTTGATCGTTTTCAACACTTTTCAAATCCCGATATTCAAAGATATTTCATTGAAACATTGGTGTCCAAGGAACTTAAATCCATATATGTGTAGGCCTAAATATTTTTGATACCATATTATATCCTACCTTCAGCTGTTTTTTTAGGTCAAAAAATTAATAATGCGCTATCTTTCCCCTGGGGTAACAGTTAATGGGAGTGAATACAACAGGGCAAATTTTACGAATTTGAAAGAAAAACTAGAGCACTGATCTTTCCAATACTTTACAGAATGTAAGGAATTTTAACGTGACTTATTTCCAAGAACTCATTTGGTCAGATCCGCTGAATTCAGAGAAAATAACCCTTTCGATATGATATTCTTTGAATATTATGAAAAAAAGGAACAAAAACTCCGTTTTATTGCTTGGGGGTTGTAGATGTTTACTTGCCGATCCTGATTGGAATTTACTTTTTTGTTTTCAACGGATATTTTGGATAATTCAAAAACCGTGATAATTCGAATATTTTGCTTGTCCCCTTGGGACTTTGAATTATCGAGATTTTACTGTATTTTGATGTAAATTATACCTATTATGTTTGTCTCTTTTGTATCTGGTACAAACTCATTTCAACAATCGTGACAAATCCATTTTGGAACAAGCTTCTTCTGTGATATAAGCATGTACATATGACATTAAAAGCACGAATAGTCAAATTGTCCAAATTAGATAAAAAATTTTGTTCCGTGGTAAATACCACAGCACTCGTTTTCTATCCCATACTTATCTCCAGTAACTGGGGAATTCCATAATTGATTTTACCATCCTTATTTAGACAAACAATTAATTCTTTTTAACCCTTTACCACACAATCCTGAGTTTTAACGACCCTTACAGAGATGTCTTTTGAAAACATTTAGGAAAAAGGAAAAAATGCTGGTAACCAGCATTTTTTCCTTTTGCCACAATGTTTTCTATCCTCCCAAAACATTTTTAAATTTTTTAGTAATATTTTTTTTTGTTATCTACAAATGCTATCAATTTTGACCAGTCTAAAATTTTGTCATTTGCTGAAGAGTTAAGAAGCTGTCACTCAGATCTTTACCTCTAAGCCCCATTTTAAAAAAGCAGACAAATTTTTGCTTGTAAACAACAGCTTTGCTTCCCTTCGATTATAAACGTGTGAAGACATACATTTTCACAACGACAATTAGTTCTATCAGTCAATGAAGACTATGTAAATAGGAGAACTTTGTTATTCATTTTGATATTATTAAAAACATATTGAGGTCGCCGTTTGTGGATAATAATTTGAAAGACATCTCCTTATCAGACAGAGTAGAACAAAGATCAGGCTGCACATTCTGTGCAGTCTGATTTTGATCTACACTGTCTGCAAAAGGTCAGCGAGTTACGCTCAACAGGCCGTAAGGGTTAATCTATGTTAGAAGTGTTCCTGTATTTACATGGCCTAAAGGTATAATTACTCTGTAAATCTACGCTTTGGCTCAGCAAATTCCTGCTCCAGCTGAGGATCGAACTCAGAACTCCTCCAGAGTACATGTATTTTCAGAGGCGTTTTTCCATTTAAACTACAAGAGCTTTTGATATTGCTTGCCATAGCAGTTTGTAGATCTATTTCATAACGATTCATTATGCATAGAATCAGTTTTATTGGAGAAAAAAGCACTGATCAGTTACATTCCCCGCTTTATCCGCAAACTGGGTCTCGTACAAACTCCACCAAAATTAGCTCTCCATCATCTACAATGTCTCCAGTAAAACTTGCCAGCATTCTGCTAATGACATAATAAATCTAATTAATTAACATGTACTCAGGGATCCAATAAGTCCGCCATCTTCATTGATGGTAGAAGACCCAAGCCAACCAATTCTGTCGTTTAAATTGTGAATGTCAGAAGATCCAAGACACTCAACACAATTAAAACTTAGAGGGGCTTAACTCTTTAAAATCAAAATTTCTTGTGAATTACCAATAAATACAACTAGATACAAGGGGTGATCAGAAAGAATGTGGACCACCTTGGTATTTTGAAAACAACTAAGTGATACATGATACATGTAAGATTACAAAAACTTAAACTGATAAGCATTTATTATCTGGCAACTGACTCTAATACTGTTATAGTCAAGTTGGTGAAGTGTGATATCACTTTAACTCTTTACCAAACGTCAAAATTTTAGACCAGTCCAAATCGAAAACACTTGCAGATGACAAAATAAACGTAACTCAAACATTGAAATTTGTTACCCATAGGGTAGAAAACATTGTGGGAAAAGGAGAAAATGCTGGTTACCAGCAATTTCTCCTTTTCCCACAATGTTTTCAAAAGGCTTCTATCTCGGGTTTGTAAAAACCAGGGATTGTTTGGGAAAGGGTTAATGATGTCGTATACTACATTATTAGTCCAAAATGTTGGACGACGTTTTATTTGAGCAGAGTTATCTTAAAGTTCTACGTCAAACTTGGTAAGTATTCATCTGAAATTAATGCTGATTTTTAGAAAGTTTAAGGGGACTCAAGAAATCTGGTATTTGTAAATGGATTGGACTGATTTAGAGAAAGGTGCGATACTGTTAGATATGACTGTAAATCAGGCCATCCATCAACATCAATGGCAGACAAAATCATTGTGGATGTACAACAGCATGTAAAACAAAATTGACAACATACTGTCAAGAAAATGGATGACCCTTTTAGCATTTCATATGAAAGTGACCAAGAGATTTTAAATGACAATTTTGAAATACTGCCTGTTTGCACAAGGTGTGTACCTTGGCTATAGACACCCGAGCAAATGGGGGTTTGGGGTCAAAATCTGTAAAGAAATTTTAGAATGTGTTTGGATAGAGGGGTCAAACTTTACTGGACATATTGTAATCAGATCACGACTATCATAAGGAACACACGTATGAAGTTTCATAAATTTTCGTCAAGGATTTTGAGTTAACTCTTTACCACACAATCCCAACTTTTGACGACCCTGAGAAAGACAGCCTTTCAAAACAATGTTGGAACAGGAGAAGATGCTGGTAACCAGCATTTTCTCCGTTTCCCACAATGTTTTCTACCCTTTCCAAATCAAATTTCAATTTCTGATTCACATTTATTTTGTCATCTGCAAATGCTTTCAATTTGGGCTTGTCTAAAATTTTGTCGGTTGGTAAAGGGTTGAAGAGATACTGATTCACAATGGAAATCTACATGAAGACCCCTTTTTCTGTGACACCATATTGAATATCAAAAAAGGAAAAAAAAAATCAATATCTGAGGACATCATAAGGAACACCTGTATGAATTTCTATTACTTTTTGTCTAGGATTTATAAGATATCTGTTCTGAAAAAGAGACAAAGGGATGGTCACTGGTCCATGATGAAATTATACATTTAGCCCCCTTTTTTCATGACGTGGCATTTCTTGAAATAGAAACAATATCTATTGTCTGTGGCTTGTAATAAATAATATATAAAAGAGGTTTCGTAACATTTTATCCTGCAATTAAAGAGATCCTGGTCCATGATGAAAATATACATCAAGCCCCCTTTTTCCATGACACGGCATTAAAAAAGCGTATATAACTGTGGTGTTGCACAGTCAATCTGGGTGAAAGTTTTTGTCCTGCGTTTGAAAATGGTGGTTGATAGATGTGACAAGTTTGACGTAAACACTCTGTATAGTTTTTAAGATAAGACTGAAAACAACAAAAATTCACTCAACCTCATAACTTAAAATTGCTCCCAGTTGGCCATTTTGCATTGAATCAAAAAAAAAAAAACAACATCTTGGCGGAATGGGTTATTGTACACACACATAAAGTTTCACGAAATTCTGTCCAATCGTATTGGAGATATTCTCCCGGACGGACACACGGACGGACGGACATACAGACGGACGGACCCGTGTGGTGTTGATCATAATAGCTCACCCTGAGCACTATGTGCTCAGGTGAGCTAAAAACAGGTCTTTGTCACAATGCAGAATGGTTTAGGACAAAAGTAAGAGTTGAAAAAAGTTCAAGGGGAGATAATTCTGCAACAAATCGTATCAGGGTCATGGAAATTGCAGATGCACAACTTCATATATATAGGAACACTGTGTGTAAATTTGAGTTCAGTACCTGAAAAACTGTTGGAGTATTTCACTAGACAAATTTGTGTCTTCGGACAGACAGACGGACAGAGAGACGGAAGGACAGACAGCCATGGCGATTCCAGTATACCCCCTCCACTTCGTTGTGGGGAGTATAAATAATTGAAAAGATACAGACGCAATCTGTAGTTCATTAACTCCCGAATAGTTTCGCACTTGAAATACGACGATTGTCGATTTCCTGCTTGAACTGTGGTCAATGCCCGCATTTAATGAATTTTGGCAAGTTGTTTTGTTAAAAAACGAGTCAAAACGCATAAATTTGTGCGTCAGGGAAAACCCTGACGCGATGATGAGTACCCACAACATAGAGTTTCAAAGAAACAAGAGCCTTTGTAGACGGATTATGCTCCTTGAACGGGTCTCTGTTTAGGAAAGTGAAGGCTGTCGGTAAATGGTTGGTCACGGGAGAAGAGGGTGGGGGTGAAACAGGCTACTTGTGTTTGGTCCCATCTGCCAAACTGCATTTGCCAATGTTCAAATAATTAAATAAAGAAGGGGCATAACTCTTGGAACAGTGGAGTAAAACTTTCTGTCAATGTGAACAATATGTAAATCAAACATTACTATTATAGTAATGGCAAAATTGTCAAAATCAGATTAAACATTTATAAACTTCGTGTTTGAGTTTGTCATTAGGCCCTCTTTTTCTATAACACAGCTTAGTATAAATAGGAAAGAATGAAATTAGAACTGTCACAAAAGTGCCGCATACCCCCAAGAAGCGCCTTGTCACAGAACAGGTGTCATTTTATAAGTAACTGTTATGCTCCAGACCAAAAACAAAATTTAAAATTTACAAAGTGAAATAACTCTAAAGCTAGTGGGAATAGAGTTATGTTTCTTGTACACTGCACGTCTCTTTAATGTGATCTATCTGTATATGAAGTTTTAAGTCACTAGGTTTTATACTTTGGAAGTTATGCCACAAACAAAAATCTAAAGCTAAAATTTACAAAGGGCAATAACTCTAAAACTAGTTTGAATAGAGTTATGGTTTTTGTACACTGCACTTCTCTTTAATGTGGTCTATCTATATATAAAGTTTGAAGTTACTAATCTTTATACTTGGGAAGTTATGCCCCTGACAAAAATTTAAAGTTAGATTTACAAAGGGCAATAACCCCAAAAATAGTTGGGATAGAGTTATGGTTCTTGTACACTGCACTTCTCCTTAATGGGCTATCTGTATATGAAGTTTGAAGTTACTAGCTTTTTTACTTTGGAAGTTATGCAACGGACAAAAATTTAAAGTTAAAATTTACAAAGGTTAATAACCCCAAAAGTTATGCCCTGGACAAAAAAACCAAAGTTAAAACTTACAAAGGACAATAACTCTAAATATAGTGGGAATAGAGTTATGGTTCTTCTACATTGCACTTCTTCTGAATGTGGCCTATCTGTATATGAAGTTTGAAATTACTAGCTTTTTTACTTTGGAAATGATGCCCCAGACAAAAATTTAAAGTTAAAATTTACAAAGGACAATAACCCCAAAAGTAGTTAGGATAGAGTTATGGTTCTTGTACATTGCACTTCTCCATTATGTGGTCTGTGTGTGAAGTTTGAAATTACTAGCTTCTATACTTTTGAAGTAAAAAATCCAAAGTTATAATTTACAAAGGGCAATAACTCTAAAAAAGTGGGAATAGAGTTATGGTTCTTGTACACTGCACTTCTCCTTAATGTAGCCTGTTTGTATATGAAGTTTGAGGTTACTAGCTTTTTTACTTTGGAAGTTTTAGCTAAAATTTCAAGTTAAAATTTAAAAAGGGCAACAACCCCAAAAACAAATGGCAAAAAGTTATGGTTCGTGTACACTGCACTTCTCCTTTATGTGATCTATCTGTGTGTGAAGTTTGAAGTTACTACCTTCTATACTTTCTAAGTTATGCCCTGGACAAAAAAAACCAAAGTTAAAATTTAACAAGGGCAATAACTTATAAGACATTAAGCACCCTTTTCCCGTAACATGGTTTTGCATAGATAACAAGAGGGCCATGATGGCCCTGTATCACTCCTTTTTAACCCTTTACCACACAAATCGAAGTGTTTATGACCCTGAAAGAGAAGGCTTTCAAAAATATCGTGAGAAAAGGACAACATGTTGTAAGCCAGTATTTTCTCCTTTTCCCACAACATTTCCTAACCTATCAAAGAAGAAATAGTCATTTAAGCTACATTCAATTTGTCTTTTTGCAATGGCTTTAAACTTGGTAAAGTAAAAAAAAAATTGTCATTTCTTA
Source organism: Hippopus hippopus (assembly GCA_946811185.2). NCBI lineage: Eukaryota > Metazoa > Mollusca > Bivalvia > Cardiida > Cardiidae > Hippopus > Hippopus hippopus. The sequence goes on from OX328112.1 coordinate 30,440,449, forward strand.
AAGAATAAAATTAACGTATTATGTGCTTAATTGGCATTGACAGAGACATACAGCATAAAAAGTCTGTATGGTAATAAACTTACTTTGAAAACATAACCTCCACCCTGCCCACCGAACAAAAAGAGTCATATCTTTTTAAATGCAAAGATAATGTCAGTGATTACAAGCAGCTTTATTCATTAGCATGAAAGGTAAAGTTCTGAAAAAATTTGAGTGATAGAAACCTTACTTTAAAAAATTAAACATTCCATTCATGTGAGCATAACTATTAGCATCAAAATAAATCACTCTCCCTTAAAACAGAACATTTCCTCTCCAAAAAACTTAAATACCAAACTCCAATAATGTATAACTGCAGTTTGATAATCAAGGGAGGTAAACAGTAACAAACTTTATCTTGTTTAACAGGAGTTACTTCCCTTGATTACTATTTATAAATTACAGTCACTATTTAAGCCTCTGTTAAACTTGTGATCCCCGGGGCTGAGCCAATTTTGACCCTAGGGCTATAATACGAAGAAATTTGTAAGAGGTCCATTAGATAAAGCTACATGCCAAATTTGGTAGCCCTGGGCCTTATGGTTTCAGACAAGAAGATTTTCAAAGATGTTCAATATTTTTCAGTTTTGTTGCCATGGAAACCAGAGTTTTTGAAGGAATCAAAGAAATTCTGAAGAGGACCATGGCAGGATAATTTCTGTGAAGTTTCATCAAATTTGGATGGGTAGTTTCAGAGAAGAAGAAATTTGAAAAAAAAGTTAACGCACGCACGGACGGACGCACGACGGACACCGGGCCATGACATAAGCCCGCTGGCCTTCGGCCAGTAGAACTAAAAAAATAAGGGCACATGGTGAAATTTTTAATAAACAATATCAATGTGAAGTTTCATGAAATTTTGATGAAAACTGAAGGAGATATTAGTAAAAATTGGAATTTACAAGAAACCCCCTTTTTCCATGACACAGCGTCAAATTGGAAAACGGAGAAAAATACATCGGTGCAATATCCTAAAGAGTTCATATATGTAGTTTCATCCAATTTGGTCCAGGGGTTGTGGAGAAATAGCTTCGGACGGACAGACGGACGGACGAAGCGGCGACTATATGCTCCCCCTTCGAGGACCCTTGTGAAAAAGATTTTGTTTAACCCTTTACCACACAATCCTGACTTTTAACACCCTTGTGAAAGAAGCCTTTTGAAAACATTGTGGGAAAAGGAGAAAATGCTGGTAACCAGCATTTTCTCCATTTCCCACAATGTTTTCTTCCCTTCCTAAAACAAATTTCAATTCTTTAGTCACATTCATTTTGTAGTCTGCAAATGCTTTCAATTTGGACCAGTCTAAAATTTTGTCATTTGGTAAAAAGTTAAAAACATTTTACCACAAAGGAGAAAATCCTGGTAACTCGCTATGTTTCCTACCCTTTCTTAGACTGATTCAAACATTTGATCAACATTTGATTTGTCCTCTGCAAATACTTTCAATTTAGACCAGTCTAAATATTTTGAAAAATTTGCCACATATATAAACCCCTTACCAAGCAATCCTGACTTTAAAGGGTAACTTCAGACCAAAATTTTTATTTTAAAATCGGATAAAACTATACTGGAGTATTTTAACCCAAAAAAAAAATCTTAGCATTCTGTGATGCTTAGCATTCTGTGAGAAATAGAGGTTTACACTTCGTATTTTCACCTGTCTGAAAGTTGCCAATTGAAAAAAATCATGACTTCCAATAGTCTGCCTTGACGTCACAAGTTTTAGAAAATATCGTCGCTATATATTAACTAGTGCAGAAAACTGAGAAAACTACATGAAATTTATTTGGATATAAATCGCTTTTTCATGTTTCAATCACTTGTGTACTGCAGAATTTCAACCTGTATCACTCTTACATCTTACTACAATCATAGGAAAGAAATTTTGAATAAATTAGCCTAGCAGAGATAGTGCTTATGGAAAGGAAAAGTTATTCTTATAGTGTAGAACAAAGCTATTTTGAATTTATTTCTTTAAGTTATTTCAGTTATACCACTGCCTCATTAACGAATTTTAAAAGATAGATATAAAAAAAGAAATAATAACTTGAGACACATGTAGCTGAAACATGCTTGGCATGTTCCAACTAAGTGGTAGAAGGAAGAAGGAACGTTGCAATGTATAAAGGAAATCATTCCAGTACAGTTCTAAGGCTGTTTCTACCAAATACAGAACACTGTTGATCATTGAACGGTCTACACATCCTGCACAGTCTTGATCTACACCATCAATGTCAGCATTTTACATGTTTCCGTCAGCTTGGGAAGGATTAAAAGCCTTGATCTACGTTAGAAATCGTATCCTCTCTTTAACATTCACAAACAACACATCCTAAAATTGCCGTTAAAGTTAAGGAAGTATGTAGGGGTAGGAATCCGTACCTCTAGTCTCCGAGTCTAGGGATATGGATCCGTATCTCTAGCCTCGTAGGCTAGGGGCACAGATCCTTATCCCTAGCATTTCCGGTTAGGCCAGGCTACAGGTACGGTCATTACCGTGAAGGTTCGACCGAATCTTAGGTTTAATCATCCTGATTATTTTGAGAAATACTATATAGAATTTATTCTTGTAAAGAAATTAGCACTGCCATGTATTCGACGCCATTCGCAAAGTGGAATAACTCTATCAAGGTAAAGCGAATACAGGCATAATATGGGAAACTATCCACCACTTTACGGTTATATGCATATACATGGCATTGTTTTACGAGTGAAAATACAAGAATATAATGGAATTTCAACTTCATTCCGTTGACCAATAATTGTGCTTGAAGCATGTATACGAAATAAATCCAAAATAAAATTTCAATTCCCTTGATGCATAATTATGATTTTCATGGGTTTCCATGATATAGTGGTGGGGAGTTGCCAGTATTATGCCTGAATACAAATTCTGATATGGGAAAAGGACAATATTATGTGACTTGATTACTATACGAGTCAAACGGTGGCAAAAGGGGGCTTAATGCATCCCTGTAAAGTATTGTAACAAGGTAATAATGCAGTATTCAGTACCTTGAATCCTCTTTTGATTTTTCACCAAATTTGACGGCTTTCCCTTGATTGACATTTTTCGATTGGTATGGTAGCTCGATCAGGGGTTATTTTTGTGAATGTTTCTCTGCTGAGGAGACGCAATCACAATAATGGTATCACATCTACCCTGCGAAAGGTAGAATACTTTTGTATAGCGTGTTTCATCCCTAGAATTGAGCCATGCACTGAAAAAAAGGGGATTTAATGAATCTCTGTGATACATTGTACTACATAACTGTATCAGGTTAAAACATTCAACTGTCACAACGTCCCAGTTTTGGTTAAAAAGTCGTCTCCCTTCCCCCCCAAACAGTACTCATATATTTAAATTATTTGTTCCTTTGTTTGATCTTGTCATGGCCCGGTGTCCGTCGTGCGTGCGTCCGTCTGTCCGTCCGTGCCTGTGTACGTGCGTGCGTTAACTTTTTTTTTCAAACTTCTTCTTCTCTGGAACTACCCATCCAAATTTGATGAAACTTCACAGAAATGATCCTGCCATGGTCCTCTTTAGAATTTCTTGAAAGAATTTGATTCCTTCAAAAACTCTGGTTGCCATGGCAACAAAACTGAAAAATATTGAACATCTTTGAAAATCTTCTTGTCTGAAACCATAAGGCCCAGGGCTACCAAATTTGGCATGTAGCTTTATCTAATGGACCTCTATCAAATTCCTTCACGTTATAGCCCCGGGGTCAAAATTGGCTCTGCCCTGGAGATCACAAGTTTAACATGGGCTTATATAGTGACTGTAATTTAAAATAGTAATCAAGGAAAATAACTCCTGTTATACAAGATAAAGTTTGTTACTATTTACCTCCCTTGATTATCAAACTGCACTTATACATTATTGGAGTTTGGTATTCAAGTTTTTTGGAGAGGAAATGTTCGGTTTAAAGGGAGAGTGATTTATTTTGATGCTAATGGTTATGCTCACATAAATGGAATGTTTAATGTAAAGTAAGGTTTCTATTACTCAAATTATTTCAGAACTTTACCTTTCATGCTAATGAATAAACCTGCTTGTATTCACTGACATTATCTTTGCATTTAAAAAGATATGACTGCTTTTCTTTGGCGGGCGGGGTGGAGGTTATATTTTCAAAGTCAGTTTATTACTATACAGACTTTTTATGCTGTATGTCTCTGTCAATGCCAATTAAGCGCATGATACGTTAATTTTACTCTTTAAGAAATGACAATTTTTTTTTTACTGTACCAAGTTTAAAGTCATTGCAAAAAGACAACTTGAATGTAGCTTAAATGACTATTTCTGTCTTTGATAGGTTAGGAAACGTGGGAAAAGGAGAAAATACTGGCTGACAACGTGTTGTCCTTTTCTCATGATGTTTTTGAAAGCCTTCTCTTTCAGGGTCATTAACACTTTGATTTGTGTGGTAAAGGGTTAAAAAGGAGCGATACAAGGCCATCATGGCCCTCTTGTTTTACATTTAACACAGTAGAGGTTTTCATCAAAGTTCCATGCACGACATTTGCCAAATTCAAATGACTTTTGTTACGGGAGACAACTCCTTCATGTATGGCTTCGTCCCGATTTAAATACAATACCTAACAACTGCGTTGGGGAGATACCTCTTTAGCTCAGTGGTTAAGGTATTGGCCTTTCATCTGGGCGTTCTAGGGTTCAAATCCTGCCCGGTTCCTTATTTCTGCCATGCATTTGTTCATTTGTTTCTTTGTTACGGACTTTGTTCCTAAGATGGGGGCTCATCCGAGATTGGCCATTGATCAATTAATCCCATTTGTTGTCCAAAAACGGACTTTCTGCTTAATAAGGCTTTGAGTCATCAATAAATGATGACTTTAAGAGACATTTCATGCATGGCTTCGTCCCAATTTAAATACAATATCTAACAACTGCGTTGGGGAGATATCTCTTTAGCTCAGTGGTTAAGGTATTGGCCTTTCATCCAGGCGTTCTAGGGTTCGAATCCTGCCCGGTCCCTTATTTCTGCCATGCATTTGTTCATTTGTTTCTTTGTTACAGACTTTGTTCGTAAGACTTTTAAAACCATCCTTATAATCAGTAATGTTCAGTGTATTTTACTATCTGACTACCCCTTTGTCATACTGTGCATACTGATCTTTTATAACACTTTTCTCTACTTGAGTTCAAGAGTGTGTAGTGCAGGCTAGGGGTTAAAGTTCATATTGCTTCCCTGCATGATAAATTTACATGCATATATTGATTTGTAGGGTAAAGGGTGTTTAATGCTGCTTTCAACATTATTTTAGTCATATCACAGCGACAGCTCACATTCAAATGTCTCATGGGATTCACCAGTACCATGCAAGTCTCTCACCCAATGACACTTCCACGAAAGAAAGACCCAGTGCTTCTAGCAAAGACTGAAATCCTGGGCCTCCAGGTTACGAGTCCCGCACTTTATTAATGCTGCGTTTAGATAAACCACTATTATGTACGATTTCCACGATTACTTCGGGAAATAATGTCCTGAAGGTCTATTGAACGGCTTGTATTCGTAGTGATTTGGGAAAACTGCTGTTTCCCGAGGTACTACGATTTTTTGGGAATTCAGGCTTTGTGAGACCAGGAGGTTACAGACAAGTTTGGGATAGAGGAATTATAGAGTAAATCGAATGGAGGTTTCGGTATTAATGCCTGTCCAGTGTAATAAATAGATCTAGTCTGTTTCTTTTGCATTCTATACTTAACTCTTTAATTTCTGAACTTAATTGAGAGGACTCAGAAAAACTGGTTTCTACCTTTTAGAACCTTTTACAATGGTGAAAAAATCACAGAAGTAAGAATCAGATCGGTTCTCTAGAAAGACTGAAAAACACCTAATAACGGCTCAACAAAAAACACTCAACAACTGCATAACAAACATTTTGATATTATCTTAGTGGTGGAACGGGGGATTCTATGCTTAAACCCAAACCTATCGACCACAGTTTGCCCTTTCCAGTCTTTTCCAACATCCTTTGCTGTCTTTCAGCAGTTCAGTGGGACAAGTTTAGGTAATACGGTATTTGAAATATCAGTACTATATCTCCATCCACAATTTAAGCTGTTTGTGCCAGACGATTCTGTATCCAGGTGTTTTTCGTAGACACGATCACTAGAAGTAGATGTATCATCAATGCATGGTGTTTTCTGGCATCTAAAAGTGTTCCTATGTAAAGCAGATGAGGTATCATCAATGGTGATTTCTGTCATACTTCAGTGATTTTGGCAAGTAAAGGGTAACATCCTACCCCCCCTATATCCCTAATGACCATATAACAATAACCAAACAACACCACTCCAAGTCTCCAACAATTTGCTATGCTTTTTTCGCCCTGCATTTTAAGTGATATGCGATGGCCTTCCCTAATTCAGTATGTACTTTGCTATTTCTTGGATGTTTCCGGCGTTTTCCGGCCATTAGGTGCCTTCTAGTCTTTCTAGTAATTGATCGGAGCTACCGTTCAAATCAAGAAACAATTCAAATCCAGGTATTAGGGTGTTAAAACAGAAACAGGATTACTGCATAAGTATTAAAGCATTAAACCCCTATTTGCCACAGCTTGAGTCATATATTAATCAAGTAACTTAAAATTGACATGTCCCATATCAGAATTTGTATTCACTTTAAATGGCCAATACATGGCATGCCCAATTTCTATACAATAACAATTTCTGTTTGATATTTCTATATTTGATATTTCTATTTGATATTTCTATACCATAATCAGGATGATTAAACCAAAAATTTCATTGAACCTTGTAATAACTGTATCTCTAGCTTGGCCTTATTGGAATTGCTAGAGGAACAGTCCATAACCCTAGCCTGGCAGGCTAGGAATACGGATCCGTATCTCTAGACTCTGAGGCTAGAGGTAGGATCTATACCCCTAGACACTTCCTCCAGTTAAATCCATTTTTTTTCTCACTTGATCTTCATTTATTTTCCTCTGTGTTATTTTCACAATTTCAAGTTTGTCTCTTTCATCAACAAGGACAAAATATTATGTAAATTGCCTCCTGCCTTCCTGCCCTCCAAATCATGCAGTAAACGTTTTTGATCGTCTGCAAAATACAGGGTCAGTCCATTTCTTAAATACTGAGACATGTTAGGCGTAAAATTTACAAGAAATATCTTTTAAAAAAGTTAGACGGCATAAGAGGCACTCATAATGTGGATATGAATACAGTTAAATTCGTTTGTAGTTGATCTATAACATGAAGAGAAATGATGAAAACAGTTCTGAAAGTAGCCTCATTTAAATTGTTTTGCATATGGTTGACAGCATAATTATCAATAATATTTAAGAATGGGGAAGCATGTTTTTGTACTTAAACGAAGCACCTTTCAAACATCGACAAGTTGTCGTTATCAGAAGGCGGGGTTTTATCACCCTCTCAATGCTTGATCACACCCACCTACTCTTACTAGGAGTATTTTAGTAGGAACCCAGTTTCTTCATTAACAACGCAATAAAACCGATTGTTCCCCTAGGTAGGCATAGTTTCTTGCAAATTGAATCACCAAATTCAAGATATAGATCTAACATCTTTTTTCATTGTAACAAGAAACGAAACAAGAGGGCCATGATGGCCCTGGATCGCTCACCTGAGTCAATAGGCGAAATTCACTCCACATGCATAATTCAATTTCTGACAAATTGTCAGGTCAACTGAGCTTAAAATGTGGCCTCTAGAGGCGTCCACAAGGTATTTCCGTAAGTTGATCTAGTGACCTAATTTATCACCCCACGTGACCCAATTTAGAAATCATCAAAAAATTTATCAAGACAAACATTCTGAACAGTTTTCAAGTTAATTGAGCAATAAATGTGGCCTCTAGAGTGCCCACAAGGTATTTCTTTAATTTGACCAAGTGACCTAGTTTATGACCCCAGGTGACCCAATTTCAAACTCATCCAATATTTCATCAAGAAAAACATTGACCAATTTTGAAGTCAACTGAGTAAGAAATCTGACCTCTAGAGTGCCCTAAAGGTATTTCTTTAATTTGACCTTTGTGACCTAGATTATGACCCCAGGTGACCCAATTTTGAACTGATCCTAGATTTCATCAAGACAAACATTTCAACCAATTTTCAAATCAATTGAACAATAAATGTGGCCTCTAGAGTGCCCACAAGGTATTTCTTCAATTTGACCTAGTGACCTAGTTTATGACTCCACATGACCCAATTTAGAATTCATCTGAAAATTTATCAAAACAAACATTGACCAATTTTCAAGTCAATTAAGCAAAAAATGTGGCCTCTAGAGTGCCCTAAATGTATTTCTTTAATTTGACCTACTGACCTAGTTTATGACCCCAGTTTACCCCATTTAGAACTTATCTGAAAGTTTATCAAGACAAACTTTCTGAATAATTCTCAAATCATTTGAGCAATAAATGTGGCCTCTAGAGTGCCCACAAGGTATTTCTTTAATTTGACCAAGTGACCTAGTTTATGATCCCAGGTGACCCAATTTCAAATGCATCGGATATTTCATCAAGAAAAACATTCTGACCAATTTTCAAGTCAATTCAGCAAGAAATGTGACCTCTAGAGTGCCCTAAAGGTGTTTCATTTGACCTAGTGACCTAGATTATGACCCCACATGACCCAATTTTAAACTCGCCCTAGATTTTATCAAGACAAACATTTTAACCAATTTTCAAATCAAATGAACAATAAATGTGACCTCTAGAGTGCCCACAAGGTATTTCTTTAATTTGACCCAGTGACCTAGTTAATGACCCAAGGTGATCCAATTTTAGAATAATATGAGATTTTATCAAGACAAACATTCTGACCAATTTTCAAGTCAATTGAGCAAAAAATGTTGCCTCTAGAAGTTCCCTACAGGTATTTCTTTAATTTGACCTAGTGACCTAGTTTATGATCACTGGTGACCATATTGTAAACTCATCCGAGATTTCATCAAGACAAACAATATGACCAATTTTCAAGTCAATTGAGCAAGAATGTGGCCTCTAGAGTGCCCACAAGGTATTTCTTTAATTTGACCTAGTGACCTAGATTATGACCCCAGGTGACCAAATTTCAAAGTCATCCAATATTTCATCAAGAAAAACATTCTGACCAATTTTCAAGTAAATTGAGCACGAAATGCGGCCTCTAGAGTGCCCTAAAGGTATTTCTTTTATTTGACCTAGTGACCTAGATTATGACCCCATGTGACCAAATTTTTAAGTCATCCTAGATTTTATCAAGACAAACATTTTAACCAATTTTCAGATCAATTGAACAATAAATGTCACCTCTAGAGTGCCCACAAGGTATTTCTTTAATTTGACCTAGTAACCTAGTTTATGACCCCAGGTGACTCAATTTTGAACTCATCCTAGATTTCATCAAGACAAACATTCTGACCAATTTTCAAGTCAACTGAGCAAGAAATGTGGCCTCTAGAGTGCCCTAAAGGTATTACTTTTATTTGACCTAGTGACCTAGATTATGACCTCACGTGACTCAATTTTAAACTCATCCTAGATTTCATCAAGACAAACATTTTTCCCAATTTTCAAATCAACTGAAAAATAAATGTGATCTCTAGAGTGTCTACAAGGTATTTCTTTAATTTGACCTAGTGACCTAGTTTATGACCCCAGGTGATCCAATTTTAAACTCATCCGAGATTTCATCAAGACAAACATTCTGGCCAATTTTTAAGTCAATTGAGCAAGAAATGTGACCTCTAGAGTGCCCGCAAGGTATTTCTATAATTTGACCTAGTGACCTAGATTATGACCTCAGGTGATCAAATTTTGAACTCATCCTAGATTTCATCAAGACAAACATTTTAACCAATTTTCAAATTAATTTGAACAATAAATGTGGCCTCTAGAGTGCCCACAAGGTATTTAATTTGACCTAGTGACCTAATTTAAGATCCAACATGACCCAAATTCAGACTCATGTGAGATTTTATCAAGACAAACATCCTGACCAATTTGCAAGTCAATTGAGCAAAAAATGTGGCCTCTAGAGTGCCCACAAGGTATTCCTTTAATTTGACCTAGTGACCTAGTTTATGATCCCTGGTGATCCAAATCCAAATTCATGGGAGATTCTATCAAGACAAACATTCTGACCAAATTTCAGGTCATTTGAGCCATAAATGTGGCCTCTAGAGTGCCCACAAGGTATTACTTTAATTTGACCTAGTTACCTAGTTTATGACCCCAGGTGACCCAATTTTGAACGGACTGAACACGTTGTGCTCAGGTGGGCTAACAAACTTAGAACAGGTTCACTACATACCAAATAACAAAAAAGTTCTATGTCTTCCAGTTTTAGAAAAGAAGAATTTTAAAGTTTTCCTTCTTTGTTCCTATGTTGGAACTTGTGACCCCCGGGGCAGGACCAGTTTTGACCCCAGTGGCATCATTTGAACAAACTTGGTAGAGGTCCACTAGGAGATGTTACATACCAAATACCAAAGCTCTACACCTTCCAGTTTTAGAGAAGAAGAATTTTAAAGTTTTCCTTCTTTGTTCCTATGTTCAATCTTGTGACCCCCGGGGCGGAGCCAGTTTTGATCCTAAGGGCATCGTATGAACAAACTTGGTAGAGGTCCACTAAGAGATGCTACATACCAAATATCAAAGCTGTATGCCTTCCAGTTTTAGAGAAGAAGAATTTTAAAGTTTTCCTTCTTTGTTCCTATGTTCGAACTTGTGACCCCCGGGGCAGGGCCAGTTTTGACCCTAGGGGCATCATATGAACAAACTTGGTAGAAGTCCACTAGGAGATGCTAGATGCCAAATATCAAAGCTCTATGCCTTCAAGTTTCAGAGAAGAAGAAATTTAAAGTTTTCCTTCTTTGTTCCTATGTTGGAACTTGTGACCCCCGGGGCATGGGCCAGTTTTGACCCCAGGGGCATCATATGAACAAACTTGGAAGAGGTCCACTAGGAGATGGTAGATGCCAAATATCAAAGCTCCATGCCTTCCAGTTTCAGAGAAGAAGAATTTCAAAGATTTTGCTATTTTTTCCCTTTTTGTTGCCTAGGCAACCAGAGTTATGGGTGGAATTCAATCTCTTGAATAACATTGGTAGAGCTTCACCCAAGGAACATCCCTGCCAAGTTTCATCAAGATTGGCCAAGCAGTTTAGGAGGAGAAGATGTTTAAAGAAATAGTGGACAGACGGACAGATGGACGCCGGACAACGACCGGTCACAATACAACCTGTTTTCGTGTAAGACAATAGAGCGGTAGCCTGCCGTCGCAGTTCGTATTCGGTTTTGTGCGAGGAAAAACGGGTACCAAATCTCTTACACTAAACAAACTAGAAAACTTGCCAATACTCATTGCTATTAGTTTATCCATATGATATAGATTATGGATGTTTTGCTAGAGTTTAACATCTGTATGGCCATAAAGTACAACTTTACGTAGGCAAATGTGAGCATTACGTGATTTTTTTTAGTCATAAACACATTTATCCAATGACAGTAAATTTCTACTGTGACCTTTATTTTTTTGCATAGTTTACATATATTTGGCCAATCACAAAATGAGTAACAATTCATTTCCTCCTAGTACTCGAAGTAGGTCAAAAATGAGATCATACAGCTACGCCGAAAAAGGAAATACCGACATGGCCAAAAACGACAAAAATTTGGACTAGTTCAAATTGAAAACATTTGCAGATGACAAAATAGATGTGACCCAAAGATTGATATCTGATTTGGGAAGGGTAGAAAACAATGTGGGAAAAGGAGAAAATGTTGGTTACCAGCATTTTCTCCTTTTCCCACAATGTTTTCAAAAGCTTTCTTTCTCAAGGTCGTTAAAAGTCGGGATTGTGTGGTAAAGAGTTAACTTTCTTTTTCTGTATTTCTCGCTGTAATCATGTACAAGATAACAGATGCCGACCATAAAAATGCAGCGTAAATTAATTTATATTTTTATCTTATAACTCCGTACAAACTTTACACTAAAGTTTAGTGCGCCAACCTTTTTTTTTTAGAGAAAAGAATTGTGTGTTTCATCAATGTAAAGGGACAGAGGATTAATTCGGCGTCTCTTTGATGTTGGTATTGTGGCTTGCAGCTGGAGGTTAACAAGCACCTGCCAAACATGTCATGTACAAAGTTACTCTTTTGTTTTCACAACCATATTGAACTCTTTTTCTAATAAAATGTAAATGGAATTTGGAATTTTACACAGGTTAAATGAGTAAGTCAAATGTCATAACTTTTGTATTTTCCTCATTCATATGATCTTAAAGAAAAAAAAAAACAATCTGCTTGTTGAATTTCTATTCTAATTACCCTCCAACTGTCTGTCTGTCTGTCTGTCTGTCTCTCTCTCTCAGTAATATGAAAGAGATGGATAACTAACAGTGAAATTACCATTGATTTCTTGCCCCATTTAAATTTCTGAGTAATATTTATTGACCCTAAGGCTGCTGAGCACGACTCAATGACCTTTTGCGAACAGTGTATATTAAGATCAGACTGCACAGAACAGGCAATCTGATCTTATGTACAGTGTCCGATACGAAGATATCTATCTCCAAAAACTAGCAATGAAGGTTTATTTAACCGGTTGAGGATTAATGGTGAATTTGATATTAAGCCACGTGATTTGGTTTAGACAGACAGACAGCAGACGGACAAATAAATAGTCATCTCCTGGCTCGAAATAGTGCTTAAACTTGCCACCCGGCATACGATAGGGATTTTTGTGATTAAAAAAAATCGTCTCCCGACATGAGGGAGGAAAAGGCTGTGAGAAAAAAGTCAGTATCAGAGCAAATTAACAGTACACGGAAGCCGAAATAAATCTGTGGGTCAACCTTCCTACGTCACATCCGGTTTATTGTAGTCACCCTTTAAACAAGCTTGAGGAAGAAGGCTTATGAAAACATTCTGGAAAAAGGAAAAAATACTGGGAACCAGCATATCATGGCGGTCGGTGACGCACATGTGTTTCCTGGCTTTCTCACACCAGTACTAACACAACTTTCTTTCCAAAGCCACCGACTACTTTTCTCACATGCTTCAGCAGAGGTGAGAGGCGGAAATATGCCGGAAAGAAAGTTCGCTTCAACCGGGTATCGAACTCACAACCACCAGGTCATGAGTCTGACACGCTCACCACTGAGCCACCCGGGCGGGGCTTTTTAGCCTTTTAACACAAGTTCAATGTTTTCAGTAAATTTTGCAAGTATCGTAGACCTACAAATGCTTTCAATTAAGGCAAAGCTAAAATAAACATCTTGTCATCTGGTAGAGTTACATGGCCAGATTGGACTTCAAAAGGATAGAAAACATTGTGGAGAATGGAGAAAACGCTAGCTATTAGCATTTTCTCACTAATTTTTACCCTTAAAATACCTTGCACAACTAGAGTTGCCTTTGCAGCCAGTGTAGATCAAGATCAGGCCACGCAAAATGTGAAGCCTGATCTTTGATCTTCACTGTCCGCTTTGGTGAAACTAATAGATGAAAGCAACACTGTCCGCTTTGGTGAAACTAATAGATGAAAGCAACAATGTAATTGCAATTGTTTGGGACATATTTCTTAGACGTAAACGTCTGATGGGTTTAACTCTGCCACACAACATTTTAGACTAGGCCATATTGAAAGAATTTGCAGACAACAAAATAACTGTGGATCAACTGTTATGAAATTTGGCTTTGAAAGGGTAGAAAACAACGTGGGAAAAGGAGAAAATGCTGTTTACCAGCATTTTCTTCTTTTCCTACATTGTTTTCAAAAGGCTTCTTCCTTAGGGTCATTAAAATTTGGGATTGTGTGGTAAAGGGTTATTTGGCCCTCACAGGTTTAAGACCCATTTTCCTTCGGATTGTCAAAACTTGGAAAAGTTTGGTAAGGATTAAAGATTTTCACCTTTTTTCCTCAGCTCTACAATGTTGGAAAACTCTGTTACAAACAATGTTTTAGAAGGCTTTCTCCCTTAGGGTTGTTAGAAGTCAGGTTTTTGTAAACAGTTAAAAGCCATTTTCTTCAGGATTGTCAAAATTTGGGATTTTTTGGTAAGGGTTAAAGATTTTCACCTTTTTTCCTCAGTTCTGGAATGTTGTAAAATTTTAACCCTTTGACTCTTTACCACATGGCAATATAATAGAATGGTCCAAATTGAATGCATGTGCAGACACTAGGACAGATAACTGTTCCCAAAGGCGATGTTACTTTTTGACTCTGGGTACAGAGACGATCAAGACAAAATCGGTTGAAAGCTCCGCACAGATTTTTTGTGCAAGTTTGAACCTTCATAATTCACAAATAGAGCACAAAACTAGGATTTGAACATACCTGTTGCTTGTGTATTCAATAATCCTTCATCTGAAATACAAATATTTTCAATTTACACGCTGAACATAAGAAAACACAGTTCATTTCATCTGTTACTCAAGTAATTTATGTTGCCTATATTATACAAAATGGCCACCACACATGAAAGATTTCGACAGTTTTTTTCACGAGGTTTACATGTTATAAATAACTTCTACAAGCTCTTAAGGTAATGAAAGGTTTAATAATTTGTCTCTGGTCACCTTTGATACAGAAAGTTAATTGCATTTCACTGCAATACAGATTAAACTGACGAAACAGAGTCAGTTGTGCGCTCTATCTTTGCTACCGGAAAATTTACGATGGACTTGAGACGGTACGGTGAACAGTAAATGTCCAAATATGAAAAACAAGAGGGCCATGATGGCCCTGTATCGCTCCACTGGCTAATACGTAAAATCCCTACATGCCAAACATTACAATACTTGGCCAATTGGTTTTGAACACAAGACCCCTGAGACAGGACTAAAATTGGTAGCCCAAGTTCTTATGGTAAGTAACAAGAAGATTTCTAAAGATTTCACTACATAAGCCCATGTAAAACTTCTGACCCCTGGGATGGGGTCAAATTCGATCCTAAGGCTATAATTTGGGTACTCTTGGTAGAGGCCCACTAGATAAAGCCACATGCAAAATTTGGTAACCCTAGGCCTTATGACTGAGAACAGGGAGATTTCTAAAGTTTTGTCTATATAAGCCCATATAAAAATTGTGACCCCTGGGGCGGGGCCAATTTTGACCCCAGGGCTATAAGTTGGGCACTCTTGGTAGAGACCCACTAGATAAAGCCACATGCAAAATTTGGTAGCACTAGGCCTTATGGCTAGGTGCAGGGAGATTTCTAAAGTTTTCTCTATATAAGCCTGTGTAAAACTTGTGACCCCCGGGGCAGGGTCAAATTTGACCCGAGGTCTATAATTTGAAGAAACTTGATAGATAAAGCTACATGCCAAATTTGGTAGCCCTAGGTCTTATGGTTTCAGACAAGACGATTTTCAAAGATTTCCAATATTTTTAAGTTTTGTTGCCATGGCAACCAGAGTTTTTGAAGGAATTAAATTCTTTCAAGAAATTCTGAAGAGGACCATGGCAGGATCATTTCTGTGAAGTTTTATCAAAATTGGCTGGGTAGTTTCAGAGAAGAAGATGTTTAAAAAAAAGTTAATGCATAGACGGACGGACGGCGGACAACGGGCCATGACATTAGCCCGCTGGCCTTCGGCCAGTGGAGCTAAAAATCACCGTAGCGTCTCATTATTGAGACTAATGCAGATACAACATCAAATGAAGTTCAGATATTTGCTTCGTTTCTCTGAAAATTAGGAAACATTTTTGAAAAAGGAGAAAATGCTGGTTACCAGCATTTTCTCCTTTTTCAACAATGTTTTCAAAAGTCTTCTCTCTCAGGTTTGTTAAAACTCGGGATTGTATGGTAATGGTTTAAAAATTAAAACCCCTAACTCAGATATCACGGGAGGGACTTCAAGATCAGTGGTGCTCTGAAGCCATTTTCTTCAGGATTGTCAAAACTTGGGATTGTTTGGTGAGGGTTGTGGTTTTCACCTTTTCTCCTCAGTTCTGGAATGCTGTAAAATTTTAACCCTTTAGACACAATGCCAAGTTTTAATCAAAGCGTTGAGAACACTGAAGTGGTATTTGTCAAGGAAGCCATTGTGTGGAATTAATAATTTGAAAGAATAGGAGAAATATTATTCAAATATTGGCTTGAAAGTCAACCTACGAAGCAAATAAATACTTTTTTCGTTGAAGGGAGAGTACTCACGACAAAGTTAGGATTATTTGTGTATTGGTGGTCTCCCATTGATCATTAGGAGGAGTCAGGAGTAACGTCCCTTGACAATAGGATGCATGATGGATAGAGAGAGAAATCATGTGAATATATCTAATAAAATTAAGTTTGTAACTGAAAACTATGATTTTAAAATATATTTGGCCGTTAACATTTAATTCCCAACATTATAATCAATTATTTCGATATTTAAATATTCATGCCCAATCAAATGGAGTAGCGCGCAATCATGGGACGAACAAGCCATGGGACGAACTGGTTTTGGAACGAAAAAGCCCAGGACCAAGCGATCAGTAGACAAATTTTGTATATATCATTGCGCCAATAGAAGGATATGGGCGAGTGAAGCTACTTTCAATCAAGAATTAATATTTTCACGATCGATGGCCTCACCCAGTGTATTTTAACATGCCATTTCCAATTATATATCTGAGTGCTACCGAAAAACTCATTTGTCTGAGAAAAATTGAGTTTAATTGGGTTTATTTCCTTTGGCTTTGCACAAATTACAATACAGAGCTCCAGATAGAGGGAGTGATTTTGATTTTAAAATTGAAAATGTTAATAATTCTCCACTAAACCCTATGTTGTGGGTACTCATTAGAACTGTCTCATTGAGACAATTCTAATGAGTACCCACAACATAGGGCTTCAAAGAGAAATAATGGATTTAGAATACCATCACTCCCTCTTATCTGGAGCTCTGACGATACATGGTCTTCAAAATTCAATATTGAACTCATAGTGGTATTGTCTTCGACAAATACCACAATAACCCTAAGGAAATAGGCTTTTGAAGACACTGTTGGAAAAGGAGAAAATGCTGGTAAACAGCATTTTCTCCTTTTCCCACAATGTTTCCAAGCTTTCTTGGACATGTGCAAACATTTGAGCCACATTAGAAAAAACTGATTAGTCTTCTGCAAATGCTCTCAATATGTTAACTAGCATTTTCTCCTTTTATCACAATGTTTCCAACCCTTACTGCCATATTTGATTAGTATTCTGCAAATGCTTTGAATTTGGAAGAGTCTAAATATTTATCATTTGGTACTCAGTTAACCCTTCTAGCCCCAAAAAAACCTATCAGACAATTTTATCCTAGAAATATGACTTGAATAAATGTAATTCCATGGTTGCCTTTGTCTACAGTGTTTCAGCAAAGCGGATACTGTAGATAAAAGATTAGACTTCACGTTTTGTGCAGCCTGATCTTGATCTACACTGACCTCAAAGGCAACTATAGTCGTCAAAGGCACTATATGGGTTAACCCTTTACCAAACAATCCCTGGTTTATGCGACCCCGAGACAGAAGCCTTTTGAAAACATTGTGGGAAAAGGAGAAAATGCTGGTAACCAGCATTTTCTCCTTTTCCCACCATGTTTTCTACCCTGCTGGAAACAAATTTTACTCTGAGTTACATTTATTTTGTCGTCTGCAAGTGCTTTCAATTTGGACCAGTCTAAAATTTTGTTGTTTGGTAGAGAGGTAAACTTTGTGGTATATGAAAGTGTCAGGGTTAAGCCTTATCCTGCTTTATAAGTTAACTCTTAACCAGATGAGGTAATTTTGGTCAGCTGAAATGAAAGAATTTGCAGACGACAAATTTAGAGTGGCTAAAGAGGTGGTATTTTTATCTGTTAGGGAAGAAAACACTGTGGAAAATGGAGAAAATGCTCATTATGAGCATTTTCTCCTTTTTCCACAGTGTTTTCAAACGATGCCTTCAACCTCAAGAGCCGTAAAAACCAGGGCTTATCTGAGAAAGGGTTAAATGAAATTTTCAAGTCAAAAGTAAAAACCCCAAATATTACTATTTCAATGCTGTATTTTTTTGGGGGGGGGAGGGGGGTCCTCATCTGACAGTGTAATCCAAGATCTGACAGCACATACTGTGCATTCTGATCTTGATCTACACTGCCCAGGAAAAGGTCATCAAGTCAAATCTATTTCTTTTTCTGGGGAAAAAATCTCCTTATCTGACAACGTAATCCAAGATCAGACTATATAAAATGTGCAGTCTGATCTTGATCTACACTGCCCACAAAAGGTCACTGAGTCATAGCAGCCTAAGGGTTAACCCTTTATCACACAATCCCGCATTTTAACTACCAAGAGGAAAACCTTTTGAAAACATTATGGGAAAAGAAGAAAATGCTGGTAACCAGCATTTTCTTCTTTCCCACTATGTTTTCTACCCTACTACAAACAACTTCCATCGTTTGAGACACATTTAAAATGTTGTCTGCAAATGCTTTCAATTTTGACAAGTCTGCATATTTGTTGTGGCAGTAAAGAGGTTTAAAGAGTTAGAATATTGATAACAGTCTGAACATGTTTAGTTGGGGTAAAGGGTTACATATGAGTGAGCAGTTTTCAGTAGAAGTATTGGGTGTGAATTTTTTCAGGTTTTGGACCTGGATTAGTCCCTCTTATTGTGCATTATGATTTAACTTGTGGCCACAATCCATACACACAGACATGTACCTACTTTGAATGATCAGCTGTTTTGTGATACTCCCAGATGCATTTAGCATTGACCTTATGCAAAAAAGAGTAGATCAAGAAGGTTCAACAGGTAATTTCTGCTTTAACTCTTTACTAAACGACAAAATTTTAGACCTCTCAAAATTGAAAGCATTTACATACGACAAAATAAATGCGACTCAAAAACTGAAATTTATAAAGAGAAAAACAGAAAACATCGTGGGAAAAGGAGAAAATGCTGGTCACCAGCATTTCAAAATTTTTCTTTCTCAGAGTCATTAAAAGTTGGGATTGAGTGGTACAGAGTTAGTTCTTTTACCACACAGTTTCTCATTTTAACGACCCTGAGAAAGCTACCTTTTCATAACATTACAGGAAAAGAAGAAAATGCTGGTAATGACAATAGTCTCTACCCTTCCTGAAACAAATCTCTGTTTCTGAGTCACATTTAAAATGTTCTGAATTTGGACAAGCCTAAAATTATGTTGTTTGGTTGTTTGGTATTCTTTACCAAATGTCACAATTTTGGATTTGTCTGAATTCAAAGCATGTGGAGACAACAAAGTCAGTGTTGCTGAATTGGTAGGATTTGTTCCGGAAAGGAGCTAGAAATCATTATAGGAAAAGGAGAAATTGTTGACTTCCAGCATTTCTTCTTTTCCCCCAATGATTTCAAAAACCGTCTTCCTTCAAGGTGGTTCAAAGTCTGGATTGCTAGAAAAGAAAAAATTGTTGATTATCACCATTTTCTTCTTTTTCCCAAAATGCTTTCAAAAGCCTTCCTCCTCCTTAAAGTTTCTTAAAACTCGGGATTGTTTGGTAAAAGGTTACTTTTTTACCAAATAAGTCAATTTTGGAATGTCTAAATCCATTTAGCAATTGCAGACAACATATTAAGTGTTGCTAAAATTGATTGTATTGGAGTTTAACACTGTTTTAATAACTTTGGTCATATCCTGGTGGTTGGTGTACCTACACATGTGTTTCCTTGCTATTTAACTCCAGTACTGACATAACTTTCTTTCCAAGTCACTGACTACTTTTCTCATATGCATCAGAGGTGAGTGGCGAAAAATTGCCTCAACCGGGTATTGAACTGGCGACCACCAGGTCACGAGTCGAATATGCTAACCACTGAGCTACCTGGGCATGTGCTGCTGAAATGGTGGGATTTGTCATAGAAAGGTTAGAAAACGTTATAGGAAAAGGAGAAAACGTGGATTGCCAGCATTTCTCTTTTTCCCACAATAATTTCAAAAGCTGTCTTCCTTCTTCTTGGAATTGTGTAGTAAAGGGTTTATTCTCCTTTAGTATGGAAATAATATCTTTCACGACAATAGTTGGCTTTGCCACCAGTGTAGATCAAGATCAGACTGCACAAACATTCTGAACAATAGTAACACCGAAACTGCAATTATTTGAGTCTTGTTAACCCATAGGCTGCTAAGCGTGACTCGCTGACCCTTTGCGGACAGTGTAGATTCAAGATCAGACTGCACATTCTGTGCAGTCTGATCTTGAATCTACATTGTTCGAGAAGGAGATATTATTTTCCGAAACATAGCTTTAAAATAGTAATAATTGGGTATTTACTATCGAATTGAAAATTTCATTTATTTAGCAGGATAAGGGTTAAAATTTTGTAGGCTGAAAATGGTTGTTGGGTTTATTCTGTTCTCTAGGGGTTAACATGGCATTCAACGGGATTTTTGGTATTTATTGAAACATCGGTATGAATGCTACTGATGCGTAAAAACCTAGGATAATATGTAATAATACATACATAGGTTGTAGAAAGTTTTGGAGTGAATAAAACACGCATTATTTTTATTGCCAAGGGAAAACCCTACCATATGATTAACGACATTCGCTACAGTTTCCATTATCACCCTTGGTGTAACTATCACGCTCACCTTTTACTCAAAACGGTGAGCACCTAACACAGTTGATCTTGCCACACTTGTCAATGTCAGCAGAATGGATAAAGCAAGAACCAAAACAAGTCATTTCATGTCAGCAAAACGAAGAAAAAAGTATTTGAATGAAGCCAAATAATTATATGCCAGGCAAGAATCGGAAATTACACTTTCAAAATGTATCAGACTGAAAGTCAAAGTGAATCACCTAACTACGTCACCTAACAACGGAAATATGGACACAGATGCTACTAGAGCTCTATCTGGCAGACGTATCGTTGAGCTAAAACATCTTTTCAGATGCAGATGCTTTGGTTTAGTCCAAAATTATGTCACTTGGTAAAGACTTGCAGAAAACAAGGGACTGTAACTCTTTTTTCATTACCAGGTTATCCCTTAGATAGATGAGTCTGCAGCAGACAACATTAGAAAACATTGATGTCAAGAGGAGAAATTGATTTCTATGATCGATTCCTCCTTTTCACACAATGATTTCTGACCTGACCCATCAAAGAACTGTGATATATGAATATCAGGGTTTGGTTTAGCGTCTGCAAATGCATCAGACTTGAGTCTAAAATTAGTCATTTGGTAATGGGTTAAATGCTAACATCAGTATTACATTTATATGCTATGGATTGGTTTATTATGACCAACAAACTTGATTCTTACAAACACTGTTGAATTGTTGAAAAAATTGAGCTAATTTACATCATATAATGTCTCTGTCTTTGATAAACCCTACATTTACTCATTAGTTAGTGCCCCACTCACAAACTTAGAATGTATTTTCTTAAAAAGTAAGGCTGGTGAACTATTTGTTTTAAGCCTGATTCTTTTAGTTTAGTACCTGAATATTATTTGTAGAAAAAATAAGAAAAATATGAATGTTAGAACATTAAAAGAAAATTTAACAGATACTCTTTGTTTTTTTTTTTTTCCAAAATAAAGGTGTTTTAGCCATAAGTTTTAGGTTTTTTTTTTAAGATTGATACTTAGTATACTCTAGATTATTTTTTTCATTAAATTTACTGTTTCGCCCATACAATGACATAAAATTTGCTTATAATTGTTGTCATTTAAAAAAATATACATAGACTTAGTTTTCATAGGTGAAATTTCATCCTGAACTGCCGCAATGCAGGGTGTACTAAAAGAAATATTCATAAAATTTTCCCAAAGCTGGTGACCCCCTTTTTTATCTCCTATTTTTGTAGATCAGATAGTATGCTATCACCAAACAAAGTTTGATGAAATTCTGAATATTTTCAAAAAATGATGAAACTGTAGCGATCGTCTTTAAGATGTACCAACTAGTAGATGAAAAAATATAAGATTTCCAGAGGTATTTCCTACGTTTACTCCTTTAATGTATTTCAGCTAATTAACATGTTGGGACGCCATACAAAACACCAACGGGGTGCTATTAATTCATGACTAATTTCCCGAAATTCTCAGGGAAGAGTAAGTATGATACTTTCTTCCAGGTTTTAGTTAGTGCCATTTGCAAAGTGGTTGCCATTTGAAAGACCCACTCTCTTAACCCTTTACCAAACAATCCTTTGTTTTTATGACCCTGAGGAACAGGCCTTTTGAAAACATTGTGGGAAAAAGGGGAAAAGGAAAAATGCTGGTAACCGGCATTTTCTTCTTTTCCCACAATTTTTTCTACTCTTCGATGAACAAATTTCAATTTTTGAGTCACATTTATTTTTTTGTCTGCAAATGCATTCAATTTGGTAGGGTCCAATATTTTGTTGTTTGGTAAAGAGTTAATGCAGACTATCAATTTTACCACCAATCATGATTCATTTGGACATGAAATAGCATTCATGATTAATAGTGGAAGCTTGTATAAAATTTGATATTTCAGTTTATTACAGTTTTTTTAAGTTAGTTGACAAATTTGTATTACCCTAAGTTTATAATGTTATTGGAAGTGTATGTATATGTGGATAGTCAGGTGTTAATGACATCGATTTGTGAAGCAATTAGGATTATGTGTAGATACCGCACCGGTAACTTTAATTCTAAAATATAGGTCATCAATAAATTTCAACAGTCTGTATTTGAAAAGTAAAGAAGTTATTGGGCATTTAGAAGTTTGTCACTTAAATCACAGACTTTCCGGTATGGTTGGGTGTGGGTGGGGGTTGTCCAGAGGCCTCTGCAGTAAGTAATATTGCGGGGGTACTACTATTAGGGAGGGAGCGTTAATTAAGTGAAGTATGGTTTCTTTGGTAGTAGTTGTTACTGTTTGCACCAATAAATGGTGGTTCAATAATCATTTCACTTTAACTCTTTACCAAACAAACCCTGGTTTTCACGACCCTGAAGGAGAAACCTTTTGAAAACATTGTGGGAAAAGGAGAAAATGCTGGTAACCAGCATTTTCTCCTTTTCCCACAACGTTTTCTGTCCTTCCAAAAACAAACTTCACTTTTTGAGTCACATTAATTTTGTTGTCTGCAAATACTGTCAATTTCGACAAGTCTAAAATTTTGTCGTTTGGCTCTTTACCTTAGAATGCCCAATAAACCTAACAAGCATTTTCAATCTAGAATTTAGACCCGAATAATTACAATATCATGGTGGTGTTTTCTGTATAAAGTTTCAACAAAGCGGACAGTGTAAATCAAAGATCAGACTGCACAATTATACTAATTGAAAGTTAACCCTTTTATTTAACAGGTGTATTCTCATTCATCTATCCATGAGTACTATGCTAATAAAATAGCAACACCACAGAAATCATCATTATTATCGATGTAACCTTGTTTTCTCTATAAATTTAACCATTAATAAAATGATGAAATACATCTCTTGGGTAGACGTTCAAAAATTCTGACATTCTGTAGCATACATATAGGTATTTGACTTTTCCATCAATCACTCAAACTAGTTTCTAAATTTAATTTTCTTGTCATATTGACCAATTTTTACCAACTGTCCGGAACTTGATCAGTTTTTGACAATTTGGTTGAAACTCAAATTTCTGTGGGGTTTCATTATAGTCACTTAAAACTGGGGAAGGCACTAGCCCAATTGTGCTTTCAGAAGTAGTATTCTCAACGGCTTTTGCATTTTTCGCCTCATTCAGGCTTAGAAGCGCCTGGGATTAGTATAGAATTGGGCCATCTAAGACTTAGGGGGGCCTATGGTACAATGGCGTACTCTAGATTGAACAGTGCATTTATGAAACCACTATTCACAAGTATTGCTACTAATCTATTCCCTGGGATCTCGAATCATACCACAGCAAACTAATGTAGTAGAGAATGATTTTCTTGTGTTATTTGGATATTTTTTTCATAAGCATTCCCCAATAAACCAATACTACTTTTCAACAAAATGAAATACAGTGAGGGAAAAAGAGGCAATCACTCAATAAGTTATTTTCATGATTTTACTTCATATTGAGCCACAAAAAACTTTCAATATTCATATTCCAGTAGCTCAAACACCTTCTATCTTTTTTAAAGACATTTCTTGTTTCTAATCAGTATGCTTCTTTCTGTTGTTTGGTAATAAATGGGCTAACAGATGAGCTTATTCTACATCAATAAAATGAGGGATGCTCTTGCAAGAGAGGGTGTAACTCTTTACCAAACGACAAAGTTTTAGACTTGTCCAGAATGAAAGCATTTGTAGATGACAAATTAAACATGACTTAAAAATTAAAATTTGGTAGGGTAGAAAACATTGTAGGAAAAGGAGAAAATGATGGTTACCAGTATTTTCTCCTTTTCCTACAATGTTTTCAAAAGGCTTCTTTCTCAGGGTTGTTAAAAGTGGGGATCATGTGGTATAGGGTTGATGCATCTCCATGTTTCATGATACCAACCAAGTTATCACATAATTGTGGATCCATAAAATCCATTTTGTTCATCAAACAACTGTATCATGAGGCAGAATAGTCCTTGAACATGCAGAAATTTTACAACTAGCAAAAACATTTGACCCATTTGCAAATGACTAAAACCCCTTTTCACTTAGAATGGCACAAAGACTGGTTGTCTTGAAAGAAGGTGGTTTTTCTCTTTTTTCTCTTACCAATGCACGGCCGCTTACCTCCTGAATCAGAAAAAGTCCCCGTTCAACTGTTATACTCACCTTCGTATTGCCCAATTTATGGTCCTCAAAAGTGCAACCGGATGTGCCCTAAACACAGTGTTATGATTCAGGAGATGAGCGGCCATGCAATGCATGCTTAGCTAGAAATTAGCTTCATCTATTAGGCTTCGCATACTTTGAATCTTAGAAAAGTATGATTTACAATGATTAATTAATGATTTTAATCAATTGCATTTATAGATTCGATTCCATTTATTTGATTCCATAAATGATTACAATTTTGGTGCAGTCCTCCGTCCCTAACATACATATAAACCCATACACATTTTAACCCTATACCAAACAAGCCCATGTTTATAGCAACCTGAGGAAGACAACTTTTGAAATCATTGTGAAAAAGGTAGAAAATGATCTTAACCCATGTTTTCTGGCATCTTTATATTGTTATTTTTCTTTCTCATTATGTATGCATATAAAATAACTCAATATGTTAACATTTTGCCATAATGACCCCTCATCCAAGCTTTTGTGAAGGATGAGGAGCATTATTTGAGTAAAGCCTGAGGCTGAACATGTATACACCTTCCCTCAGTGGGTTTCTCTTGCTTCTGTACCCACCCACATGCTCATGCCTTCAACAAAACATTCACACCTTTAAATTATGAGACATGTGCTCTCAACTTCCATTAGTGACATAAGGGGGCGCACTTGTTTTTCTTTCAAGCGCAGGTAGTAGAACATAATCAGAACTATATGCTAGTGTATATATGAAAGGCCGAAGGCTTTATGGAAAGTAATATGTATCGGCCAGTAGCCACTATGTACACCAGAATAGATCTTATCCTGGTAAAATTGGTTAGCAAAACTGGACTAGACTAAGTAAGGTTGGATATTAAGCAGTTGTATATATTTAACCAAAGAGCCCAAAATTTAGTTTCTGTAACACAAAAAAAAGCAAGTCTAAAATTTTGTCTGTAAACTATATTTTGTGTCAAGTTTCATATTGTTTTTTCTTATTATGCATGATAATATGTTTATATTTTGCATTATGCTTCTACACCGCTGGCCTTTGAGTACGAGGGTTGTTCGATATGTAATGTGTATTGTACGATATCTCAAAAGCATTCAACTCAAATAGTGAAATGAACATTACATCCCTTCAAAGTATTCTCTGCGGTTTGAAATACATAATTTCAATCTCTGAATCCATTTCTGAAATGCGTCACGGTACGCTGATTTAGGTAGACCTCTGAGGCACTGACTGATGGCTGAGCCAAGGGCTTGTCGGGACTTGTAACGACGACCAGATAAGAACTTTTTAAGTTTTGGAAAAAGGAAAAAGGCGCATGGGGCTAGATCTGGAGAGTATGGTGGGTGTGGTAAGACGGTAACCTTCTCCGACTTCAAAAATTGCTTCACAAGCTCAGATGTATGTGATGGAGCATTATCATGAAGTAGATGAACATAACTAAATCCTGACACAGGGCGTCGTTTAAGATAATATTTCTTGACCTTTTTTAATATTGCATCTCGGTAATACCGACCTGTAATACTTTTGCCCTTCGGCACCGGAATTTGTACGGCTATACCATCACATGAGAAGAATATGCAATAAAGAACCTTCTTTGTGCTTGTGCTTCTTTTGGCAACTACAGGCCTTTTACCGTGTTTAGTTAGCCATATTTTGTTTCCAATTTTTCTTACTGGTTCGAAATAGTGAACCCATGTTTTGTCACCAGTAACAATGTTTGCAAATTGTCTTTGATTGAATTTGGGAAACATTTTGAGCAATTGCTTAGCGGTTTGTACTCGTACCCGTTTTTGGTCATCTGTCAATATATGAGGTATCCATCTGGCAGAAATCTTACGTACTTTCAAAATACGCTTCAAAATGAAATGCACCCGCGATAGCGATATGCCAACAGCGTTGGCAATATCATGAATCGTGTATCTGCCATCACTTTCAATTATTTCCCTGACTTTTGAGACATTTGCCTTGCCTGTTAAAGTCACAGGTCGGCCAGATTTTGCTGCATCTTTGACAGACTCTGTGCCAGTCAGAAATTTCTTTCTCGAACTACGAACTGTCTCATAAGATACCTTATCAGACCCATAAACTTCCCCCAATTCAGTAAAAATCTGCATTACCGAATGACCGAGTTTTGTGCGAACTTTTATATAAGCTCTAATTTCTTCAATATTCTTAATCCATTTCCCAACCATTTTTACAACAGTGGTCAACGACTAGCTCTATTGAAATGACTATAAGTTTAAAACTATGTGGAGCTGAAGGCTCGTGTTTATACCGTTGGAAAGACATTGAATAGAGCTATTCAAGCGTGTCATCATCCACGAAATCGTGCAAAGCGTTATCGCGCTGTGGTACAATACACATTACATATCGAACAGCCCTTGTATACCAGAATGGCTGTAACCCTGGTAAAATTCACTATCAAATAGGGATTGTTTGGAAAAGGGTTAATCAAGACTGAAAGTTAAATCACCTTTTGCTACTACCATGAAAATTGAGCAAGTCTAGAATTCTCTTATTTCATATTACATACCCATATTGATAATGTTTTTGTTTCATAATTAATGACAACTAAAACTGTTAACATTTGGAACAATAAATTATATTTTGTATGTTAGGCCAGTGGCCACTTTGTATATTATACAATTAAATTGAAATTGAAATTTTCTCCTTTTCCCATAAAATTTTGTCTCATTCACTTGAGACACGTCTAACTTGTCATACCCAAATGCTTTCAATATCAATTTTTGAGTCACATTAACTTTGTTGTCTGCAAATGCTTCCAATTTGGACTAGTCTAAAATTATGTCATTTGGTAAAGAGTTAAGTCTGGTGACTAGGATCTTAAGTCTTTCCATGTCATAGACGACGCCAGAAGCTTTTATGGACAGGGTAGATCAAGACCAGACTGCATAGAATGTGCAGTCTGATCTCTGATCTACACTGTCTACTGCTAAATTCTTGATTATGACCAAACAGTCTTTTGATCCTGCAGAGGATATATATTTTTAACCTTTGAGAAAATACAATTTATTTATTCCGCAAGGAAAGAAATAATCTTACAAGTTCAAAGTTGTTTAACCATGTCCCACACAACAAGATTTTGGACTTGTCCAAGTTAAAAGTATTTGCAGATGATAATTTACAGGAGTTAAAAACTTAAATTTTTTTTGTGCAGAAGAGTAAAAAACATTGTGGCAAATGGAGAAAATGTAGGTTACCAGCATTTTTTCCTTTTCCCACAATGTTTTCAAAAGCCTCTTTCCTCAGGGTCTCCACTACACAAAAGTGTTTGGTAAAGGGTTAACGACGTGTATCACAAAATTAACATTCGTTAGCATCCGTACTGCACATGTGTTTTTGTCATGGATAGTGAATCAAAGGTGCACCTATGTATTTTTTTTTACCTATGTATTCCTTGCACATTATGGTAATACTATTGGTGCACTGACTCAAGTAGCACTTTCTTCGGGTAGTATTAGTATAGAGAAAAAAAAATGGATCTGTGAACTGTCACTGTGAAATAATCAAAAATACTGTTGACATGGCGTTACACACCAAACACGCAAACAAAAGCAGGAAATTTAAAGCTGAGAAAGTAAAGCTGTTTTCACTTTAAAAAATTATTGAGGGAAGAGGAGAAATCACTCCAAATGAGCAATTTCTCCTTTTCCCACTATGTCTGCTGAGCTTTTATTCTTTTATTTCCTTGTAAAATTAACTTCCACAGTGACCTTCAACACTGTTTTCTGATGAAATAAGCACAGATAGGTACCATTTTTATTTTTTCTGTCAAGAATTTTTATAAATACTTTAAGTGTGGAACTTCTAAGAAAAATCTGTCCATTAGTGAGGATGTATTTATTAAAGATTAACCCTTAATTCTGTCAAATTATCTCCCTTTTTAATCAATGGTCTATATATATATAACATGTATATTTTTCATTTACCATGCTCAAACCCAGGCTTTTATATATTTTTTTGAGCAAAACTAGATGAACTTTCATTCAAATGATGTATACTTGTATATTCTTCTGGTAAGTTTTCCATTTAAGTGACTATCAAAGCCCCAGTAAAGTCCAAACATAGGGAATTTTCACCGTTTATAACTCGATAATATATTGGATAACCCATCACAACACACATATATAAAATGAGAAAACTTGAATGTGTCAGATATTGCATTGGTTGCTGTGACATACGTGTGCGGAAATGTATGCAGAAGCCTGTCAATTTCAGGGACACCATTGATCGAGACAACCTTCGTTATCGTTTGTGTATATTCCAACTAGGTCTTCAAGAACGTCACATGATAACATTGCATCTCATTAGTGCTATGACTTAGTACACAGGACTATTGTTTACACTTCCAATATTATGTCATCGGAGAGTAAGATTGCTCATTCTCAACGTGTTTTCTTATTTAGATGTAGTAAACTCTTCCTGTACTGATGATAAATGAATAAGCAACGATCAGCCTGTGTCGTCATTTCTGTTTACAATGTCGATAAACTTACGTTTTTCAAGCCTAGAATGGGGACAAAACCATCAAGTGAATAAAAGTTTTGTTTCAATGCCTTGAATGATAACGTGATGTTTACATCACTATTATGTCACTGTGGAGATTTACGACAGTAAGTCGGCTAATCTTCGGCGATCATCGATGTAAACAAACAGATAATGCGACATGGTAGGATTTGTTCTAGTTTCAAAATTCTTTTTTCTGCCATTGACTGGAACTTTTACGAACTGCACCTATACATATCGTGAAAGTCATAATAATCGCCATTTTTTACATGGTAACAATGAAATTTACTTTTATTTTATAAACAGGTTTTTTAATCATTTGGACTTTACTGTGACTTTAAAGAAAGGCGTTTAAAATCCAATATAAGCCAAATTTTGAACCATATATACCTTTTTCAAAGGCAAATTTCTCAGAAATAACCACAGTGACCCATATCTTTTTTACTGTATGTAATCTCCTAGAGACATGACAAGCTTTGTATGTGTAAAGTTTTAAAAAAATGTCCATTAGAAAAATTTGTGAAGTACGTCATTAAGGCTAGAGTATCCAACATTAGATGTTTTACTAATCTAAGATCAGGCTTTTAGGCCTATCAAAAAAATATCTGTGCTTAGGGTTTCCCGACCCTTCCTGGAAAATGCTGCTGACCCTAACCATTTTTCACTACGATTGAAAAAAAAATCTGTCGGGTGTGATTTCAGTACACGGTCGACTTAAAAAGTTTCTGGAAAAAAAATCCCTACCTACCGTACCTACAGCAGCTCAGACCGAAACCTTAAAAACAGATTTTTTTTGGCTAGGCCTTATTTCTGTGTAGTCTGATCTTAATGTACACATGCTGCTATACCAACAGCTGGCTTTGAATTGTCAGGCCTATACCAATTTTTGAAGCATATCTGTGCTGTTTTCCCTCAAGGATTACTCAGAGATATTAGATTGTCCCACAAACATGCAGGAATCAGAGACATTTTCAAAATAAGGGATACAAATTGAGGGCTTGTTGCAAAACTATTCTAACTCTCCTTTTGTCAAAAATAGTTTTTTGCATTTATTTGAATAGAATCCAAAGGTACACATTGTGTTAAAATATTGTAGCAATATTCCAAGTAGTTTTGGTGATACTGAATTTTTTAAAAGATATTCTATCTCCAAATGATGATGATCTTAGTGCAAAACTATTCCGACTTGAGACAACACAGTGTTACATTTAAATTCAGCTTGAAAAGTTGTAATTCAAAGTGCAAGACTATTCTAACTTGAAGCTATTTTGAAGCTATGTGTAGGTTTTGATTACATGATAAATCTTGCTTCTAATATTACGAAACTGTTTCTAAACTTTGCAGCAACTGTATTTGACCTTTATTGATTCCTTTGGTAAGGAAGACCATAGCCTGGTGGAGAAAATTTTGATACTAATTAATAAACTAAGGCTTTGAACGATAAGTCTAGCTGCTTGGTTTCACTATCCATAAGCCCAATAACTCGTGCTGTAAAGACCATTGCAGTCAGCTGTGCATATCTTTGGTGCTTGGACTCATCGTTTGTATTAAATAATGTGCTGTACAGCCCTCCAACATTGCATGTATCTGAAGGGTGGAATAACCACAACACCACCTTAGGTTGTCTAATGTGGTCCAAGCAATGAAAAGTTGAATATGGGTGAGCCACTCTGCAAAACAAGTGCCACAAACATTTTAACTCACACCAGGCACCAATTCAACGGTCTCATAATCATCTTCCCTACAGCAGAAGTTTGATTGTAAAGAATATGTACCTGATCAACTTTGTGCATGGACTAAATAAGTCTTTCATAGCAGTTTTAATGTTTTAGCACATGTTGCTCGGCTGTCATTGATTCTGCAGAGAGTGTTTTTCATAGAAATAATCAATTAAATTCATAGAGCTACTTGATGCCATCAAGATCACTGTATAGATTCTTGTCTGAATTTGAATCTGAATTTCACTCCCTTAAAATTGGAAACAGTCCAAAAAGGTCTGCTAAAAACAAAATGCAACACTGTCTTGGCTTCCTGTATTCTGTTTTATTGTTCTTTAATTATGCTTTAAAAATGTTGAATAATACTTTATACAGATAGATACTTTTCATTCCCTTCCATTTTAATATGTCTGGAGAAGCTTCCTTGCATTTGAATAAGCGGTATATTTGGAAAAGCTTAACACCAAGAAACCCTACTTGCAGGTAATGCCATTATCCAAAATAAGTTTAAAAAAAACTGTGCACAGTTTCCAGGTAAATCAGCCTGTGATCTATATGCTACAATAAATTCACAGTATCCAGATAGCTAGACCTGAACAAGATGATAATGGTAATATATCTGTGACCAAGGGTCCAATGGCACTCAGCTGCTGTCGTCGGGGAATCAACTTTCAAACAGTGAGGTAGAGGCAGTCTTAGCCCTTGGCCACAAGATTCACATGAAAACGTGTTTGCAAGGTCAGGGATCCAAGTCCCTGATTACTAAGATACAACGCTGAAGTCCAAGTCCAGTTCCATATTGATGTCTTTATTTACGTTATAATAGTATTTGTGGATCACCTTTCAATATTATTTAATTTATTGTACTTAAAACATTTTCAGATTTAGACAAGCACTGATAAAGTTATGTTTAGATTGTTATATTAAATTCTCTCTCAATTAAGTGTAAGTGTATAACTAGAAGTGTCAAAAGTCAAAAGTTGTCTCTACATGAAAAACTACATATTTTATATTACTTAGAAACATAGTCACTAGACCAATGAAACTTTACAATTTTAAGTAACCAATGAAATATACAAGGGAAATTAACCAATAGATATAAAGTGATTAACATTGGGTTTCACCAGAGGCAAGCTATGGCTTCACACCTAATCAAATATGGTGACAAAAGATTAGATCTTAACATTCCAAAATCAAAGGTGCTAAGAGCAAACAAAGCAGACTTGATTGATAAAAGAAACTAACTGATTAGATTGAAAAGGTGTAAACACATGTCCAGTAAATCTTAACAATTGGGATAAAATGCCAAACTGCATCAAAATCCTCTGTATTAAAACATAAAAGACTTGACAAATGTAGATCTCCAAGAATGATTAATTTCTTGTGAGAAAAAGGGAAGTTTTAACAATTATGCAATATAATTTAATATTTTGCATATAACAATATATTAGATTTATTGCTAGGTTACATATCACTCAGCTGAGTTAACAGAAGCTTATTTGAAAATATAGCCATTTTCAATAACCATGTGCAAAATTTGAATAACTTTGTTTAGTGGTCAACAACTAATAGTATATAAAATTTTAAAGCTGCACCTAGGCACAACCACCTGCCAAAGGTGGGTCCATAATAAGAAGAAAATTAACATGATCGTCATTGGCAGGGATATCTATGGCCTTAGAGAACACATATTGAACAGTTTTGATCATAGACCTTTTGATATTGATACATACAAATATTAAAACTATAAGGTTTGTGATTCCATGAAAGAAAATCATAAAAAATGTTTATAGACAAATCTTGATTTTTAAGGTGACTCCCACGCCTCCTTATCAGTATCACCACCTCATCAGTATCATGTAGACTAGAGGCAGGGACACTAAACTGTATAAAAGGTTGTGTTTATCATTGAATCCATGTCAGTGTTTTCACAACTGTTCTTGAAGCGAACCAAAAAATGAAGACCTGTGTAGGGACCCTTTGAAATGGGAGAGGTATTTCGAAAAGCTTATGAAGGGACAAATTCCTCCTCGGTCGTCGTATAAAGCAAGCATTATGCTAATCGAAGAAAATAATCAGAGATTTGAAACAAGAGGGCCATGATGGCCCAGAAGTCACTCACCTGAGCCTTTTGATCAAACATGACCCATTTCCAATCTTTCAGAGATATTAAGACAAACATTTTGACAAGCACTCATTAGTATTAGACTTATAAATATGGCCTCCAGAGTGCACACAAGCTTTTTCTAGAATTTGTCTCAGTGGCCTACTTGACATGTAGAAATTATCCAGACATACATTCTGACAAATTTTCATGAGTATTTGAGAGAAAATGTGGCCTGTAGGGTGTACAAAAGGTTTTTCTGAGATTTGACCTAGTGACCTAGTTTTTTATCCAACATGACCTATATTCATACTAGTCTAAGAAATTATCAAGACAAACATTCTAAGCAAATTTCAAGATTATTGGACTGAAAATGTGGCCTCTAGAGCATATACAAGGTTTTTCAAGGATTAAACCTGGTGACCTAGTTTTTGATTCAACGTGACCCATTTTTCAAACTCATGCCAGATATCATGAAGACAAACATTCTGACCAAGTTTAAAGAATATTGGACTGAAAATGTAACCTTTAGTGTGTACAAAAGGTTTTTCCAAGATTTGACCTAGTGACCTACTTTTTTATCCAACATGACCCATTTTCATACTAGTCTAAGATATTATTAAGACAAACATTCTGACCAAATTTCAAGATTATTGGATGGAAAATGTGGCCTCTAGAGCACACACAAGGTTTTTCTAAGATTTCAGCCAGTGACCTAGTTTTTAACCTGACATGACCCAGTTTCAAACTCATCCAAGCTATCATCATGACAAACATTCTGACCAACTTTGAAGAGCATTGGACAGAAAATGTGGCCTCTGGAGTGTACACAAGGTTTTTCTAAGATTTGACCTGGTGACCTAGTTTTTAACCCAACATGGCCCATTTTTTAACTCATCTGCAATATTATCAAGACAAACATTCTGACCAACTTTCAAGAGTACTGGACAGAAAATGAGGCTTTTGGAGTGTACACAAGGATTTTTGAAGATTTGACCTAGTGACCTAGTTTTTGACCTGACATGGCCCATTTTCAAACTCCTTTCAGATACCATCAAGACAAACATTCTGACCAATTTTTAAGAGTATTGGACAAAAAATGTGGCCTCTAGAGCGTACACAGGGTTTTTCTTACATTTGACCTGGTGACCTAGTTTTTGACTCAACATGGCCCATTTTCAAAATCATCTGAGAAATCATCAAGACTAACATTCTGACCAACTTTCAAGACTATTGGACTGAAAATGTGGCCTCTAGAGCGAACACAAGGTTTTTCTGAGATTTGACTTGGTGACCTAGTTTTTGACCTCACATGGCTTATTTTCAAACTCATCTGAGATATTATCAAGACAAACATTCTGACCAACTTTCAAGAGAATTGGACAGAAAATGTGGCTTCTGGAGCGTACACAAGGTTTTTCTAAGATTTGACCTAGCGACCTAGTTTTTGACCCGACATAACCCATTTTCAAACTCGTCCGAGATATCATCAAAGCAAACATTCTGACCAAGTTTCATGAGTATTGGACTGAAAATGTGGCCTCTAGAGCGTACACAAGGTAAAAAGTTGACGATGCAGGACGGACGACACATGACGGACATCGTACAACGGACGCCGGACACAGCACGATCACAATAGCTAACCATGAGCACTTTGTGCTCAGGTGAGTTAAAAAGCCAGTTGGTTACTATAAAAGCTGTGACCCCCGTGGAGAGGACTGTTGAACAAGTCAAGAGTGAACTGCGTAGGCGAGGTTTCGTTTTTGACGATACCGTCAAAACAAATGCTCGGAAGAAGGAACGAGAAGAAGAAGACTTACCAGTTACAGTTTAACTACAATGACGTGAGCAGGTCGATACAGTAAAGTAACCTTATCAGCCAAAGCAACACATCTTGCAAAAAAACAAATCTGAATTTTAGAGATGACTCCTCCGCCTCTTCATCTGTTTCACACAAACCGTCGACATGAGCGCATACAATATATGCAATAAACAGTTTAAACGGAGGGATAATATGCTGCATCACAAAAGAAGTGTTCACCACCAGGGTGATATACGACAACGGATTAACTTCTGAAAAGACCGCCTCATGTTCCAATGGTTTACAAAAGAAACCTATTTGCATTTAGATTAAAAATTATGTTTTCAATAGACTTCACACCGAGACAGCACAATAGACCTGTCAACGTGATTTATGAACCCCGTGTTTGCAGTCGTTGCCCTCCCAATTGGGGGATCATCGAGTACGTTGGCGCACGCGCAGGAAACAGTAATAAGAAAAAGTAATAAATACTACTAATGTTACCCAGTTTATCACTGTAGCAGAGGTAAAAGGTGCTATGTGTGCAGATACCTCCCTCTACATAAGACTACATACAATTCGTTACCCAAATCATGACTGGTGAAAGGGGTTACCTATATTTTTGCCCATTTATGGGTAAACTGTAGACTTTTAATGTAGTCTGATCTTGTTATTGCACATTGTGTAATTGAGCAACAGTGGGTTGGCAAGACACACTTGCCCTCCCTGTAAATCCATACAATGCATAACATCAGCATTGTTTCTAAACTTTATGGCTTGTTGTTTGTAGGGAGGATAACCAAGGACAACAGTGAGGAAATGGAGGCCAAGAAGGCCCTGAAGAGCCTGAGCAATAGAGCTTCTTCTCATAAACAAAGGTATGCATAACAGTATAGCCTTATAGTGCAAAATGAACAAATTGACCCTTTTTTTTTTTCATTACAAACTGGAAGAAAAGGATCCTAGATTTCCCTTGTTTTTGTTTGTTGTTGGCAGCCATTCATTACAAAATGATATCTATGTCATATTGTACAGGTTAGCGCACCTGTTAGAGAGTTGTTGAAGGTTCTTTTACTGTTACTTTGCACATTACTATTTTCAAGCAGATGCCTTCGTTATACTTAAACACCATCAAAAATAAATTTCAACAGCGAGATAGGAATGAATCTTGTCAAAATGACTATCAACAGTTTTCAACAAGAGATTGGTCAATCTGAGATTCCATCTTTACACATTCTGGTTACAATCTAGTTTAATACTAAGCTTCTAGGCTGGACCCTTATTTTTTTCTAATCTCCATACTTATTTTGCCAGATCATACCCACATCAATAACAGTTTTGATTCAAGATCAGACAGCACTTTCATTGTAGTCTGATCTTAATATGCACATGCTGTAATTAAGCCATAGCAGGTTGGCAAATCAGGCTT
The DNA here is from genome assembly GCA_946811185.2 of Hippopus hippopus. NCBI lineage: Eukaryota > Metazoa > Mollusca > Bivalvia > Cardiida > Cardiidae > Hippopus > Hippopus hippopus. The sequence goes on from OX328112.1 coordinate 30,476,763, forward strand.
GTGCTCCCTGTGCAGTGCTAGCTCTGGCCCAAGTAAAATAATGGCCAACAACTTTTTCTTGAAAAAATAATAGATAAAGTTAGCACGCGAAGTTGGTTAAAAAAAACATGTACATGTAGCACTGAACAAGCTGTAGTTTTTACTCATAGTTTCAAACTTTCATTCACATAATTATGTCCATTACAATAATAAAAAAAAAATATATATATATAATCTTACATTGTAGAAAATATTGTGTGAAAAGGAGAATTTGCTTTATACCAATTGCTGGGATTGTGCTCCTTTTCCCACAATATTTGCATAAAAGCATAAAGACTTTTAGGTCCTAGCTTCTTTTGATGAATGGTTACTCCTTTACCAAACAACAAAATTTTATCTTAATCTTACATTGTAGAAAATATTGTGAGAAAATTTGTTTTACACCATTTCCTGGGATAGTGCTCCTTTTCCCACAATATTTGCATAAAAGCATAAAGACTTTTAAGTCCTGGTTTCTTTTGATGAATGGTGACTTCTTTACCAAACAACAATTTTTTTTTTTATTATTGTAAAAAATGATGTGCACAAGTAAATGGGGAAAATTTTCTATTAAATGGTGAATTATCTCCCTTTATTATCTGTTGACCTTAATTATTTTCAAATAAGGTCAATGAGGTGGGTAAGTCACACTATAATGACGTAAATAAAGTCATTCACTCGACAGTACCTAAACAGTGAAGTAGACGAAGGTTATCAACCTTAGCTTTTAAATTTCATTTGAATTTTCATTGTGTAATTCACTGGTACCACTGCTAAGTCCAATACGGTAAGTGCAGTTAATTTTTCCTTTATTTTGTTATCTTTTTTATTGGCGATAGTTTTTGTTTAGGTTGACCCATGTTGACGTATAAGTGAAGAAAGAAAAGATTTTGGGGGTACAAGAATGAGATTTATTAGAGTAATGTCAACATTTCAATTAAATTCAATTATGAATTATTGTTTTCTTTTTGTTCGCCAACATTTAAACAACGCCGGTTTACGTGAGCAATGTAAACAAATTAATGATACCTAATTGGTTTCCTTTACTCGCCATCACCATTTTTGGCGGTATTGAAATCCAAGGCATTCTATCACTGCGTCGATTAAAATGGTCAATCAAAATTTAAAGTGAAATAAACAATAATCGCCAAGTGTTCTCCAATTAGCGGCTTAGAATAACAACCGGTAACATGACACACGTTGTGGAATATACCATGCTGCATCTGCCGAGGTGTGAAACAAGCGATTACCACACATTTCTGATGCAAATTAACGCGTGATACAGCCAAGTAGAGGACATTTTACCTGACTTTTTTGGGGAATAAATTAATCGACAACTTTTATCGACAGTTGGAAGAATTAATCGACAGCTTAAGTAATTAATCGACAATTGTTGATAATTTTGATAGGCAGCGTGAGCACTGCTGTGGGTGCATACTATGCTTGGCATGAGTATTTTTTTTTAAAATTTTGACTTGTTTTCTAGAGGTGTCGAAGGACAAGAGTGAAGAAGTGGATGCTAAAAAGACCATGATGAGCCTGGGCAATCGTGAAATTTCTCCATAACAAAGGTATGTATTACAATACTGTATAAGTGGAATTTTTTGTGATGTGGAAATTTCTGCGATTTAGCGAATTTGATAAGTTCACAAAATTTCCTGTTCACATATTTTACCACAAGTATACCAATAAAAAACCAACTTGAACTTGCTAACATTTCTGTCCGCAAAATATCCATAATCAGTAACTTGCAGATTTTTCAACATGTGTATATATCCATGTATACAGCACATAGTCTTAGGATGCCAAATAAACAACATGGTCCTTTTAAGTCAGGAAAAAACATTAGGTCATTTCTTTTGCAGTAAGCGCCATGCTAGACATAATTTGGTAATATCCCAATGGCCAGTGCACCCGTCTATGCATTACTGAAATTCTGTTGACCATTCCTTTTCACACCATTCCAAGCCTTTCGCTTTTTTCCCAGAATACTCATTTGTGTACTTCATTGACAATTTTTTTGAAATATGAATATTGGTGTCATTTACAAAAGATGATGAAGCAAGCGTGTACAGTCTACCATTAGGACAGACTTCCATAGATGCAGCCACTGGTGAGTGGTGTTTACATTATTTTCAACATTATCTCATCTCTGCAGTGTTTCTACCACCTTCAAATTTTTTAGGGTCATTGTGACCCCTATTCCTAATTTTTGGGGATCATACAAAAACCTTTAGGGTCCCTTTATTAGATGCCTTATTTAAGCTACTTTTATTTACATTTTTGGACCTTTCCCTATGACTCTGCCGACTCGGAACCGGAACTTAATCTGACATGACCGGAATATTTGTTGCATTAGTTGATTATTCTTTTTTCACGATTTCTAGGTGTTTACTTGTGGAAGGTAGAAAAAAACAGTTTGCAAGTCCTTTCTGTTTTTCTTTTCCAGTTCATCTGCTGTTATATTTAAAAAATCGTCTACAATACACAGACCATACACATTTAAAGCACGGCGACAAATTGACCTTCCTATAGTTATTCCGTTCCTAGGTATTTAATTAGTAAACAGACCTTCAAATGTGTGAGTGTGTAAAAGAGTAGCCAGTTGGTAGCAATTCGTGTTCTTTAATGCTTTTTTTTGTGCAATACGGGTAGATATTTTAAATAAATTTGGTTTTGGACACTAGGCGCTATATCATAAACTCTCAAAATAAATAATCATGGCGTACGAAAAAAATTCTTTCTCCGCATATATTTCAAAAAGCGTCTAGAATACAAAGGCCATACATATTTAAAGCACGGCGACCAATTGACCTTCGTATAGTTATTCCGTACCTAGTTATTTATAGGTAAACAGAGCTTCAAATGTGTGACTGTCAGAAAGTAGCCAGTAGTTAGCAATTCGTCTTCTGTAATCCTTTTTTTTTTTTGTGCAGTACGGGCAGATATTCTAAATAAATTCAGTTTCAGACACTGGGCGCCGTATCATAGACTCTCAATATGAATAATCTTGGGTTACTGAAACTTCAATCTCCGCATATATTTCAAAAAGCATTTAGAATACACAGGCCGAACACGTTTAAAGCACGGCGACAAATTGACCTTCGTATAGTTATTCTGTACCTAGTTGTTTATTAGTAAACAGAGCTTCAAATGTGCGACTGTCAGAAAGTAGCCAGTAGGTAGCAACTGTCTTCTGTAATGCTTTTTTTTTGTGCAGTACCGGCATATATTCTAAATAAATTCGGTTTCAGACACTGGGCGCTATATTATAAATTCTCAATAAGAATAATCTTGGCATACGAAAACTACTTTCTCCACATATATTTCAAAAAACATCTAGAATACACAGGCCATACAGGTTTAAAGTGCAGCGACAAATTGACCTTCGTATAGTTATTCCGTACCTAGTTATTTCTTAGTACACAGAGCTTCAAATGTGTGACTGTCAGAAAGTAGCCAGTAGGTAGCAATTCGTCTTCTGTAATGCTTTTTTTTTGTGCAGTACGGGCAGATATTCTAAATAAATTCGGTTTCAGAATTCTAAATAAATTCGGTTTCAGACACCGGGCGCCATATTATAAACTCTCAATAAGAGTGATCTTGGCATACGAAAACTACTTTCTCCACATATATTTCAAAAAGCATCTAGAATACACAGGCCATACATGTTTAAAGTGCAGTGACAAATTGACCTTCGTATAGTTATTCAGTACCTAGTTATTTATTAGTTAATAGAGCTTCAAATGTGCAACTGCCAGAAAGTAGCCAGTAGGTAGCAATTCGTCTTCTGTAATGCTTTTTTTTTTTGGTGCAGTACGGGCAGATATTCTAAATAAATTAAGTTATGGACACTGGGCACTATATCATAAACTCTCAAAAAAAAATAATCATGGCCAACGAAAACATCTTTCTCTGCATATATTCCAAGAAGCGTCTAGAATAAATAGGCCACAGATGTTTAAAGAACGGCGACCAATTGACCTTCGTATAGTTATTCTGTACCTAGTTATTTATTAGTAAACAGAGCTTCAAATGTGTGACTGTCAGAAGTAGCCAGTAGGTAGCAATTCGTCTTCTGTAAAGGTTCTTCTTTTTTTGTGCAGTACGGGCAGATATTCTAAATAAATTTGGTTTCAGACATTGGGCGCTGTATCATAGACTCTCAATATGAATAATCTTGGCGTACTGAAAGTTCCATCTCCACATATTTTTGAAAAGGCATTTAGAATACACAGGCCGAACACGTTTAAAGCGCGGCGACCAATTGACCTTCGTATAGTTATTCCGTACCCAGTTATTTATTAGTAAAAAGAGCTTCAAATGTGCGACTGTCAGAAAGTAGCCATTAGGTAGCAATTCGTCTTCTGTAATGCTTTTTCTTTTTGTGCAGTACGGGCAGATATTGTTAATAAATTTGGTTTCAGAATTCTAAATAAATTCGGTTTCAGACACCGGGCACCGTATTATAAACACTCAATAAGAATAATCTTAGCATACGAAAACTACTTTATCCACATATATTTCAAAAATCATCGAGAATACACAGGCCATACATGCTTAAAGCGCGGGGACAAATTGACTTTCATATAGTTATTCAGTACCTAGTTATTTATTAGTAAATAGAGCTTCAAATGTGTGACTGTCAGAAAGTAGCGAGTAGGTAGCAATTCGTCTTCTATAATGCCTTTTTTTTTTGTGCAGTATGGGTAGACATTCTAAATCAATTCGGTTTCAGACACTGGGGGCCGTATCATAAACTCTCAATAAGAATAATCTTGGCATATGAAAAGTACTTTTACCACATGTGTTTCAAACAGAATCTAGAATACACAGGCCATGCATGTTTAAAGCGCGGTGACAAATTGACCTTCGTATAGTATTTCCGTACCTAGTTATTTATTAGTTAACAGGGCTTCAAAGGTGCGACTGTCAGAAAGTAAACAGTAGGTAGCAATTCATCTTCTGTAATGCTTTTTTTTTGTGCAGTACGGGTAGATATTCTAAATAAATTCGGTTTCAGACACTGGGAGCTGTATCATTAACTCTCAATAAGAATAGTCTTGGCATACGAAAACTACTTTCTCCACATATATTTCAAAAAGCATCTAGAATACACAGGCCATACGTGTTTAAAGCATGGCAACAAATTAACCTTCGTATAGTTATTCAGTACCTAGTTATTTATCAGTAAATAGAGCTTCAAATGGGCAGATATTCTAAATAAATTCGGTTTTGAACACTGGGCGCTATTTTATAAACTGTCAAAATAAATAATCATGGCGTACGAAAATTTCTTTCTCTGCATATATTTGAAAAAGCATCTAGAATAAATAGGCCATACATGTTTAAAGCACGGCGACCAATTGACGTTCGTATAGTTAATTCAGTACCTAGTTATTTATCAGTAAATAGAGCTTCAAATGTGCGATTGTCAGAAAGTAGCCAGTAGGTAGCAATTCGTCTTCTGTAATGCTTTTTTTATTTCTGCAGTATGGGCAGATATACTAAATAAATTCGGTTTTGAACACTGGGCGCTATTTTATAAACTGTCAAAATAAATAATCATGGCGTACGAAAACTTCTTTCTCTGCATATATTTGAAAAAGCATCTAGAATAAATAGGCCATACATGTTTAAAGCACAGCGACCAATTGACCTTCGTATAGTTATTCCGTACCTAGTTATTTATTAGTAAACAGAGCTTCAAATGTGTGACTGTCAGAAAGTAACCAGTAGGTAGGAATTCGTCTTTTGTAATGGTTCTTTTTTTTTTTGTGCAGTACGGGCAGATATTCTAAATAAATTCGGTTTCAGACATTGGGCGCTGCATCATAGATTCTGATGAATAATCTTGGCGTACTGAAACTTCTATCTCCGCATATTTTTAAAAAGGCACTTAGAATACACAGGCCGAACATGTTTAAAGCGCGGCGACCAATTGACCTTCGTATAGTTATTCTGTACCTAGTTATTTATTAGTTAACAGGTAGCAATTCGTCTTCTGCAATGCTTTTTTTTTTTGTGCAGTACGGGCAGATATTCTAAATAAATTTGGCTTCAGACACTGGGCGCCGTATCATAAACTCTCAATAAGAATGATCTTGGCATACGAAAACTACTTTCTCCACATTTATTTCAAAAAGCATCTAGAATACACAGGCCATACACGATTAAAGCTCGGCGACCAATTGACCTTCGTATAGTCATTCCGTACCTAGTTATTTATTAGTAAACTGAGCTTCAAATGTGTGACTGTCAGAAAGTAGCCAGTAGGTAGCAATTCGTCTTCTGTAATGCTTTTTTTTTTGTGCAGTACCGGCAGATATTCTAAATAAAGTCGCTTTCAGAATTCTAAATAAATTCGGTTTCAGACAACGGGCGCCGTATTATAAATTTTCAATAAGAATAATCTTGGCATAGGAAAACCACTTTCTCCACATATATTTCAAAAGGCATCTAGAATACAAAAGCCATGCATGTTTAAAGCGCGGCGACAAATTGACCATCGTATAGTTATTCCATACCTAGTTATTTATTAGTAAGTAGAGCTTCAAATATGTGACTGTGAGAAAGTAGCCAGTAGGTAGCAATTCGTCTCCTCTAATGTTTTTTTTTTTTTGTGCAGTACGGGCAGATAGCCTAAAAAAATTCTGTTGTGGACACTGGGCGCTATATAATAAACTCTCAAAAAAAATAATCATGGCGTACGAAAACTTCTTTCTCCGCATATATATCAAAAAGCGTCTAGAATAAATAGGCCATACATGTTTAAAGCGCGGCAACAAATTGACCTTCGTATAGTTATTCCGTACCTAGTTATTTATTAGTTAACAGAGCTTCAAATGTGCGACTGTCAGAAAGTAACCAGTAGGTAGCAATTCATCTTCTGTAATGGTTTTTTTTTGTGCAGTACAGGCAGACATTCTAAATAAATTCGGTTTCAGACACTGGGCGCTGTATCATAAACTCTTAATAAGAATAATCTTGGCATACGAAAACTACTTTCTCCACATATATTTCAAAAAGCATCTAGAATACACAGGCCATACACATTTAAAGCGCGGCCACCGATTGGCCTTCGTATAGTTATTCCATACCTAGTTATTTATTAGTAAACAGAGCTTCAAATGTGTGACTGTCAGAAAGTAGCCAGTAGGTAGCAATTCGTCTTCTGTAATGCTTTTTTTTTTGTGCATTACGGGCAGACATTCTAAATAAATTCGGTTTCAGAGACTGGGCGCTGTATCATTAACTATCAATAAGAATAATTTTAGCATACGAAAACTACTTTCACCACATATATTTCAAACAGCATCTAGAATACACAGTCCATGCATGTTTTAAGCGGGGCGACAAATTGACCATCTTATAGTTATTCCGTACCTAGTTATTTATTAGTAAACAAAGCTTCAAATGTGTGACTGTGAGAAAGTAGCCAGTAGGTAGCAATTCGTCTCCTGTAATGCTTTTTTTTTGTGCAGTACGGGCAGATAGTCTAAAAAAAATTCTGTTGTGGCACTGGGCGCTATATAATAAACTCTCAAAAAAAATAATCATGGCGTATGAAAACTTCTTTCTCTGCATATATTTGAAATAGCGTCTAGAATAAATAGGCCATACATGTTTAAAGCGCGTCGACAAATTGACCTTCGTATAGTTATTCCGTACCTAGTTATTTATTAGTTAACAGAGCTTCAAAGGTGCGACTATCAGAAAGTAAACAGTAGGTAGCAATTCATCTTCTGTAATGCTTTTTTTTTTTGTGCAGTACGGGTAGATATTCTAAATAAATTCGGTTTCAGACACTCGGCGCTGTATCATTAACTCTCAATAAGAATAATCTTGGCATACGAAAACTACTTTCTCCACATATAGTTCAAAAAGCATCTAGAATACACAGGCCATACGTGTTTAAAGCGCGGCAACAAATTGATCTTCGTATAGTTATTCAGTACCTAGTTATTTATCAGTAAATAGAGCTTCAAATGTGCGACTGTCAGAAAGTAGCCAGTAGGTAGCAATTCGTCTTCTGTAATGCTTTTTTTTTTTCTGCAGCATGGGCAGATATTCTAAATAAATTCGGTTTTGAACACTGGGCGCTATTTTATAAACTGTCAAAATAAATAATCATGGCATACGAAAACTTCTTTCTCCGCATATATTTGAAAAAGCATCTAGAATAAATAGGCCATACATGTTTAAAGCACGGCCACCAATTGACCTTCGTATAGTTATTCAGTACCTAGTTATTTATCAGTAAATAGAGCTTCAAATGTGCGATTGTCAGAAAGTAGCCAGTAGGTAGCAATTCGTCTTCTGTAATGCTTTTTTATTTCTGCAGTATGGGCAGATATTCTAAATAAATTCGGTTTTGAACACTGGGCGCTATTTTATAAACTGTCAAAATAAATAATCATGGCGTACGAAAACTTCTTTCTCCGCATATATTTGAAAAAGCATCTAGAATAAATAGGCCATACATGTTTAAAGCACAGCGACTAATTGACCTTCGTATAGTTATTCCGTACCTAGTTATTTATTAGTAAACAGAGCTTCAAATGTGTGACTGTCAGAAAGTAACCAGTAGGTAGGAATTCGTCTTTTGTAATTTTTTTTTTTTTTTTTTGTGCAGTACGGGCAGATATTCTAAATAAATTCGGTTTCAGACATTGGGCGCTGTATCATAGATTCTTAATATGAATAATCTTGGCGTACTGAAACTTCTATCTCCGCATATTTTTAAAAAGGCACTTAGAATACACAGGCCGAACATGTTTAAAGCGCGGCGACCAATTGACCTTCGTATAGTTATTCCGTACCTAGTTATTTATTAGTTAACAGAGCTTCAAATGTGCGACTGTTAGAAAGTAACCAGTAGGTAGCAATTTGTCTTCTGCAATGCTTTTTTTTTTTGTGCAGTACGGGCAGACATTCTAAATAAATTCGGCTTCAGACACTGGGCGCCGTATCATAAACTCTCAATAAGAATAATCTTGGCATACGAAAACTACTTTCTCCACATTTATTTCAAAAAGCATCTAGAATACACAGGCCATACACGATTAAAGCGCGGTGATCAATTGACCTTCGTATAGTTATTCCGTACCTAGTTATTTATTACTAAACTGAGCTTCAAATGTGTGACTGTCAGAAAGTAGCCAGTAGGTAGCAATTCATCTTCTGTAATGCTTTTTTTTTGTGCAGTACGGGCAGATATTCTAAATAAAGTCGCTTTCAGAATTCTAAATAAATTCGGTTTCAGACAACGGGCGCCGTATTATAAATTTTCAATAAGAATAATCTTGGCATACGAAAACCACTTTCTCCACATATATTTCAAAAAGCATCTAGAATACACAGTCCATGCATGTTTAAAGCGCGGCGACAAATTGACCATCGTATAGTTATTCCATACCTAGTTATTTATTAGTAAGTAGAGCTTTAAATATGTGACTGTGAGAAAGTAGCCAGTAGGTAGCAATTCGTCTCCTCTAATGTTTTTTTTTTTGTGCAGTACGGGCAGATAGCCTAAAAAAATTCTGTTGTGGACACTGGGCGCTATATAATAAACTCTCAAAAAAAATAATCATGGCGTACGAAAACTTCTTTCTCCGCATATATATCAAAAAGCGTCTAGAATAAATAGGCCATACATGTTTAAAGCGCAGCGACAAATTGACCTTCGTATAGTTATTCCGTACCTAGTTATTTATTAGTTAACAGAGCTTGAAATGTGCGACTGTCAGAAAGTAACCAGTAGGTAGCAATTCGTCTTCTGTAATGGTTTGTTTTTTGTGCAGTACAGGCAGACATTCTAAATAAATTCGGTTTCAGACACTGGGCGCTGTATCATAAACTCTTAATAAGAATAATCTTGGCATACGAAAACTACTTTCTCCACATATATTTCAAAAAGCATCTAGAATACACAGGCCATACACATTTAAAGCGTGGCCACCGATTGGCCTTCGTATAGTTATTCCATACCTAGTTATTTATTAGTAAACAGAGCTTCAAATGTGTGACTGTCAGAAAGTAGCCAGTAGGTAGCAATTCGTCTTCTGTAATGCTTTTTTTTTGTGCATTACGGGCAGACATTCTAAATAAATTTGGTTTCAGACACTGGGCGCTGTATCATTAACTATCAATAAGAATAATTTTGGCATACGAAAACTTCTTTCTCCACATATATTTCAAAAAGCATCTAGAATACACAGGCCATACACATTTAAAGTCCGGCGACAAATTGACCTTCGTATAGTTATTCCGTACCTAGTTATTTATTAGTAAACAGAGCTTCAAATGTGTGACTGTCAGAAAGTAGCCGTAGGTAGTAATTCTTCTCTAATGCTACTTTTTTTTTTTTTTGTGCAGTACGGGCAGATATTCTAAATAAATTCGGCTTCAGACATTTGACACCGTATTATAGACTCTTAATATGAATAATCTTGGCGTACTGAAACTTCTATCTCCGCATATTTTTAAAAAAGCATTTAGAATACACAGGCCGAACATGTTTAAAGCGCAGCGACAAATCGACCTTCGTATAGTTATTCCGTACCTAGTTATTTATTAGTTAACAGAGCTTCAAATGTGCGACTGTAAAAAAGTAACCAGTAGGTAGCAATTCGTCTTCTGTAACGTTTTTGTTTTTGTGCAGTACGGGCAGACATTCTAAATAAATTCGGCTTCAGACACTGGGCGCCGTATCATAAACTCTCAATAAGAATAATCTTGGCATACGAAAACTACTTTCTCCACATATATTTCAAAAAGCATCTAGAATACACAGGCCATACGTATTTAAAGCTCGGCAACAAATTGACCTTCGTATAGTTATTCAGTACCTAGTTATTTATCAGTAAATAGAGCTTCAAATGTGCGACTGTCAGAAAGTAGCCAGTAGGTAGCAATTCGTCTTATATAATGCCTTTTTTTTTTGTGCAGTACGGGCAGACATTCTAAATAAATTCGGCTTCAGACACTGGGCGCCGTATCATAAACTCTCAATAAGAATAATCTTGGCATACGAAAACTACTTTCTCCACATTTATTTGAAAAAGCATCTAGAATACACAGGCCATACACGATTAAAGCGCGGTGACCAATTAACCTTCGTATAGTTATTTCGTACCTAGTTATTTATTAGTAAACAGAGCTTCAAATGTGTGACTGTCAGAAAGTAGCCAGTAGGTAGCAATTCGTCTTCTGTAATGCTTTTTTTTTTTTGTGCAGTACGGGCAGATATTCTAAATAAATTTGGTTTTGAACACTGGGCGCTATTTTATAAACTGTGAAAATAAATAATCATGGCGTACGAAAACTTCTTTCTCCGCGTATATTTGAAAAAGCATCTAGAATAAATAGGCCATACATGTTTAAAGCACGGCGACCAATTGACCTTCGTATAGTTATTCAGTACCTAGTTATTTATTAGTAAATAGAGCTTCAAATGTGCGATTGTCAGAAAGTAGCCAGTAGGTAGGAATTCGTCTTCTGTAATGCTTTTTTTTTTTTTCTGCAGTACGGGCAGATATTCTAAATAAATTTAGTTGTGGACACTGGGCGCTATATCACAAACTTTCAAAAAAAGTAATTATGGCGTACGAAAACTTCTTTCTCCGCATATATTTCAAAAAGCGTCTAGAAAAAATAGGCCATAGATGTTTAAAGCACGGCGACCAATTCACCTTCGTATAGTTATTCCGTACCTAGTTATTTATTAGTAAACAGAGCTTCAAATGTGTGACTGTCAGAAAGTAACCAGTACGTAGCAATTCGTCTTTTGTAATGGTTCTTTTTTTTTTTTGTGCAGTACAGGCAGATATTCTAAATAAATTCGGTTTCAGACATTGGACGCTGTATCATAGATTCTTAATATGAATAATCTTGGCGTACTGAAACTTCTATCTTCGCATATTTTTAAAAAGGCGTTTAGAATACACAGGCCGAACATGTTTAAAGCGCTGCGACCAATTGACCTTCGTATAGTTATTCAGTACCTAGTTATTTATTAGTTAACAGAGCTTCAAATGTGCGACTGTCAGAAAGTAACCAGTAGGTAGCAATTCGTCTTCTGTAATGCTTCTTTTTTTGTGCAGTACGGGCAGACATTCTAAATAAATTCGGCTTCAGACACTGGGCGCCCTATCATAAACTCTCAATAAGAATAATCTTGGCATACGAAAACTACTTTCTCCACATTTATTTCAAAAAGCATCTAGAATACACAAGCCATACACAATTAAAGCGCGGCGACCAATTAACCTTCGTATAGTTATTTCGTACCTAGTTATTTATTATAAAAAAGAGCTTCAAATGTGTGACTGTCAAAAAGTAGCCATAAGGTAGCAATTCGTCTTATGTAATGCTTTTTTTTTTGTGCAGTACGGGCAGATATTCTAAATAAAGTCGCTTTCAGAATTCTAAATAAATTCGGTTTCAGACAACGGGCGCCGTATTATAAATTTTCAATAAGAATAATCTTCGCATACGAAAACCACTTTCTCCACATATATTTCAAAAGGCATCTAGAATACAAGGGCCATGCATGTTTAAAGCGGCGACAAATTGACCATCGTATAGTTATTCCATACCTAGTTATTTATTAGTAAGTAGAGCTTCAAATATGTGACTGTCAGAAAGTAGCCAGTATGTAGCAATTCGTCTCCTCTAATGCTTTTTTTTTTTTTGTACAGTATGGGCAGATAGTCTAAAAAAATTCTGTTGTGGACACTGGGCGCTATATAATAAACTCTCAAAAAAAATAATCATGGCGTACGAAAACTTCTTTCTCCGCATATATTTGAAATAGCGTCTAGAATAAATAGGCCATACATGTTTAAAGCGCGGCGACAAATTGACCTTCTTATAGTTATTCCGTACCTAGTTATTTATTAGTTAACAGAGCTTCAAATGTGCGACTGTCAGAAAGTAACCAGTACGTAGCAATTCATCTTCTGTAATGGTTTTTTTTTTTTGTGCAGTACAGGCAGACATTCTAAATAAATTCGGTTTCAGACACTAGGCGCTGTATCATAAACTCTTAATAAGAATAATCTTGGCATACGAAAACTACTTTCTCCACATATATTTCAAAAAGCATCTAGAATACACAGGCCATACACATTTAAAGCGCGGCTACCGATTGGCCTTCGTATAGTTATTCCGTACCTAGTTATTTATTAGTAAACAGAGCTTCAAATGTGTCACTGTCAGAAAGTAGAGAGTAGGTAGCAATTCGTCTTCTATAATGCCTTTTTTTTTTTTTTGTGCAGTACGGGCAGACATTCTAAATAAATTCGGTTTCAGACACTGGGGGCCGTATCATAAACTCTGAATATGAAAAATCTTGGCGTTCCTAAACTTCTATCTACGCATATATTTCAAAAAGCGTCTAGAATACACAGGCCATGCAGGTTTAAAGTGCAGCGACAATTTGACCTTCGTATAGTTATTCCGTACCTAGTTATTTATTAGTAAACAGAGCTATAAATGTGTGACTGTCAGAAAGTAACCAGTACGTAGCAATTCGTCTTCTGCAATGCTTTTTTTTTTGTGCAGTACGGGCAGACATTCTAAATAAATTTGGTTATAGACACTGCGTGCCGTATCATAAGCTCTCAATATAAATAATCATGGCGTACGAAATCTCTCTCTGCATATACAAACCTTATTTTGCCCCTTGGTTTTCATCACAACGTCACGGTGTCGTTATAAACTATTGTTTTGATTGAACTGGTCTTTTTTGGTTGCATCAGAAACGACACACACGACAAATTTTAGTGTGTCGGAAAAGAAATCATCGAGTCAAAAATGCAAGAAACGCGCTCTGGACCAAACACTGCCTTCAATCGCATGAGAGGTATGGAGTGGGCACTTTGATAAACAATTCCTGGTCATAGTTTACCATTGGGTTCATGTAACACCCTTACCGATGGTGAGGTGTTCCATACCTCTTGTGTCAACAGTTTAATTGGCATATAGGTGAATGCAGTGTCTGGGAATAAGTGAACTAATAATGTTAGGTGAGAAAATGTTCAGCGCAAATGATCTACTCAAAGTCTTTACATTTACTTGTATAATTTACACGTTACCAAGACTTACAGCCAAGGGCCTTTGCGTAAAGTACACTTTTTTCTGAAGAGGAAAGTTGAAATCGATACTACAAACTTGCTATGGGTCAATGTTTAACCTTTGGTCACTTGAAAAATGATAGCACTCGAAAGGTAGTCATAATCGAACCCTGTCCAGTTTTTATACCAAGGAATAGGCTAGCACTATTGTCTGCGTTAAAGGGTCAACAGTAAAGGAAGCGATATAGGTCCTTAAGCTCTTTCTTTTGCATTTCTAGGAATGTAGGATTATGTGGTACTACGCGTCTGCCCGTAATGCAGCCCATCGATCAAGTCAGTCAGGATTGGTAAGCGACCTGGTGCAGAAAAACAGGCTAAAAAGGTCAAATGAGATCGGTTCTTAGGTCAAGCATTAAATTTCTCTAGTTCTATTTTCTTGTTTGAAAACATTGGATTGAGTGGTGTTTACATTATTTGCAACATTATCTGTTACATTGCGGTGGCATGCTTTCCTGGAATTTGGTTTACAAGTACTTTGCACAACATTCTTCTCAAGCCAGTAAATCTTTGCGTTTGTATTTTCTTGTTTGAAGACATTGGACTGAGTGGTGTTTGTATCATTTTCAACATTATCTCATCTCTTTGCAGTGTTTCGGCCAGCTTCAAACTTTTGAAGGTCATTTGTGACCCCTATTCCTAATTTTTTGGGGTCATACTAAAACTTTAGGGTCACTTTTTAAATGCCTTATTTAAGCTACTTTAATTTACATTTTTGGACCTTTCCCTGTGACTCTGCCGACTCGGAACCGGAACTTAATCTGACATGACCCGAATATTTGTTGTATTAGTTGATTATTCTTTTTTCATGATTTCGAGGTGTTTACTTGTGGAAGGGGCAAAAAAAACAGTTTACAAGTCCTTTCTGTTTTTCTTTTCTGGTTCATCTGCTGTTATATTTCAAAAATCGCCTAGAATACACAGAACATACACATTTAAAGGGCGGCGACAAATTGACCTTCCTATAGTTATTCAGTTCCTAGGTATTTAATTAGTAAACAGACCTTCAAATGTGTGAGTGTGTAAAAGAGTAGTCAGTTGGTAGCAATTCGTGTTCTTTAATGCTTTTTTTTTTGTGCAGTACCGGCAGATATTTTAAATAAATTTGGTTTTGGACACTGGGCGCTATATCATAACCTCTCAAAATAAATAACCATGGCGTACGAAAACTTCTTTCTCTGCATATATTTCAAAAAGCGTCTAGAATACACAAGCCGTACATGTTTAAATCGCGGTGACCAATTGACCTTCGTATAGTTATTCCGTACCTAGTTATTTATTAGTAAACAGAGCTTTAAATGTGTGACTGTCAGAAAGTAGCCGTAGGTAGCAATTCTCCTCTAATGCTACTTTTTTTTTTTTTTTGTGCAGTACGGGCAGATATTCTAAATAAATTCGGTTTCAGACATTGGGCACCGTATCATAACCTCTTAATATGAATAATCTTGGCGTACAGAAACTTCTATCTCCGCATATTTTTAAAAAAGCATTTAGAATACACAGGCCGAACACGTTTAAAGCTCAGCGACAAATCGACCTTCGTATAGTTATTCCGTACCTAGTTATTTATTAGTTAACAGAGCTTCAAATGTGCGACTGTCAGAAAGTAACCAGTAGGTAGCAATTCGTCTTCTGTAACGTTTTTGTTTTTGTGCAGTACGGGCAGACATTCTAAATAAATTCGGCTTCAGACACTGGACGCCGTATCATAAACTCTCAATAAGAATAATCTTGGCATACGAAAACTACTTTCTCCACATATTTTTCAAAAAGCATCTAGAATACACAGGCCATACGTATTTAAAGCGCGGAAACAAATTGACCTTCGTATAGTTATTCAGTACCTAGTTATTTATCAGTAAATAGAGCTTCAAATGTGCGACTGTCAGAAAGTAGCCAGTAGGTAGCAATTCGTCTTATATAATGCCTTTTTTTTTGTGCAGTACAGGCAGACATTCTAAATAAATTTGGTTTCAGACACTGGGCGCTGTATCATAAACTCTTAATAAGAATAATCTTGGCATACGAAAACTACTTTCTCCACATATATTTCAAAAAGCATCTAGAATACACAGGCCATACACATTTAAAGCACGGCTACCGATTGGCCTTCGTATAGTTATTCCGTACCTAGTTATTTATTAGTAAACAGAGCTTCAAATGTGTCACTGTCAGAAAGTAGAGAGTAGGTAGCAATTCGTCTTCTATAATGCCTTTTTTTTTGTGCAGTACGGGCAGACATTCTAAATAAATTCGGTTTCAGACACTGGGCGCCGTATCATAAACTCTCAGTAAGAATAATCTTGGCATACGAAAACTACTTTTACCACATTTATTTCAAACAGCATCTAGAATACACAGGCCATGCATGTTTAAAGCGCGGCGACAAATTGACCATCATATAGTTATTCCGTACCTAGTTATTTATTAGTTAACACAGCTTCAAATGTGCGACTGTCAGAAAGTAAACAGTAGGTAGCAATTTGTCTTCTGTAATGTATTTTTTTTGTGGAGTACGGGCAGACATTCTAAATAAATTCGGTTTCAGACACTGGGCGCTGTATCATAAACTCTCAATAAGAATAATCTTGGCATACGAAAACTACTTTATCCACATATATTTCAAAAAGCATCTAGAATACACAGTCCATACACATTTAAAGGGTGGCGACCAATTGGCTTTCGTATAGTTATTCCGTACCTAGTTATTTATTAGTAAACAGAGCTTCAAATGTTTGACTGTCAGAAAGTAGCGAGTAGGCAGCAATTCGTCTTCTGTAATGCTTTTTTTTTTGTGCCTTACGGGCAGATATTCTAAATAAATTCATTTTTGGACACTGGGCACTATATCATAAACTCTCAAAATAAATAATCATGGCGTACGAAAACTTCTTTCTCTGCATATATTTCAAAACGTGTCTAGAATACCAAGGCCATACACATTTAAAACCCGGCGACAAATTGACCTTGGTATAGTTATTCCATACCTAGTTATTTATTAGTAAATAGAGCTTCAAATGTGTGACTGTCAGAAGGTAGCCAGTAGGTAGCAATTCGTCTTCTATAATGCCTTTTTTTTTGTTCAGTACGGGCAGACATTCTAAATAAATTTGGTTTCAGACACTGGGCGCCATATCATAAACTCTCAATAAGAATAATCTTGGCATACGAAAACTACTACCACCACATATATTTCAAACAGCATCTAGAATACATAAGCCATACATGTTTAAAGCGCAGCGATAAATTGACCTCCGTATAGTTATTCCATACCTAGTCATTTATTAGTAAATAAAGCTTCAAATGTGTGACTGTCAGAAAGTAGCCAGTAGGTAGCAATTCGTCGTGTGTAATGCTTTTTTTTTTGTGCAGTATGGGCAGATATTCTAAATAAATTCATTTTTGGACACTGGGCGCTATATCATAAACTCTCAAAATAAATAATCATGGCGTACGAAAACTCCTTTCTCTGCATATATTTCAAAAAGTGCATAATACTCAGGCCATATATTTTTAAAGCCCGGTGACAAATTGACCTCCGTATAGTTATTCCGTACCTAGTTATTTATTAGTTAACAGAGCTTCAAATGTGCGACTGTCAGAAAGTAACCAGTAGGTAGCAATTCATCTTCTGTAATGCTTTTTTTTTGTGCAGTACGGGCAAACATTCTAAACAAATTCGGTTTCAGACACTGGGCGACGTATCATAAACTCTCAATAAGAATAATCTTGGCATACGAAAACTACTTTCACCACATATATTTCAAAAAGCATCTAGAATACACAGGCCATATACATTTAAAGTCCGGCGACAAATTGATCTTCGTATAGTTATTCCGTACCTAGTTATTTATTAGTTAACAGAGCTTCAAATGTGTGACTGTCAGAAGGTAGCCAGTAGGTAGCAATTCGTCTTCTGTAATGCTTTTTTTTTTCGTGCAGTACGGGCAGATATTCTAAATAAATTCGGTTTCAGACACTGGGCGCCGTATTATAAACTCTGAATATGAAAAATCTTGGCGTTCCTAAACTTCTATCTACGCATATATTTCAAAAAGCGTCTAGAATACACAGGCCATGCAGGTTTAAAGTGCAGCGACAATTTGACCTTCGTATAGTTATTCCGTACCTAGTTATTTATTAGTAAACAGAGCTATAAATGTGTGACTGTCAGAAAGTAACCAGTATGTAGCAATTCGTCTTCTGCAATGCTTTTTTTTTGTGCAGTACGGGCAGACATTCTAAATAAATTCGGTTATAGACACTGCGTGCCGTATCATAAGCTCTCAATATAAATAATCATGGCGTACGAAATCTCTCTCTGAATATACAAACCTTATTTTGCCCCTTGGTTTTCATCACAACGTCACGGTGTCGTTATAAACTATTGTTTTGATTGAACTGGTCTTTTTTGGTTGCATCAGAAACGACACACACGACAAATTTTAGTGTGTCGGAAAAGAAATCATCGAGTCAAAAATGCAAGAAACGCGCTCTGGACCAAACACTGCCTTCAATTGCATGAGAGGTATGGAGTGGGCACTTTGATAAACAATTCCTGGTCATAGTTTACCATTGGGTTCATGTAACACCCTTACCGATGGTGAGGTGTTCCATACCTCTTGTGTCAACAGTTTAATTGGCACATAGGTGAATGCAGTGTCTGGGAATAAGTGAACTAATAATGTTAGGTGAGAAAATGTTCAGCGCAAATGATCTACTCAAAGTCTTTACATTTACTTGTATAATTTACACGTTACCAAGACTTACAGCCAAGGGCCTTTGCGTAAAGTACACTTTTTTCTGAAGAGGAAAGTTGAAGTCGATACTACAAACTTGCTATGGGTCAATGTTTAACCTTTGGTCACTTGAAAAATGATAGCACTCGAAAGGTAGTCATAATCGAACCCTGTCCAGTTTTTATACCAAGGAATAGGCTAGCACTATTGTCTGCGTTAAAGGGTCAACAGTAAAGGAAGCGATATAGGTCCTTAAGCTCTTTCTTTTGCATTTCTAGGAATGTAGGATTATGTGGTACTACGCGTCTGCCCGTAATGCAGCCCATCGATCAAGTCAGTCAGGATTGGTAAGCGACCTGGTGCAGAAAAACAGGCTAAAAAGGTCAAATGAGATCGGTTCTTAGGTCAAGCATTAAATTTCTCTAGTTTTATTTTCTTGTTTGAAAACATTGGATTGAGTGGTGTTTACATTATTTGCAACATTATCTGTTACATTGCGGTGGCATGCTTTCCTGGAATTTGGTTTACAAATACTTTGCACAACATTCTTCTCAAGCCAGTAAATCTTTGCGTTTGTATTTTCTTGTTTGAAGACATTGGACTGAGTGGTGTTTGTATCATTTTCAACATTATCTCATCTCTTTGCAGTGTTTCGGCCAGCTTCAAACTTTTGAAGGTCATTTGTGACCCCTATTCCTAATTTTTTGGGGTCATACTAAAACTTTAGGGTCACTTTCTAAATGCCTTATTTAAGCTACTTTAATTTACATTTTTGGACCTTTCCCTGTGACTCTGCCGACTCGGAACCGGAACTTAATCTGACATGACCCGAATATTTGTTGTATTAGTTGATTATTCTTTTTTCATGATTTCGAGGTGTTTACTTGTGGAAGGGGCAAAAAAAAAACAGTTTACAAGTCCTTTCTGTTTTTCTTTTCTGGTTCATCTGCTGTTATATTTCAAAAATTGCCTAGAATACACAGAACATACACATTTAAAGGGCGGCGACAAATTGACCTTCCTATAGTTATTCAGTTCCTAGGTATTTAATTAGTAAACAGACCTTCAAATGTGTGAGTGTGTAAAAGAGTAGTCAGTTGGTAGCAATTCGTGTTCTTTAATGCTTTTTTTTTGTGCAGTACCAGCAGATATTTTAAATAAATTTGGTTTTGGACACTGGGCGCTATATCATAACCTCTCAAAATAAATAACCATGGCGTACGAAAACTTCTTTCTCTGCATATATTTCAAAAAGCGTCTAGAATACACAAGCCGTACATGTTTAAATCGCGGCGACCAATTGACCTTCGTATAGTTATTCCGTACCTAGTTATTTATTAGTAAACAGAGCTTCAAATGTGTGACTGTCAGAAAGTAGCCGTAGGTAGCAATTCTCCTCTAATGCTACTTTTTTTTTTTTTTTGTGCAGTACGGGCAGATATTCTAAATGAATTCGGTTTCAGACATTGGGCACCGTATCATAGCCTCTTAATATGAATAATCTTGGCGTACAGAAACTTCTATCTCCGCATATTTTTAAAAAAGCATTTAGAATACACAGGCCGAACACGTTTAAAGCTCAGCGACAAATCGACCTTCGTATAGTTATTCCGTACCTAGTTATTTATTAGTTAACAGAGCTTCAAATGTGCGACTGTCAGAAAGTAACCAGTAGGTAGCAATTCGTCTTCTGTAACGTTTTTGTTTTTGTGCAGTACGGGCAGACATTCTAAATAAATTCGGCTTCAGACACTGGGCGCCGTATCATAAACTCTCAATAAGAATAATCTTAGCATACGAAAACTACTTTCTCCACATATATTTCAAAAAGCATCTAGAATACACAGGCCATACGTATTTAAAGCGCGGAAACAAATTGACCTTCGTATAGTTATTCAGTACCTAGTTATTTATCAGTAAATAGAGCTTCAAATGTGCGACTGTCAGAAAGTAGCCAGTAGGTAGCAATTCGTCTTATATAATGCCTTTTTTTTTGTGCAGTACAGGCAGACATTCTAAATAAATTTGGTTTCCGACACTGGGCGCTGTATCATAAACTCTTAATAAGAATAATCTTGGCATACGAAAACTACTTTCTCCACATATATTTCAAAAAGCATCTAGAATACACAGGCCATACACTTTTAAAGCGCGGCTACCGATTGGCCTTCGTATAGTTATTCCGTACCTAGTTATTTATTAGTAAACAGAGCTTCAAATGTGTGACTGTCAGAAAGTAGCCAGTAGGTAGCAATTCGTCTTCTGTAATGCTTTTTTTTTTTGTGCAGTACGGGCAGATATTCTAAATAAATTTGGTTTTGAACACTGGGCGCTATTTTATAAACTGTCAAAATAAATAATCATATGGCGTACGAAAACTTCTTTCTCCGCGTATATTTGAAAAAGCATCTAGAATAAATAGGCCATAGATGTTTAAAGCACGGCGACCAATTGACCTTCGTATAGTTATTCAGTACCTAGTTATTTATTAGTAAATAGAGCTTCAAATGTGCGATTGTCAGAAAGTAGCCAGTAGGTAGGAATTCGTCTTCTGTAATGCTTTTTTTTTTTTTCTGCAGTACGGGCAGATATTCTAAATAAATTTAGTTGTGGACACTGGGCGCTATATCACAAACTTTCAAAAAAAGTAATTATGGCGTACGAAAACTTCTTTCTCCGCATATATTTCAAAAAGCGTCTAGAAAAAATAGGCCATAGATGTTTAAAGCACGGCGACCAATTCACCTTCGTATAGTTATTCCGTACCTAGTTATTTATTAGTAAACAGAACTTCAAATGTGTGACTGTCAGAAAATAACCAGTACGTAGCAATTCGTCTTTTGTAATGGTTCTTTTTTTTTTTGTGCAGTACGGGCAGATATTCTAAATAAATTCGGTTTCAGACATTGGGCGCTGTATCATAGATTCTTAATATGAATAATCTTGGCGTACTGAAACTTCTATCTTCGCATATTTTTAAAAAGGCGTTTAGAATACACAGGCCGAACATGTTTAAAGCGCGGCGACCAATTGACCTTCATATAGTTATTCCGTACCTAGTTATTTATTAGTTAACAGAGCTTCAAATATGCGACTGTCAGAAAGTAACCAGTAGGTAGCAATTCGTCTTCTGTAATGCTTCTTTTTTTGTGCAGTACGGGCAGACATTCTAAATAAATTCGGCTTCAGACACTGGGCGCCCTATCATAAACTCTCAATAAGAATAATCTTGGCATACGAAAACTACTTTCTCCAAATTTATTTCAAAAAGCATCTAGAATACACAAGCCATACACAATTAAAGCGCGGCGACCAATTAACGTTCGTATAGTTATTTCGTACCTAGTTATTTATTAGTAAAAAGAGCTTCAAATGTGTGACTGTCAAAAAGTAGCCAGTAGGTAGCAATTCGTCTTATGTAATGCTTTTTTTTTTGTGCAGTACGGGCAGATATTCTAAATAAAGTCGCTTTCAGAATTCTAAATAAATTCGGTTTCAGACAACGGGCGCCGTATTATAAATTTTCAATAAGAATAATCTTCGCATACGAAAACCACTTTCTCCACATATATTTCAAAAGGCATCTAGAATACAAGGGCCATGCATGTTTAAAGCGGCGACAAATTGACCATCGTATAGTTATTCCATACCTAGTTATTTATTAGTAAGTAGAGCTTCAAATATGTGACTGTCAGAAAGTAGCCAGTATGTAGCAATTCGTCTCTTCTAATGCTTTTTTTTTTTTTTGTACAGTACGGGCAGATAGTCTAAAAAAATTCTGTTGTGGACACTGGGCGCTATATAATAAACTCTCAAAAAAAATAATCATGGCGTACGAAAACTTCTTTCTCCGCATATATTTGAAATAGCGTCTAGAATAAATAGGCCATACATGTTTAAAGCGCGGCGACAAATTGACCTTCGTATAGTTATTTCGTACCTAGTTATTTATTAGTAAAAAGAGCTTCAAATGTATGACTGTCAGAAATTAGCCAGTAGGTAGCAATTCGTCTGTTGTAATGCTTTTTTTTTGTGCAGTACGGGCAGATATTCTAAATAAAGTCGCTTTCAGAATTCTAAATAAATTCGGTTTCAGACAACGGGCGCCGTATTATAAATTTTCAATAAGAATAATCTTCGCATACGAAAACCACTTTCTCCACATATATTTCAAAAGGCATCTAGAATACAAAGGCCATGCATGTTTAAAGAGCGGCGACAAATTGACCATCGTATAGTTATTCCATACCTAGTTATTTATTAGTAAGTAGAGCTTCAAATATGTGACTGTCAGAAAGTAGCCAGTATGTAGCAATTCGTCTCCTCTAATGCTTTTTTTTTTTTTGTACAATACGGGCAGATAATGTAAAAAAATTCTGTTGTGGACACTGGGCGCTATATAATAAACTCTCAAAAAAAAATAATCATGGCGTACGAAAACTTCTTTCTCCGCATATATTTGAAATAGCGTCTAGAATAAATAGGCCATACATGTTTAAAGCGCGGCGACAAATTGACCTTCTTATAGTTATTCCGTACCTAGTTATTTATTAGTTAACAGAGCTTCAAATGTGCGACTGTCAGAAAGTAACCAGTACGTAGCAATTCATCTTCTGTAATGTTTTTTTTTTTTTTTTGCAGTACAGGCAGACATTCTAAATAAATTCGGTTTCAGACACTAGGCGCTGTATCATAAACTCTTAATAAGAATATTCTTGGCATACGAAAACTACTTTCTCCACATATATTTCAAAAAGCATCTAGAATACACAGGCCATACACATTTAAAGCGCGGCTACCGATTGGCCTTCGTATAGTTATTCCGTACCTAGTTATTTATTAGTAAACAGAGCTTCAAATGTGTCACTGTCAGAAAGTAGAGAGTAGGTAGCAATTCGTCTTCTATAATGCCTTTTTTTTTTTTGTGCAGTACGGGCAGACATTCTAAATAAATTCGGTTTCAGACACTGGGGGCCGTATCATAAACTCTCAGTAAGAATAATCTTGGCATATGAAAACTACTTTTACCACATATATTTCAAACAGCATCTAGAATACACAGGCCATGCATGTTTAAAGCGCGGCGACAAATTGACCATCATATAGTTATTCCGTACCTAGTTATTTATTAGTTAACACAGCTTCAAATGTGCGACTGTCAGAAAGTAAACAGTAGGTAGCAATTCGTCTTCTGTAAAGTATGTTTTTTTGTGGAGTACAGGCAGACATTCTAAATAAATTTGGTTTCAGACACTGTGCGCTGTATCATAAACTCTCAATAAGAATAATCTTGGCATACGAAAACTACTTTATCCACATATATTTCAAAAAGCATCTAGAATACACAGTCCATACACATTTAAACCGTGGCGACCAATTGGCTTTCGTATAGTTATTCCGTACCTAGTTATTTATTAGTAAAGAGAGCTATAAATGTGTGACTGTCAGAAAGTAACCAGTACGTAGCAATTCGTCTTCTGCAATGCTTTTTTTTTGTGCAGTACGGGCAGACATTCTAAATAAATTCAGTTATAGACATGCGTGCCGTATCATAAGCTCTCAATATAAATAATCATGGCGTACGAAATCTCTCTCTGCATATACAAACCTTATTTTGCCCCTTGGTTTTCATCACAACGTCACGGTGTCGTTATAAACTATTGTTTTGATTGAACTGGTCTTTTTTGGTTGCATCAGAAACGACACACACGACAAATTTTAGTGTGTCGGAAAAGAAATCATCGAGTCAAAAATGCAAGAAACGCGCTCTGGACCAAACACTGCCTTCAATCGCATGAGAGGTATGGAGTGGGCACTTTGATAAACAATTCCTGGTCATAGTTTACCATTGGGTTCATGTAACACCCTTACCGATGGTGAGGTGTTCCATACCTCTTGTGTCAACAGTTTAATTGGCATATAGGTGAATGCAGTGTCTGGGAATAAGTGAACTAATAATGTTAGGTGAGAAAATGTTCAGCGCAAATGATCTACTCAAAGTCTTTACATTTACTTGTATAATTTACACGTTACCAAGACTTACAGCCAAGGGTCTTTGCGTAAAGTACACTTTTTTCTGAAGAGGAAAGTTGAAGTCGATACTACAAACTTGCTATGGGTCAATGTTTAACCTTTGGTCACTTGAAAAATGATAGCACTCGAAAGGTAGTCATAATCGAACCCTGTCCAGTTTTTATACCAAGGAATAGGCTAGCACTATTGTCTGCGTTAAAGGGTCAACAGTAAAGGAAGCGATATAGGTCCTTAAGCTCTTTCTTTTGCATTTCTAGGAATGTAGGATTATGTGGTACTACGCGTCTGCCCGTAATGCAGCCCATCGATCAAGTCAGTCAGGATTGGTAAGCGACCTGGTGCAGAAAAACAGGCTAAAAAGGTCAAATGAGATCGGTTCTTAGGTCAAGCATTAAATTTCTCTAGTTTTATTTTCTTGTTTGAAAACATTGGATTGAGTGGTGTTTACATTATTTGCAACATTATCTGTTACATTGCGGTGGCATGCTTTCCTGGAATTTGGTTTACAAGTACTTTGCACAACATTCTTCTCAAGCCAGTAAATCTTTGCGTTTGTATTTTCTTGTTTGAAGACATTGGACTGAGTGGTGTTTGTATCATTTTCAACATTATCTCATCTCTTTGCAGTGTTTCGGCCAGCTTCAAACTTTTGAAGGTCATTTGTGACCCCTATTCCTAATTTTTTGGGGTCATACTAAAACTTTAGGGTCACTTTTTAAATGCCTTATTTAAGCTACTTTAATTTACATTTTTGGACCTTTCCCTGTGACTCTGCCGACTCGGAACCGGAACTTAATCTGACATGACCCGAATATTTGTTGTATTAGTTGATTATTCTTTTTTCATGATTTCGAGGTGTTTACTTGTGGAAGGGGCAAAAAAAACAGTTTACAAGTCCTTTCTGTTTTTCTTTTCTGGTTCATCTGCTGTTATATTTCAAAAATTGCCTAGAATACACAGACCATACACATTTAAAGGGCGGCGACAAATTGACCTTCCTATAGTTATTCAGTTCCTAGGTATTTAATTAGTAAACAGACCTTCAAATGTGTGAGTGTGTAAAAGAGTAGTCAGTTGGTAGCAATTCGTGTTCTTTAATGCTTTTTTTTTGTGCAGTACCGGCAGATATTTTAAATAAATTTGGTTTTGGACACTGGGCGCTATATCATAACCTCTCAAAATAAATAACCATGGCGTACGAAAACTTCTTTCTCTGCATATATTTCAAAAAGCGTCTAGAATACACAAGCCGTACATGTTTAAATCGCGGCGACCAATTGACCTTCGTATAGTTATTCCGTACCTAGTTATTTATTAGTAAACAGAGCTTCAAATGTGTGACTGTCAGAAAGTAGCCGTAGGTAGCAATTCTCCTCTAATGCTACTTTTTTTTTTTTTTTTGTGCAGTACGGGCAGATATTCTAAATAAATTCGGTTTCAGACATTGGGCACCGTATCATAGCCTCTTAATATGAATAATCTTGGCGTACAGAAACTTCTATCTCCGCATATTTTTAAAAAAGCATTTAGAATACACAGGCCGAACACGTTTAAAGCTCAGCGACAAATCGACCTTCGTATAGTTATTCCGTACCTAGTTATTTATTAGTTAACAGAGCTTCAAATGTGCGACTGTCAGAAAGTAACCAGTAGGTAGCAATTCGTCTTCTGTAACGTTTTTGTTTTTGTGCAGTACGGGCAGACATTCTAAATAAATTCGGCTTCAGACACTGGGCGCCGTATCATAAACTCTCAATAAGAATAATCTTGGCATACGAAAACTACTTTCTCCACATATATTTCAAAAAGCATCTAGAATACACAGGCCATACGTATTTAAAGCGCGGAAACAAATTGACCTTCGTATAGTTATTCAGTACCTAGTTATTTATCAGTAAATAGAGCTTCAAATGTGCGACTGTCAGAAAGTAGCCAGTAGGTAGCAATTCGTCTTATATAATGCCTTTGTTTTTTGTGCAGTACAGGCAGACATTCTAAATAAATTTGGTTTCAGACACTGGGCGCTGTATCATAAACTCTTAATAAGAATAATCTTGGCATACGAAAACTACTTTCTCCACATATATTTCAAAAAGCATCTAGAATACACAGGCCATACACATTTAAAGCGCGGCTACCGATTGGCCTTCGTATAGTTATTCCGTACCTAGTTATTTATTAGTAAACAGAGCTTGAAATGTGTCACTGTCAGAAAGTAGAGAGTAGGTAGCAATTCGTCTTCTATAATGCCTTTTTTTTTGTGCAGTACGGGCAGACATTCTAAATAAATTCGGTTTCAGACACTGGGCGCCGTATCATAAACTCTCAGTAAGAATAATCTTGGCATACGAAAACTACTTTTACCACATATATTTCAAACAGCATCTAGAATACACAGGCCATGCATGTTTAAAGCGCGGCGACAAATTGACCATCATATAGTTATTCCGTACCTAGTTATTTATTAGTTAACACAGCTTCAAATGTGCGACTGTCAGAAAGTAAACAGTAGGTAGCAATTTGTCTTCTGTAATGTATTTTTTTTGTGGAGTACGGGCAGACATTCTAAATAAATTCGGTTTCAGACACTGGGCGCTGTATCATAAACTCTCAATAAGAATAATCTTGGCATACGAAAACTACTTTATCCACATATATTTCAAAAAGCATCTAGAATACACAGTCCATACACATTTAAAGGGTGGCGACCAATTGGCTTTCGTATAGTTATTCCGTACCTAGTTATTTATTACTAAACAGAGCTTCAAATGTTTGACTGTCAGAAAGTAGCGAGTAGGCAGCAATTCGTCTTCTGTAATGCTTTTTTTTTTGTGCCTTACGGGCAGATATTCTAAATAAATTCATTTTTGGACACTGGGCACTATATCATAAACTCTCAAAATAAATAATCATGGCGTACGAAAACTTCTTTCTCTGCATATATTTCAAAACGTGTCTAGAATACCAAGGCCATACACATTTAAAACCCGGCGACAAATTGACCTTGGTATAGTTATTCCATACCTAGTTATTTATTAGTAAATAGAGCTTCAAATGTGTGACTGTCAGAAGGTAGCCAGTAGGTAGCAATTCGTCTTCTATAATGCCTTTTTTTTTGTTCAGTACGGGCAGACATTCTAAATAAATTTGGTTTCAGACACTGGGCGCCATATCATAAACTCTCAATAAGAATAATCTTGGCATACGAAAACTACTACCACCACATATATTTCAAACAGCATCTAGAATACATAAGCCATACATGTTTAAAGCGCAGCGATAAATTGACCTCCGTATAGTTATTCCGTACCTAGTCATTTATTAGTAAATAAAGCTTCAAATGTGTGACTGTCAGAAAGTAGCCAGTAGGTAGCAATTCGTCGTGTGTAATGCTTTTTTTTTTTTGTGCAGTATGGGCAGATATTCTAAATAAATTCATTTTTGGACACTGGGCGCTATATCATAAACTCTCAAAATAAATAATCATGGCGTACGAAAACTCCTTTCTCTGCATATATTTCAAAAAGTGCATAATACTCAGGCCATATATTTTTAAAGCCCGGTGACAAATTGACCTTCGTATAGTTATTCCGTACCTAGTTATTTATTAGTTAACAGAGCTTCAAATGTGCGACTGTCAGAAAGTAACCAGTAGGTAGCAATTCATCTTCTGTAATGCTTTTTTTTTGTGCAGTACGGGCAAACATTCTAAACAAATTCGGTTTCAGACACTGGGCGACGTATCATAAACTCTCAGTAAGAATAATCTTGGCATACGAAAACTACTTTCACCACATATATTTCAAAAAGCATCTAGAATACACATGCCATACACATTTAAAGTCCGGCGACAAATTGACCTTCGTATAGTTATTCCGTACCTAGTTATTTATTAGTTAACAGAGCTTCAAATGTGTGACTGTCAGAAGGTAGCCAGTAGGTAGCAATTCGTCTTCTGTAATGCTTTTTTTTTCGTGCAGTACGGGCAGATATTCTAAATAAATTCGGTTTCAGACACTGGGCGCCGTATTATAAACTCTGAATATGAAAAATCTTGGCGTTCCTAAACTTCTATCTACGCATATATTTCAAAAAGCGTCTAGAATACACAGGCCATGCAGGTTTAAAGTGCAGCGACAATTTGACCTTCGTATAGTTATTCCGTACCTAGTTATTTATTAGTAAACAGAGCTATAAATGTGTGACTGTCAGAAAGTAACCAGTACGTAGCAATTCGTCTTCTGCAATGCTTTTTTTGTGCAGTACGGGCAGACATTCTAAATAAATTCGGTTATAGACACTGCGTGCCGTATCATAAGCTCTCAATATGAATAATCATGGCGTACGAAATCTCTCTCTGAATATACAAACCTTATTTTGCCCCTTGGTTTTCATCACAACGTCACGGTGTCGTTATAAACTATTGTTTTGATTGAACTGGTCTTTTTTGGTTGCATCAGAAACGACACACACGACAAATTTTAGTGTGTCGGAAAAGAAATCATCGAGTCAAAAATGCAAGAAACGCGCTCTGGACCAAACACTGCCTTCAATCGCATGAGAGGTATGGAGTGGGCACTTTGATAAACAATTCCTGGTCATAGTTTACCATTGGGTTCATGTAACACCCTTACCGATGGTGAGGTGTTCCATACCTCTTGTGTCAACAGTTTAATTGGCATATAGGTGAATGCAGTGTCTGGGAATAAGTGAACTAATAATGTTAGGTGAGAAAATGTTCAGCGCAAATGATCTACTCAAAGTCTTTACATTTACTTGTATAATTTACACGTTACCAAGACTTACAGCCAAGGGCCTTTGCGTAAAGTACACTTTTTTCTGAAGAGGAAAGTTGAAGTCGATACTACAAACTTGCTATGGGTCAATGTTTAACCTTTGGTCACTTGAAAAATGATAGCACTCGAAAGGTAGTCATAATCGAACCCTGTCCAGTTTTTATACCAAGGAATAGGCTAGCACTATTGTCTGCGTTAAAGGGTCAACAGTAAAGGAAGCGATATAGGTCCTTAAGCTCTTTCTTTTGCATTTCTAGGAATGTAGGATTATGTGGTACTACGCGTCTGCCCGTAATGCAGCCCATCGATCAAGTCAGTCAGGATTGGTAAGCGACCTGGTGCAGAAAAACAGGCTAAAAAGGTCAAATGAGATCGGTTCTTAGGTCAAGCATTAAATTTCTCTAGTTTTATTTTCTTGTTTGAAAACATTGGATTGAGTGGTGTTTACATTATTTGCAACATTATCTGTTACATTGCGGTGGCATGCTTTCCTGGAATTTGGTTTACAAGTACTTTGCACAACATTCTTCTCAAGCCAGTAAATCTTTGCGTTTGTATTTTCTTGTTTGAAGACATTGGACTGAGTGGTGTTTGTATCATTTTCAACATTATCTCATCTCTTTGCAGTGTTTCGGCCAGCTTCAAACTTTTGAAGGTCATTTGTGACCCCTATTCCTAATTTTTTGGGGTCATACTAAAACTTTAGGGTCACTTTTTAAATGCCTTATTTAAGCTACTTTAATTTACATTTTTGGACCTTTCCCTGTGACTCTGCCGACTCGGAACCGGAACTTAATCTGACATGACCCGAATATTTGTTGTATTAGTTGATTATTCTTTTTTCATGATTTCGAGGTGTTTACTTGTGGAAGGGGCAAAAAAAACAGTTTACAAGTCCTTTCTGTTTTTCTTTTCTGGTTCATCTGCTGTTATATTTCAAAAATCGCCTAGAATACACAGACCATACACATTTAAAGGGCGGCGACAAATTGACCTTCTTATAGTTATTCCGTACCTAGTTATTTATTAGTTAACAGAGCTTCAAATGTGCGACTGTCAGAAAGTAACCAGTAGGTAGCAATTCATCTTCTGTAATGCTTTTTTTTTGTGCAGTACGGGTAAACATTCTAAACAAATTCGGTTTCAGACACTGGGCGACGTATCATAAACTCTCAATAAGAATAATCTTGGCATAGAAAACTACTTTCACCACATATATTTCAAAAAGCATCTAGAATACACATGCCATACACATTTAAAGTCCGGCGACAAATTGACCTTCGTATAGTTATTCCGTACCTAGTTATTTATTAGTTAACAGAGCTTCAAATGTGTGACTGTCAGAAGGTAGCCAGTAGGTAGCAATTCGTCTTCTGTAATGCTTTTTTTTTCGTGCAGTACGGGCAGATATTCTAAATAAATTCGGTTTCAGACACTGGGCGCCGTATTATAAACTCTGAATATGAAAAATCTTGGCATTCCTAAACTTCTATCTACGCATATATTTCAAAAAGCGTCTAGAATACACAGGCCATGCAGGTTTAAAGTGCAGCGACAATTTGACCTTCGTATAGTTATTCCGTACCTAGTTATTTATTAGTAAACAGAGCTATAAATGTGTGACTGTCAGAAAGTAACCAGTACGTAGCAATTCGTCTTCTGCAATGCTTTTTTTTTGTGCAGTACGGGCAGACATTCTAAATAAATTCGGTTATAGACACTGCGTGCCGTATCATAAGCTCTCAATATAAATAATCATGGCGTACGAAATCTCTCTCTGAATATACAAACCTTATTTTGCCCCTTGGTTTTCATCACAACGTCACGGTGTCGTTATAAACTATTGTTTTGATTGAACTGGTCTTTTTTGGTTGCATCAGAAACGACACACACGACAAATTTTAGTGTGTCGGAAAAGAAATCATCGAGTCAAAAATGCAAGAAACGCGCTCTGGACCAAACACTGCCTTCAATCGCATGAGAGGTATGGAGTGGGCACTTTGATAAACAATTCCTGGTCATAGTTTACCATTGGGTTCATGTAACACCCTTACCGATGGTGAGGTGTTCCATACCTCTTGTGTCAACAGTTTAATTGGCATATAGGTGAATGCAGTGTCTGGGAATAAGTGAACTAATAATGTTAGGTGAGAAAATGTTCAGCTCAAATGATCTACTCAAAGTCTTTACATTTACTTGTATAATTTACACGTTACCAAGACTTACAGCCAAGGGCCTTTGCGTAAAGTACACTTTTTTCTGAAGAGGAAAGTTGAAGTCGATACTACAAACTTGCTATGGGCCAATGTTTAACCTTTGGTCACTTGAAAAATGATAGCACTCGAAAGGTAGTCATAATCGAACCCTGTCCAGTTTTTATACCAAGGAATAGGCTAGCACTATTGCCTGCGTTAAAGGGTCAACAGTAAAGGAAGCGATATAGGTCCTTAAGCTCTTTCTTTTGCATTTCTAGGAATGTAGGATTATGTGGTACTACGCGTCTGCCCGTAATGCAGCCCATCGATCAAGTCAGTCAGGATTGGTAAGCGACCTGGTGCAGAAAAACAGGCTAAAAAGGTCAAATGAGATCGGTTCTTAGGTCAAGCATTAAATTTCTCTAGTTCTATTTTCTTGTTTGAAAACATTGGATTGAGTGGTGTTTACATTATTTGCAACATTATCTGTTACATTGCGGTGGCATGCTTTCCTGGAATTTGGTTTACAAGTACTTTGCACAACATTCTTCTCAAGCCAGTAAATCTTTGCGTTTGTATTTTCTTGTTTGAAGACATTGGACTGAGTGGTGTTTGTATCATTTTCAACATTATCTCATCTCTTTGCAGTGTTTCGGCCAGCTTCAAACTTTTGAAGGTCATTTGTGACCCCTATTCCTAATTTTTTGGGGTCATACTAAAACTTTAGGGTCACTTTTTAAATGCCTTATTTAAGCTACTTTAATTTACATTTTTGGACCTTTCCCTGTGACTCTGCCGACTCGGAACCGGAACTTAATCTGACATGACCCGAATATTTGTTGTATTAGTTGATTATTCTTTTTTCATGATTTCGAGGTGTTTACTTGTGGAAGGGGCAAAAAAAACAGTTTACAAGTCCTTTCTGTTTTTCTTTTCTGGTTCATCTGCTGTTATATTTCAAAAATCGCCTAGAATACACAGACCATACACATTTAAAGGGCGGCGACAAATTGACCTTCCTATAGTTATTCAGTTCCTAGGTATTTAATTAGTAAACAGACCTTCAAATGTGTGAGTGTGTAAAAGAGTAGTCAGTTGGTAGCAATTCGTGTTCTTTAATGCTTTTTTTTTGTGCAGTACCGGCAGATATTTTAAATAAATTTGGTTTTGGACACTGGGCGCTATATCATAACCTCTCAAAATAAATAACCATGGCGTACGAAAACTTCTTTCTCTGAATATATTTCAAAAAGCGTCTAGAATACACAAGCCGTACATGTTTAAATCGCGGCGACCAATTGACCTTCGTATAGTTATTCTGTACCTAGTTATTTATTAGTAAACAGAGCTTCAAATGTGTGACTGTCAGAAAGTAGCCGTAGGTAGCAATTCTCCTCTAATGCTACTTTTTTTTTTTTTTTTTGTGCAGTACGGGCAGATATTCTAAATAAATTCGGTTTCAGACATTGGGCACCGTATCATAGACTCTTAATATCAATAATCTTGGCGTACTGAAACTTCTATCTCCGCATATTTTTAAAAAAGCATTTAGAATACACAGGCCGAACACGTTTAAAGCTCAGCGACAAATCGACCTTCGTATAGTTATTCCGTACCTAGTTATTTATTAGTTAACAGAGCTTCAAATGTGCGACTGTCAGAAAGTAACCAGTAGGTAGCAATTCGTCTTCTGTAACGTTTTTGTTTTTGTGCAGTACGGGCAGACATTCTAAATAAATTCGGCTTCAGACACTGGGCGCCGTATCATAAACTCTCAATAAGAATAATCTTGGCATACGAAAACTACTTTCTCCACATATATTTCAAAAAGTATCTAGAATACACAGGCCATACGTATTTAAAGCGCGGAAACAAATTGACCTTCGTATAGTTATTCAGTACCTAGTTATTTATCAGTAAATAGAGCTTCAAATGTGCGACTGTCAGAAAGTAGCCAGTAGGTAGCAATTCGTCTTATATAATGCCTTTTTTTTGTGCAGTACGGGCAGACATTCTAAATAAATTTGGCTTCAGACACTGGGCGCCGTATCATAAACTCTCAATAAGAATAATCTTGGCATACGAAAACTACTTTCTCCACATTTATTTGAAAAAGCATCTAGAATACACAGGCCATACACGATTAAAGCGCGGCGACCAATTAACCTTCGTATAGTTATTTCGTACATAGTTATTTATTAGTAAACAGAGCTTCAAATGTGTGACTGTCAGAAAGTAGCCAGTAGGTAGCAATTCGTCTTCTGTAATGCTTTTTTTTTTTTTCTGCAGTACGGGCAGATATTCTAAATAAATTTGGTTTTGAACACTGGGCGCTATTTTATAAACTGTGAAAATAAATAATCATGGCGTACGAAAACTTCTTTCTCCGCGTATATTTGAAAAAGCATTTAGAATAAATAGGCCATACATGTTTAAAGCACGGCGACCAATTGACCTTCGTATAGTTATTCAGTACCTAGTTATTTATTAGTAAATAGAGCTTCAAATGTGCGATTGTCAGAAAGTAGCCAGTAGGTAGGAATTCGTCTTCTGTAATGCTTTTTTTTTTTTCTGCAGTACGGGCAGATATTCTAAATAAATTTAGTTGTGGACACTGGGCGCTATATCACAAACTTTCAAAAAAAGTAATTATGGCGTACGAAAACTTCTTTCTCCGCATATATTTCAGAAAGCGTCTAGAAAAAATAGGCCATAGATGTTTAAAGCACGGCGACCAATTCACCTTCGTATAGTTATTCCGTACCTAGTTATTTATTAGTAAACAGAACTTCAAATGTGTGACTGTCAGAAAGTAACCAGTACGTAGCAATTCGTCTTTTGTAATGGTTCTTTTTTTTTTTGTGCAGTACGGGCAGATATTCTAAATAAATTCGGTTTCAGACATTGGGCGCTGTATCATAGATTCTTAATATGAATAATCTTGGCGTACTGAAACTTCTATCTTCGCATATTTTTAAAAAGGCGTTTAGAATACACAGGCCGAACATGTTTAAAGCGCGGCGACCAATTGACCTTCGTATAGTTATTCCGTACCTAGTTATTTATTAGTTAACAGAGCTTCAAATATGCGACTGTCAGAAAGTAACCAGTAGGTAGCAATTCGTCTTCTGTAATGCTTCTTTTTTTGTGCAGTACGGGCAGACATTCTAAATAAATTCGGCTTCAGACACTGGGCGCCCTATCATAAACTCTCAATAAGAATAATCTTGGCATACGAAAACTACTTTCTCCAAATTTATTTCAAAAAGCATCTAGAATACACAAGCCATACACAATTAAAGCGCGGCGACCAATTAACCTTCGTATAGTTATTTCGTACATAGTTATTTATTAGTAAAAAGAGCTTCAAATGTGTGACTGTCAAAAAGTAGCCAGTAGGTAGCAATTCGTCTTATGTAATGCTTTTTTTTTTGTGCAGTACGGGCAGATATTCTAAATAAAGTCGCTTTCAGAATTCTAAATAAATTCGGTTTCAGACAACGGGCGCCGTATTATAAATTTTCAATAAGAATAATCTTCGCATACGAAAACCACTTTCTCCACATATATTTCAAAAGGCATCTAGAATACAAGGGCCATGCATGTTTAAAGCGGCGACAAATTGACCATCGTATAGTTATTCCATACCTAGTTATTTATTAGTAAGTAGAGCTTCAAATATGTGACTGTCAGAAAGTAGCCAGTATGTAGCAATTCGTCTCTTCTAATGCTTTTTTTTTTTTTTGTACAGTACGGGCAGATAGTCTAAAAAAATTCTGTTGTGGACACTGGGCGCTATATAATAAACTCTCAAAAAAAATAATCATGGCGTACGAAAACTTCTTTCTCCGCATATATTTGAAATAGCATCTAGAATAAATAGGCCATACATGTTTAAAGCGCGGCGACAAATTGACCTTCGTATAGTTATTTCGTACCTAGTTATTTATTAGTAAAAAGAGCTTCAAATGTATGACTGTCAGAAAGTAGCCAGTAGGTAGCAATTCGTCTGTTGTAATGCTTTTTTTTTGTGCAGTACGGGCAGATATTCTAAATAAAGTCGCTTTCAGAATTCTAAATAAATTCGGTTTCAGACAACGGGCGCCGTATTATAAATTTTCAATAAGAATAATCTTCGCATACGAAAACCACTTTCTCCACATATATTTCAAAAGGCATCTAGAATACAAAGGCCATGCATGTTTAAAGAGCGGCGACAAATTGACCATCGTATAGTTATTCCATACCTAGTTATTTATTAGTAAGTAGAGCTTCAAATATGTGACTGTCAGAAAGTAGCCAGTATGTAGCAATTCGTCTCCTCTAATGCTTTTTTTTTTTTTGTACAGTACGGGCAGATAATGTAAAAAAATTCTGTTGTGGACACTGGGCGCTATATAATAAACTCTCAAAAAAAAATAATCATGGCGTACGAAAACTTCTTTCTCCGCATATATTTGAAATAGCGTCTAGAATAAATAGGCCATACATGTTTAAAGCGCGGCGACAAATTGACCTTCTTATAGTTATTCCGTACCTAGTTATTTATTAGTTAAAAGAGCTTCAAATGTGCGACTGTCAGAAAGTAACCAGTACGTAGCAATTCATCTTCTGTAATGTTTTTTTTTTTTTTTTTTTGTGCAGTACAGGCAGACATTCTAAATAAATTCGGTTTCAGACACTAGGCGCTGTATCATAAACTCTTAATAAGAATATTCTTGGCATACGAAAACTACTTTCTCCACATATATTTCAAAAAGCATCTAGAATACACAGGCCATACACATTTAAAGCGCGGCTACCGATTGGCCTTCGTATAGTTATTCCGTACCTAGTTATTTATTAGTAAACAGAGCTTCAAATGAGTCACTGTCAGAAAGTAGAGAGTAGGTAGCAATTCGTCTTCTATAATGCCTTTTTTTTTTTTGTGCAGTACGGGCAGACATTCTAAATAAATTCGGTTTCAGACACTGGGGGCCGTATCATAAACTCTCAGTAAGAATAATCTTGGCATATGAAAACTACTTTTACCACATATATTTCAAACAGCATCTAGAATACACAGGCCATGCATGTTTAAAGCGCGGCGACAAATTGACCATCATATAGTTATTCCGTACCTAGTTATTTATTAGTTAACACAGCTTCAAATGTGCGACTGTCAGAAAGTAAACAGTAGGTAGCAATTCGTCTTCTGTAAAGTATTTTTTTTTGTGGAGTACAGGCAGACATTCTAAATAAATTTGGTTTCAGACACTCTGCGCTGTATCATAAACTCTAAATAAGAATAATCTTGGCATACGAAAACTACTTTATCCACATATATTTCAAAAAGCATCTAGAATACACAGTCCATACACATTTAAAGCGTGGCGACCAATTGGCTTTCGTATAGTTATTCCGTACCTAGTTATTTATTAGTAAAGAGAGCTATAAATGTGTGACTGTCAGAAAGTAACCAGTACGTAGCAATTCGTCTTCTGCAATGCTTTTTTTTTGTGCAGTACGGGCAGACATTCTAAATAAATTCGGTTATAGACATGCGTGCCGTATCATAAGCTCTCAATATAAATAATCATGGCGTACGAAATCTCTCTCTGCATATACAAACCTTATTTTGCCCCTTGGTTTTCATCACAACGTCACGGTGTCGTTATAAACTATTGTTTTGATTGAACTGGTCTTTTTTGGTTGCATCAGAAACGACACACACGACAAATTTTAGTGTGTCGGAAAAGAAATCATCGAGTCAAAAATGCAAGAAACGCGCTCTGGACCAAACACTGCCTTCAATCGCATGAGAGGTATGGAGTGGGCACTTTGATAAACAATTCCTGGTCATAGTTTACCATTGGGTTCATGTAACACCCTTACCGATGGTGAGGTGTTCCATACCTCTTGTGTCAACAGTTTAATTGGCATATAGGTGAATGCAGTGTCTGGGAATAAGTGAACTAATAATGTTAGGTGAGAAAATGTTCAGCGCAAATGATCTACTCAAAGTCTTTACATTTACTTGTATAATTTACACGTTACCAAGACTTACAGCCAAGGGCCTTTGCGTAAAGTACACTTTTTTCTGAAGAGGAAAGTTGAAGTCGATACTACAAACTTGCTATGGGTCAATGTTTAACCTTTGGTCACTTGAAAAATGATAGCACTCGAAAGGTAGTCATAATCGAACCCTGTCCAGTTTTTATACCAAGGAATAGGCTAGCACTATTGTCTGCGTTAAAGGGTCAACAGTAAAGGAAGCGATATAGGTCCTTAAGCTCTTTCTTTTGCATTTCTAGGAATGTAGGATTATGTGGTACTACGCGTCTGCCCGTAATGCAGCCCATCGATCAAGTCAGTCAGGATTGGTAAGCGACCTGGTGCAGAAAAACAGGCTAAAAAGGTCAAATGAGATCGGTTCTTAGGTCAAGCATTAAATTTCTCTAGTTCTATTTTCTTGTTTGAAAACATTGGATTGAGTGGTGTTTACATTATTTGCAACATTATCTGTTACATTGCGGTGGCATGCTTTCCTGGAATTTGGTTTACAAGTACTTTGCACAACATTCTTCTCAAGCCAGTAAATCTTTGCGTTTGTATTTTCTTGTTTGAAGACATTGGACTGAGTGGTGTTTGTATCATTTTCAACATTATCTCATCTCTTTGCAGTGTTTCGGCCAGCTTCAAACTTTTGAAGGTCATTTGTGACCCCTATTCCTAATTTTTTGGGGTCATACTAAAACTTTAGGGTCACTTTTTAAATGCCTTATTTAAGCTACTTTAATTTACATTTTTGGACCTTTCCCTGTGACTCTGCCGACTCGGAACCGGAACTTAATCTGACATGACCCGAATATTTGTTGTATTAGTTGATTATTCTTTTTTCATGATTTCGAGGTGTTTACTTGTGGAAGGGGCAAAAAAAACAGTTTACAAGTCCTTTCTGTTTTTCTTTTCTGGTTCATCTGCTGTTATATTTCAAAAATCGCCTAGAATACACAGACCATACACATTTAAAGGGCGGCGACAAATTGACCTTCCTATAGTTATTCAGTTCCTAGGTATTTAATTAGTAAACAGACCTTCAAATGTGTGAGTGTGTAAAAGAGTAGTCAGTTGGTAGCAATTCGTGTTCTTTAATGCTTTTTTTTTGTGCAGTACCGGCAGATATTTTAAATAAATTTGGTTTTGGACACTGGGCGCTATATCATAACCTCTCAAAATAAATAACCATGGCGTACGAAAACTTCTTTCTCTGAATATATTTCAAAAAGCGTCTAGAATACACAAGCCGTACATGTTTAAATCGCAGCGACCAATTGACCTTCGTATAGTTATTCTGTACCTAGTTATTTATTAGTAAACAGAGCTTCAAATGTGTGACTGTCAGAAAGTAGCCGTAGGTAGCAATTCTCCTCTAATGCTACTTTTTTTTTTTTTTTTTGTGCAGTACGGGCAGATATTCTAAATAAATTCGGTTTCAGACATTGGGCACCGTATCATAGACTCTTAATATCAATAATCTTGGCGTACAGAAACTTCTATCTCCGCATATTTTTAAAAAAGCATTTAGAATACACAGGCCGAACACGTTTAAAGCTCAGCGACAAATCGACCTTCGTATAGTTATTCCGTACCTAGTTATTTATTAGTTAACAGAGCTTCAAATGTGCGACTGTCAGAAAGTAACCAGTAGGTAGCAATTCGTCTTCTGTAACGTTTTTGTTTTTGTGCAGTACGGGCAGACATTCTAAATAAATTCGGCTTCAGACACTGGGCGCCGTATCATAAACTCTCAATAAGAATAATCTTGGCATACGAAAACTACTTTCTCCACATATATTTCAAAAAGCATCTAGAATACACAGGCCATACGTATTTAAAGCGCGGAAACGAATTGACCTTCGTATAGTTATTCAGTACCTAGTTATTTATCAGTAAATAGAGCTTCAAATGTGCGACTGTCAGAAAGTAGCCAGTAGGTAGCAATTCGTCTTATATAATGCCTTTTTTTTGTGCAGTACGGGCAGACATTCTAAATAAATTTGGCTTCAGACACTGGGCGCCGTATCATAAACTCTCAATAAGAATAATCTTGGCATACGAAAACTACTTTCTCCACATATATTTCAAAAAGCATCTAGAATACACAGGCCATACGTATTTAAAGCGCGGAAACAAATTGACCTTCGTATAGTTATTCAGTACCTAGTTATTTATCAGTAAATAGAGCTTCAAATGTGCGACTGTCAGAAAGTAGCCAGTAGGTAGCAATTCGTCTTATATAATGCCTTTTTTTTGTGCAGTACGGGCAGACATTCTAAATAAATTTGGCTTCAGACACTGGGCGCCGTATCATAAACTCTCAATAAGAATAATCTTGGCATACGAAAACT
The DNA here is from genome assembly GCA_946811185.2 of Hippopus hippopus. Taxonomy (NCBI): domain Eukaryota; kingdom Metazoa; phylum Mollusca; class Bivalvia; order Cardiida; family Cardiidae; genus Hippopus; species Hippopus hippopus. Next base: position 30,517,069 of record OX328112.1, read on the forward strand.
ACTTTCTCCACATTTATTTGAAAAAGCATCTAGAATACACAGGCCATACACGATTAAAGCGCGGCGACCAATTAACCTTCGTATAGTTATTTCGTACATAGTTATTTATTAGTAAACAGAGCTTCAATTGTGTGACTGTCAGAAAGTAGCCAGTAGGTAGCAATTCGTCTTCTGTAATGCTTTTTTTTTTTTTCTGCAGTACGGGCAGATATTCTAAATAAATTTGGTTTTGAACACTGGGCGCTATTTTATAAACTGTGAAAATAAATAATCATGGCGTACGAAAACTTCTTTCTCCGCGTATATTTGAAAAAGCATCTAGAATAAATAGGCCATACATGTTTAAAGCACGGCGACCAATTGACCTTCGTATAGTTATTCAGTACCTAGTTATTTATTAGTAAATAGAGCTTCAAATGTGCGATTGTCAGAAAGTAGCCAGTAGGTAGGAATTCGTCTTCTGTAATGCTTTTTTTTTTTTTTCTGCAGTACGGGCAGATATTCTAAATAAATTTAGTTGTGGACACTGGGCGCTATATCACAAACTCTCAAAAAAAGTAATTATGGCGTACGAAAACTTCTTTCTCCGCATATATTTCAAAAAGCGTCTAGAAAAAATAGGCCATAGATGTTTAAAGCACGGCGACCAATTCACCTTCGTATAGTTATTCCGTACCTAGTTATTTATTAGTAAACAGAACTTCAAATGTGTGACTGTCAGAAAGTAACCAGTACGTAGCAATTCGTCTTTTGTAATGGTTCTTTTTTTTTGTGCAGTACGGGCAGATATTCTAAATAAATTCGGTTTCAGACATTGGGCGCTGTATCATAGATTCTTAATATGAATAATCTTGGCGTACTGAAACTTCTATCTTCGCATATTTTTAAAAAGGCGTTTAGAATACACAGGCCGAACATGTTTAAAGCGCGGCGACCAATTGACCTTCGTATAGTTATTCCGTACCTAGTTATTTATTAGTTAACAGAGCTTCAAATGTGCGACTGTCAGAAAGTAACCAGTAGGTAGCAATTCGTCTTCTGTAATGCTTCTTTTTTTGTGCAGTACGGGCAGACATTCTAAATAAATTCTGCTTCAGACACTGGGCGCCCTATCATAAACTCTCAATAAGAATAATCTTGGCATACGAAAACTACTTTCTCCAAATTTATTTCAAAAAGCATCTAGAATACACAAGCCATACACAATTAAAGCGCGGCGACCAATTAACGTTCGTATAGTTATTTCGTACCTAGTTATTTATTAGTAAAAAGAGCTTCAAATGTGTGACTGTCAAAAAGTAGCCATTAGGTAGCAATTCGTCTTATGTAATGCTTTTTTTTTTGTGCAGTACGGGCAGATATTCTAAATAAAGTCGCTTTCAGAATTCTAAATAAATTCGGTTTCAGACAACGGGCGCCGTATTATAAATTTTCAATAAGAATAATCTTCGCATACGAAAACCACTTTCTCCACATATATTTCAAAAGGCATCTAGAATACAAGGGCCATGCATGTTTAAAGCGGCGACAAATTGACCATCGTATAGTTATTCCATACCTAGTTATTTATTAGTAAGTAGAGCTTCAAATATGTGACTGTCAGAAAGTAGCCAGTATGTAGCAATTCGTCTCTTCTAATGCTTTTTTTTTTTTTTTTGTACAGTACGGGCAGATAGTCTAAAAAAATTCTGTTGTGGACACTGGGCGCTATATAATAAACTCTCTAAAAAAATAATCATGGCGTACGAAAACTTCTTTCTCCGCATATATTTGAAATAGCGTCTAGAATAAATAGGCCATACATGTTTAAAGCGCGGTGACAAATTGACCTTCGTATAGTTATTTCGTACCTAGTTATTTATTAGTAAAAAGAGCTTCAAATGTATGACTGTCAGAAAGTAGCCAGTATGTAGCAATTCGTCTCCTCTAATGCTTTTTTTTTTTTGTACAGTACGGGCAGATAATGTAAAAAAATTCTGTTGTGGACACTGGGCGCTATATAATAAACTCTCAAAAAAAAATAATCATGGCGTACGAAAACTTCTTTCTCCGCATATATTTGAAATAGCGTCTAGAATAAATAGGCCATACATGTTTAAAGCGCGGCGACAAATTGACCTTCTTATAGTTATTCCGTACCTAGTTATTTATTAGTTAACAGAGCTTCAAATGAGCGACTGTCAGAAAGTAACCAGTACGTAGCAATTCATCTTCTGTAATGTTTTTTTTTTTTTTTGTGCAGTACAGGAAGACATTCTAAATAAATTCGATTTCAGACACTAGGCGCTGTATCATAAACTCTTAATAAGAATATTCTTGGCATACGAAAACTACTTTCTCCACATATATTTCAAAAAGCATCTAGAATACACAGGCCATACACATTTAAAGCGCGGCTACCGATTGGCCTTCGTATAGTTATTCCGTACCTAGTTATTTATTAGTAAATAGAGCTTCAAATGTGTCACTGTCAGAAAGTAGAGAGTAGGTAGCAATTCGTCTTCTATAATGCCTTTTTTTTTTTTGTGCAGTACGGGCAGACATTCTAAATAAATTCGGTTTCAGACACTGGGCGCCGTATCATAAACTCTCAGTAAGAATAATCTTGGCATATGAAAACTACTTTTACCACATATATTTCAAACAGCATCTAGAATACACAGGCCATGCATGTTTAAAGCGCGGCAACAAATTGACCATCATATAGTTATTCCGTACCTAGTTATTTATTAGTTAACACAGCTTCAAATGTGCGACTGTCAGAAAGTAAACAGTAGGTAGCAATTCGTCTTCTGTAAAGTATTTTTTTTTGTGGAGTACAGGCAGACATTCTAAATAAATTTGGTTTCAGACACTATGCGCTGTATCATAAACTCTCAATAAGAATAATCTTGGCATACGAAAACTACTTTATCCACATATATTTCAAAAAGCATCTAGAATACACAGTCCATACACATTTAAAGCGTGGCGACCAATTGGCTTTCGTATAGTTATTCCGTACCTAGTTATTTATTAGTAAAGAGAGCTTCAAATGTTTGACTGCCAGAAAGTAGCGAGTAGGCAGTAATTTGTCTTCTGTAATGCTTTTTTTTTTTCTGCCTTATGGGCAGATATTCTAAATAAATTCAGTTTTGGACACTGGCCACTATATCATAAACTCTCAAAATAAATAATCATGGCGTACGAAAACTTTTTTCTCTGCATATATTTCAAAAAGTGTCTAGAATACACAGGCCATACACATTTAAAGCCCAGCGACAAATTGACCTTGGTATAGTTATTCCATACCTAGTTATTTATTAGTAAATAGAGCTTCAAATGTGTGACTGTCAGAAGGTAGCCAGTAGGTAGCAATTCGTCTTCTATAATGCCTTTTTTTTTTTGTGCAGTACGGGCAGACATACTAAATAAATTTGGTTTCAGACACTGGGCGCCGTATCATAAACTCTCAATAAGAATAATCTTGGCATACGAAAACTACTACCACCACATATATTTCAAACAGCATCTAGAATACACAAGCCATACGTATTTAAAGCGCGGAAACAAATTGACCTTCGTATGGTTATTCAGTACCTAGTTATTTATCAGTAAATAGAGCTTCAAATGTGCGACTGTCAGAAAGTAGCCAGTAGGTAGCAATTCGTCTTATATAATGCCTTTTTTTTTGTGCAGTACAGGCAGACATTCTAAATAAATTTGGTTTCAGACACTGGGCGCTGTATCATAAACTCTTAATAAGAATAATCTTGGCATACGAAAACTACTTTCTCCACATATATTTCAAAAAGCATCTAGAATACACAGGCCATACACTTTTAAAGCGCGGCTACCGATTGGCCTTCGTATAGTTATTCCGTACCTAGTTATTTATTAGTAAACAGAGCTTCAAATGTGTGACTGTCAGAAAGTAGCCAGTAGGTAGCAATTCGTCTTCTGTAATGCTTTTTTTTTTATTGCAGTACGGGCAGATATTCTAAATAAATTTGGTTTTGAACACTGGGCGCTATTTTATAAACTATCAAAATAAATAATCATGGCGTACGAAAACTTCTTTCTCCGCGTATATTTGAAAAAGCATCTAGAATAAATAGGCCATAGATGTTTAAAGCACGGCGACCAATTGACCTTCGTATAGTTATTCAGTACCTAGTTATTTATTAGTCAATAGAGCTTCAAATGTGCGATTGTCAGAAAGTAGCCAGTAGGTAGGAATTCGTCTTCTGTAATGCTTTTTTTTTCTGCAGTACGGGCAGATATTCTAAATAAATTCGGTTTCAGACATTGGGCGCTGTATCATAGATTCTTAATATGAATAATTTTGGCGTACTGAAACTTCTATCTCCGCATATTTTTAAAAAGGCGTTTACACTGGCCGAACATGTTTAAAGCGCGGCGACCAATTCACCTTCGTATAGTTATTCCGTACCTAGTTATTTATTAGTTAACAGAGCTTCAAATGTGCGACTGTCAGAAAGTAACCAGTAGATAGCAATTCGTCTTCTGTAATGCTTCTTTTTTTGTGCAGTACGGGCAGACATTCTAAATAAATTTGGCTTCAGACACTGGGCGCCCTATCATAAACTCTCAAGAAGAATAATCTTGGCATACGAAAACTACTTTCTCCACATTTATTTCAAAAAGCATCTAGAATACACAAGCCATACACGAATAAAGCGTGGCGACCAATTAACCTTCGTATAGGTATTTCGTACCTAGTTATTTATTAGTAAAAAGAGCTTCAAATGTGTGACTGTCAGAAAGTAGCCAGTAGGTAGCAATTCGTCTTCTGTAATGCTTTTTTTTTTTGTGCAGTACGGGCAGATATTCTAAATAAAGTCACTTTCAGAATTCTAAATAAATTCGGTTTCAGACAACGGGCGCCGTATTATTAATTTTCAATAAGAATAATCTTCGCATACGAAAACCACTTTCTCCACATATATTTCAAAAGGCATCTAGAATACAAAGGCCATGCATGTTTAAAGCGCGGCGACAAATTGACCATCGTATAGTTATTCCATACCTAGTTATTTATTAGTAAGTAGAGCTTCAAATATGTGACTGTGAGAAAGTAGCCAGTAGGTAGCAATTCGTCTCCTCTAATGCTTTTTTTTTTTTTGTACAGTACGGGCAAATAGTCTAAAAAAATTCTGTTGTGGACACTGGGCGCTATATAATAAACTCTCAAAAAAAGTAATCATGGCGTACGAAAACTTCTTTCTCCGCATATATTTGAAATAGCGTCTAGAATAAATAGGCCATACATGTTTAAAGCGCGGCGACAAATTGACCTTCTTATAGTTATTCCGTACCTAGTTATTTATTAGTTAACACAGCTTCAAATGTGCGACTGTCAGAAAGTAACCAGTAGGTAGCAATTCATCTTCTGTAATGGTTTTTTTTTTTTTGTGCAGTACAGGCAGACATTCTAAATAAATTTGGTTTCAGACACTGGGCGCTGTATCATAAACTCTTAATAAGAATAATCTTGGCATACGAAAACTACTTTCTCCACATATATTTTAAAAAGCATCTAGAATACACAGGCCATACACATTTAAAGCGCGGCTACCGATTGGCCTTCGTATAGTTATTCCGTACCTAGTTATTTATTAGTAAACAGAGCTTCAAATGTGTCCCTGTCAGAAAGTAAAGAGTAGGTAGCAATTCGTCTTCTATAATGCCTTTTTTTTTTGTGCAGTACGGGCAGACATTCTAAATAAATTCGGTTTCAGACACTGGGCGCCGTATCATAAACTCTCAGTAAGAATAATCTTGGCATATGAAAACTACTTTTATCACATATATTTCAAACAGCATCTAGAATACACAGGCCATGCATGTTTAAAGCGCGGCGACAAATTGACCATCATATAGTTATTCCGTACCTAGTTATTTATTAGTTAACACAGCTTCAAATGTGCGACTGTCAGAAAGTAAACAGTAGGTAGCAATTTGTCTTCTGTAATGTATTTTTTTTGTGGAGTACGGGCAGACATTCTAAATAAATTCGGTTACAGACACTATGCGCTGTATCATAAACTCTCAATAAGAATAATCTTGGCATACGAAAACTACTTTATCCACATATATTTCAAAAAGCATCTAGAATACACAGTCCATACACATTTAAAGCGTGGCGACCAATTGGCTTTCGTATAGTTATTCCGTACCTAGTTATTTATTAGTAAACAGAGCTTCAAATGTTTGACTGTCAGAAAGTAGCGAGTAGGCAGCAATTCGTCTTCTGTAATGCTTTTTTTTTTTGTGCCTTACGGGCAGATATTCTAAATAAATTCATTTTTGGACACTGGGCACTATATCATAAACTCTCAAAATAAATAATCATGGCGTACGAAAACTTCTTTCTCTGCATATATTTCAAAAAGTGTCTAGAATACACAGGCCATACACATTTAAAACCCGGCGACAAATTGACCTTGGTATAGTTATTCCATACCTAGTTATTTATTAGTAAATAGAGCTTCAAATGTGTGACTGTCAGAAGGTAGCCAGTAGGTAGCAATTCGTCTTCTATAATGCCTTTTTTTTTCTTCAGTACGGGCAGACATTCTAAATAAATTTGGTTTCAGACACTGGGCGCCATATCATAAACTCTCAATAAGAATAATCTTGGCATACGAAAACTACTACCACCACATATATTTCAAACAGCATCTAGAATACACAAGCCATACATGTTTAAAGCGCAGCGATAAATTGACCTCCGTATAGTTATTCCGTACCTAGTCATTTATTAGTAAATAAAGCTTCAAATGTGTGACTGTCAGAAAGTAGCCAGTAGGTAGCAATTCGTCCTGTGTAATGCTTTTTTTTTGTGCAGTATGGGCAGATATTCTAAATAAATTCATTTTTGGACACTGGGCGCTATATCATAAACTCTCAAAATAAATAATCATGGCGTACGAAAACTCCTTTCTCTGCATATATTTCAAAAAGTGCATAATACTCAGGCCATATATTTTTAAAGCCCGGTGACAAATTGACCTTCGTATAGTTATTCCGTACCTAGTTATTTATTAGTTAACAGAGCTTCAAATGTGCGACTGTCAGAAAGTAACCAGTAGGTAGCAATTCATCTTCTGTAATGCTTTTTTTTTGTGCAGTACGGGCAAACATTCTAAACAAATTCGGTTTCAGACACTGGGCGCCCTATCATAAACTCTCAATAAGAATAATCTTGGCATACGAAAACTACTTTCACCACATATATTTCAAAAAGCATCTAGAATACACAGGCCATACACATTTAAAGTCCGGCGACAAATTGACCTTCGTATAGTTATTCCGTACCTAGTTATTTATTAGTTAACAGAGCTTCAAATGTGTGACTGTCAGAAGGTAGCCAGTAGGTAGCAATTCGTCTTCTGTAATGCTTTTTTTTTTTCGTGCAGTACGGGCAGATATTTAAAATAAATTCGGTTTCAGACACTGGGCGCCGTATTATAAACTCTGAATATGAAAAATCTTGGCGTTCCTAAACTTCTATCTACGCATATATTTCAAAAAGCGTCTAGAATACACAGGCCATGCAGGTTTAAAGTGCAGCGACAATTTGACCTTCGTATAGTTATTCCATACCTAGTTATTTATTAGTAAACAGAGCTATAAATGTGTGACTGTCAGAAAGTAACCAGTACGTAGCAATTCGTCTTCTGCAATGCTTTTTTTTTGTGCAGTACGGGCAGACATTCTAAATAAATTCGGTTATAGACACTGCGTGCCGTATCATAAGCTCTCAATATAAATAATCATGGCGTACGAAATCTCTCTCTGCATATACAAACCTTATTTTGCCCCTTGGCTTTCATCACAACGTCACGGTGTCGTTATAAACTATTGTTTTGATTGAACTGGTCTTTTTTGGTTGCATCAGAAACGACACACACGAGAAATTTTAGTGTGTCGGAAAAGAAATCATCGAGTCAAAAATGCAAGAAACGCGCTCTGGACCAAACACTGCCTTCAATCGCATGAGAGGTATGGAGTGGGCACTTTGATAAACAATTCCTGGTCATAGTTTACCATTGGGTTCATGTAACACCCTTACCGATGGTGAGGTGTTCCATACCTCTTGTGTCAACAGTTTAATTGGCATATAGGTGAATGCAGTGTCTGGGAATAAGTGAACTAATAATGTTAGGTGAGAAAATGTTCAGCGCAAATGATCTACTCAAAGTCTTTACATTTACTTGTATAATTTACACGTTACCAAGACTTACAGCCAAGGGCCTTTGCGTAAAGTACACTTTTTTCTGAAGAGGAAAGTTGAAGTCGATACTACAAACTTGCTATGGGTCAATGTTTAACCTTTGGTCACTTGAAAAATGATAGCACTCGAAAGGTAGTCATAATCGAACCCTGTCCAGTTTTTATACCAAGGAATAGGCTAGCACTATTGCCTGCGTTAAAGGGTCAACAGTAAAGGAAGCGATATAGGTCCTTAAGCTCTTTCTTTTGCATTTCTAGGAATGTAGGATTATGTGGTACTACGCGTCTGCCCGTAATGCAGCCCATCGATCAAGTCAGTCAGGATTGGTAAGCGACCTGGTGCAGAAAAACAGGCTAAAAAGGTCAAATGAGATCGGTTCTTAGGTCAAGCATTAAATTTCTCTAGTTTTATTTTCTTGTTTGAAAACATTGGATTGAGTGGTGTTTACATTATTTGCAACATTATCTGTTACATTGCGGTGGCATGCTTTCCTGGAATTTGGTTTACAAGTACTTTGCACAACATTCTTCTCAAGCCAGTAAATCTTTGCGTTTGTATTTTCTTGTTTGAAGACATTGGACTGAGTGGTGTTTGTATCATTTTCAACATTATCTCATCTCTTTGCAGTGTTTCGGCCAGCTTCAAACTTTTGAAGGTCATTTGTGACCCCTATTCCTAATTTTTTGGGGTCATACTAAAACTTTAGGGTCACTTTTTAAATGCCTTATTTAAGCTACTTTAATTTACATTTTTGGACCTTTCCCTGTGACTCTGCCGACTCGGAACCGGAACTTAATCTGACATGACCCGAATATTTGTTGTATTAGTTGATTATTCTTTTTTCATGATTTCGAGGTGTTTACTTGTGGAAGGGGCAAAAAAAACAGTTTACAAGTCCTTTCTGTTTTTCTTTTCTGGTTCATCTGCTGTTATATTTCAAAAATCGCCTAGAATACACAGACCATACACATTTAAAGGGCGGCGACAAATTGACCTTCCTATAGTTATTCAGTTCCTAGGTATTTAATTAGTAAACAGACCTTCAAATGTGTGATTGTGTAAAAGAGTAGTCAGTTGGTAGCAATTCGTGTTCTTTAATGCTTTTTTTTTTTGTGCAGTACCGGCAGATATTTTAAATAAATTTGGTTTTGGACACTGGGCGCTATATCATAACCTCTCAAAATAAATAACCATGGCGTACGAAAACTTCTTTCTCTGCATATATTTCAAAAAGCGTCTAGAATACACAGACCATACACATTTAAAGCGCGGCTACCGATTGGCCTTCGTATAGTTATTCCGTACCTAGTTATTTATTAGTAAACAGAGCTTCGAATGTGTCACTGTCAGAAAGTAGCCGTAGGTAGCAATTCTCCTCTAATGCTACTTTTTTTTTTGTGCAGTACGGGCAGATATTCTAAATAAATTCGGTTTCAGACATTGGGCACCGTATCATAGACTCTTAATATGAATAATCTTGGCGTACAGAAACTTCTATCTCCGCATATTTTTAAAAAAGCATTTAGAATACACAGGCCGAACACGTTTAAAGCTCAGTGACAAATCGACCTTCGTATAGTTATTCCGTACCTAGTTATTTATTAGTTAACAGAGCTTCAAATGTGCGACTGTCAGAAAGTAACCAGTAGGTAGCAATTCGTCTTCTGTAACGTTTTTGTTTTTGTGCAGTACGGGCAGACATTCTAAATAAATTCGACTTCAGACACTGGGCGCAGTATCATAAACTCTCAATAAGAATAATCTTGGCATACGAAAACTACTTTCTCCACATAAATTTCAAAAAGCATCTAGAATACACAGGCCATACGTATTTAAAGCGCGGCAACAAATTGACCTTCGTATAGTTATTCAGTACCTAGTTATTTATCAGTAAATAGAGCTTCAAATGTGCGACTGTCAGAAAGTAGCCAGTAGGTAGCAATTCGTCTTATATAATGCCTTTTTTTTTGTGCAGTACGGGCAGACATTCTAAATAAATTTGGCTTCAGACACTGGGCGCCGTATCATAAACTCTCAATAAGAATAATCTTGGCATACGAAAACTACTTTCTCCACATTTATTTGAAAAAGCATCTAGAATACACAGGCCATACACGATTAAAGCGCGGCGACCAATTAACCTTCGTATAGTTATTTCGTACCTAGTTATTTATTAGTAAACAGAACTTCAAATGTGAGATTGTCAGAAAGTAGCCAGTAGGTAGCAATTCGTCGTGTGTAATGCTTTTTTTTCTTGTGCAGTACGGGCAGATATTCTAAATAAATTTGGTTTTGAACACTGGGCGCTATTTTATAAACTGTGAAAATAAATAATCATGGCGTACGAAAACTTTTTTCTCCGCGTATATTTGAAAAAGCATCTAGAATAAATAGGCCATACATGTTTAAAGCACGGCGACCAATTGACCTTCGTATAGTTATTCAGTACCTAGTTATTTATTAGTAAATAGAGCTTCAAATGTGCGATTGTCAGAAAGTAGCCAGTAGGTAGGAATTCGTCTTCTGTAATGCTTTTTTTTTTTTCTGCAGTACGGGCAGATATTCTAAATAAATTTAGTTGTGGACACTGGGCGCTATATCACAAACTCTCAAAAAAAGTAATTATGGCGTACGAAAACTTCTTTCTCCGCATATATTTCAAAAAGCGTCTAGAAAAAATAGGCCATAGATGTTTAAAGCACGGCGACCAATTCACCTTCGTCAAGTTATTCCGTACCTAGTTATTTATTAGTAAACAGAACTTCAAATGTGTGACTGTCAGAAAGTAACCAGTACGTAGCAATTCGTCTTTTGTAATGGTTCTTTTTTTTTTTGTGCAGTACGGGCAGATATTCTAAATAAATTCGGTTTCAGACATTGGGCGCTGTATCATAGATTCTTAATATGGATAATCTTGGCGTACTGAAACTTCTATCTCCGCATATTTTTAAAAAGGCGTTTACACAGGCCGAACATGTTTAAAGTGCGGCGACCAATTGACCTTCGTATAGTTATTCCGTACTTAGTTATTTATTAGTTAACACAGCTTCAAATGTGCGACTGTCAGAAAGTAGCCAGTAGGTAGCAATTCGTCTTCTGTAATGCTTCTTTTTTTGTGCAGTACGGGCAGACATTCTAAATAAATTCGGCTTCAGACACTGGGCGCCGTATCATAAACTCTCAATAAGAATAATCTTGGCATACGAAAACTACTTTCTCCACATTTATTTCAAAAAGCATCTAGAATACACAAGCCATACACGAATAAAGCGCGGCGACCAATTAACCTTCGTATAGTTATTTCGTACCTAGTTATTTATTAGTAAAAAGAGCTTCAAATGTGTGACTGTCAGAAAGTAGCCAGTAGGTAGCAATTCGTCTTCTGTAATGCTTTTTTTTTTGTGCAGTACGGGCAGATATTCTAAATAAAGTCACTTTCAGAATTCTAAATAAATTCGGTTTCAGAGAACGGGCGCCGTATTATAAATTTTCAATAAGAATAATCTTCGCATACGAAAACCACTTTCTCCACATATATTTCAAAAGGCATCTAGAATACAAAGGCCATGCATGTTTAAAGCGCAGCGACAAATTGACCATCGTATAGTTATTCCATACCTAGTTATTTATTAGTAAGTAGAGCTTCAAATATGTGACTGTGAGAAAGTAGCCAGTAGGTAGCAATTCGTCTCCTCTAATGCTTTTTATTTTTTTTTGTTCAGTACGGGCAAATAGTCTAAACAAATTCTGTTGTGGACACTGGGCGCTATATAATAAACTCTGAAAAAAAATAATCATGGCGTACGAAAACTTCTTTCTCCGCATATATTTGAAATAGCGTCTAGAATAAATAGGCCATACATGTTTAAAGCGCGGCGACAAATTGACCTTCTTATAGTTATTCCGTACCTAGTTATTTATTAGTTAACACAGCTTCAAATGTGCGACTGTCAGAAAGTAACCAGTAGGTAGCAATTCATCTTCTGTAATGGTTTTTTTTTTTTGTGCAGTACAGGCAGACATTCTAAATAAATTTGGTTTCAGACACTGGGCGCTGTATCATAAACTCTTAATAAGAATAATCTTGGCATACGAAAACTACTTTCTCCACATATATTTCAAAAAGCATCTAGAATACACAGGCCATACACATTTAAAGCGCGGCTACCGATTGGCCTTCGTATAGTTATTCCGTACCTAGTTATTTATTAGTAAACAGAGCTTCAAATGTGTGACTGTCAGAAAGTAGAGAGTAGGTAGCAATTCGTCTTCTATAATGCCTTTTTTTTTTGTGCAGTACGGGCAGACATTCTAAATAAATTCGGTTTCAGACACTGGGCGCCGTATCATAAACTCTCAGTAAGAATAATCTTGGCATACGAAAACTACTTTTACCACATATATTTCAAACAGCATCTAGAATACACAGGCCATGCATGTTTAAAGCGCGGCGACAAATTGACCATCATATAGTTATTCCGTACCTAGTTATTTATTAGTTAACACAGCTTCAAATGTGCGACTGTCAGAAAGTAAACAGTAGGTAGCAATTTGTCTTCTGTAATGTATTTTTTTTGTGGAGTACGGGCAGACATTCTAAATAAATTCGGTTTCAGACACTGGGCGCTGTATCATAAACTCTCAAAATAAATAATCATGGCGTACGAAAACATCTTTCTCTGCATATATTTCAAAAAGTGTATAATACACAGGCCATACACATTTAAAACCCGGCGACAAATTGACCTTGGTATAGTTATTCCATACCTAGTTATTTATTAGTAAATAGAGCTTCAAATGTGTGACTGTCAGAAGGTAGCCAGTAGGTAGCAATTCGTCTTCTATAATGCCTTTTTTTTTGTTCAGTACGGGCAGACATTCTAAATAAATTTGGTTTCAGACACTGGGCGCCATATCATAAACTCTCAATAAGAATAATCTTGGCATACGAAAACTACTACCACCACATATATTTCAAACAGCATCTAGAATACACAAGCCATACATGTTTAAAGCGCAGCGATAAATTGACCTTCATATAGTTATTCCGTACCTAGTCATTTACTAGTAAATAAAGCTTCAAATGTGTGACTGTCAGAAAGTAGCCAGTAGGTAGCAATTCGTCGTGTGTAATGCTTTTTTTTTTGTGCAGTACGGGCAGATATTCTAAATAAATTCATTTTTGGACACTGGGCACTATATCATAAACTCTCAAAATAAATAATCATGGCGTACGAAAACTCCTTTTTCTGCATATATTTCAAAAAGAGTATAATACACAGGCCATATATTTTTAAAGCCCGGTGACAAATTGACCTTCGTATAGTTATTCCGTACCTAGTTATTTATTAGTTAACAGAGCTTCAAATGTGTCACTGTCAGAAAGTAGAGAGTAGGTAGCAATTCGTCTTCTGTAATGCTTTTTTTTTTTTGTGCATTACGGGCAGATATTCTAAATAAATTCGGTTTCAGACACTGGGCGCTGTATCATAAACTCTCAATAAGAATAATCTTGGCATACGAAAACTACTTTCACCACATATATTTCAAAAAGCATCTAGAATACACAGGCCATACACATTTAAAGTCCGGCGACAAATTGACCTTCGTATAGTTATTCCGTACCTAGTTATTTATCAGTTAACAGAGCTTCAAATGTGTGACTGTCAGAAAGTAGCCAGTAGGTAGCAATTCGTCTTCTGTAATGCTTTTTTTTTTTTCGTACAGTACGGGCAGATATTCTAAATAAATTCGGTTTCAGACACTGGGCGCCGTATTATAAACTCTGAATATGAAAAATCTTGGCGTTCCTAAACTTCTATCTACGCATATATTTCGAAAAACGTCTAGAATACACAGGCCATGCAGGTTTAAAGTGCAGCGACAATTTGACCTTCGTATAGTTATTCCGTACCTAGTTATTTATTAGTAAACAGAGCTATAAATGTGTGACTGTCGGAAAGTAACCAGTACGTAGCAATTCGTCTTCTGCAATGCTTTTTTTTTTGTGCAGTACGGGCAGACATTCTAAATAAATTCGGTTATAGACACTGCGTGCCGTATCATAAGCTCTCAATATAAATAATCATGGTGTACAAAATCTCTCTCTGCATATACAAACCTTATTTTGCCCCTTGGTTTTCATCACAACGTCACGGTGTCGTTATAAACTATTCTTTTGATTGAACTGGTCTTTTTTGGTTGCATCAGAAACGACACACACGACAAATTTTAGTGTGTCGGAAAAGAAATCATCGAGTCAAAAATGTAAGAAACGCGCTCTGGACCAAACACTGCCTTCAATCGCATGAGAGGTATGGAGTGGGCACTTTGATAAACAATTCCTGGTCATAGTTTACTATTGGGTTCATGTAACACCCTTACCGATGGTGAGGTGTTCCATACCTCTTGTGTCAACAGTTTAATTGGCATATAGGTGAATGCAGTGTCTGGGAATAAGTGAACTAATAATGTTAGGTGAGAAAATGTTCAGCGCAAATGATCTACTCAAAGTCTTTACATTTACTTGTATAATTTACACGTTACCAAGACTTACAGCCAAGGGCCTTTGCGTAAAGTACACTTTTTTCTGAAGAGGAAAGTTGAAGTCGATACTACAAACTTGCTATGGGTCAATGTTTAACCTTTGGTCACTTGAAAAATGATAGCACTCAAAAGGTAGTCATAATCGAACCCTGTCCAGTTTTTATACCAAGGAATAGGCTAGCACTATTGTCTGCGTTAAAGGGTCAACAGTAAAGGAAGCGATATAGGTCCTTAAGCTCTTTCTTTTGCATTTCTAGGAATGTAGGATTATGTGGTACTACGCGTCTGCCCGTAATGCAGCCCATCGATCAAGTCAGTCAGAATTGGTAAGCGACCTGGTGCAGAAAAACAGGCTAAAAAGGTCAAATGAGATCGGTTCTTAGGTCAAGCATTAAATTTCTCTAGTTTTATTTTCTTGTTTGAAAACATTGGATTGAGTGGTGTTTACATTATTTGCAACATTATCTGTTACATTGCGGTGGCATGCTTTCCTGGAATTTGGTTTACAAGTACTTTGCACAACATTCTTCTCAAGCCAGTAAATCTTTGCGGTTGTATTTTCATGTTTGAAGACATTGGACTGAGTGGTGTTTGTATCATTTTCAACATTATCTCATCTCTTTGCAGTGTTTCGGCCAGCTTCAAACTTTTGACCCCTATTCCTAATTTTTTGGGGTCATACTAAAACTTTAGGGTCACTTTTTAAATGCCTTATTTAAGCTACTTTAATTTACATTTTTGGACCTTTCCCTGTGACTCTGCCGACTCGGAACCGGAACTTAATCTGACATGACCCGAATATTTGTTGCATTAGTTGATTATTCTTTTTTCGTGATTTCGAGGTGTTTACTTGTGGAAGGGGCAAAAAAAACAGTTTACAAGTCCTTTCTGTTTTTCTTTTCTGGTTCATCTGCTGTTATATTTCAAAAATCGTCTAGAATACACAGACCGTACACATTTAAAGGGCGGCGACAAATTGACCTTCCTATAGTTATTCCGTTCCTAGGTATTTAATTAGTAAACAGACCTTCAAATGTGCGAGTGTGTAAAAGAGTAGTCAGTTGGTAGCAATTCGTGTTCTTTAATGCTTTTTTTTTTGTGCAGTACCGGCAGATATTTTAAATAAATTTGGTTTTGGACACTGGGCGCTATATCATAACCTCTCAAAATAAATAACCATGGCGTACGAAAACGTCTTTCTCTGCATATATTTCAAAAAGCGTCTAGAATACACAAGCCGTACATGTTTCAATCGCGGCGACCAATTGACCTTCGTATAGTTATTCCGTACATAGTTATTTATTAGTTAACAGAGCTTCAAATGTGCGACTGCCAGAAAGTAACCAGTAGGTAGCAATTCATCTTCTGTAATGCTTTTTTTTTTGTGCAGTACGGGCAAACATTCTAAACAAATTCGGTTTCAGACACTGGGCGCCGTATCATAAACTCTCAATAAGAATAATCTTGGCATACGAAAACTACTTTCTCCACATATATTTCAAAAAGCATCTAGAATACACAGGCCATACACATTTAAAGTCCGGCGACAAATTGACCTTCGTATAGTTATTCCGTACCTAGTTATTTATTAGTTAACAGAGCTTCAAATGTGTGACTGTCAGAAAGTAGCCAGTAGGTAGCAATTCGTCTTCTGTAATGCTTTTTTTTTGTGCAGTACGGGCAGACATTCTAAATAAATTCGGTTATAGACACTGCGTGCCGTATCATAAGCTCTCAATATAAATAATCATGGTGTACGAAATCTCTCTCTGCATATACAAACCTTATTTTGCCCCTTGGTTTTCATCACAACGTCACGGTGTCGTTATAAACTATTGTTTTGATTGAACTGGTCTTTTTTGGTTGCATCAAAAACGACACACACGACAAATTTTAGTGTGTCGGAAAAGAAATCATCGAGTCAAAAATGTAAGAAACGCGCTCTGGACCAAACACTGCCTTCAATCGCATGAGAGGTATGGAGTGGGCACTTTGATAAACAATTCCTGGTCATAGTTTACCATTGGGTTCATGTAACACCCTTACCGATGGTGAGGTGTTCCATACCTCTTGTGTCAACAGTTTAATTGGCATATAGGTGAATGCAGTGTCTGGGAATAAGTGAACTAATAATGTTAGGTGAGAAAATGTTCAGCGCAAATGATCTACTCAAAGTCTTTACATTTACTTGTATAATTTACACGTTACCAAGACTTACAGCCAAGGGCCTTTGCGTAAAGTACACTTTTTTCTGAAGAGGAAAGTTGAAGTCGATACTACAAACTTGCTATGGGTCAATGTTTAACCTTTGGTCACTTGAAAAATGATAGCACTCAAAAGGTAGTCATAATCGAACCCTGTCCAGTTTTTATACCAAGGAATAGGCTAGCACTATTGTCTGCGTTAAAGGGTCAACAGTAAAGGAAGCGATATAGGTCCTTAAGCTCTTTCTTTTGCATTTCTAGGAATGTAGGATTATGTGGTACTACGCGTCTGCCCGTAATGCAGCCCATCGATCAAGTCAGTCAGAATTGGTAAGCGACCTGGTGCAGAAAAACAGGCTAAAAAGGTCAAATGAGATCGGTTCTTAGGTCAAGCATTAAATTTCTCTAGTTTTATTTTCTTGTTTGAAAACATTGGATTGAGTGGTGTTTACATTATTTGCAACA
Organism: Hippopus hippopus; assembly: GCA_946811185.2. NCBI lineage: Eukaryota > Metazoa > Mollusca > Bivalvia > Cardiida > Cardiidae > Hippopus > Hippopus hippopus. Next base: position 30,534,523 of record OX328112.1, read on the forward strand.
TTATCTGTTACATTGCGGTGGCATGCTTTCCTGGAATTTGGTTTACAAGTACTTTGCACAACATTCTTCTCAAGCCAGTAAATCTTTGCGGTTGTATTTTCATGTTTGAAGACATTGGACTGAGTGGTGTTTGTATCATTTTCAACATTATCTCATCTCTTTGCAGTGTTTCGGCCAGCTTCAAACTTTTGACCCCTATTCCTAATTTTTTGGGGTCATACTAAAACTTTAGGGTCACTTTTTAAATGCCTTATTTAAGCTACTTTAATTTACATTTTTGGACCTTTCCCTGTGACTCTGCCGACTCGGAACCGGAACTTAATCTGACATGACCCGAATATTTGTTGCATTAGTTGATTATTCTTTTTTCATGATTTCGAGGTGTTTACTTGTGGAAGGGGCAAAAAAAACAGTTTACAAGTCCTTTCTGTTTTTCTTTTCCGGTTCATCTGCTGTTATATTTCAAAAATCGTCTAGAATACACAGACCGTACACATTTAAAGGGCGGCGACAAATTGACCTTCCTATAGTTATTCCGTTCCTAGGTATTTAATTAGTAAACAGACCTTCAAATGTGTGAGTGTGTAAAAGAGTAGTCAGTTGGTAGCAATTCGTGTTCTTTAATGCTTTTTTTTTTGTGCAGTACCGGCAGATATTTTAAATAAATTTGGTTTTGGACACTGGGCGCTATATCATAACCTCTCAAAATAAATAACCATGGCGTACGAAAACTTCTTTCTCTGCATATATTTCAAAAAGCGTCTAGAATACACAAGCCGTACATATTTAAATCGCGGCGACCAATTGACCTTCGTATAGTTATTCCGTACCTAGTTATTTATTAGTAAACAGAGCTTCAAATGTGACTGTCAGAAAGTAGCCGTATGTAGCAATTCTTCTCTAATGCTACTTTTTTTTTTTTTGTGCAGTACGGGCAGATATTCTAAATAAATTCGGTTTCAGACATTGGGCACCGTATCATAGACTCTTAATATGAATAATCTTGGCGTACTGAAACTTCTATCTCCGCATATTTTTAAAAAAGCATTTAGAATACACAGGCCGAACAGGTTTAAAGCTCAGCGACAAATCGACCTTCGCATAGTTATTCCGTACCTAGTTATTTATTAGTTAACAGTGTTTCAAATGTGCGACTGTCAGAAAGTAACCAGCTGGTAGCAATTCGTCTTCTGTAACGTTTTTGTTTTTGTGCAGTACGGGCAGACATTCTAAATAAATTCGGCTTCAGACACTGGGTGCCGTATCATAAACTCTCAATAAGAATAATCTTGGCATACGAAAACTACTTTCTCCACATATATTTCAAAAAGCATCTAGAATACACAGGCCATACGTATTTAAAGCGCGGCAACAAATTGACCTTCGTATAGTTATTCAGTACCTAGTTATTTATCAGTAAATAGAGCTTCAAATGTGCGACTGTCAGAAAGTAGCCAGTAGGTAGCAATTCGTCTTATATAATGCCTTTTTTTTTGTGCAGTACGGGCAGACATTCTAAATAAATTCGGCTTCAGACACTGGGCGCCGTATCATAAACTCTCAATAAGAATAATCTTGGCATACGAAATCTACTTTCTCCACATTTATTTGAAAAAGCATCTAGAATACACAGGCCATACACGATTAAAGCGCGGCGACCAATTAACCTTCGTATAGTTATTTCGTACCTAGTTATTTATTAGTAAACAGAGCTTCAAATGTGTGACTGTCAGAAAGTAGCCAGTAGGTAGCAATTCGTCTTCTGTAATGCTTTTTTTTTTGTGCAGTACGGGCAGATATTCTAAATAAATTTGGTTTTGAACACTGGGCGCTATTTTATAAACTGTCAAAATAAATAATCATGGCGTACGAAAACTTCTTTCTCTGCGTATATTTGAAAAAGCATCTAGAATAAATAGGCCATACATGTTTAAAGCACGGCGACCAATTGACCTTCGTATAGTTATTCAGTACCTAGTTATTTATTAGTAAATAGAGCTTCAAATGTGCGATTGTCAGAAAGTAGCCAGTAGGTAGGAATTCGTCTTCTGTAATGCTTTTTTTTTTTTTCTGCAGTACGGGCAGATATTCTAAATAAATTTAGTTGTGGACACTGGGCGCTATATCACAAACTCTCAAATAAAGTAATTATGGCGTACGAAAACTTCTTTCTCCGCATATATTTCAAAAAGCGTCTAGAAAAAATAGGCCATAGATGTTTAAAGCACGGCGACCAATTCACCTTCGTATAGTTATTCCGTACCTAGTTATTTATTAGTAAACAGAACTTCAAATGTGTGACTGTCAGAAAGTAACCAATTGGTAGCAATTCGTCTTTTGTAATGGTTCTTTTTTTTTTGTGCAGTACGGGCAGATATTCTAAATAAATTCGGTTTCAGACATTGGGCGCCGTATCATAGATTCTTAATATGAATAATCTTGGCGTACTGAAACTTCTATCTCCGCATATTTTTGAAAAGGCGTTTAGAATACACAGGCCGAACATGTTTAAAGCGCGGCGACCAATTGACCTTCGTATAGTTATTCCGTACCTAGTTATTTATTAGTTAACAGAGCTTCAAATGTGCGACTGTCAGAAAGTAACCAGTAGGTAGCAATTCGTCTTCTTTAATGCTTCTTTTTTTGTGCAGTACGGGCAGACATTCTAAATAAATTCGGCTTCAGACACTGGGCGCCGTATCATAAACTCTCAATAAGAATAATCTTGGCATACGAAAACTACTTTCTCCACATTTATTTCAAAAAGCATCTAGAATACACAGGCCATACACGAATAAAGCGCGGCGACCAATTAACCTTCGTATAGTTATTTCGTACCTAGTTATTTATTAGTAAAAAGAGCTTCAAATGTGTGACTGTCAGAAAGTAGCCAGTAGGTAGCAATTCGTCTTCTGTAATGCTTTTCTTTTTGTGCAGTACGGGCAGATATTCTAAATAAAGTCGCTTTCAGAATTCTAAATAAATTCGCTTTCAGACAACATGCGCCGTATTATAAATTTTCAATAAGAATAATCTTCGCATACGAAAACCACTTTCTGCACATATATTTCAAAAGGCATCTAGAATACAAAGGCCATGCATGTTTAAAGCGCGGCGACAAATTGACCATCGTATAGTTATTCCATACCTAGTTATTTATTAGTAAGTAGAGCTTCAAATATGTGACTGTGAGAAAGTAGCCAGTAGGTAGCAATTCGTCTCCTCTAATGCTTTTTTTTTTTTGTACAGTACGGGCAGATAGTCTAAAAAAATTCTGTTGTGGACACTGGGCGCTATATAATAAACTCTCAAAAAAAATAATCATGGCGTACGAAAACTTCTTTCTCCGCATATATTTGAAATAGCATCTAGAATAAATAGGCCATACATGTTTAAAGCGCGGCGACAAATTGACCTTCTTATAGTTATTCCGTACCTAGTTATTTATTAGTTAACAGAGCTTCAAATGTGCCACTGTCAGAAAGTAACCAGTAGGTAGCAATTCATCTTCTGTAATGGTTTTTTTTTTTGTGCAGAACAGGCAGACATTCTAAATAAATTCGGTTTCAGACACTGGGCGCTGTATCATAAACTCTTAATAAGAATAATCTTGGCATACGAAAACTACTTTCTCCACATATATTTCAAAAAGCATCTAGAATACACAGGCCATACACATTTAAAGCGCGGCTACCGATTGGCCTTCGTATAGTTATTCCGTACCTAATTATTTATTAGTAAACAGAGCTTCAAATGTGTCACTGTCAGAAAGTAGAGAGTAGGTAGCAATTCGTCTTCTATAATGCCTTTTTTTTTTGTGCAGTACAGGCAGACATTCTAAATAAATTCGGTTTCAGACACTGGGGACCGTATCATAAACTCTCAGTAAGAATAATCTTGGCATACGAAAACTAGTTTTACCACATATATTTCAAACAGCATCTAGAATACACAGGCCATGCATGTTTAAAGCGCGGCGACCAATTGACCATCATATAGTTATTCCGTACCTAGTTATTTATTAGTTAACACAGCTTCAAATGTGCGACTGTCAGAAAGTAAACAGTAGGCAGCAATTCGTCTTCTGTAATGCTTTTTTTTTTTTGTGCCTTACGGGTAGATATTCTAAATAAATTCAGTTTTGGACACTGGGCACTATATCATAAACTCTCAAAATAAATAATCATGGCGTACGAAAACTTCTTTCTCTGCATATATTTCAAAAAGTGTCTAGAATACACAGGCCATACACATTTAAAACCCGGCGACAAATTGACCTTGGTATAGTTATTCCATACCTAGTTATTTATTAGTAAATAGAGCTTCAAATGTGTGACTGTCAGCAGGTAGCCAGTAGGTAGCAATTCGTCTTCTATAATGCCTTTTTTTTTGTTCAGTACGGGCAGACATTCTAAATAAATTTGGTTTCAGACACTGGGCGCCGTATCATAAACTCTCAATAAGAATAATCTTGGCATACGAAAACTACTACCACCACATATATTTCAAACAGCATCTAGAATACACAAGCCATACATGTTTAAAGCGCAGCGATAAATTGACCTTCGTATAGTTATTCCGTACCTAGTCATTTATTAGTAAATAAAGCTTCAAATGTGTGACTGTCAGAAAGTAGCCAGTAGGTAGCAATTCGTCGTGTGTAATGCTTTTTTTTTTTGTGCAGTACGGGCAGATATTCTAAATAAATTCATTTTTGGACACTGGGCGCTATATCATAAACTCTCAAAATAAATAATCATGGCGTACGAAAACTCCTTTCTCTGCATATATTTCAAAAAGTGTATAATACTCAGGCCATATATTTTTAAAGCCCGGTGACAAATTGACCTTCGTATAGTTATTCCGTACCTAGTTATTTATTAGTTAACAGAGCTTCAAATGTGCGACTGTCAGAAAGTAACCAGTAGGTAGCAATTCATCTTCTGTAATGCTTTTTTTTTGTGCAGTACGGGCAAACATTCTAAACAAATTCGGTTTCAGACACTGGGCGCCGTATCATAAACTCTCAATAAGAATAATCTTGGCATACGAAAACTACTTTCTCCACATATATTTCAAAAAGCATCTAGAATACACAGGCCATACACATTTAAAGTCCGGTGACAAATTGACCTTCGTATAGTTATTCCGTACCTAGTTATTTATTAGTTAACAGAGCTTCAAATGTGTGACTGTCAGAAAGTAGCCAGTAGGTAGCAATTCGTCTTCTGTAATGCTTTTTTTTTTTCGTGCAGTACGGGCAGATATTCTAAATAAATTCGGTTTCAGACACTGGGCGCCGTATTATAAACTCTGAATATGAAAAATCTTGGCGTTTCTAAACTTCTATCTACGCATATATTTCAAAAAGCGTCTAGAATACACAGGCCATGCAGGTTTAAAGTGCAGCGACAATTTGACCTTCGTATAGTTATTCCGTACCTAGTTATTTATTAGTAAACAGAGCTATAAATGTGTGACTGTCAGAAAGTAACCAGTACGTAGCAATTCGTCTTCTGCAATGCTTTTTTTTTGTACAGTACGGGCAGACATTCTAAATAAATTCGGTTATAGACACTGCGTGCCGTATCATAAGCTCTCAATATAAATAATCATGGCGTACGATATCTCTCTCTGCATATACAAACCTTATTTTGCCCCTTGGTTTTCATCACAACGTCACGTTGTCGTTATAAACTATTGTTTTGATTGAACTGGTCTTTTTTGGTTGCATCAGAAACGACACACACGAGAAATTTTAGTGTGTCGGAAAAGAAATCATCGAGTCAAAAATGCAAGAAACGCGCTCTGGACCAAACACTGCCTTCAATCGCATGAGAGGTATGGAGTGGGCACTTTGATAAACAATTCCTGGTCATAGTTTACCATTGGGTTCATGTAACACCCTTACCGATGGTGAGGTGTTCCATACCTCTTGTGTCAACAGTTTAATTGGCATATAGGTGAATGCAGTGTCTGGGAATAAGTGAACTAATAATGTTAGGTGAGAAAATGTTCAGCGCAAATGATCTACTCAAAGTCTTTACATTTACTTGTATAATTTACACGTTACCAAGACTTACAGCCAAGGGCCTTTGCGTAAAGTACACTTTTTTCTGAAGAGGAAAGTTGAAGTCGATACTACAAACTTGCTATGGGTCAATGTTTAACCTTTGGTCACTTGAAAAATGATAGCACTCAAAAGGTAGTCATAATCGAACCCTGTCCAGTTTTTATACCAAGGAATAGGCTAGCACTATTGTCTGCGTTAAAGGGTCAACAGTAAAGGAAGCGATATAGGTCCTTAAGCTCTTTCTTTTGCATTTCTAGGAATGTAGGATTATGTGGTACTACGCGTCTGCCCGTAATGCAGCCCATCGATCAAGTCAGTCAGAATTGGTAAGCGACCTGGTGCAGAAAAACAGGCTAAAAAGGTCAAATGAGATCGGTTCTTAGGTCAAGCATTAAATTTCTCTAGTTTTATTTTCTTGTTTGAAAACATTGGATTGAGTGGTGTTTACATTATTTGCAACATTATCTGTTACATTGCGGTGGCATGCTTTCCTGGAATTTGGTTTACAAGTACTTTGCACAACATTCTTCTCAAGCCAGTAAATCTTTGCGGTTGTATTTTCATGTTTGAAGACATTGGACTGAGTGGTGTTTGTATCATTTTCAACATTATCTCATCTCTTTGCAGTGTTTCGGCCAGCTTCAAACTTTTGACCCCTATTCCTAATTTTTTGGGGTCATACTAAAACTTTAGGGTCACTTTTTAAATGCCTTATTTAAGCTACTTTAATTTACATTTTTGGACCTTTCCCTGTGACTCTGCCGACTCGGAACCGGAACTTAATCTGACATGACCCGAATATTTGTTGCATTAGTTGATTATTCTTTTTTCGTGATTTCGAGGTGTTTACTTGTGGAAGGGGCAAAAAAAACAGTTTACAAGTCCTTTCTGTTTTTCTTTTCTGGTTCATCTGCTGTTATATTTCAAAAATCGTCTAGAATACACAGACCGTACACATTTAAAGGGCGGCGACAAATTGACCTTCCTATAGTTATTCCGTTCCTAGGTATTTAATTAGTAAACAGACCTTCAAATGTGCGAGTGTGTAAAAGAGTAGTCAGTTGGTAGCAATTCGTGTTCTTTAATGCTTTTTTTTTTGTGCAGTACCGGCAGATATTTTAAATAAATTTGGTTTTGGACACTGGGCGCTATATCATAACCTCTCAAAATAAATAACCATGGCGTACGAAAACGTCTTTCTCTGCATATATTTCAAAAAGCGTCTAGAATACACAAGCCGTACATGTTTCAATCGCGGCGACCAATTGACCTTCGTATAGTTATTCCGTACATAGTTATTTATTAGTTAACAGAGCTTCAAATGTGCGACTGCCAGAAAGTAACCAGTAGGTAGCAATTCATCTTCTGTAATGCTTTTTTTTTTGTGCAGTACGGGCAAACATTCTAAACAAATTCGGTTTCAGACACTGGGCGCCGTATCATAAACTCTCAATAAGAATAATCTTGGCATACGAAAACTACTTTCTCCACATATATTTCAAAAAGCATCTAGAATACACAGGCCATACACATTTAAAGTCCGGCGACAAATTGACCTTCGTATAGTTATTCCGTACCTAGTTATTTATTAGTTAACAGAGCTTCAAATGTGTGACTGTCAGAAAGTAGCCAGTAGGTAGCAATTCGTCTTCTGTAATGCTTTTTTTTTGTGCAGTACGGGCAGACATTCTAAATAAATTCGGTTATAGACACTGCGTGCCGTATCATAAGCTCTCAATATAAATAATCATGGTGTACGAAATCTCTCTCTGCATATACAAACCTTATTTTGCCCCTTGGTTTTCATCACAACGTCACGGTGTCGTTATAAACTATTGTTTTGATTGAACTGGTCTTTTTTGGTTGCATCAAAAACGACACACACGACAAATTTTAGTGTGTCGGAAAAGAAATCATCGAGTCAAAAATGTAAGAAACGCGCTCTGGACCAAACACTGCCTTCAATCGCATGAGAGGTATGGAGTGGGCACTTTGATAAACAATTCCTGGTCATAGTTTACCATTGGGTTCATGTAACACCCTTACCGATGGTGAGGTGTTCCATACCTCTTGTGTCAACAGTTTAATTGGCATATAGGTGAATGCAGTGTCTGGGAATAAGTGAACTAATAATGTTAGGTGAGAAAATGTTCAGCGCAAATGATCTACTCAAAGTCTTTACATTTACTTGTATAATTTACACGTTACCAAGACTTACAGCCAAGGGCCTTTGCGTAAAGTACACTTTTTTCTGAAGAGGAAAGTTGAAGTCGATACTACAAACTTGCTATGGGTCAATGTTTAACCTTTGGTCACTTGAAAAATGATAGCACTCAAAAGGTAGTCATAATCGAACCCTGTCCAGTTTTTATACCAAGGAATAGGCTAGCACTATTGTCTGCGTTAAAGGGTCAACAGTAAAGGAAGCGATATAGGTCCTTAAGCTCTTTCTTTTGCATTTCTAGGAATGTAGGATTATGTGGTACTACGCGTCTGCCCGTAATGCAGCCCATCGATCAAGTCAGTCAGAATTGGTAAGCGACCTGGTGCAGAAAAACAGGCTAAAAAGGTCAAATGAGATCGGTTCTTAGGTCAAGCATTAAATTTCTCTAGTTTTATTTTCTTGTTTGAAAACATTGGATTGAGTGGTGTTTACATTATTTGCAACATTATCTGTTACATTGCGGTGGCATGCTTTCCTGGAATTTGGTTTACAAGTACTTTGCACAACATTCTTCTCAAGCCAGTAAATCTTTGCGGTTGTATTTTCATGTTTGAAGACATTGGACTGAGTGGTGTTTGTATCATTTTCAACATTATCTCATCTCTTTGCAGTGTTTCGGCCAGCTTCAAACTTTTGACCCCTATTCCTAATTTTTTGGGGTCATACTAAAACTTTAGGGTCACTTTTTAAATGCCTTATTTAAGCTACTTTAATTTACATTTTTGGACCTTTCCCTGTGACTCTGCCGACTCGGAACCGGAACTTAATCTGACATGACCCGAATATTTGTTGCATTAGTTGATTATTCTTTTTTCATGATTTCGAGGTGTTTACTTGTGGAAGGGGCAAAAAAAACAGTTTACAAGTCCTTTCTGTTTTTCTTTTCCGGTTCATCTGCTGTTATATTTCAAAAATCGTCTAGAATACACAGACCGTACACATTTAAAGGGCGGCGACAAATTGACCTTCCTATAGTTATTCCGTTCCTAGGTATTTAATTAGTAAACAGACCTTCAAATGTGTGAGTGTGTAAAAGAGTAGTCAGTTGGTAGCAATTCGTGTTCTTTAATGCTTTTTTTTTTGTGCAGTACCGGCAGATATTTTAAATAAATTTGGTTTTGGACACTGGGCGCTATATCATAACCTCTCAAAATAAATAACCATGGCGTACGAAAACTTCTTTCTCTGCATATATTTCAAAAAGCGTCTAGAATACACAAGCCGTACATATTTAAATCGCGGCGACCAATTGACCTTCGTATAGTTATTCCGTACCTAGTTATTTATTAGTAAACAGAGCTTCAAATGTGACTGTCAGAAAGTAGCCGTATGTAGCAATTCTTCTCTAATGCTACTTTTTTTTTTTTTGTGCAGTACGGGCAGATATTCTAAATAAATTCGGTTTCAGACATTGGGCACCGTATCATAGACTCTTAATATGAATAATCTTGGCGTACTGAAACTTCTATCTCCGCATATTTTTAAAAAAGCATTTAGAATACACAGGCCGAACAGGTTTAAAGCTCAGCGACAAATCGACCTTCGCATAGTTATTCCGTACCTAGTTATTTATTAGTTAACAGTGTTTCAAATGTGCGACTGTCAGAAAGTAACCAGCTGGTAGCAATTCGTCTTCTGTAACGTTTTTGTTTTTGTGCAGTACGGGCAGACATTCTAAATAAATTCGGCTTCAGACACTGGGTGCCGTATCATAAACTCTCAATAAGAATAATCTTGGCATACGAAAACTACTTTCTCCACATATATTTCAAAAAGCATCTAGAATACACAGGCCATACGTATTTAAAGCGCGGCAACAAATTGACCTTCGTATAGTTATTCAGTACCTAGTTATTTATCAGTAAATAGAGCTTCAAATGTGCGACTGTCAGAAAGTAGCCAGTAGGTAGCAATTCGTCTTATATAATGCCTTTTTTTTTGTGCAGTACGGGCAGACATTCTAAATAAATTCGGCTTCAGACACTGGGCGCCGTATCATAAACTCTCAATAAGAATAATCTTGGCATACGAAATCTACTTTCTCCACATTTATTTGAAAAAGCATCTAGAATACACAGGCCATACACGATTAAAGCGCGGCGACCAATTAACCTTCGTATAGTTATTTCGTACCTAGTTATTTATTAGTAAACAGAGCTTCAAATGTGTGACTGTCAGAAAGTAGCCAGTAGGTAGCAATTCGTCTTCTGTAATGCTTTTTTTTTTGTGCAGTACGGGCAGATATTCTAAATAAATTTGGTTTTGAACACTGGGCGCTATTTTATAAACTGTCAAAATAAATAATCATGGCGTACGAAAACTTCTTTCTCTGCGTATATTTGAAAAAGCATCTAGAATAAATAGGCCATACATGTTTAAAGCACGGCGACCAATTGACCTTCGTATAGTTATTCAGTACCTAGTTATTTATTAGTAAATAGAGCTTCAAATGTGCGATTGTCAGAAAGTAGCCAGTAGGTAGGAATTCGTCTTCTGTAATGCTTTTTTTTTTTTTCTGCAGTACGGGCAGATATTCTAAATAAATTTAGTTGTGGACACTGGGCGCTATATCACAAACTCTCAAATAAAGTAATTATGGCGTACGAAAACTTCTTTCTCCGCATATATTTCAAAAAGCGTCTAGAAAAAATAGGCCATAGATGTTTAAAGCACGGCGACCAATTCACCTTCGTATAGTTATTCCGTACCTAGTTATTTATTAGTAAACAGAACTTCAAATGTGTGACTGTCAGAAAGTAACCAATTGGTAGCAATTCGTCTTTTGTAATGGTTCTTTTTTTTTTGTGCAGTACGGGCAGATATTCTAAATAAATTCGGTTTCAGACATTGGGCGCCGTATCATAGATTCTTAATATGAATAATCTTGGCGTACTGAAACTTCTATCTCCGCATATTTTTGAAAAGGCGTTTAGAATACACAGGCCGAACATGTTTAAAGCGCGGCGACCAATTGACCTTCGTATAGTTATTCCGTACCTAGTTATTTATTAGTTAACAGAGCTTCAAATGTGCGACTGTCAGAAAGTAACCAGTAGGTAGCAATTCGTCTTCTTTAATGCTTCTTTTTTTGTGCAGTACGGGCAGACATTCTAAATAAATTCGGCTTCAGACACTGGGCGCCGTATCATAAACTCTCAATAAGAATAATCTTGGCATACGAAAACTACTTTCTCCACATTTATTTCAAAAAGCATCTAGAATACACAGGCCATACACGAATAAAGCGCGGCGACCAATTAACCTTCGTATAGTTATTTCGTACCTAGTTATTTATTAGTAAAAAGAGCTTCAAATGTGTGACTGTCAGAAAGTAGCCAGTAGGTAGCAATTCGTCTTCTGTAATGCTTTTCTTTTTGTGCAGTACGGGCAGATATTCTAAATAAAGTCGCTTTCAGAATTCTAAATAAATTCGCTTTCAGACAACATGCGCCGTATTATAAATTTTCAATAAGAATAATCTTCGCATACGAAAACCACTTTCTGCACATATATTTCAAAAGGCATCTAGAATACAAAGGCCATGCATGTTTAAAGCGCGGCGACAAATTGACCATCGTATAGTTATTCCATACCTAGTTATTTATTAGTAAGTAGAGCTTCAAATATGTGACTGTGAGAAAGTAGCCAGTAGGTAGCAATTCGTCTCCTCTAATGCTTTTTTTTTTTTGTACAGTACGGGCAGATAGTCTAAAAAAATTCTGTTGTGGACACTGGGCGCTATATAATAAACTCTCAAAAAAAATAATCATGGCGTACGAAAACTTCTTTCTCCGCATATATTTGAAATAGCATCTAGAATAAATAGGCCATACATGTTTAAAGCGCGGCGACAAATTGACCTTCTTATAGTTATTCCGTACCTAGTTATTTATTAGTTAACAGAGCTTCAAATGTGCCACTGTCAGAAAGTAACCAGTAGGTAGCAATTCATCTTCTGTAATGGTTTTTTTTTTTGTGCAGAACAGGCAGACATTCTAAATAAATTCGGTTTCAGACACTGGGCGCTGTATCATAAACTCTTAATAAGAATAATCTTGGCATACGAAAACTACTTTCTCCACATATATTTCAAAAAGCATCTAGAATACACAGGCCATACACATTTAAAGCGCGGCTACCGATTGGCCTTCGTATAGTTATTCCGTACCTAATTATTTATTAGTAAACAGAGCTTCAAATGTGTCACTGTCAGAAAGTAGAGAGTAGGTAGCAATTCGTCTTCTATAATGCCTTTTTTTTTTGTGCAGTACAGGCAGACATTCTAAATAAATTCGGTTTCAGACACTGGGGACCGTATCATAAACTCTCAGTAAGAATAATCTTGGCATACGAAAACTAGTTTTACCACATATATTTCAAACAGCATCTAGAATACACAGGCCATGCATGTTTAAAGCGCGGCGACCAATTGACCATCATATAGTTATTCCGTACCTAGTTATTTATTAGTTAACACAGCTTCAAATGTGCGACTGTCAGAAAGTAAACAGTAGGCAGCAATTCGTCTTCTGTAATGCTTTTTTTTTTTTGTGCCTTACGGGTAGATATTCTAAATAAATTCAGTTTTGGACACTGGGCACTATATCATAAACTCTCAAAATAAATAATCATGGCGTACGAAAACTTCTTTCTCTGCATATATTTCAAAAAGTGTCTAGAATACACAGGCCATACACATTTAAAACCCGGCGACAAATTGACCTTGGTATAGTTATTCCATACCTAGTTATTTATTAGTAAATAGAGCTTCAAATGTGTGACTGTCAGCAGGTAGCCAGTAGGTAGCAATTCGTCTTCTATAATGCCTTTTTTTTTGTTCAGTACGGGCAGACATTCTAAATAAATTTGGTTTCAGACACTGGGCGCCGTATCATAAACTCTCAATAAGAATAATCTTGGCATACGAAAACTACTACCACCACATATATTTCAAACAGCATCTAGAATACACAAGCCATACATGTTTAAAGCGCAGCGATAAATTGACCTTCGTATAGTTATTCCGTACCTAGTCATTTATTAGTAAATAAAGCTTCAAATGTGTGACTGTCAGAAAGTAGCCAGTAGGTAGCAATTCGTCGTGTGTAATGCTTTTTTTTTTTGTGCAGTACGGGCAGATATTCTAAATAAATTCATTTTTGGACACTGGGCGCTATATCATAAACTCTCAAAATAAATAATCATGGCGTACGAAAACTCCTTTCTCTGCATATATTTCAAAAAGTGTATAATACTCAGGCCATATATTTTTAAAGCCCGGTGACAAATTGACCTTCGTATAGTTATTCCGTACCTAGTTATTTATTAGTTAACAGAGCTTCAAATGTGCGACTGTCAGAAAGTAACCAGTAGGTAGCAATTCATCTTCTGTAATGCTTTTTTTTTGTGCAGTACGGGCAAACATTCTAAACAAATTCGGTTTCAGACACTGGGCGCCGTATCATAAACTCTCAATAAGAATAATCTTGGCATACGAAAACTACTTTCTCCACATATATTTCAAAAAGCATCTAGAATACACAGGCCATACACATTTAAAGTCCGGTGACAAATTGACCTTCGTATAGTTATTCCGTACCTAGTTATTTATTAGTTAACAGAGCTTCAAATGTGTGACTGTCAGAAAGTAGCCAGTAGGTAGCAATTCGTCTTCTGTAATGCTTTTTTTTTTTCGTGCAGTACGGGCAGATATTCTAAATAAATTCGGTTTCAGACACTGGGCGCCGTATTATAAACTCTGAATATGAAAAATCTTGGCGTTTCTAAACTTCTATCTACGCATATATTTCAAAAAGCGTCTAGAATACACAGGCCATGCAGGTTTAAAGTGCAGCGACAATTTGACCTTCGTATAGTTATTCCGTACCTAGTTATTTATTAGTAAACAGAGCTATAAATGTGTGACTGTCAGAAAGTAACCAGTACGTAGCAATTCGTCTTCTGCAATGCTTTTTTTTTGTACAGTACGGGCAGACATTCTAAATAAATTCGGTTATAGACACTGCGTGCCGTATCATAAGCTCTCAATATAAATAATCATGGCGTACGATATCTCTCTCTGCATATACAAACCTTATTTTGCCCCTTGGTTTTCATCACAACGTCACGTTGTCGTTATAAACTATTGTTTTGATTGAACTGGTCTTTTTTGGTTGCATCAGAAACGACACACACGAGAAATTTTAGTGTGTCGGAAAAGAAATCATCGAGTCAAAAATGCAAGAAACGCGCTCTGGACCAAACACTGCCTTCAATCGCATGAGAGGTATGGAGTGGGCACTTTGATAAACAATTCCTGGTCATAGTTTACCATTGGGTTCATGTAACACCCTTACCGATGGTGAGGTGTTCCATACCTCTTGTGTCAACAGTTTAATTGGCATATAGGTGAATGCAGTGTCTGGGAATAAGTGAACTAATAATGTTAGGTGAGAAAATGTTCAGCGCAAATGATCTACTCAAAGTCTTTACATTTACTTGTATAATTTACACGTTACCAAGACTTACAGCCAAGGGCCTTTGCGTAAAGTACACTTTTTTCTGAAGAGGAAAGTTGAAGTCGATACTATAAACTTGCTATGGGTCAATGTTTAACCTTTGGTCACTTGAAAAATGATAGCACTCGAAAGGTAGTCATAATCGAACCCTGTCCAGTTTTTATACCAAGGAATAGGCTAGCACTATTGTCTGCGTTAAAGGGTCAACAGTAAAGGAAGCGATATAGGTCCTTAAGCTCTTTCTTTTGCATTTCTAGGAATGTAGGATTATGTGGTACTACGCGTCTGCCCGTAATGCAGCCCATCGATCAAGTCATTCAGGATTGGTAAGCGACCTGGTGCAGAAAAACAGGCTAAAAAGGTCAAATGAGATCGGTTCTTAGGTCAAGCATTAAATTTCTCTAGTTTTATTTTCTTGTTTGAAAACATTGGATTGAGTGGTGTTTACATTATTTGCAACATTATCTGTTACATTGCGGTGGCATGCTTTCCTGGAATTTGGTTTACAAGTACTTTGCACAACATTCTTCTCAAGCCAGTAAATCTTTGCGGTTGTATTTTCATGTTTGAAGACATTGGACTGAGTGGTGTTTGTATCATTTTCAACATTATCTCATCTCTTTGCAGTGTTTCGGCCAGCTTCAAACTTTTGACCCCTATTCCTAATTTTTTGGGGTCATACTAAAACTTTAGGGTCACTTTTTAAATGCCTTATTTAAGCTACTTTAATTTACATTTTTGGACCTTTCCCTGTGACTCTGCCGACTCGGAACAGGAACTTAATCTGACATGACCCGAATATTTGTTGCATTAGTTGATTATTCTTTTTTCATGATTTCGAGGTGTTTACTTGTGGAAGGGGCAAAAAAAACAGTTTACAAGTCCTTTCTGTTTTTCTTTTCCGGTTCATCTGCTGTTATATTTCAAAAATCGTCTAGAATACACAGACCGTACACATTTAAAGGGCGGCGACAAATTGACCTTCCTATAGTTATTCCGTTCCTAGGTATTTAATTAGTAAACAGACCTTCAAATGTGTGAGTGTGTAAAAGAGTAGTCAGTTGGTAGCAATTCGTGTTCTTTAATGCTTTTTTTTTTGTGCAGTACCGGCAGATATTTTAAATAAATTTGGTTTTGGACACTGGGCGCTATATCATAACCTCTCAAAATAAATAACCATGGCGTACGAAAACTTCTTTCTCTGCATATATTTCAAAAAGCGTCTAGAATACACAAGCCGTACATGTTTAAATCGCGGCGAACAATTGACCTTCGTATAGTTATTCCGTACCTAGTTATTTATTAGTAAACAGAGCTTCAAATGTGTGACTGTCAGCAAGTAGCCGAACGTAGCAATTCTTCTCTAATGCTACTTTTTTTTTTGTGCAGTACGGGCAGATATTCTAAATAAATTCGGTTTCAGACATTGGGCACCGTATCATAGACTCTTAATATGAATAATCTTGGCGTACTGAAACTTCTATCTCCGCATATTTTTAAAAAAGCATTTAGAATACACAGGCCGAACACGTTTAAAGCGCAGCGACAAATCGACCTTCGTATAGTTATTCCGTACCTAGTTATTTATTAGTTAACAGAGCTTCAAATGTGCGACTTGTCAGAAAGTAACCAGTAGGTAGCAATTCGTCTTCTGTAACGTTTTTGTTTTTGTGCAGTACGGGCAGACATTCTAAATAAATTCGGCTTCAGACACTGGGCGCCGTATCATAAACTCTCAATAAGAATAATCTTGGCATACGAAAACTACTTTCTCCACATATATTTCAAAAAGCATCTAGAATACACAGGCCATACGTATTTAAAGCGCGGCAACAAATTGACCTTCGTCTAGTTATTCAGTACCTAGTTATTTATCAGTAAATAGAGCTTCAAATGTGCGACTGTCAGAAAGTAGCCAGTAGGTAGCAATTCGTCTTATATAATGCCTTTTTTTTTGTGGAGTACGGGCAGACATTCTAAATAAATTCGGTTTCAGACACTGGGCGCCGTATCATAAACTCTCAATAAGAATAATCTTGGCATACGAAATCTACTTTCTCCACATTTATTTGAAAAAGCATCTAGAATACACAGGCCATACACGATTAAAGCGCGGCGACCAATTAACCTTCGTATAGTTATTTCATACCTACTTATTTATTAGTAAACAGAGCTTCAAATGTGTGACTGTCAGAAAGTAGCCAGTAGGTAGCAATTCGTCTTCTGTAATGCTTTTTTTTTTTGTGCTATACGGGCAGATATTCTAAATAAATTTGGTTTTGAACACTGGGCGCTATTTTATAAACTGTCAAAATAAATAATCATGGCGTACGAAAACTTCTTTCTCTGCGTATATTTGAAAAAGCATCTAGAATAAATAGGCCATACATGTTTAAAGCACGGCGACCAATTGACCTTCGTATAGTTATTCAGTACCTAGTTATTTATTAGTAAATAGAGCTTCAAATGTGCGATTGTCAGAAAGTAGCCAGTAGGTAGGAATTCGTCTTCTGTAATGCTTTTTTTTTTTTTTCTGCAGTACGGGCAGATATTCTAAATAAATTTAGTTTTGGACACTGGGCGCTATATCACAAACTCTCAAATAAAGTAATTATGGCGTACGAAAACTTCTTTCTCCGCATATATTTCAAAAAGCGTCTAGAAAAAATAGGCCATAGATGTTTAAAGCACGGCGACCAATTCACCTTCGTATAGTTATTCCGTACCTAGTTATTTATTAGTAAACAGAACTTCAAATGTGTGACTGTCAGAAAGTAACCAGTTGGTAGCAATTCGTCTTTTGTAATGGTTCTTTTTTTTTTGTGCAGTACAGGCAGATATTCTAAATAAATTCGGTTTCAGACATTGGGCGCTGTATCATAGATTCTTAATATGAATAATCTTGGCATACTGAAACTTCTATCTCCGCATATTTTTGAAAAGGCGTTTAGAATACACAGGCCGAACATGTTTAAAGCGCGGCGACCAATTGACCTTAGTATAGTTATTCCGTAGCTAGTTATTTATTAGTTAACAGAGCTTGAAATGTGCGACTGTCAGAAAGTAACCAGTAGGTAGCAATTCGTCTTCTGTAATGCTTCTTTTTTTGTGCAGTACGGGCAGACATTCTAAATAAATTCGGCTTCAGACACTGGGCGCCGTATCATAAACTCTCAATAAGAATAATCTTGGCATACGAAAACTACTTTCTCCACATTTATTTCAAAAAGCATCTAGAATACACAAGCCATACACGATTAAAGCGCGGCGACCAATTAACCTTCGTATAGTTATTTCGTACCTAGTTATTTATTAGTAAAAAGAGCTTCAAATGTCTGACTGTCAGAAAGTAGCCAGTAGGTAGCAATTCGTCTTCTGTAATGCTTTTTTTTTTTGTGCAGTACGGGCAGATATTCTAAATAAAGTCGCTTTCAGAATTCTAAATAAATTCGGTTTCAGACAACGGGCGCCGTATTATAAATTTTCAATAAGAATAATCTTCGCATACGAAAACCACTTTCTCTACATATATTTCAAAAGGCATCTAGAATACAAAGGCCATGCATGTTTAAAGCGCGGCGACAAATTGACCATCGTATAGTTATTCCATACCTAGTTATTTATTAGTAAGTAGAGCTTCAAATATGTGACTGTGAGAAAGTAGCCAGTAGGTAGCAATTCATCTCCTCTAATGCTTTTTTTTTTTTGTACAGTACGGGCAGATAGTCTAAAAAAATTCTGTTGTGGACACTGGGCGCTATATAATAAACTCTCAAAAAAAATAATCATGGCGTAAGAAAACTTCTTTCTCCGCATATATTTGAAATAGCGTCTAGAATAAATACGCCATACATGTTTAAAGCGCGGCGACAAATTGACCTTCTTATAGTTATTCCGTACCTAGTTATTTATTAGTTAACAGAGCTTCAAATGTGCGACTGTCAGAAAGTAACCAGTAGGTAGCAATTCATCTTCTGTAATGGTTTTTTTTTTTTTTGTGCAGTACAGGCAGACATTCTAAATAAATTCGGTTTCAGACACTGGGTGCTGTATCATAAACTCTTAATAAGAATAATCTTGGCATATGAAAACTACTTTCTCCACATATATTTCAAAAAGCATCTAGAATACACAGGCCATACACATTTAAAGCACAGCTACCGATTGGCCTTCGTATAGTTATTCCGTACCTAGTTATTTATTAGTAAACAGAGCTTCAAATGTGTCACTGTCAGAAAGTAGAGAGTACGTAGCAATTCGTCTTCTATAATGCCTTTTTTTTTTTTTTGCAGTACGGGCAGACATTCTAAATAAATTCGGTTTCAGACACTGGGGGCCGTATCATAAATTCTCAGTAAGAATAATCTTGGCATACGAAAACTACTTTTACCACATATATTTCAAACAGCATCTAGAATACACAGGCCATGCATGTTTAAAGCGCGGCGACAAATTGACCATCATATAGTTATTCCGTACCTAGTTATTTATTAGTTAACACAGCTTCAAATGTGCGACTGTCAGAAAGTAAACAGTAGGTAGCAATTCGTCTTCTGTAATGTATTTTTTTTGTGGAGTACGGGCAGACATTCTAAATAAATTCGGTTTCAGACACTGGGCGCTGTATCATAAACTCTCAATAAGAATAATCTTGGCATACGAAAACTACTTTATCCACATATATTTCAAAAAACATCTAGAATACACAGTCCATACACATTTAAAGCGTGGCGACCAATTGGCTTTCGTATAGTTATTCCGTACCTAGTTATTTATTAGTAAACAGAGCTTCAAATGTTTGACTGTCAGAAAGTAGCGAGTAGGCAGCAATTCGTCTTCTGTAATGCTTTTTTTTTTTTGTGCCTTACGGGCAGATATTCTAAATAAATTCAGTTTTGGACACTGGGCACTATATCATAAACTCTCAAAATAAATAATCATGGCGTACGAAAACTTCTTTCTCTGCATATATTTCAAAAAGTGTCTAGAATACACAGGCCATACACATTTAAAACCCGGCGACAAATTGACCTTGGTATAGTTATTCCATACCTAGTTATTTATTAGTAAATAGAGCTTCAAATGTGTGACTGTCAGCAGGTAGCCAGTAGGTAGCAATTCGTCTTCTATAATGCCTTTTTTTTGTGCAGTACGGGCAGACATTCTAAATAAATTTGGTTTCAGACACTGGGCGCCGTATCATAAACTCTCAATAAGAATAATCTTGGCATACGAAAACTACTACCACCACATATATTTCAAACAGCATCTAGAATACACAAGCCATACATGTTTAAAGCGCAGCGATAAATTGACCTTCGTATAGTTATTCAGTACCTAGTCATTTATTAGTAAATAAAGCTTCAAATGTGTGACTGTCAGAAAGTAGCCAGTAGGTAGCAATTCGTCGTGTGTAATGCTTTTTTTTTGTGCAGTACGGGCAGATATTCTAAATAAATTCATTTTTGGACACTGGGCGCTATATCATAAACTCTCAAAATAAATAATCATGGCGTACGAAAACTCCTTTCTCTGCATATATTTCAAAAAGTGTATAATACACAGGCCATATATTTTTAAAGCCCGGTGACAAATTGACCTTCGTATAGTTCTTCCGTACCTAGTTATTTATTAGTTAACAGAGCTTCAAATGTGCGACTGTCAGAAAGTAACCAGTAGGTAGCAATTCATCTTCTGTAATGCTTTTTTTTTGGTGCAGTACGGGCAAACATTCTAAACAAATTCGGTTTCAGACACTGGGCGCCGTATCATAAACTCTCAATAAGAATAATCTTGGCATACGAAAACTACTTTCACCACATATATTTCAAAAAGCATCTAGAATACACAGGCCATACAAATTTAAAGTCCGGCGACAAATTGACCTTCGTATAGTTATTCCGTACCTAGTTATTTATTAGTTAACACAGCTTCAAATGTGTGACTGTCAGAAAGTAGCCAGTAGGTAGCAATTCGTCTTCTGTAATGCTTTTTTTTTTTCGTGCAGTACGGGCAGATATTCTAAATAAATTTGGTTTCAGACACTGGGCGCCGTATTATAAACTCTGAATATGAAAAATCTTGGCGTTCCTAAACTTCTATCTACGCATATATTTCAAAAAGCGTCTAGAATACACAGGCCATGCAGGTTTAAAGTGCAGCGACAATTTGACCTTCGTATAGTTATTCCGTACCTAGTTATTTATTAGTAAACAGAGCTATAAATGTGTGACTGTCAGAAAGTAACCAGTACGTAGCAATTCGTCTTCTGCAATGCTTTTTTTTTTTGTGCAGTACAGGCAGACATTCTAAATAAATTCGGTTATAGACACTGCGTGCCGTATCATAAGCTCTCAATATAAATAATCATGGCGTACGAAATCTCTCTCTGCATATACAAACCTTATTTTGCCCCTTGGTTTTCATCACAACATCACGGTGTCGTTATAAACTATTGTTTTGATTGAACTGGTCTTTTTTGGTTGCATCAGAAACGACACACACGACAAATTTTAGTGTGTCGGAAAAGAAATCATTGAGTCAAAAATGCAAGAAACGCGCTCTGGACCAAACACTGCCTTCAATCGCATGAGAGGTATGGAGTGGGCACTTTGATAAACAATTCCTGGTCATAGTTTACCATTGGGTTCATGTAACACCCTTACCGATGGTGAGGTGTTCCATACCTCTTGTGTCAACAGTTTAATTGGCATATAGGTGAATGCAGTGTCTGGGAATAAGTGAACTAATAATGTTAGGTGAGAAAATGTTCAGCGCAAATGATCTACTCAAAGTCTTTACATTTACTTGTATAATTTACACGTTACCAAGACTTACAGCCAAGGGCCTTTGCGTAAAGTACACTTTTTTCTGAAGAGGAAAGTTGAAGTCGATACTACAAACTTGCTATGGGTCAATGTTTAACCTTTGGTCACTTGAAAAATGATAGCACTCGAAAGGTAGTCATAATCGAACCCTGTCCAGTTTTTATACCAAGGAATAGGCTAGCACTATTGTCTGCGTTAAAGGGTCAACAGTAAAGGAAGCGATATAGGTCCTTAAGCTCTTTCTTTTGCATTTCTAGGAATGTAGGATTATGTGGTACTACACGTCTGCCCGTAATGCAGCCCATCGATCAAGTCAGTCAGGATTGGTAAGCGACCTGGTGCAGAAAAACAGGCTAAAAAGGTCAAATGAGATCGGTTCTTAGGTCAAGCATTAAATTTCTCTAGTTTTATTTTCTTGTTTGAAAACATTGGATTGAGTGGTGTTTACATTATTTGCAACATTATCTGTTACATTGCGGTGGCATGCTTTCCTGGAATTTGGTTTACAAGTACTTTGCACAACATTCTTCTCAAGCCAGTAAATCTTTGCGGTTGTATTTTCATGTTTGAAGACATTGGACTGAGTGGTGTTTGTATCATTTTCAACATTATCTCATCTCTTTGCAGTGTTTCGGCCAGCTTCAAACTTTTGACCCCTATTCCTAATTTTTTGGGGTCATACTAAAACTTTAGGGTCACTTTTTAAATGCCTTATTTAAGCTACTTTAATTTACATTTTTGGACCTTTCCCTGTGACTCTGCCGACTCGGAACCGGAACTTAATCTGACATGACCCGAATATTTGTTGCATTAGTTGATTATTCTTTTTTCATGATTTCGAGGTGTTTACTTGTGGAAGGGGCAAAAAAAACAGTTTACAAGTCCTTTCTGTTTTTCTTTTCCGGTTCATCTGCTGTTATATTTCAAGAATCGTCTAGAATACACAGACCGTACACATTTAAAGGGCGGCGACAAATTGACCTTCCTATAGTTATTCCGTTCCTAGGTATTTAATTAGTAAACAGACCTTCAAATGTGTGAGTGTGTAAAAGAGTAGTCAGTTGGTAGCAATTCGTGTTCTTTAATGCTTTTTTTTTTGTGCAGTACCGGCAGATATTTTAAATAAATTTGGTTTTGGACACTGGGCGCTATATCATAACCTCTCAAAATAAATAACCATGGCGTACGAAAACTTCTTTCTCTGCATATATTTCAAAAAGCGTCTAGAATACACAAGCCGTACATGTTTAAATCGCGGCGACCAATTGACCTTCGTATAGTTATTCCGTACCTAGTTATTTATTAGTAAACAGAGCTTCAAATGTGTGACTGTCAGAAAGTAGCCGTAGGTAGCAATTCTTCTCTAATGCTACTTTTTTTTTTTTTTTGTGCAGTACGGGCAGATATTCTAAATAAATTCGGTTTCAGACATTGGGCACCGTATCATAGACTCTTAATATGAATAATCTTGGCGTACTGAAACTTCTATCTCCGCATATTTTTAAAAAAGCATTTAGAATACACAGGCCGAACACGTTTAAATCGCAGCGACAAATCGACCTTCATATAGTTATTCCGTACCTAGTTATTTATTAGTTAACAGAGCTTCAAATGTGCGACTGTCAGAAAGTATACAGTAGGTAGCAATTCGTCTTCTGTAACGTTTTTGTTTTTGTGCAGTACGGGCAGACATTCTAAATAAATTCGGCTTCAGACACTGGGCGCCGTATCATAAACTCTCATTAAGAATAATCTTGGCATACGAAAACTACTTTCTCCACATATATTTCAAAAAGCATCTAGAATACACAGGCCATACGTATTTAAAGAGCGGCAACAAATTGACCTTCGTATAGTTATTCAGTACCTAGTTATTTATCAGTAAATAGAGCTTCAAATGTGCGACTGTCAGAAAGTAGCCAGTAGGTAGCAATTCGTCTTATATAATGCCTTTTTTTTTGTGCAGTATGGGCAGACATTCTAAATCAATTCGGCTTCAGACACTGGGCGCCGTATCATAAACTCTCAATAAGAATAATCTTGGCATACGAAAACTACTGTCTCCACATTTATTTGAAAAAGCATCTAGAATACACAGGCCATACACGATTAAAGCGCGGCGACCAATTAACCTTCATATAGTTATTTCGTACCTAGTTATTTATTAGTAAACAGAGCTTCAAATGTGTGACTGTCAGAAAGTAGCCAGTAGGTAGCAATTCGTCTTCTGTAATGCTTTTTTTCTTTTGTGCAGTACGGGCAGATATTCTAAATAAATTTGGTTTTGAACACTGGGCGCTATTTTATAAACTGTCAAAATAAATAATCATGGCGTACGAAAACTTCTTTCTCCGCGTATATTTGAAAAAGCATCTAGAATAAATAGGCCATACATGTTTAAAGCACGGCGACCAATTGACCTTCGTATAGTTATTCATTACCTAGTTATTTATCAGTAAATAGAGCTTCAAATGTG
Source organism: Hippopus hippopus (assembly GCA_946811185.2). NCBI lineage: Eukaryota > Metazoa > Mollusca > Bivalvia > Cardiida > Cardiidae > Hippopus > Hippopus hippopus. The sequence goes on from OX328112.1 coordinate 30,558,641, forward strand.
CGATTGTCAGAAAGTAGCCAGTAGGTAGGAATTCGTCTTCTGAAATGCTTTTTTTTTTTCTGCAGTACGGGCAGATATTCTAAATAAATTTAGTTGTGGACACTGGGCGCTATATCACAAACTCTCAAATAAAGTAATTATGGCGTACGAAAACTTCTTTCTCCGCATATATTTCAAAAAGCGTCTAGAAAAAATAGGCCATAGATGTTTAAAGCACGGCGACCAATTCACCTTCGTATAGTTATTCCGTACCTAGTTATTTATTAGTAAACAGAACTTCAAATGTGTGACTGTCAGAAAGTAACCAGCTGGTAGCAATTCGTCTTTTGTAATGGTTCTTTTTTTTTTGTGCAGTACGGGCAGATATTCTAAATAAATTCGGTTTCAGACATTGGGCGCTGTATCATAGATTCTTAATATGAATAATCTTGGCGTACTGAAACTTCTATCTCCGCATATTTTTAAAAAGGCGTTTAGAATACACAAGCCGAACATGTTTAAAGCGCGGCGACCAATTGACCTTCGTATAGTTATTCCGTACCTAGTTATTTATTAGTTAACAGAGCTTCAAATGTGCGACTGTCAGAAAGTAACCAGTAGGTAGCAATTCGTCTTCTGTAATGCTTCTTTTTTTGTGCAGTACGGGCAGACATTCTAAATAAATTCGGCTTCAGACACTGGGCGCCGTATCATAAACTCTCAATAAGAATAATCTTGGCATACGAAAACTACTTTCTCCACATTTTTTTAAAAAAGCATCTAGAATACACAAGCCATACACGATTAAAGCGCGGCGACCAATTAACCTTCGTATAGTTATTTCGTACCTAGTTATTTATTGGTAAAAAGAGCTTCAAATGTGTGACTGTGAGAAAGTAGCCAGTAGGTAGCAATTCGTCTTCTGTAATGCTTTTTTTTTTTGTGCAGTACGGGCAGATATTCTAAATAAAGTCGCTTTCAGAATTCTAAATAAATTCGGTTTCAGACAACGGGCGCCGTATTATAAATTTTCAATAAGAATAATCTTCGCATACGAAAACCACTTTCTCCACATATATTTCAAAAGGCATCTAGAATACAAAGGCCATGCATGTTTAAAGCGCGGCGACAAATTGACCATCGTATAGTTATTCCATACCTAGTTATTTATTAGTAAGTAGAGCTTCAAATATGTGACTGTGAGAAAGTAGCCAGTAGGTAGCAATTCGTCTCCTCTAATGCTTTTTTTTCTTTTTTTTGTACAGTACGGGCAGATAGTCTAAAAAAATTCTGTTGTGGACACTGGGCGCTATATAATAAACTCTCAAAAAAAGTAATCATGGCGTACGAAAACTTCTTTCTCCGCATATATTTGAAATAGCGTCTAGAATAAATAGGCCATACATGTTTAAAGCGCGGCGACAAATTGACCTTCTTATAGTTATTCCGTACCTAGTTATTTATTAGTTAACAGAGCTTCAAATGTGCGACTGTCAGAAAGTAACCAGTAGGTAGCAATTCATCTTCTGTAATGGTTTTTTTTTTTGTGCAATACAGGCAGACATTCTAAATAAATTCGGTTTCAGACACTGGGTGCTGTATCATAAACTCTTAATAAGAATAATCTTCGCATATGAAAACTACTTTCTCCACATATATTTCAAAAAGCATCTAGAATACACAGGCCATACACATTTAAAGCGCGGCTACCGATTGGCCTTCGTATAGTTATTCCGTACCTAGTTATTTATTAGTAAACAGAGCTTCAAATGTGTCACTGTCAGAAAGTAGAGAGTAGGTAGCAATTCGTCTTCTATAATGCCTTTTTTTTTGTGCAGTACGGGCAGACATTCTAAATAAATTCGGTTTCAGACACTGGGGGCCGTATCATAAACTCTCAGTAAGAATAATCTTGGCATATGAAAACTACTTTTACCACATAAATTTCAAAGAGCATCTAGAATACACAGGCCATGCATGTTTAAAGCGCGGCGACAAATTGACCATCATATAGTTATTCCGTACCTAGTTATTTATTAGTTAACACAGCTTCAAATGTGCGACTGTCAGAAAGTAAACAGTAGGTAGCAATTTGTCTTCTGTAATGTATTTTTTTTGTGGAGTATGGGCAGACATTCTAAATAAATTCGGTTTCAGACACTGGGCGCTGTATCATAAACTCTCAATAAGAATAATCTTGGCATACGAAAACTACTTTCTCCACACATATTTCAAAAAGCATCTAGAATACACAGTCCATACACATTTAAAGCGTGGCGACCAATTGGCTTTCGTATAGTTATTCCGTACCTAGTTATTTATTAGTAAACAGAGCTTCAAATGTTTGACTGTCAGAAAGTAGCGAGTAGGCAGCAATTCGTCTTCTGTAATGCTTTTTTTTTTTGTGCCTTACGGGCAGATATTCTAAATAAATTCAGTTTTGGACACTGGGCACTATATCATACACTCTCAAAATAAATAAATATGGCGTACGAAAACTTCTTTCTCTGCATATATTTCAAAAAGTGTCTAGAATACACAGGCCATACACATTTAAAGCCCGGCGACAAATTGACCTTGGTATAGTTATTCCATACCTAGTTATTTATTAGTAAATAGAGCTTCAAATGTGTGACTGTCAGAAGGTAGCCAGTAGGTAGCAATTCGTCTTCTATAATGCCTTTTTTTTTGTGCAGTGCGGGCAGACATTCTAAATAAATTTGGTTTCAGACACTGGGCGCCGTATCATAAACTCTCAATAAGAATAATCTTGGCATACGAAAACTACTACCACCACATATATTTCAAACAGCATCTAGAATACACAAGCCATACATGTTTAAAGCGCAGCGATAAATTGACCTTCGTATAGTTATTCCGTACCTAGTCATTTATTAGTAAATAAAGCTTCAAATGTGTGACTGTCAGAAAGTAGCCAGTAGGTAGCAATTCGTCGTGTGTAATGCTTTTTTTTTTTGTGCAGTACGGGCAGATATTCTAAATAAATTCATTTTTGGACACTGGGCGCTATATAATAAACTCTCAAAATAAATAATCATGGCGTACGAAAACTCCTTTCTCTGCATATATTTCAAAAAGTGTATAATACATAGGCCATATATTTTTAAAGCCCGGTGACAAATTGACCTTCGTATAGTTATTCCGTACCTAATTATTTATTAGTTAACAGAGCTTCAAATGTGCGACTGTCAGAAAGTAGCCAGTAGGTAGCAATTCATCTTCTGTAATGCTTTTTTTTTTGTGCAGTACGGGCAAACATTCTAAACAAATTCGGTTTCAGACACTGGGCGCCGTATCATAAACTCTCAATAAGAATAGTCTTGGCATACGAAAAATACTTTCACCACATATATTTAAAAAGCATCTAGAATACACAGGCCCTACACATTTAAAGTCCGGCAACAAATTGACCTTCGTATAGTTATTCAGTACCTAGTTATTTATCAGTAAATAGAGCTTCAAATGTGCGACTGTCAGAAAGTAGCCAGTAGGTAGCAATTCGTCTTCTATAATGCCTTTTTTTTTAGTGCAGTACGGGCAGACATTCTAAATAAATTCGGTTTCAGACACTGGGTGCCGTATCATAAACTCTCAATAAGAATAATCTTGGCATACGAAAACTACTTTCACCACATATATTTCAAACAGCATCTAGAATACACAGTCCATGCATGTTTAAAGCGGGGCGACAAATTGACCATCTTATAGTTATTCCGTACCTAGTTATTTATTAGTTAACACAGCTTCAAATGTGTGACTGTGAGAAAGTAGCCAGTAGGTAGCAATTCGTCTCCTGTAATGCTTTTTCTTTGTGCAGTACGGGGAGATAGTCTAAAAAAAATTCTGTTGTGGACACTGTGCGCTATATAATAAACTCTCAAAAAAAATAATCATGGCGTATGAAAACTTCTTTCTCCACATATATTTCAAAAAGCGTCTAGAATAAATAGGCCATACATGTTTAAAGCGCGGCGACAAATTGACCTGCGTATAGTTATTCCATACCTAGTTATTTATTAGTTAACAGAGCTTTAAAGGTGCGACTGTCAGAAAGTAAACAGTAGGTAGCAATTCATCTTCTGTAATGCTTTTGTTTGTGCAGTACGGGCAGATATTCTAAATAAATTCGGTTTCAGACACTGGGCGCTGTATCATTAACTCTCAATAAGAATAATCTTGGCATACGAAAACTACTTTCTCCACATATATTTCAAAAAGCATCTAGAATACACAGGCCATACGTGTTTAAAGCGCGGCAACAAATTGACCTTCGTATAGTTATTCAGTACCTAGTTATTTATCAGTAAATAGAGCTTCAAATATGCGACTGTCAGAAAGTAGCCAGTAGGTAGCAATTCGTCTTCTATAATGCTTTTTTTTTTCTGCAGTATGGGCAGATATTCTAAATAAATTCGGTTTTGAACACTGGCCGCTATATCATAAACTCTCGAAATAAATAATCATGGCGTACGAAAACTTCTTTCTCCGCATATATTTGAAAAAGCATCTAAAATCAATAGCCCATACATGTTTAAAGCACGGCGACCAATTGACCTTTGTATAGTTATTCCATACCTAGTTATTTATTAGTAAACAGACCTTCAAATGTGTGACTGTCAGAAAGTAGCCAGTAGGTAGCAATTCGTCTTTTGTAATGGTTCTTTTCTTTTGTGCAGTACGGGCAGATATTCTAAATAAATTCAGTTTCAGACATTGGGCGCTGTATTACAGACTCTTAATATGAATAATCTTTGCGTACTGAAACTTCCATCTCCGCATATTTTTAAAAAGTCATTTAGAATACACAGGCCAAACACGTTTAAAGAGCGGCGACCAATTCACCTTCGTATAGTTATTCAGTACCTAGTTATTTATTAGTTAACTGAGCTTCAAATGTGCGACTGTCAGAAAGTAACCAGTAGGTAGCAATTCGTCTTCTGTAATACTTTTTTTTTGTGCAGTACGGGCAGACATTCTAAATAAGTTCGGCTTCAGACACTGGGCGCTATATCATAAACTCTCAATAAGAATAATCTTGGCATACGAAAATTACTTTCTCCACATTTATTTCAAAAAGCATCTAGAATACATAGACCATACACATTTAGAGTGCGGCGATCAATTGACCTTTGTATAGTTATTCCTTACCTAGTTATTTATTAGTAAACAGAGCTTCAAATGTGTAACTGTCAGAAAGTAGCCAGTAGGTAGCAATTTGTCTTCTGTAATGCTTTTTTTTTTTCTGCAGTACGGGCAGATATTCTAAATAAATTTAGTTGTGGACACTGGGCGCTATATCATAAACTCTCAAAAAAAATAATTTTGGCGTACGAAAACTTCTTTCTCCGCATAATTTTCAAAAAGCGTCTAGAAAAAATAGGCCATAGATGTTTAAAGCACGGCGACCAATTGACCTTGATATAGTTATTCTGTACCTAGTTCTTTATTAGTAAACAGAGCTTCAAATCTGCGACTGTCAGAAAGTAGCCAGTAGGTAGCAATTTGTCTTCTATAACATAGACTCTCAATATGAATAATCTTGGCTTACTGAATCTTCTATCTCTGCATATATTTCAAAAAGCATTTAGAATACACATGCCGAACACGTTTAAAGCGCGGCGACAAATTGACCTTCGTATAGTTATTTCATACCTAGTTATTTATTAGTAAACAGAGCTTCAAATGTGCGACTGTCAGAAAGTAGCCAGTAGGTAGCAATTCATCTTCTGTAATGCTTTTTTTTTTTGTGCAGTACGGGAAGATATTCTAAATAAATTCGGTTTTAGAATTCTAAAGAAATTCAGTTTCAGACACCGGGCGGCGTATTATAAACTCTCAATAAGAATAATCTTACCATACGAAAACTACTTTCTCCACATATATACTGAACCAAAAAAGAAACTTCCCCTGTGTTTAAGTGCAAATGCAATGTTATTTAAAAAAATCAAAATATCAGATGACCTACATATATTCGGGCGAACGATTATGTGTCCGATAAAAAAAAAATTTAAACTCGATTGAAAGCATTTTGCAGAAGAAACCCGCTGAAAGCGATTTTCACGTGCATGCACGGACCAGTAAAATTCGTGTATATTTTTTGAAACCTTTCAGTCTAATTTTGTAGACTTTCATGTCAATAAGAAAAACACGTTGAAAAAAATTAAATTCTTTTTAGTTTTTATTTTTGATATGCCTAGAATTCCGCAAAATGCACGCGAACGTGCCATTGGCATGCTTCATGCTGGTATGACGATGAATGCTGTTGCTATGAATATTGGATGTTCTACTCATGCTATTCGACACCTTGGGCAACGTTTTCAAGCAACAGGGGAACGGAAGATCGACCACGTAGTGGACGTCCTCGCGTCACGACGCGCGGCCAAGACCGCTATATTCGGAACACCCACCTGCGCAATCGCTTCCAAACTGCCACAGCCACTGCTGCTAACACCCCTGTTACACATAACAACCATATATCTGCCCAAACTGTGCGCAATCGCTTGCGCGATGGTAGGCTACGTGCACGTCGTCCATACGTCGGTTGTGTTTTGATGCGACGTCACCGCGTAAATCGTGTTAATTGGGCATGTACACACCGACGCTGGCTTAGACAACAATGGAATAGCGTTCTTTTCTCTGACGAGTCCAGGTTTTCCATTCATCGAGGTGATGGCAGGGCTCGAGTATACCGTAGGAGAAATGAACGTTATGCCGACTGTTGCGTACTTGAACGAGATCGTTTTGGGGGTGGGGGTTCTGTCTTGGTCTGGGCGGGCATTGCACATGGCTTTCGCACTAATCTCGTCGTTATCGAAGGGAATTTGAATGCCCAACGCTACCGAGATGAAATTCTTGCGAGGCACGTTATCCCACTGTTTCAAAATAATGACAATATCACTCTTTTTCAGTATGATAATGCCACAAGCCATACAGCTAGGGACAATGTGAATTTCCTCAGGGCGAATAACATTGCATTTATTAATGACTGGCCTGCCAAAAGCCCTGATCTGAATCCCATTGAACACCTTTGGGATAATTTGGACCAGCGTGTTAGATGTCGCCCTATTCCACCATCAAACGTCATTCAGCTAAGAAAAGCCTTAATTCAGGAATGAAACAACATTCCACAAGCCGAAATCAATACACTTATCCGTTCTATACGCCAACGATGCCAAGCAGTCCTTCATGCTGAAGGTAGTCATACCCGGTATTAATTTGTGATTTTGGTGAGCGACCCCTTCCGCATTTTAACTACCATTTCACTACTTTTGGATAAACCCTCAGCAATAATTTTTTTCACACAAAGTCGCAATAAAATACTCTTTCAATGCATATAAATCTAGTTCAATCCTGATTTTCATATTTGTGTATATCTGCACTTAAACACAGGGGAAGTTTCGTTTTTGGTTCAGTATATTTCAAAAAGCATCTAGAATAAACATGTCATACATGTTTAAAGCGCGGGGACAATTTGACCTTCATATAGTTATTCCGTACCTAGTTATTTATTAGTAAATAAAGCTTCAAATGTGTGACTGTCAGAAAGTAGCCAGTAGGTAGCAATTCGTCTTATGTAATGCTTTTTTTTTTTGTGCAGTACGGGCAGATATTCTAAATAAATTCGGTTTCAGACATTGGGCGCCGTATCATAGACTCTCAATATGAATAATCTTGGCGTACTGAAACTTCTATCTCCGCATATTTTTACAAAAGCATTTAGAATACACAGGCTGAACAAGTTTAAAGCGCGGCGACAAATTGACCTTCGTATATTTATTCTGTACCTAGTTATATATTAGTAAACAGAGCTTCAAATGTGTGACTGTCAGAAAGTAGCCAGTAGGTAGCAATTTGTCTTCTGTAATGCTTTTTTTTTTTGTGCAGTACGGGCAGATATTCTAAATAAATTCGGTTTCAAACACTAGGCGCTGTATTATAAACTCTGAATATGAAAAATCTTGGTGTTCGTAAACTTCTATCTCCGCATATATTTCAAAAAGCGTCTAGAATACACAGGCCATGCAGGTTTAAAGCGCAGCGACAAATTGACCTTCGTATAGTTATTCCGTACCTAGTTATTTATTAGTAAACAGAGCTATAAATGTGTGACTGTCAGAAAGTAGCCAGTAGGTAGCAATTGGTCTTCTGCAATGCTTTTTTTTTTTTGTGTGCAGTACAGGCAGACATTGTAAATAAATTCGGTTATAGACACTGCGTGCCGTATCATAAACTCTCAATATAAATAATCATGGCGTACGAAATCTCTCTCTGCATATACAAACCTTATTTTGCCCCTTGGTTTTCATCACAATGTCATGGTGTCGTTATAAACTATTGTTTTGATTGAAGTGGTTTTGTTTGGTTGCATTAGAAACGACAGACATGGCAAGTTTTAGTGTGTCGGAAAAGAAATCATTGAGTCAAAAATGCAAGAAACAAGCTCTGAACCAAACACTGCCTTCAATCGCATGAGAGATATGGAGTGGGCACTTTGATAAACAATTCCTGGTCATAGTTTACCATTGGGTTCATGTAACACCCTTACCGATGGTGAGGTGTTCCATAACTCTTGTGTCAACAGTTTAATTGGCATATAGGTGAATGCAGTGTCTGGAAATAAGTGAACTGATAATGTTAGGTGAGAAAATGTTCAGCGCAAATGATCTACTCAAAGTCTTTACATTTATTTGTATAATTTACACGTTGCCAAGACTTACAGCCAAGGGCCTTTGCGTAAAGTACACTTTTTTCTGAAGAGGAAAGCTGAAGTCGATACTACAAACTTGCTATGGGTCAATGTTTAACCTTTGGTCACTTGAAAAATGATAGCACTCGAAAGGTAGTCATAATCGAACCCTGTCCAGTTTTTATACCAAGGAATAGGCTAGCACTATTGTCCGCGTTAAAGGGTCAACAGTAAAGGAAGCGATATATGTCCTTAAGCTCTTTCTTTTGCATTTTTTTAGGAATGTAGGATTATGTGGTACTATGCGTTTGCCCGTAATGCAGCCCATCGATCAAGTCAGTCAGGATTGGTAAGCGACCTTGTGCAGAAAAACAGGCTAAAAAGTTCAAATGAGTTCAGTTCTTAGGTCAAGCATTAAATTTCTCTAGTTTTATTTTCTTGTTTGAAAACATTGGATTGAGTGGTGTTTACATTACTTGCAACATTATCTCTGTTACATTGCGGTGGCATGCTTTCCTGGAATTTGGTTTACAAGTACTTTGCACAACATTCTTCTCAAGCCAGTACATCTTTGCGGTTGTATTTTCTTGTTTGAAGACATTGGAGTGAGTGGTGTTTGTGACCCCTATTCCCAATTTTTGGGGGTCATACAAAAAACTTTAGGGTCACTTTTTAAATGCCTTATTTAAGCTACTTTAATTTACATTTTTGGACCTTTCCCTGTGACTCCGCCGACTCGGAACCGAAACTTCATCTGACATGACACGAATATTTGTTGCATTAGTTGATTATTCTTTTTTCACAATTTCAAGGTGTTTACTTGTGGAAAGGAAAAAAAAAAAAAAAGTTTGCAAGTCCTTTCTGTTTTTCTTTTACGGTTCATCTGCTGTTATATTTCAAAAATTGTCTAGAATACACAGACCGTACACATTTAAGTTGCAGCAACAAATTGACCTTCCTGTAGTTATTCCGTTCCTAGGTATATATTAGTAAAGAGACCTTCAAATGTGTGAGTGTTTAAAAGAGTAGCCAGTTCATAGCAATTCGTGTTCTTTAATGCTTTTTTTTTGTGCAGTTCGGGCAGATATTTTAAATAAATTTGGTTTTGGACACTGGGCACTATATCATAAACTCTCAAAATGAATAATCATGGCATACGAAAACTTCTTTCTCTGCATATACTTCAAAAAGCGTCTAGAATACACAGGCCATACATGTTTAAAGCGCTGGGACCAATTGACCTTCGTATAGTTATTCCTTACCTAGTTATTTATTAGTAAACAGAGCTTCAAATGTGTGACTGTCAGAAAGTAGCCAGTAGGTAGCAATTCATCTTCTGTAATGCTTCTTTTTTTTTTTTGGTGCAGTATGGGCAGATATTCTAAATAAATTCAGTTTCAGACATTGGGCGCCGTGTCAAAGACTCTCAATAAGACTAATAACAATAATATGAATAATCTTGGTGTACTGAAACTTCTATCTCCGCATATTTTTAAAAAAGCATTTAGAATACACAGGCCGAACACGTTTAAAGCGCGGCGACAAATTGACCTTCGTATAGTTATTCCGTACCTAGTTATTTATTAGGTAACAGAGCTTCAAAGGTGCAACTGTAAGAAAGTAACCAGTTGGTAGCAATTCATCTTCTGTAATGCTTGTTTTTGGTGCAGTACGGGCAGACATTCTAAATAAATTCGGTTTCAGACACTGGGTGCCGTATCATAAACTCTCAATAACAATAATCTTGGCATACAAAAAATACTTTCTCCACATATATTTCAAAAAGCATCTAGAATACAAAGGCCATGCACATTCAAAGCGCGGCGACCGATTGACCTTTGTATAGTTATTCCGTACCTAGTTATTTATTAGTAAATAAAGCTTCAAATGTGTGACTGTCAGAAAGTAGCCAGTAGGTATCAATTCGTCTTCTGTAATACTTTTTTTTTTTTTGTGCAGTACGGGCAGATATTCTAAATAAATTTGGTTTTGGACACTGACCGCTATATCATAAACTCTCAAAATAAATAATCATGGCGTACGAAAACTTCTTTCTTTCTCTGCATATATTTCAAAATGCGTCTGGAATAAATAGGCCATAGATGTTTAAAGCATGGCGACCAATTAACCTTCGTATAGTTATTCCGTACCTAGTTAATTATTAGTAAACAAAGCTTCAAATGTGTGACTGTCAGGAAGTAGCCAGTAGGTAGCAATTCATCTTCTGTAATCATTCTTTTTTTTGTGCAGTACGGGCAGATATTCTAAATAAATTCAGTTTCAGACACTGGGCGTCATACCATAAACTCTCAATAACAATAATCTTGGCATACATAAACTACTTTCTCCACATATATTTCAAAAAGCATCTAGAAGACACAGGCCATACATATTTAAAGCGCGGTGACCAATTGGCCTTCGTATAGTTATTCCGTACCTAGTTATTTATTAGTTAACAGAGCTTCAAATGTGCGACTATCAGAAAGTAACCAGTAGGTAGCAATTCGTCTTCTGTAATGCTTTTTTTTTGTGCAGTACAGGCACATATTCTAGATAAATTCAGTTTTAGACACGGGGTGCTGTATCAAACACTCTCAATATGAATAATCTTGACTTACTGAAACTTTTATCTCCGCATATATTTCAAAAAGCATTTGGAATACACAGGCCGAACACGTTTAAAGCGCGGCGACAAATTGACCTTTGTATAGTTATGCCGTGTCTAGTTATTTATAAATTAACATAGCTTCAAATGTGCGACTGTCAGAAAGTAACCAGTAGGTAGCAATTCATCTTCTGTAATGCTTTTTTTTGGTGCAGTACGGGCAGACATTCTAAATCAATTCGGTTTCAGACACTGGGCGCCGTATCATAAACTCTCATTAAGAATAATCTTGGCATACGAAAACTACTTTCTCCACATATATTTCAAAAAGCATCTAGAATACACAGGCCATACACATTCAAAGCGTGGCGACCGATTGACCTTTGTATAGTTATTCCGTACCTAGTTATTTATTAGTAAATAGAGCTTCAAATGTGTGACACGCAGAAAGTAGCCAGTAGGTAGCAATTCGTCTTCTGTAATGCTTTTTTTTTGTGCAGTACGGGAAGATATTCTAAATAAATTTGGTCTTGGACACTGACCGCTATATCATAAACTCTCAAAATAAATAATTATGGCGTATTGAAACTTCTTTCTCCGCATATATTTCAAAAAGCGTCTAGAATAAATGGGCCATACATGTTTAAGGCACGGCGACCAATTCACCTTCGTATAGTTATTCCGTACCTAGTTATTTATTAGTAACCACAGCTTCAAATGTGTGACTGTCAGAAAGTAGCCAGTAGGTAGCCAATCGTCTTCTGTAATGCTTTTTTTTTTTTTGTGCAGTACGGGCAGATATTCTAAATAAATTCGGTTTCAGACACTGAGCGCCGTATCATAGACTCTCAATATGAATATTCTTGGCTTCCTGAAACTTTTATCTCTGCCATATATTTCAAAAAGCATTTAGAATACACAGGCCGAACACGTTTAAAGCGCGGCGACAAATTGACCTTTGTATAGTTATTCCGTACGTAGTTATTTATTACTTAACTGAGCTTCAAATGTGCGACTGTCAGAAAGTATACAGTAGGTAGCAATTCATCTTCTGTAATGCTTTTTTTTGGTGAAGTATTGGCAGACATTTTAAATAAATTCGGTTTCAGACACTGGGCGCCATATCATAAACTCTCAATAACAATAATCTTGGCATACATAAACTACTTTCTCCACATATATTTCAAAAAGCATCTAGAATACACAGGCCATACACATTCAAAGCGCGGCGACCGATTGACCTTCGTATAGTTATTCCGAACCTAGTTATTTATTAGTAAATAGAGCTTCAAATGTGTGACTGTCAGAAAGTACCCAGTAGGTAGCAATTCGTCTTCTGTAATGGTTTATTTTTTTGTGCAGTACGGGCAGATGTTCTAAATGAATTTGGTTTTGGACAATGGGCGCTATATCATAAACTCTGAATATGAAAAATCTTGGCATTCGTAAACTTCTATCTCCGCATATATTTCAACAAGAGAGGCAAATTGTCACAAGATACGCCCGTCCCACCGCCAATTGTCGAGGGGGAATAATAATCGTAAAGGGCAGGTATTGGAGAATAGTAGTGCAGCAGAAATCATGTAAGTGATTGAAATAGGCATGAATGTCTAATGTTAAGGAAACATGCATATAAAGTTTCAGGTCATTCCAACATGAAAAGACAAAGTTATATTGTAGAGAAGCATGAAAAGCTGTAAAAAAAAAATAATGAATAGGGAATAATTCCAAACAGGCATTAGGTAAGGTTACGGCTCCAGTGCATTGCACTTTTCATAACTGCAACAAACATGTTTACCAAGTCTCAAGTCAATTTGACTTGAGGTGACAAAGTTCCCTTCTGGACAAGCAAGAAATACTGTAAAAATGAAGATCAAAGTGGAATTACTCAAAATCCGCGCAAGGTAGAGTTATTGTTCTTGCGCACTGTACTCCGTAATATTGCAACAAACATTCATACTAAGTCTGAAGTCGTTCTGACTTGAGATGACAAAGTTATGTTCCGGACAAGCACTAAATGCTGTAAAAATGACGATCAAAGGGAAATAACTCAAAGACAGCACGAGGTAGTTACAATTCTTGCGCACTCCACTTCCAAATATTGCAACAAATAAGCATACCATATTTCAAGTCATTCCTACTTAAGATGAAAAAGTTATGCTCCAGACAGGCAAGAAATGCTATAAAAATGAATATCTTAGGGGAATAACTCAAAGTTTGTGCTAGGAAGAGTTATGGTTCTTGTGCACTGCACTCTGTAATTTTTCAACAATCATGTATACCAAATTTAAAGATGTTCAGACTAAAAATGACAAAGTTATATTCTGGACAAGCAGAAAATGCTGTAAAAATGACAATCAAAGGGAAATAACTGAAATAGAGCACGAGGTAGAGTTATGGTTCTTTTGCACTGCTTAACGTATTATTGCAACAAACACACATGCCAAGTTTCAAGTCAATCGGACTCGAGATGACAAAGTTAAGCTCTGGACAAAGAACGGGACTGTAAAAATGAAGATCAAAGTGGAATTACTCAAAATCTGCGCTAGGTAGAGTTATTGTTCTTGTGCACTGTACTCCGTAATATTGCAACAAACATGCATACCAGGTCTGAAGTTGTTCTGACTTGAGATGACAAAGTTATATTCCGGACAAGCACTAAATGCTGTAAAAATGACGATCAAAGGAAAATAACTCAAAGACAGCACGAGGTAGAGTTACAATTCTTGCGCACTGCACTTCCAATTATTGAAACAAATAAGCATACAATATTTCAAGTCATTCCTACTTAAGATGACAAAGTTATGCTCTGGACAAGCAAAAAATGCTATAAAAATGAAGATCTAAGGGGGAATAACTCAAAATTCATGCTAGGAAGAGTCATGGTTCTTGTGCACTGCACTCCGTAATTTTTCAACAATCATGCATACCAAATTTAAAGATGTTCAGACTAAAAATGACAAAGTTATATTCTGGACAAGCAGAAAATGCTGTATAAAATGATGATCAAAGGGAAATAACTCCAAGACAGCATGAGGTAGAGTTATGGTTCTTTCGCACTGCACTCCGTATTATTGCAACAAACACAAATGCTAAGTTTCAAGTCAATCGGACTGGAGATGACAAAGTTATGCTCCGGACAAGCAGAAAATGCTGTAAAAATGATGATCAAAGGGAAATAACTCAAAGATAGCACGAGGTAGAGTTATGGTTCTTTCGCACTGCACTCCGTATTATTGCAACAAACACAAATGCCAAGTTTCAAGTCAATCGGACTGGAGATGACAAAGTTATGCTCCGGACAAAGAACTGGACGCCGCCTGGACACCCACCAGCCTGTACGCCATGGGTGATCCCATAATACGGCCCGTCTTTGACGGGCATATAAAAAGCGACTAGAATACAAAGGCCATACAGGTTTAAAGCGCAGCGACAAATTGACCTTCGTATAGTTATTCCGTACCTAGTTATTTATTAGTAAACAGAGCTATAAATGTGTGACTGTCAGAAAGTAGCCTTCCTCTTTTTTGTTTACATGTATCATGTTAACTTCATATTAAGCTATCATATTCATTATTTTTCTCTTCTAGAATGTCCCAAAGCTTGATACATTTTTCTCTTTGTTTAAAAATCTGTAGAAGATTCAAAAACATTGTGGAAAAATGATACAAGAGGGCCATGATGGCCCTGCAGTCACTCACCTGAGCCTTTTGATCAAACATGACCCATTTCAAATCTCTTCAGAGATATTAAGACAAACATTCTGACAAACAGTCATTAGTATTGGACTTACAAATATGGCCTCTAGAGTGCACACAAGCTTTTTCTTGAATTTGTCTCAGTGGCCTACTTGACATGTAGAAATTATCCAGACATACATTCTGACAAATTTTCATGAGTATTTGAGAGAAAATGTGGCCTGTAGGGTGTACAAAAGGTTTTTTTGAGATTTGACCAAGATGACCCATATTCATACTAAACTAGAATATTATCAGGACAAACATTCTAACCAAATTTCAAGATTATTGGACTGAAAATGGGGCCTCTAGAGTGTACACAAAGTTTTTCAAGGATTAAACTTGGTGATCTAGTTTTTGATTCCACGTGACCCATTTTCAAACTCATGCAAGATATCACCAAGACAAACATTCTGACCAAGTTTACAGAATATTGGATTGAAAATGTAACCTCTAGTGTGTACAAAAGGTTTTTCTGAGATTTGACCTAGTGACCTAGTTTTTTTATCCAACATGACCCATTTTCATACTAGTCTAAGCTATTATCAAGACAAACACTCTGACCAACTTTCAAGATTATTGGACTGAAAATGTGGCCTCTAGAGCGTACACTAGGTTTTTCTAAGATGTCAGCCAGTGACCTAGTTTTTGACCTGACATGACCCATTTTCAAACTCATCCAAGCTATCATCATGACAAACATTCTGACTAACTTTCAAGAGCATTGGACTGAAAATGTGGCTTCGGGAGTGTACACAAGGTTTTTCTAAGATTTGACCTAGTGACCTAGTTTTTGACCTGACATGGCCCATTTTCAAACTATTCTGCGATATTATCAAGACAAACATTCTGACCAACTTTCAAGAGTATTGGACTGAAAATGTGGCTTCTGGAGCATACACCAGAATTTTTTAAAGATTTGACCTAGTGACCTAGTTTTTGACCCGACATGGCCCATTTTCGAACTCTTTTCAGATAATATCAAGACAAACATTCTGACTAACTTTCAAGAGTATTGGACAGAAAATGTGGCCTCTAGAGCGTACACAAGGTTTTTCTAAGATTTGACCTAGTGACCTAGTTTTTGACCCAACATGACCCATTTTCAAACTCGTCTGAGATATCATCAAGACAAACATTCTGACCAACTTTCAAGAGTATTGGACTGAAAATGTGGCCTCTAGAGCGTACACAAGGTTTTTCTAAGATTTGACCTCTTGACCTAGTTTTTGACCCAACATGACCCATCTTTGAGCTTGTCTGAGATATCATCAAGCCAAATATTCTGACCAACTTTCAGGAGTATTGGACTGAAAATGTGGCCTCTAGAGCATACACAAGATTTTTCTAAGATTTGACCTAGTGACCTAGTTTTTGACCCCAAATGACCCGTTTTCGAACTCGTCCAAGATATCATCGAGGCAAACATTCTGACAAAGTTTCATGAGTAGCGGACTGAAAATGTGGCCTCTAGAGTGTACACAAGGTAAAAAGTTGATGATGCACGACAGACGACGCACGACGGACGCCCGACACAGCACAATCACAATAGCTAACCATGAGCACTTCCTGCTCAGGTGAGCTAAAAATATTAGAATCCAGCATTTTATTGTTTTCTCTCCACGTACTATATGTCTTTTACGTGGCTTGAGCCACATAATTTTGTTCCATGAAAATATTTTAAACTATGGAATCAGTCAAAATTTTGTAGATCTAGTCTTGTTAAAGAGTTGACCCTTTTGCAGACAGTAGATTTAGATTAGACTACACAAAAAATCAGTCTGATCTTGGATCTATACTGTCCGACAAGGAGACACTTTTCACCAAAATGTTAGCTTGGGTTTTTACTATCAGCTTGATAGTTTTATTTAACTTATTTAAGATAATACGAGTCAATGAAGGTTGTGTTTTATATTTCAGGTCGATCATTTCTCACGCAAAAGGAAAGCCCCACAACCACGAGCCATACCTGTCAGTAAGAGACAGCTTTTTGAAGCAACAGAAGCCCTTCGTTCTTTGAAAGACAGATTTAAGAGTGGAGTCATCCACAGAACGGTCAGAAGGAAAACAGATGGTAATTGTGAATTATAGCCCCTTTTCTGAATTCAAATCTGTGAAATACTTAAGAAATATAACTCATTTAGATCTAGATCTTCTGAAGATTTTCCATCTATCACTGTGATAGGGCTTACCGCTTAAAAAGTATACAGTGCTATTCTGCTTAAAAAGTACACAGTGCTGTTCTTGCATAACAACAACTTCTATTTGAGAAATAGATGTAATGGTCCTAAAAAAAACTGTACACAATGCCATAAATTTGTTGTCTTCTGGTATTGTGCTAGTGTTCTGGGGCAGGGCATTTGAAAGCCAACGCAATACAGAAACATTAATAATGAGCAAACTGTTGCCTTGATACAACTGAGTTGTTTTGAAAAGTTACCAAAAACATGATTCAAAGATACAGAAAACTAATTCAATTGAACATTCATGTTTTTTTCTTCTGTTTCAGAGCATACATGAATGTGATGCAGTCAAGACAACCACTGAGTCCAGGACTCAAGCTAAACCAACCATGAATTCTAAAGAATCTCAGGCCAAACCCTCCATGAATTCACAGGAAGTACAAACTTTGTTTCATTGTACTGATCTTCTGACTGGAAAAATTCAAAAATCAATTGACAGAAACCAAGCAAAGATTGTGAAGAAAGAAGTGCATTCAACTCCCTTTCATTTTGATGTCCTTTCAAAAAGGATAGAACTGTTCAGGTTTTATACTGGTATATCTGTTAAGCAATTTAATCATCTTTTTAAATGCCTTGGAGATGTTGTGGATAATTTGGTATACTGAAAGGGAAAGAAAAAGAGCTCTGGGAAAATAAAGAAGTCTAAGAGTGTCCCATCAAAGTGACTATTAACTGCAAAAAATGAGATGCTTCTGAGTTTAATAAAACTAAGACAAGCATTCCCAAACAAACATTTAGCAAACATGTTCAGCATCAGTATGACTAATGTGTCAGAAATAATAAACACATGGATCCAATTTTTGTATAAACAAACACAGCATTGAGAAAGAGAATGTTCCCTTCCAAAGAGGATATAAAGGATTGTCTACCCACATCTTTTAAAACATTTAGAAATGTAAGAATTTTCATTGACTGTTTCGAGATCTTTGTTGAATCATCAAGAGATTTTGGGAAGCAGGGAAACATGTATTCCAGTTACAAACATCATACAACTTTGAAATGTCTAGTCGGTATATCTCCAATAGGTTGCATCTCTTTCTATCTGATGTTTACGAAGGGAGCATTTCTGACAGGGAGATATTTGTAAAGTCAGGACTGTCTGAACAGTTGGAACCAGTTGGTAATAGCGGACAGAGGGTTTCTCATCCGAGATATACTCCAGGCCAATCAAGTGCAACTGAATATTCCACCATTCTTAAAAGGTCTAGCGAAATTAACTCCTGCAGAAGAAATCCTTACAAAGAGAATAACCAGAGTGAGGATTCATGTGGAAAGGGCCATTAAGCGCATGAAAAAGTTCAAAATACTTGGAACTCGGCTTCCGCTTAGCATGAAGACTGTTGCAAGTCAAGTTGTTCATATCATTGGGCTATTGGTGAACTACCAGCCCCCGCTTGTGAAGTAAATATTTTCTCTTGTTTTAGAGACACTAAGGAATTTGGGTTGTGAAAAAGAAATATTGGAAAGGAGGAAAATGTAGGAAATCTGCTTTCTCCCCTTCTTCTCTCTTATCCCAATCTTTGCTATCCTTTTAACTCTTTACCAAACACAAAATGCTAGACTTGTCCTAATTTAAAGTGCTTGCAGACAACAAAATAGTTTGTGTTTTCAGAAAACATTATGGGAAATGGAGAAAATGCTGGTTACCAGCATTATTTCTTTTTTCCACAATGTTTTCAAAAGTGTTCTTCTGTAGGGTCATTAAAACTTGGGATCTTTTACTTGAAAGTAAAAGAAAAATGCCATCATTTGAGTCACATTACAAACTCTACCAATGCTTTCAATAAAGATTGAACTTTTACCTGAAATTCAATGACATTACATTTGTGAGAGGGAAAATGTAGGAAACATAGTAGTTCTCCTTTTCATACAATGTTTTCCATTGTTTTAAATCCTTACCAAACAACAAAATGTTAGACCTGTCCAAATTTTAAGCATTTGCAGACAACAAAATAAATATGACTCAAAAATTGAACTGTACTGCAGTTTTACCTTGATAATTCATACAGCAAGTTTACCATAAATGAACATTCTCAAAAAGTACATTTACAAGTATGGATGATCAACATGAACTTACTCTTACCAGATAACGTAATTTCACACATCATAATCTAACGCTTTACCTGATGACAAAGTTTTAGACTAGTCCAAATTGAATTTTGGAGCATTTGCAGACAACAAAATCAATGTTACTGAAAAGTGAAATTGGTTTTGGGATGAGTAGAAAACATGGTGGAAACAGGAGAAAATGCTGGTTACCAGCATTTTCTCCTTTTCTCACCATGTTTTCAAAGGCCTTTTTTCTTCTGGATTGTTAGAAGTCGGGATTGTGTGGTAAATGGTTAAAAACACTTACAACTTGTATGTGGCTAAAATAATTGATTTTGGCTGTCAGCAGGTAAAAAACATAGTGGCACACCAAGAAAATGCTGGTTACCAACATTTTCTCCATAACCCACAACGTTTTCAAACGTCTTTCTCCTCGGGATGATTAAAACTCGGGACTGTGTGGTCAACATGCATTATTGATTGTACAGTAAAATACATTTTTAAAATAAAATTTTAAGAAAAACTTGAAGACTTGGATATTGCAAGCATTTCTTCTTTTTTTTCATTCTGTAATCTGTTTTTGATACAGTTACAAAAAGACCAATTGTTTAGTAAGGGGTTATGATGTAGTAGATGATCATTTGAAAAACACTGAAGGAAAGCAAACACTTAGAGCCTGCAAATTTTACTAATGCTGTAGTTTACAGCAACCAAGGTATTTTGTTACCTTCTTTCAGACATTATTTTATCCCTATTCTGCAAATACATGTACATGTATATTTTTGTTAAGAAAAGTTGATACTACAGGTGTAAAGAGTCTCATTGCAAGAATTCAAATGTTCAACTCTTTACCACATGAGAACATTTTAGACGGGTTTACAATGAAAGCATTTGCAGATAACAAATTAAATGCAGCTCAATTGATGGTATTAGTCTTGGAAAGTACGGAAAACATCGTAGGAAAAGGAGGTAATGCTGGTTACCTGCACTGTCTCCTTTTTTCACAGTTTTTAAAAGCCTTTCACATTAGGGTCATCAAAACTCAGAATTGCTTAGTAAAGCATTAAAGATTTACAGGCATGAGCCGCCTCGGAACCCTCATTTCAAAGTATTCTGGTAAAAGTATATTATGATGAAAGTTCAGCAATTTTAATTTGAGATCATTCCAAAAAGTATTGTCTCTGTCAATTCTTTGATGACAACAACCTGTAGGTGTCCACACAAAAAAGTTACAATAATTGACATTACAGACAGCCATTTGCATTTGAACTTGATAATAAAATGCATGGTTCTCTTTAAGATGCTCTTACGAACAAAGTCCGTAACAAAGAAACAAATGAACAAAAATGCATGGCAGAAATAAAGGGACCAGGCAGGATTCGAACCTAGAACTCCCGGACGAAAGACCAATACCATAACCACTGAGCTAAAGAGATATCTCCCTAACGCAGTTGTTAGGTATTGTATTTAAATCGGAACGAAGCCATGCATGAAGGAGTGGTCTCCCGTAACACACCCCCTCTTAAAGTCATCATTTATTGATGACTCAAAGCCTTATTAGGCAGTAAGTCTATTATTTAGACAACAAATGTCCGTTTTTGGACAACAAATAGGATTAATGGCTCAATGGCCAATCCCGGACAAGCCCCCATCTTACGAACAAAGTCCATAACAAAGAAACAAATGAACAAATGCATGGCAGAAATAAAGGGACCGGGCAGGATTCGAACCTAGAACTCCCAGACGAAAGGCCAATACCATAACCACTGTGCTAAAGAGATATCTCCCTATCGCAGTTGTTAGGTATTGTATTTAAATCGGGACGAAGCCATGCATGAGGGAGTGGTCTCCCGTAACAATGCATTGACCCATTCTTGAATTTGTACCACAGTAGATTTTTCTGTGGTTCTGGTATGTTTTCAATATCCAAAGGATGCAAATTTTGCAGAGAATAGGGACACTTGACCTCCAGAATGCTTACTAACTTATCTTCTTCATAAATAAGGCCATCTGGGCTACACCCAAATTCAGGGAAGTTTGGATTTACCCAAAATCCACTCTTTGTTGCATGCTGTCCTGGACTAAGATATATTTCACAAAACTTTGCATAAGCAACCTGTTCATTATCTATTCCATATTTAAATGATTTAAGTCTTGGTAGCTCCTTTTCCCAC